>CM024964.1:22528932-23153606 GCA_014282245.1 Rhododendron simsii
TCTCTCTCTGTTCTGTGTCTCTGTCTCTCTTCCCTCAAATTCTTCGTTCTCTCTCTAAAAGTTTCTCAGTTTCTTTCTTCTTCTTTTGTTTTTTTTTGTGTGTGCAGAAAGACTTGAAATATGACAGTTCATGCACCAGTAGCTGCCAAGGGTCGGACCCTGATCGTGGGTTCAACCGGGTTCATCGGACGGTTCGTGGCAGAGGCCAGCCTGGCCTCCGGCCGGCCCACCTTCCTCCTCGTCCGGCCCGGCCCTGCTTCCCCTTCCAAGGCCCTCACCATCGCCTCCCTCGAGGACAGAGGCGCTATAGTCATATCAGTATATCGTCTCTCTCTCTCTCTCTCAATAATAAATATATTTGTGTATTTATATACTGTAGATGCATATAGTATCTATTTTGCCTCTCTGTGAATATGTTGGTTGTATGAATGAGTTATTAGTTAATATTTTTGGAGCACTGTCACGTGATTCGATTCTTTAATGCCGTATTTATTTACATGTTTATGTAAAAGGTCACATGCTATTTTATATAGCCCGCAGGAATGTACAGTCGGGAAACACCCCCCGTGCTCTAGGAATAATTTTTGTGGTAGACAAAGACAAGTGTTAGATTTGAGTAATGTCGTCCACTTTACACACCAATTTATGCAATTTACACACTAACACTCGGACCAGGGGACTATGCTGTGTAGTTTCGTGCTGCGCAGTCTACGGCGAGGCTTTTCCGGCATCGGTCGACGATCGGAGACATTCACCGCGTAGAGCTCGTCGAGTTCTACATGGGCATCCAAAAATCAGTTCGATCAAATATCATTAAGTGCCTCATCGGAACATATATAACTTGAAAAAAATGGATTTAGTGATTTTGATCTAGTATTTCGTATCCATTAGGATTTTTTTTTTCAAGTTATATATATTCCGATGAGGCACTTAACCATATTTGATCGAGCTGATTTTTAGTGCTCATGTAGAACTCGACGAGCTCTACGCAATGAACGTTTTTGATCGTCAAACCGATGCCGGAAAAGCCTCGCCGGAAGCTGTACAACACGAAAATGCACAACACAATCCCCAAGTCCCTAACACTCACATAATACGTGAGGATCCCACACTCATATGAGTGTTATCGTGTGAATGGATGCAGTTTAGAGTTTTTCCGAGATTTTAGTTTCAAGGGAGACCAATAAATACGGGGTAGATATTTTAGAGTTTATTTTATCTGAAGGTAATGAGTGGAGTAGATTTGTTTGAAGTCAAAATCTCACAGTACAAAGTACTGCTGGACAATAATTGGGTTATATAATGGCGAGGGTGCATTTTGTATTTTAACCTCAACAAAAGTTCAAAATGTGTTTTTTTATTTTCCAATAGGTTAATTTGAAGTGATTCTCACTCCGTTTTATATTCTTCTTAACTGGTAAAAAAAAAAAAAAAATCTATAGCTTTTATTTAGGTTAGACGATAGTGTATTTTCGCACATAAATTTCGAAATATTAATCTCTTGTAAAACAAAATATTCCTCTTTACTAATACGGAGTAGTAAGAAAGATTATGCATCGAACTTCATGTGCAGTATTATTTAGTCCTGTTAATCAAGTTGAACTTGGAAAAACAGACGAATAACATGAGACGGAGATCATAGACGGGCCAGATGGTCCCACGAGTTTTTTTTTTTTTTAATCGTTGGTGATATTGTTGTGATTCAGGGTTCCATCGGCGACGACGACCGAGATTCCCTGGAGAAGGTTTTTAAGGAATACGAAATTGAAGTGGTAATATCAGCGGTGGGTGGTGGATGCATCTTGGACCAGTTGATCCTCGTTGACGCCATTAAAGGTGCCGGCACCGTTAAGGTATTCCAAATATCTCCCCAATTACTATTGTTTTGCACTTTTACTCACGTGGTTAACTATTTTCTTTACTTCTGCTTCTCTAGTTAAAGTCAATGAACTTGTGCATCACAACTCGACCTCGTACCTCGTTGCTAGTTCATTTAAGGTTTTTTTTTTCTCGAGTTTCAGTCAAATTATTGTAAAGTACGTCTTGACGAGAGGAATTGCAAAAAGTAAAAAATTAATCGAAACTCAAAGTTGGCCAAAAAGTCTGTTAACACAGACTTCATTGCGTGGGACCCACTATGGGTCCCGCACAAACGATCTGAGCCGTTCATAATATCGTCTCAATCTAATACCTATACATGCTTAATCATCTAATTAATCATCTTACTTTTTATTATTTTGAAAATTCGAATGAAAAGATTGGATCGATCCCCTATAAGTATCGGATTGAGCTGATTTTTCGCAGAGAGTCTTGAAAAGATGTTTTGCATTTGAAGAGCAACTCGTAGTGGGCCCCACATTGAAATTTGTGCACAGAAATTTGTGCGGATAGCACCACTGAATTTTTTTCAATAAAGACAAAGGAAGTCAAGAAATCAGTCTTAATTTCTGGCTTGTCCGGATTAATAGTGTTCCCCTTGGGCGTGACCCACCCGTCCTCGAATGTATGGATAAGAGCCATAGCTGATCTGACCGAGAAAAAAATATTTTTCCATTATCATGTCGCGGGACCCATCACCCAAATAGTACCGGAATGCAAGATGTGAGGCCTCCGCAACCCAACCATCTGATCCTAA
This sequence comes from Rhododendron simsii, assembly GCA_014282245.1. Classification (NCBI taxonomy): domain Eukaryota; kingdom Viridiplantae; phylum Streptophyta; class Magnoliopsida; order Ericales; family Ericaceae; genus Rhododendron; species Rhododendron simsii. The sequence goes on from CM024964.1 coordinate 22,531,568, forward strand.
GTTGACTAGAATTCAAGCCAGGCTGTTTCAACTACTAGCTAGTAGGAAAATACAAAAGTGAATCGAGGATTTCAACGTGCCACAGGCCGCTATTATCCTAATAGAGCTAATACAAAAAAAAAAAAAAAACCATAGTACTCCCTCCGTCCCAATTTTCTTGTTCTAATTTTATTCTAATTGGATTAAAAAATTAGTTATTATATCTTTAAAGTGGTAATGAATTTTATATCTAACATAAATTTTGTTTAATAAATCTCGATTTGTTCTATAATTTTAATATTTTTAAAATCATCTAAGATATTATGAATTATAAGATATAATTAATTGAAAAATGATATAAATTTTAAAAAATGACAAATAAATTGGAACGGAATCCTAAGAAATATACAGGCGCGATCGAGTAGAGGGTTTCAACGTGGTTGGTATGACTTCCATGGCTGTCTGTCTACCATCAACATGGCTGTTCTTCATCAACGTGTTCTGTAGAAACAGAATCCCCGAATCCCCTATCAAACGTGGGATCAGATCAGATCAGATCAGATCAGATCAGATATGTGGTGCAGAGATCTTTTTGTCGGGGTCATGACTCATGAATGATGCAACTTGTTTATCGTAATTTTAAAACAACAAATCTCTGGACACATCCATTTTTATACATATCTTACACATATATTTTTATGGGGCTCACTCGGATCCCGTAATATGATCCGAACCACTCATTATTTTTAAAATAATATTTTAAGAGTTTTTGTAAAAAATCAACTCGATAGGATATCGGTAAGAGCTTTTTCAAAAATCACAGGACGAAACATTTAAAACATTATTTTAAAAATAATGAGCGGTTCGGATCATATTAGTAAGATCCGAGGTGGGTCCCATAAAAATGTATGTGCAAGATATGTGTAAAAATGTGTATGTAAGTAGCATGACTGATTTTAAAATACTTTTTGAGTGATCCTGCAAAAAATAAACTCAATCGGACGTGTAACTATGCAAGTGCATAATTCGATTGTCTAACTTTTCATTCACATTCATGATTTTATATAACTCTATATATTGTGTGGGATTTACCTTGGAGTTTCATGTAAATGATTTGAAATTTTTATAAATTTTTTTAAAAAAATTTTAGTTAAAAATTAACTCATCAAATACTAATAAGGGGCTTGATCTATTCATTCGATTATTGTCTCTGAACATTTTGATACCCAAAATCGAACAAATCGATGAAACCCTTACTAGTATGATATGAGATCAAGTTGATTGTTTATAGAACTCTCTTGAGAAATTATTTTAAAAGATTGAACGACTCAAATTATTTATTTGCAATGGGACCCTAAGATGGATTCCACCCAATTCAATGTACCCATTTTCGTGTACCCATAGCTTTTTGACTTTCTTGTGTTAATTTCGATCGGGCGCAACCTTTTCTCTTTTTTTTTTTCTTCGTGGATTTGGTTGTATGTACGTAAGGAACTGATCGAGGAACAGGCGTACGTTTTCTTCATGGGTCAGGGGGTCCGATTTTCTCTGTCTCGAAAACCTCTGTGCTGAGGAATTTTTCGACCGTTGAATTTTGTGATTTTTTTTTATGTTATAAATCCAACAGTTGGAAAACCTTTCGTCACAAAAACACGAAATTTTTTGGCACAGATCGATGATCACGCCTCCATTGCTGCCATGTAGTCAAGGGCCCACTTCGACTTGGTGAGAAAAGAACAGTACATTTCCGTAATTGTTGAAGGAGTTGTGTTATAACTTAAAGGTGTTCGGGTCAACTTACATGCCTAAATTAATTCTCAGAAGACTAATTCCAAAGTCTACAATCAAGGCACCTAATTAAAGCCGATACAAAGGCCCATATAAGACTTGACTTTTCTCTCTAACCCAAAGCATCTCTCTTTGAAAAAAACCCTAGCCCCCTTTCTTCCTCCCCTTCCCCCTCCCCCTAGGGTTTTCACCACCCTTATGTGGCGGCAGGAGGGGAGGGCTTTACTCTTGATAGATGTTTTCTTCTTCCGTAGTGATGGTTTTTTTCGTTCCCAATAACCCTCCATTAAAGTGAGTTTTTCTCGTTTGTTTGTGGTTTTCTAGTTCTTTGATTAATGACCGATGTTATTTCTAAGTGATTATTTTGTGCATCTCTCTTTTCTATTATCAATGAATTTATTACTATTTTGAAAAAAAAAAAAAAAAGGGAGTCCCATGTAAAGTTATGTCTTAGGCCCCGTTCTAGACACTTTCTTAAAAAATAAGTACTTATTTCATATTTTCAAACTCAAAAATAATGGAAATGAAAAATAAATTTTCAATTTTTTTTTGCACCGTATTAAAGATCTCGATGAAATCTATCAAACAAGATCTATATTGATAGAAAAATTATTTGCGTAAGCACGTGATTTTTGAGTTGAAATTGTTTTCTTAAAAAATAAGTACTTATTTTCTTTTTCGGAACGGAGCCTTAGAATGGTTAGCACCTAGCTAGGAGGTTCAAATTGACAAATTTAATTAACCAATTATAAGATGAAGTAATCGGATCGCATGAATCTCTGAAATAAAGTTCTAAATAAGGTGAAACCTAACAAAGCTTCAAGAGTACGATGAAATCCAATTGTTCGACAGCAAGAATTCCGTAATTTCTAGGCGAAGAACTACAATCAAAACTCAAAAGCTCTTTTTCACGTTAAAATCTGTCACGAAATTACATTAATCGATATCCAATATGTTATTCTCAACATGGCTAGTAGTTTTGACAGATTCTACAAAAATAAACGATCAGATAGCCGAAGTTCACGAAAAACTCACGAATGAAAAAACTGGGACCGGAGAGGATATCATTCCATGTTTGCTTTATGCGTAATGAATATATGTTGGGTGCAGAGGTTTTTGCCATCGGAATTTGGGCACGACATAGACCGAGCCCATCCGGTGGAACCCGGGCTCACAATGTACGGCCAGAAGCGCCAAGTGAGAAGGGCCATAGAAGCAGCTGGGATCCCCTACACCTACATCTGCTGCAACTCCATCGCCGCCTGGCCCTACCACGACAACACCCATCCTGCTGATGTCCTCCCGCCGTTGGATTGCTTCCATATCTACGGTGATGGCTCTGTCAGAGGTACTCCTAAGTCCTACCCACTTCACTTCTTTTTTTAAGAAGAAAATAAATTCTTTCCGTTGGCGGTGGAACCGCCCCCTTTTTCGATTTTACTGTGTTAATTGTTAATCTGAACTATTCATCTTGTAGACCCCAGATAGTAATGTATCGACGCAAAAAATGTATTTGATCGGACATCGATAGGAGTATTAAAAATTGAATTTTGATTTGGAAAATTGACAGTTTATCTTTTTATTATTGACATAATCAAATTGTCCATTTTATAAACCAAAATTCAAAATTTGACATATCTATTGACTTCCGTTCAAGCTGATTTTTCGCATGGCAATACTAGACTACGGGTTTTAAAATATGAGCGGTTCAAATTACAACAATAAACGCTCAATGGGACCCAAAATGAATGGTAGTGAAAAAGTAAGGTTTTATACCGATGGTAAATTAAATTTATTCTCTTTTAGAAGAAAGAGAAACCTACTTCAATTCTTTCACGTACTTCAATATTTGACGTCTAGATCCGGTTGATGGGTTGGAAACCATAACGATGGATGTACCATTTTTATTGGATATATATATGTTAAGTTTGTGTTTGATAAAAAATAAAAAATATTTGTCGTCAGTTGTTCTTTCATGTCTTCTTTTGTGTCGTTTTGTTTGGGTTCAATGTCCCTTGTATTTTCGAGCTCGTGTCTTTTTGAGTTTGTGTCGAAACACCTCTTAGTACAAACGTGTTAAATATCTCGATAGTAACCAAACTTGACTTCAAGTTGTAAACCGTGTCGTTTTTGGTGGCCAAGCCATGTTTGTTTTGAGATTTTGGACTCAATCTTTTCTCTTTGCCCACAGTCTTCAATAAATTTTCTTTCAATTATTACTCTAATTTCTCTATCTATCTCTTTTCACTCATTATTCAAAATATATCCCAAAACCAAAATCTCAAAACGAACATGAGGTTTGGAATCGTTCACATTGACGAAATATCGATATATACTGTTCGGAATCCATTTATCTTTTACCCATTTATTCCTCTCTTTTTTGGTGATAAATGGACCTCGAAATCATGTGATTCATATCTACCAACATCTAATCAACCTAATTTTTTTTTTAGCTACAAAGTGAATGGTTCTGATCAATCTCTACGTAAAGAAAAAATACGGTGTGTTTTTTTTTTGTCTATGTACATGGGGACCATGGTTGATTGTGATTTCGATAACCATTTAAATTGGTGTTTTTTCCCGGCCAGCTTACTTTGTGGCAGGGAGTGACATTGGGAAATTCACAATAAAATGCATAGACGATGGTCGTACGATGAACAAATCAGTTCATTTCCAACCACAGTCCAATCTACTAAACATGAATGAGCTTGCATCTCTGTGGGAGAACAAGATTGGACGCACTCTCCCTAGAGTTACCATCACTGAAGATCACCTTCTTGCGGCAGCTAAAGGTACGCACTTATTAACACTTGTATCTAACATTGATCTTGCCCAACCCGGGACCTGCGGTGCACCCCTTCACTCTAAGTGCGTAGTGCGCGATCCGAGCTGTCCGTCTCGACAATCAATGGTCAAGATTTCATCTTGGCAAGCCACTCTACAGGGTCCCCAATAGAGACGGAGCCAGAATTTTTGCATAGGAGGGCGAATATATTCAATATTTATTCTAGTTTATATTTGTCTTTTCCTGACATTTGTTAATTTTGCGACAAATACTTTTAGAATATTTGTTCGTCTTGCCGAGAGAAAATGAAAAGGTATGATTCAAACTTGAAAAGAATGAAACAAAAACAAAAAAAAAAATTTCAAAAGAACTATCTGTTCGTGATTATTTTTGTTTTTAGTAAACTTTGTTGAGGTTTTTTGTTATATATATATATATATATATATATTTACTTTCTAGATTCTTCCCGTGGAGACAAATAAGTAGTAGTTTAAAAAAGTTAACGCGAAACTAACAAAAGTTCAAACAAGACAAAAATAAGTCAAGATGAAAAAGTTATACGGAACCTCCCACATTAATTAACTACAGGGTGGTGGCCCAGTACAATCGCAAAAGAGAAAATCTAATATGGCCTTCTCAAGTTTTTTGGACAAATATTTTTAAAAAAGTACTCTTATTTTGAAATTTATTTTGCAATCTTTTTTGGGATTCATAATTGTTAAATAGTCGTTTGTACTTAATTAGGAAAACGAAATCTTTTCAATAGACAGTACTCTACTACATAACTAATACTGACCATTTTTCATGTGTATGCTTGTTTACAGAGATGATCATACCAGAAAGCATAGTTGCATCGCTGACCCATGACATCTTCATCAAAGGTTGCCAAGTAAATTACAGCCTCGACAGAGATGCAGATACCGAAGTAACGTCGCTCTATCCCGACGCCTCTTTTCGATCCATCGACGAGTGCTTCGACGACTTCCTTGCCAGGGTCACCGGTGCTCCGGCGGTTGTCGTTGACAAACCAAACGGTGATGCTACCATGGTTAAGCCAAATGCCGAAACAAAGGCATTTGCCATGTTCACCGCGTCCTGCGCATGATTTATACAAACGAAGTATTCCATATGGAGATCAAGAGACCAAGACAAGAAAACGAACAGAGCAAGGCAACACTGTCCTGTTGGCTTTGTTCTTTTAAGTTACATTGCAAGCTTGCTTGCTTGATTGTAGTTTCGTGGTTCCGTTTTGAATGCTTTTCGTATTTTGTTTCGATGGCTTAGTTCTGCCGGGTTATGCAGTTTTAGGCAGTCATTCATAATCTGTTGTGACCAATTTGAGATGATATTTGGCAGCAATTGAAGATGATTAATTGTTTGCGTTGGATAGTTTGATGAGAGAAATCCGCCGTGAACAAGTTTTTCGCGGAATCGTGTAATCGCAGCCGTCTGTTTCCTCAATCAATGGCTGAGATTGGTTTTCAATCTGAACTGCCCAAAAACACTTTGGACGCGCACGATTCGGCTCCGTAAAGCCTTTTTCACAGAAACCTCGGCAAATAAGATTTTCTGTAGTTTGATAAAGTACATTTACTGTACTCATAGTATTCTTTTCGAGTCACTTTGGTCCTCAGTATTCTGATTTTGTCAATTAAGTTCCAAAAGTTTCTAATTTGAGAGATACCAAAGTCATCAAATCGCATACAAAAGCACGTGCCACCATCGTGTCTTGCGTATAATATGTAACGTTGCCATGACCACCATCGTGTCTTGCGTATAATATGTAACGTTGCCATGACCGCATCAATTACTCCAATTTGGTCACCGCATACACCCTCCGTCCCATATTGTTGCCGTGCCAACATATATGCATATAAAATTGATGTATACTGATACTAACGGTTTAATTTTTTCCACAAAGTTCCCCTCAGAACGCGAGCGCTGAGGCTTTCATCAAAACTAACAGAGGTCTGGAGGATGCTTTTTCGTGTGTTAGCCGTGCCCTATCTCAGCTAGAACTTTTAAACTTCTGTGCTTTTGGAATGCCCAGAATTTCCTCAATGGGTTTTCGTCTTCTTCCCCCTGAGCCCCGAACTCGGGGATGGTGCTTTGCAGTGGTGTATGTATTACCATGCTGCACACCTCCGAGCCATCGGATCGTAAATATGACGGCTCGGATCTCATTTCGATCGTTGGTTGCCGAGATGAGATCCGAGCCGTCAGATGCACAATCCGACGACTCAGAGGTGCGCAGCTTGAACCTTACTGCACAGCACCAACCTGAAGTCCCGGAGCCCAAAAGTGGCTCCTTTGCATTGTTGTGATGAGTGGTTTGGTGGTTGGATACGATTTCTTTCCCTTTTCCTTTTGTTACTGCCAGAGTATTACCTAATTTAGGCCCCATAAACTTAATTTTTTTTACTTCGTTTTGTGTGTTATATTCGTCTTTTTCGAATTTTTATTAGATTTGAGTGATATTTTTCGGATTAATCATTCGTCTTGACGAGAAAAGTTTAAAAAGTACAAAATTACGACCGAAAGCAAAAAAAAAGCTTACTGAAGATAGAAAAAAAAGTATCAAACAGTTGTCTTATTTGTCTAGAGTGCCGTCTTATTTAAATTTTTTCTCTATATTTTTGTGCTTTTTCGATTCCTCTCGTCGAGGTGAAAGATTAATCCCAAAATTACGACGAAAAACTAAACAAAAAAGTTATGAAAAGTAAAAAAAAAGGGGAATAAGTTTCAGAATTAATTAAAAACCACTCCCATACTCCAACTATTTTCCTGGCCCACTATGCTGTTGGATATTGACCCAGTTATAGGAATGGTTCTTGGGCTTCCATAATTGGCTCTGAAAAGCCCAGTTCCCAAGTGAGGGTCCAATCCAGTATTTGAAATTTGCACGGTTCAACTTCCCCTGAAGAAGCAGAGAGGTGCTAGGAGCACATCACCTCAACCACACTTCAACCACATACAGGTGGGGCCGGTCCAGTGGGGCCCACCTGTATGTGAGAAGAGTGTGATTGGGTTGATGTGCCTCTAGCATTTTTGTACCAAAAAAGAAAGAAAGAAAGTTTTTTTAGGACGCTTATTTTGGAATAATAAGTCGATAGAGATAGAGAAATTAGAGCATTCTAAATATTTCTAAGATCATTTTTTTGTCTTTTTTTTTTTTCCTGAATGTGTAAGATGACAACATTTTATTTATTATTTTTTTCGGTTCGATCCAAGGCCTGTGCTTCGAGGAAACTCTATCCAATTCCGACGATTTCCTTCCATACCCGGCAAAATTTTTCACTCCATTTGAGTGTTTTGGGGAGTAAGTTAGATAAAACACTTATCCTTTTTCCTTTTTCTAATTTTTTTATTGAGTTCCCTAAAAATGGGTTTCAAAAAGAGAACTTTTCGCCTGTGCATAGCACCAAAGGGACATTCAGATTCCAGTCCAACAACTCTTAAAAAAAAGGATCTTTTTCTTTTAGTCTTTTATTTGTGACTTTTTTCCCTTTCTTTCTACGAATTGTCCATTTCATCCATTTTAGTCTTTTCTTTGTCACTTTTTGTCTGTTCGTTTTGGGACTCAAGTCTCAACCTTTTTTTTGTTTTGCCAACAACCACCAATAAATTTTTCTTTTAATTATTATTCACATTTTTTTATCTCTCTTTTCACTCATTGTCCAAAATCTAAACTCAAACCGAAATGCTACTTGTACATACAATCTGTGCACAGATTTTAAGGTGGAGCCCACCACAGGACTCACACAAATGATCTGATCCGTTCATTAAATGTAAAACATTTTTTCAAGGGTTTCTATCAAAAATCAGCTCAATCCAATACCTATAGGTATTTGATCTAATCATGTAACTTTTTATTACCGGGAAATCTGAATGAAAATTTAGATGATTGGATCGAATACTTATAGGTATTAGATTGAGCTGATTTTTTTATAGGTACTCTTGAAAAAATATTTTACATTTAATGAACGGCTCGGATCATTTGTGTGGAACCCATGGTGGGCTCCACCACAAAATCTGTGCACAGATTATCTGTACCAGTAGCATTGCTCAAACTCAAAAATTTAAAACGAACATGATCTTTAAGAAATCGTTTTTTCTGCGGCTTGACAGACAGGTAGTGTGTGCAGAAAGTCTCTGTGCACAGCAAGCTGTGCACAACAGTCGTTTTCTCCCGCCTCGGGTTGCACAAAGATGATCGGAGCCGCTCATTTTGTTCAAAATATGTCGTTTAAGGTCTCTGTAAAAAATGAGTTTCGTTCGATACCGTTAGAGGCGTTAACAAAACATCCAAAATCACTTCAGAAATTAAGCCAGCTTGCTGTGCACATAGCATAGCTCTAATGTGTGTGTGTGTGTGTGGGGGGGGGGGGGGGTGGGGGTGGTGTGCCGAAGGGGAAGATGCAAAGAATGTGTCAGGAGGAGAGAGAGAACCGCGTCCCTTGTCACATTTAATACACAAAATTTTTTAAACTCAAGTGGATTTTAGAGTAATAAGTACTAGTTTGAATACTTGTTGAAAACCGCGTTGAAAACGAGGGATGGTTCTGGAATTGCTCTAGGTTCAATGGTTCATCATTAGATTTGGAGTCGCCCCTTGGACTGCCATTGCATCCACCACGTCTGCCTAAGGCGATAAATGAGTTGAATCAAGCTGAATATTAGAATGTTTAGATTTATTTGTTAAGTTTTTTAGTAAATTCGAACTTGAGGAAAACTCAATGAAAATTTGACAACCGAGCTTGTCTTAATTTAAGTCAAACTCGAGCTTATTCATGAGCCAATTATATCATATATTTATGCTCTCATATAGATTCAAAGTTACAAATTAAATTTTTAGTATGCATGTATATAAATGCGTTCATACATATGTATATAAAATGCTAAAAATATATACATAAATTTTTTTTTCGTAATTGTAAATGTTTATTCTTGTACAACTTCTAAAATTTTCATTATGTACATGTATAAAATTTCGATGATGTACGTATACTCCAAGTTTACTAGTCTAATCGAGTTAAATACTAGATTCATGTTTGGCTTATTTATGAAACAAGCTCAAATTTGGTTCATTGAGGAGACGAATCGAACTCGAACAAGTCTCGAACAATTTACAAACGGCTTAGTTTATTTATAACCCTTGAGTTCTGCCACCTTTTCCACTTCTTCCATGTCATCTGCAATACCAAAGTACATCTGTTTCGGCCACCTCCTCAACTTCTTCCGTGTCAACGTATCCAGCTCATGTTCATTTTCAACATCATTTGACTCGAGCTACGGAAACTCGATCACATAAGGCAAAGCTATTTAAGATTTAGCTCTGAAATCATGGTAGATTTGTTGGAAGATTTTAACCTAAAATAAATTGACGATACATGTAGTTACCTCTAGATTAATATTAATGCATCAAGTAAAAAAAACAGTCTAGAAATTTAAAATAAAGCAGTTAAGTAGTATTGATACCTCACTAAGGCGAGTAAATTAGTATGAAACAATTTTCTCTCTCTTTCTACTCATCTCTTACTGCTTCAGAGGTTATTTCATTCTCCTGCAAATAGGGATGGCAATCTCAGCTGATCCGTTCGAACCCTCCCCGTTCCCCGTCCGAAAGATCCCCGAACTTCGGGGATTCGTTTGGGGATCGGGTAGGGTATGGGGAATTTTTTAAAAAAAATTCGGGGATCGGGTAGGGGACGGGGATAGGTCTTTCCCCGCCCCGAACCCTACCCGTCCCCGTTCCCCGTTCGTTCCCCGCCCCGCCCTGTCCCCGAATCCCCGAAATATATACTTATATATAAAAATAAATATATATACACTATATTATATATCAGTCCTGTTTTGGTAATGTTGGAAAAACTATGGAACTATAAAATTAGTGCTGGCTGGACTTAACTTAATGTTGGAAAAACAATGTTGAGATTAACTTATGTGTTGGAATTAGTTATTATGTGCTGAAAATTGATAGTACTTTCTAAAACAGTGAATTACATTTGTTGTTATGCGCTGAAAATTGGAAGTATATGCTAAAATTGTGAAATATAGGTGTAGGAAATGGAGGTATTATTATGTGCCGCAAATACAAATCCCCGAATCTCCAAATCCCCGAATCCCCGTTTTGGATCCCCGTTCCCCGCTTGGGTTGGGGATGGAGGGAAAAAACAAATCCCCATTGGGGATCGGGTCGGGGATGGGGATGGGGATGAGGTAGGGGGTAATGGGTAGGGGGTGGAGGTAGTACCCCCCGTCCCCGACCCGTCCCCATTGCCATCCCTACCTGCAAAACATTGTCGTTCTAACTTACCCCCTCAAGTGTGGTTGGGCTCGGCCCTCCTCAGGTGTTTGCCCAACTTTTGGTTGGATATCCCTTTCCTTTCCCCATGCATGTACTCTATTAAGTTTCTTAATAATATTTTATCGCTTAAAAAAAAAACTTCGCTACAAAGCTAAAGCACCTTGAGACGGACTCGGCTCCCATCTAGTTCCTGTCCATCTGGTCTGGTCCATTTTGGTCCGTTTGTGGTCACTTTTCGTGTCCATAATAATGATCGGAACTGTTTACCTCTTAGAACTTGCTGAGAACATTGACCACGTCGAAAATCAAGTTGATCGGATACCATTTGATATGATTTCAAAATGCCTTAATCTTGTTTAAAAAAAAAATTGCAACATAGGATTGCAACCCATTTGACCCCATTATATGAAACTCAATGTATATCGAAATCATATCAAACGGTATTCAATCAACTTGATTTTTAACGTGATCAATGTTCTTGGCGAACTCTCAAAAAATAAACAGCTCAGATCATTGTTGGGGCCCACAAATATTGAAAGGTACAAGAGCACGCACGCAGTTCTCCCCACGGCCGGCCCACTCCTCGCAAAAAGATCGCGCATGCGTACGTATGGAAGTAGGTATTTTGCAGCAGAAGTAATGTGCATTTACTGGTGCGATCTTTCTTCCGGATTTGTAGCTTCCAGGTCTTCATCCAAATTGTCCTTTTAAGGGACTACCCTTTTTATACCGTACTCGCAAAAGTTATCTGGTTTGCACTTGTAGTTGTAGCTAGCTAGATACAGCCTTCCGTTAGACAGTCTGGTTGGGTCTGGTCCAAACGTATTTTTGACTGTCCGAATTTTACAGAGAAATAGGAGAAGAGAGAGTGGTGGAGAGAGAGAATAAGTCTGGGCCGTTGGGATCACTGTTTGGACGGTCCGGAACGCAGACGAGTGTCACGTACCACGTGATACCGCTCGGCACCCAAAAACCATCTCCTTCGGGTATGGCTCTGTGGGTGTGCTATTTAGAAATACTCCATCTTTTAAGCAAGCAGCCATTGCTGTCTTGAGCCATGTACGTACTCTCGAATTCTCCGGGGGTAGAAAAGTTGGAGGAAAAATGCCGAAAGTGTTATATGGGAAAACACAAGTTTGCAGACTCCAGGTTTGGCTAATAATCCCTCATCACATTTTAATTAATTTCTTCAAATCCGTAAAAGGAAATCTCTCTTTTTTCTTTTTGCAATAGTATTAATTGCAACTTCAGTTTGATTTCTAAATTACAGCTATATAACCTACTCCTAAGGCCAGCTACTCATTCATGCCTCATTCCATGTTAATCTATCCTATATATACGAACCTATATATCTTGATGCACATATTCACACACTCTCTCTCTCTCTCTCTCTTGGGCCTTTTACATCTTGCCACTGTTCGTGCTGCAGGTGACTACATCAAAAGGTGCTTCTAATAGTGGTGATCCCCATGAGGTACAGTATATTGTTCTTCACTAGCTCGCATAGCAGTAGTAACATTCATCCATGATGTCCTTCATTTGCAAGTACCGAGTTCTTAAGTTTTCGTATGTTTTCAAATATATATGCTTTTGTTGTTCCTTCGGGGACATCCGATAAAATTGAAAAGATACATGTGCTACTTCTATTAGTAAACACATCCACATAGATATATATCCTCGGTCGTTGCAGGGCGCTCTCATGTATATCAAACCACGAAAGTCTTGTGAAAAATTAGCTAGTGGATGTACAAAGCCTCTTAGTACCGAAAGCAGATTGATTAAGAAAAAACATAAACTGTTTTTTGGGCTTAGATGTTGTATTTGGGCTTTTAGGTTTTTTTGAGTGTTTGGGCTGTGTCCCTCTTGCATTGATTGTTTTATCTAGGATTTTAGGCTTCTTAGGTGTTGCGCTTTGTCCCTTGGGATGTTTTCTTGGTTGGCATCTTATCAATCAAGAGATTGGGTCTCGGATGGACACTTGCTGCATGTCCTTCTCCTTACGATTTTCACTGCTGTGTCTTATATCGATTGGTACGGGCTTGTAGCCTTGCGGTTATCTCCAAGTCCTCCCACAAGCTAGGAAGTCAGGATTCGAGTTTCGTCATTGGCGTTTGGGATTCAGGACTATAAACAGCTTCTGAATTCTCTGTGAACTAACCTACTAACTTCCCCACTGACCCGAATAGAACAGTGGCTTATCCGGCGCTATATCACAATTCATTCATTCATTCTCGAGCATAGATGTTCACGAAACGTGCAAATATGGCATGGAACATCTGTTGGCGGCGGAGTCTTATATCCACTGATATATACAATATTGAAAAAAAAAAAAAAAAACACAAAAATTGATTGTTGCACATGGGGTTTGGAGGTCCCCACATGAGCTGTTACAGGAACAAGCTGATGCAGAGAAGTGGACACGGGTTTAGATACCGATGGATGGAAAAATCATTGGAGATCCATGGAGTGATTCGAAGTGTTTGGGGGGAAGAAATCTTTAGTGGGTCCTCTAACTGTCTGTGGTACGATTGCCTCTTTTTTTTTGACCGGGGGCATGCCGCACACCTAATGCGCGGTGCATAGCATGGTGCTGTGCGATGTCAACCGTCCAAAAATATTATGGATGGTCTAAATTTTAAAAAACTTTTTCAGGAAAGAGTTTCGGAAGAGTTAAACTCTTTGGAAAATTTTTATTTTAATCCGAAACATTAATTATGGAGACGGATGGTCCAAATAGTGCGCAGCACAGTCTCCGCGTGCTTTCCTCTCTTTATGTTTGGACAAACCAATCTCCCCCTTTGTAGGATTCTATTTGCCAAAGAAAGTTCAAAGACCAGGTTCTCAGTTTCCCATTGAGATGTCCTTGGGCAGTTTAGGAGAAAGGATTATATTACCAATTTGAGTAGATTATACATAAAGACTGATAAACGAATCAAGCTATTCGAGTTTAAGCTCTTGTTGATTCGTTAAAAGTTCGATCAAGGTAGACTTGTTACATGCACCGCGACGATGTATCAACTTTACTCTTCGACATCCCTCTTTAAAGTCGAATTTGCACTAAATTAGTCCATGTGTTGCAACAAGAACTTCATTAATGATGGTTTTTTTTTCATTGGCGTACCCAACCTGTATTAAAATCATTTTTTCCCAAATCCATTTGCAAATACCATTTTATAAAAATCTCATGTCGTTGCTATATGCTTCCACACTTACTCCATCACTACTAAACTCATAAGCTCTGGCTCTGTTTGGAACTTAGAAAGAAAAAGAAAAGAAAGAAAAATGATTATAAGAGGGGAGTGGGAGGAAAAATTAAAGAGAAAAATGGAATTTTTGTTTGTAATTTTTCCTCCTCCTTGTTTTAAGAACCAAACAAGGGTATTAAAATCTCTAGAAATTTTCCCATCCTTTTCCACTAACTTCCACAAGTTCTGTTGCTGTGTTTGGTTTGGTTTTTAAAAAGTTTTTTGAAAAATAGTAGAGGTAATAAATGGAGAGAGAAATGTTAGAAGTAGGGGGAATCTTTTGAAAAATGTTTTTGAAAGCAAAGAGAACAAGGCGGGCATCTCTACCGGTATGAAATACCTTTTTCTTACCAACTTCAAGTCCGAAATTTTGAACTTTTCAATTCTGTACATTGTCGAGAGTTTTTTTTTTTTAAATTTATTAATCTTTGAAACAAATTACAAAGATTAAAAGGACCCTAAGCAGCATCAAACCAGAGAAAAGAAAATCCACAATGTAATACAATAAACTCTAACAATCACATGCCAACAAGGACTCAAAAGGGAAAGAATAACTATCAAAGGTTGGCAAGGAGCCAACAATGCCAGAATGACACCACTCTCAAAGAGACACTTGACAACCCATGAGACCCATTCAACCCCTAAAAGAGAGTTAAGAGACACACCGAAAGACCCACAAGGCAAACCATACACCCAAAAAGAAGCATCCCACCCAAGGCCTAACAAGCCAAACAACACCCAAAGAAACATTGAAGGGTCAATCATCGTGTCGGGAAGCATGGCCCTTTCCCCTTTCCACATCTTCAGCTTCCTTAATTGCTATTCGTCGAATGAGATCCTTCTCATCTTCGGCTTCTTTGTTGGATATTCTCTTGTTCAATCCCCCTAACTAGTACGTATAATTTTCTTGTCTTCGACACCCTCCTGTGAACTGCTAGACATTTTCTTGTCTTCACCGTCATCCTTTTTCTGGCTTTCATTTTCTTGTTCAATGGCATTGTCTACATCTTCTTCGGTGAAGCAAAATGGGTCAAAAAAAAAAAAAAAAAACGCAAAATGGGTCAAAGAGTTGACTTATGTCAAAATTGTTAGTCTCCTTAATTACTAAGATCAAATTCTTCAATCTCCTTGTTTGTGGCTTACTTTGCCATATTTCGTTCAACTTCGGGACTTCGGCCTGAGTAAGTTGTTCTACTAATCATCATTGTCAAAACATTAAATACCGAATAAAAAAAAAAGTATTAAATCCAATGCTCACTGGGTAAAAATTCTTCTCCACGAATAGTGACGATGCAGTCGATGATTTTCTAGACTCGGCTTGGAGACCTTGTCGTTTTAGATTTTGTTCCGTTAAGATTTTTATTTTTTAAGAACTTATTTTTCGTTTTACGAAACATGTTATTATCTCATAATATTTTCCTTAGCGAAACAGGCCCTTTAAATATCCTTAAAATCTCTTGGTGAATTGCTTTTTGCGAATTACATAAGCCTAATTCTCTTCTGTCTTGTTCTATGCCATTGCCAACATCTTTTACGGAAACCAGAGGTAGCAATTCTAACTCATATTTCTTAACCCGTTCAAATCCGTCCACCTGTAATCCAACCCAATCCTCCCATATTGTATAATGGGTTGATATGGGTTCAATCCATGTCAACCTATATTTTTATGGATTTAGATGGGTTGAGAGTGGATTTAATATGGGTTAGAATTAAAAATGGTCCAAACACCCATTTTTCTCCCTTGCCCACACAGCAGCAGTGTCCCGAGTCCCAACTTTTCAAACCATTACTGACTAAATGCAATCAATCCAATTCACCCATCTCTCTCTCTCTCTCTCTCTAATTACAAGACCAATCTTTTGAGCTCCTCCCCTTCTTTTGGACTTTTTTTTTTTGTCTTTATTCAACTTTTTCGCTTTTATCGTTTTGCGACAAGTATTTTACGATTTTTGATTTGCTCTAATCATAAAAGTAAAAAAATTATGACTTTTACCCAAATATTTTTAAAAGCATCCAAGATAAAGCTGAAAAAACCAATTGTTGGGATTTATCTTGAATATTACAAAAAAATATTAGAGTAAAAGTAAAAAAAAATTACTTTTTCGATTCTCTCGTTGAGACGAACTAATAGGGATAAAAAGTTTATCGCAAAACAAACAAATACAAAAAAATTTGAATAGAAACAAAAAAAAGTCACTTTACTTTTTAATCCAAATCTAAGCGGTGGCTTCGGCGAACGCAACGAAGACTGAAACTGTACAATCATCGCCCTCCAGACAATTCTCTAATGCAGCCTCTGACTCCTCATTGATTGAAGTTACGTTACTATTTGGAAATGAAAAAAAATCTAAATTTTTAAAGCTTTTTCACCCTCTAATTGCTTCATTTTTATTTTAAAAAAATGAATTTTAATCATAAAATTTTACGTTTTTGAATCCTCGACAAATCAAAGAAGGGGGGAGAAGAGAGGGGAATGGGGGGGGGGGGGGAAGAAGAAGAAGAGGAGAATGGGTCGGTCGGGCGGGTTTGGGCTTGGCTTGACGCATATTTGATCCGACCCGTTTCAACCTGTTTACTTTTTGACCCATGTCTGATCCGCCCATGTTTGACCCACGCCCCGTTTCAACCCGCTTACCCGTTTGCCACCTCTAGTGGAAACAAAATGGGTAAAGGAAACGAATTATGTCAAAATTGCTAGTCTCCTCACTGAGATCAAATTCTTCGATCTCCTTGTTTCCGGCTTACTTCGCCATATTTCCTTCAACTTCAACTTCAACTTCAGCCTCAGGCCCTCAGTACTGAGTTTTTCTACTCTGTCTGATCATCCTCGCGTCGTCAACTTCCAGTTGTGTTTCTTTCTTATCGATCACGTACACTCATCATTTTTAAAGCTTTAAATCCGATACTCATAGGCTGAAAAATCTTCTCTACGAATAGAGGGCCGCAGGGGCGATTGCGGTTAAACTCTCTTGTGTTCATGAAATATTGCATTATGCAAAAATTGTACAAGCCAGCCTTCTCTTCTGTCCTGTCTTGAACCCTTCAAACAAGCCACAACTCGACCGCTGTATCTTTGTTAATTTCTGTAAGAAACCAAGACTGTTCGAAATAATAGTTCGCCATTCCGAACAGCTCCTCTCTCTCTCTCTCTCTCCTAAAATTTCAGCCGAGCCCACAACTATCGGATCGTGCATGCGCTTCCAAGCATCTTGAAGTTTTTGAGTAATTTTATAATTACGCACAAACCTATCAGCGTCTAAACTTCGTTTCTTAGCTAATTAAGTTGGCCGTTGTAGATTCAACCTCGGGTTCCAACTTTTCTTTTGTTGATCGGCAAAAAAAGTCATAGATCGAAGACACAAAGAACGAAGATCTAAAGGGAAATAATTAGCTAAACAACGTCAAAGCGAGGAGAGAGAGAAATACCCCCCTTACAAAGATGAAGAAAGCAAAAATCCAGGAAGGGAAAGTCGGCAAGAATCATCAGAGATCCAAGAAGCCCACAACGAAACCTCAGAAAAAGCACAGGAAACCACTTGCAACAAAATATAAAAGCCTTCCAATGAAATTAAGGCAAAAGGCCTCCCCAAACAAGTACTAATCACACCCAAAAATTGTCGGGCTCCAACTTTACCAACTCTCAAGGATGGAGCTAGGAGTTCTAATAGAAGAGGCTACCACGTTAAGAATTTTAAAAAATGTAATTATTATATGTAAAAAAAATTTATTTCCAACTTATATAGACTTACTACGGCTAGATTTTTTTTCTTATTTTTTTCCTATATACTAGTCCTAAATTCTCTATTTTTTTTTTGTCAAAAAAGGAGACCCAAAATAATATTCCAAAACTAAATTTAATGGCCCAAAGTAAAATAATATAAAGGATGAGGTCTAATTAAGAAAAAAACTCCACACTTTAACCTAAAATAACTTAATTTAAAAAATTAAACAAATCAACCAAAACAGTCGGCACTGCACGACTCGGCAGTAGTCAATTTCTCGTTTAGCGGACTTCCATATTTCCAATGCTGACACTACACTTTCAAAAATTTTAAAAATCATTTATCGTTTGATGTTTTGTGTGAATTTCTCAAACTCCATTGAAAAAAGGTTAGTCTTCTTCTATTTTTTAATATTCAATTAAAGTTAGAGAAATTATTGAAAGTTTTAAATCCCATATTGAGTTTGTATTGAGTAATAGATGGTATTTCCACCATATGAAAAAAAAAAAAAATCCCTTATTGAGTTTTTCCTAGAGTTGATGACTATTCATATTGCAATGCATATTTTTATGTTTTTTGTTTACATTTCGCCACTCCATCGACCCTGCAAACTCTATTATGAATTTTCAACCTTTTTAAACCCAAAGCAATAAATTACTTAAATGACCAACGAAAATAATTTTTCACGTCCCAATTCCCTCGTTTATTCAAAGAAAATTACGAAAACTGGAGCATTCAAATGAAAGTACTCTTAAACAACGCTCAAGATTTCCACTGTGGTGGAACGAGGGGGTATATATCCAGAACCTCTCTCTCAAGAGGAAGAAGAAGAAGAAGGTAAATATACTAATGCTTTGAAAATAGAGCTCAAAGAAAGAACATATATAGAAGAGATTGAAAGCTAGCGTTGACACAGATGAATTAACAACACTTTTATCCCACACTTTCAATAAATTAACAACACACACATATACTTAATACAGTTATACATACACAAGATAATTAATTAACCACAGCCACACAATCATATCTATCTCCTTGATCACTCTCTCTAGGTCTCCTCACCAAACAACACCAAAGGCCCATTCACACATTCAACATTACACTTACAACTATTCAATTGTGTCTCTCCATTTTTTGGGTTTCCCTCACCATCAACAAGCTTAGTCAACCCTAATAAAACGCAAGAGATGCAATATATATATATATATATATATATAGAGAGAGAGAGAGAGAGAGAGAGAGAGAGAGAGAGAGAGAGAGAGAGTTGTGGCGCGTTTATTCAGACTTCACAACCATCTGGACGGAAGTTCCATCTTTTGACTTCCCGGAAGGACCTGAGCATCGTCCAGACGAGATTCCTAGAAGGGTTTGAATCCTGAAGTGCACAGTACGCATGTCCGGACGACCCTCAGCCCCTTCTGGATGGTCCTTCCCTTTTCTTTTTCTTTTTTTCGAGCCACACGCAACATTGACCTTGTTTGGTTCATTAATGACTCTTCTGGGCCTTAAATTCCAATGACTTTAGGCCCCATGTGATAATGGATTATTTAAGGGTTGGGATTGTAGTAGTATTCCATGGGACTATTAATACGTTGTTTGGTAACAAAAAAAGGTCCGGACTATTAGTCTGTTGGGATGTCCAATTCGGCTTTTAGGGGGTATTGGCAATACTTAGTGGGACTTGGTATTCGTAATCCCATCTCAACCCATTTTCATTACTAATTCTTTCTCATTACCAATTTCTTCTATCAATCCAATCTCATCATTTAATTCCATCTCAAACAAACATGATATTAATAATCCCATCATTTAATCACATCCCAAACAAACATACTCATTAATAATCCCTTCTCATTACCAATTCTAATCCTAATCCTATCTCCTAACGAATCTCATCCATCTATCACTGTTATCAAACGAGGCCTTATTGTATGTGGTGTTCTAGAAAAAGTTCTACAAGTTGGGCAGATACTGCCGAGAAGGATAAGGATACCAAGAACAAGAACTAGGTGCATGAACATTGAATAGTGCTTAAAAAAAACATGTTGATTACAATTATAGCTGTTTGCACTGGGTCACCATCAACCCTAGAGAAAAGGACCGTCCTTCATCTGCGCACAGGAAAATTGGATAGATCATGATAGCTTGTCCCTCTCGGTTGATCCAATGAGCTAGCTAGTTTGGCACTCATGATGATGTGTTGATTTCCCAACAATCACCATAACTAGCTAGCTTAGACCAACAATCAAAGGGAAATTACGCATTTTCGTGGCTGGTTGATATATAATCTGTGATTGAAGGACGACAAAATTATTGGACATTATTGGTATTCGAGTTACTCACTCCATTCATTTTTAAGTGTCCTGCTACGGTTCTGAATTGCTTATATCTCTCAATGTATAGCATAAAGAATGTGCAATGTGCATCTTGTTGGATATATAGATTTCAATTATTTCTATGAGACAATAATTTTTAAAAACATAAAACGTAATATATGTCAAGAGATATGAGTTATTAAAAATTCCACGCAGAACCGTATTAAACACTTAAAAAAGGACAGAGAAAGTACTATTTTTTGGTCTACCTATTCACTACCATTAGGGCTGTTACTCGAAATCGAAAAATCGATCGAAACCGGAAAAACTGGACCAGACTGAATTTTTTAAACCGGTTGAATAATTTCGATCCTGTTCCAGTTTATAAAATTTTATAAATCGAAAAAATAATTTCGATCTAGTTTATGTGTTTTAAATACCGGTCGAAACCGGACCGGTTATATGTATAATATACATATATATATATATATAAACATAGGGGAGGGGTTGAATTATGAATTTTGTGGTGTATATTTTATAAAAACCGTTTTTATGGGTTTTTTTTTTTTTTTATGTATTGGGCTCAAAATTGATCCTTTTTTGTTGGGCCAAAAAAGGGTTGAATTATAAATTTTTGGTTGATATTTTATGGGTTGAATTGTGAATTTTTTGATGTGTTGGATCCAAAATATAGCCCATGAATTAAAATCGGATAAACCGGACCAGAACCGGTTGAGCCAGTCGAAACCAGACCAGTTTATCTCAAACGGTTCCGGTTTCTAAAAATCTCAAACCGGATAATGGGTTTCGACCAAAAAATTCACCCAAACTGGTCGAAACCAGACCGGTATCACCCCTAATAACCATGCGGTCATTCAAGGAACCCTCTAGTTCTCCTGGCCCGCAAAAATGATCAAGTATTTGATTTGTTGGAAATTATTTGACTGTTTAAGATGAAAGAAACTTTCAGTCGGTTTTCCCCAAGTTGAAAAATAGTAGATTCAGTGCTAGCTTTAAAACGGTAAAGGATATTAAAGGGCATCTACACTTTTAAATTTCCCATCAATCTTTTGCAGGTGTTAGTAGAGTTTTCCGAAAAACTCTATTTATTCTGGTGTGGATGGCGGATAGGTCTATATTTCTTGGTTTTAATAGGATTCCTTACGAGCGCGCATTCTTTCTATCTACTTTTATCTAAAAATAATCAAGTTATTAATGGGTGGCCAGACGAAACCAAGAAATAACCCCTTACGTGTGAAATTATCGAAGATCTCCTTTAAGATCAACGAATTCACACTTCTACCATCATCTTGTTTTTGCCTATGCTGATTGAAAAAAAATTCTTGCTTTCTACAGGGGCATGTGTATACTATCTATGCATTCATCAGTAATGTTTGTATATATGTATGATTCTATCTTTAGGTTTTAGCTGTAAACATATATACTATCTTTCACCTGAAGAAGACAGAGGAGTCTTTCTAGTTTCTCCATGCCTGACGAAATTGTGATCTCTCTCTCTCTCTCTCTCTCTCTCTCTCTCTCTCTACTGGATGACCAATGAAGCGTGCACAACGGTGCCTATCTCTAGCCCAAGATTGATTGAAAATGGAATCCCTTCCTAGATTGGGGGACCACTGGCCTAGCCTAGCCTAGGATACTGAAAGTACCCAATAGGATTCGAGCCATTTCAATTAAACACGTTTTGATATGTGAATGGGAAGTAGCTTTTCAAAAGAAGAAGAAGAAGACATCAATGGAAGTAACCTAGCAGCCTAGGCAGGTTTAATTCCATCCTTAATTTCAAACTCAGAACGGCTTTATGTCAATCTGCTAGAATTAGGGTTAGGGTTAGGGTTTGTATCCCTGATCTAGGGCAAGCATGTTTGCTGAAAAAGTACATTTTGTCTAAAACTTTTTTTTTCCGGTATTTTTTATTTTTCGCAATTTTTTTTATCAGCAAAATTTTTTTATTAGAAAAATGATAGGGATACATCAAAATTCAAAAAAAATAGCAAAAAGCCTAAATCATGATATTGATACATGGGACATAGAATAGAAAATAGAAAAATAGAAAGTGAATCCTCATAGAAATAGACAAGGTAAGAGCAATTCCAGTCAGTAGATACTTCACATTTTCCAGGGAGTATGATCAAAGCAATTTTTTTGTTTAAATTTTCATCTTAATTTTTAAGATTAATTATTCATCTCGGCAAGAGGAATAAAAATGTATTAAAATGTGAACTGATATTGGAAAAAGTTTATATAGGACAACACATTAGACAAAAAACAATAAATTGTTTGGTATTTTTTTGTCTTTAGTGATATTTTTTTTTAGCTTTTGGTCATAATTATTTATTTTTATATATATTCCTCTCGTTTAGACAGATGATTAATCTTAAAATATGATGTAATCTAACAAAAATTTAGAAAAGACGAGCAAAACACTCAAAATGAAATAAAGAAAAAAGTTTACAAGAAACGGACCCTAAAATTCTTTGCTAATTTTATTTTTCAAGTCGAAGGCTAAATTAGGAACTAAGGAATTGGACTAAACTTAGGAGTAGAATTTTTAGGGATCTAATAACTCTATACACAAAAGCTACTCTTTTTTTTTTTAAACGGCAAAGACAATTTAATTTCTCACAGAATGGTGATGTGGCGTTGAACAAATTGTTTTGTCGTCCGTTACCTAAGCTAAGTTTGACGTCATAACCATCGGATCAGCAAGTTCTCGTTTTGTAGATTGACATGACATTGTCTTCCTTGACCTTATTGTATATAACTTCCTCTCAGAAGCAGGGATGGTGCTGTGTGGGTGGCGCACAACACCATCTTTACTTTCGGAGATGAGCAGAAGGGTCGGTTTTGTTGAGGAAATGTTTATTCCGCTCGGTAATCTAACGGAATTGATTAGAGTTTGGATGGCGTGCAGCACGGTGCTGTGCACCACTCGCACAACTCCAACGCCCGGTTCCTCCCTCTCCATGCCATGTTTGTACTATATTCGATCTTGATTGAAATAAACATTTGTTTTATGCCAGAGGAAAACTGTACTGAAGGGAAACTGTCCCCATAAAATCTCTACGCCTTACGTTTCTGCTTGTTTAGGTTCTGGTGTTTTTTGGTCGATCTTCTCTGATTTTTATTTTTCGGTTGGCGTCTTGCCTTTCTTTAAGTCTTGGGTGACTTTATGTCGGTGTGTGATATTATGGAGTAGATTTTAGAGCATACCTGTAAATTATGCTTTAGATTACAGATTCTGAATTTTTATAGAAGTATATAAACTTCTATACTATATATATACACAGATACAACCGTAAAATTATGATTAAATTATTTTAAAAGCTGGTATTATTTATTGTAGCAAAACTAAATCGGCTTTCAGATTACTTAGAACTAAGATCTGAAAAACACGACAAACTTAGTTTCTCTTAAATTTGATCTTTAGATCTCTTTAGCTTTTAGGAATCCTCAAAATCCCACAATCACTTGGTAAATTTGATTGTAAAGTTTTGCGTGAACATATAGAGATTGAATCATTGGTCTACAACGGATTCTATAGTATTCATAGTTTTTTGGCTCGGCAAAAGAAATTTCATTAATTTTTAAAAGGGATACAAAGATTAAAAGGATAAAGGCCCCCCATTATTTTGGAGAATTGTCGTGCCTCGTGTCGATATCTTATTTCCGTGCTTAGGGCTGTAAGCAAGTCGGCTAGAATATTCAGATTCGTTCATTAAGTTTTTAAGTGAACTCAAACTTGAGTTGATCTCAATAAATATTTGAAGAGCTCAGCTCGAGTTTGCCTTGATTTGAGTCGAACTCAAGCTTGTTTGCAGTTCTTAACGAGCCAATAATATCATATATTTATGCTCTCATATAGGTCTAAAAATGCAAATAAAATTTTACTACCATGTACATAAATACATTCACACATATAAAATGATAAAAACAAATATATATATATATATATATATATATATATATATAGAGTTAGGTTCCGGTGAGGGATCCCTCATTTTATTAAAATGCGGGACTCCCATTCCGGATTGAATTTCGATGATCCGAGCCGCTCAAAGTGATTAGAACGTGATTTTAAGGGTCCCCGTGAGAAATTAGTAAAAAAAAAAAATCGAAAAGGGCTTCATCCGACCAGTTTTCATTGAACGATTCAAAAAAAAACTGCTCGAATGAAGCCCTATATATATATATATATATATAAGGTTTTAGTAATTGTAAACGTCTCTTCTAAATTTTTACTATTATGTACACATACAAATTCCGTGATATACACATAGTACAGGTTCACGAACCTAATCGAGCCGAATACTAATAGGTTCATGTTAGGCATATTTATGAAACGCGCCTAAAATTAAGGCTCAAATTCAATTCATTTAGTAGCTAAATCTAACTCAAACAAGCTTTTACCGAGTCAAATTTCGAACAGTTCACGAAAGGCTCAATTCATTTACGTCCACCATGCTACATACTATTTAAGGAAGGGAAAGCTACCTGGAGCTAATTAAGATAAGGTTTTAACCAAAACTAGAGGCTTAAAATGTTTACACCTGTCATGGTACGTACTATTTTTTTATCTAGCTGCAGCTACTGTTACTTGACTAGTTTCTTTTGATTTTCGTTTTTATTTTGAAACCTTAGACAGATCAGAAAGACACGTGCTTCCCACAGAACAAGGTTTTCCATAGGAGTTTTTGTAGTACAATGCAGGATACATAGCAACAATTGATGAAATTCACAGTGGAGAGAGAGAGAGAGAGACAAGAGAGAGAGAATTAATTAGTCTTCTTCTAAATTAAATTAGGCTTCTTCTACTGATCAAAGCACCAAATAAAAACAGCAAGCATCAATATCCTACCTTTAGAATGGACTTATGTTGCTGTAAGTCTCCCATGGTTTCCCATAAACTTGGTAGTCTGTGAACTGATTCTGGAAACACCAAAAACAAGAATTTCAGGATTAAAAAAAAAAAATTTACTAGAATTGGGTCTTTACTTCTTGTTACTATTATCTAGTTGTTGCAATTGCACACCATTATCGATGCGCAAGCGCAACAACAGATACTGATCGGTGAACTCGACACCAGAGTTTCAGCTTCTGGGGTTACAACTCGGGAAATTATAGAACGTACTCACCTCTTGAGAAACTCTGGCGTCATTCGGATTGTAGCTGAAGATATTGATCGATGAGCTCTGCTCATCGTACTCCAGGGATGGATTCACGTTACGACTCAGTCGACCCGATTCATTGCCGTTTTCGAAGGCATTCCAAGACCCTGATGTGTTCCCCTCATGATTGATTGCTTCTGAATTGGATGCATTTGGTTCATTGAATTGAACCCTTGATCTCTTTTCTCTTGTCCTCTCCCTAGCCCTAGCTCTTGCCTTTTCCCTCGACTCTTTAGCCAGAGGATCAAATGCAGATTTCCTCAGTGCCCTATTAGTCTTCTTCTCTTTGGCAACAGAAACCGAAGCTTTCCCCTTAGGGTTGATGATCTTCGCCTGCCGGTCTGGGGACTCGTCGATTCCGGACCCGTCTTCGCCCTCTGAATCAGAAGGCGAGCTTCTCGTCATCCGGGGAACACTTTTTTTGAGCTCTTTGATCGCCTTCTTCGATTTACTCAGCAGCCACCCGACTGTCTTACTAGCTTTATCGAACCCCAGCATGTCCTGGAGACCGAAGAACTGGGGGGCCACTTCGAGCGACAACCTCATCCTTCGGTCTCTGGGGCCTTGGGCGGTCTCGATCTTGCTGTGCCTGTCTTTCTTGGAGGGTTTCTTTCTGGGGACTGGCTCGTCTGCGCTCTGGGATTGCGCGACGGAGTCAGTGCCGTTGTGGACCGAATTCGTCAGCACTTCCGGTGGAGTACCGGCCTCAGCGGCCGGTTGCTGAAGGAGAAGGTCATGGAGGTGTTGCCGGAGCAAAAAGTCGTCTTCGTAGGGTATGGCCGGAGAAGGGAAGTTGTAGAACAAGGAAGAGTGGGGAGGAGGGGTAGAATCTAGAGATTGGTCGAGAGTAGGGTAAGAGTTTCCATTAATGTTGTAAGAAGAAGGATACATTTATATATATTATTTTTTTTACAGCCAAAAACAAAACCCTAGCTAGGTTTTGAAATAGTTGATCTATGTGTTGTTGAGAAAGACGGATTCCCACCAGATAATGACTAATGTACTTTCTCTCTCCAAATAGTTCAATCTACTGGAAATAGTTCTATAGTGGTTTTATGTAGGTATGCTGTGGAGGTCTAGAGCTTTTTTTTTGTGATCGGCAATGTAAAGGCCTAGAGCTTGAGAAAAACAGTCGAATAGAACACTGACTAGCGTATTTTATGTGGCATTTGGTATGTAGTTTTGAGAGAGAGAGAGAGAGAGAGAGAGAGAGTGAGAGAGAGAAAGAGTGAGTGTGTGTGTGTTCACCTCCCTCAATCAAGGCCTGGAGCTTTGAGAAAGACAGCAATGGGGATTGTGTGTGTAAAGAGAGAGAGAGAGATTGTGTGGGTAAAGAGAGTGAGAGAGAGAGAGAGAGAGAGAGGGTGAAGACGGCAAAGAAGGTAGGCAATTTATTGGATAAGAGGAATTCTACATAGTGCACCTCATCAGTCAAGAAATTCCCAGTGATGGGATCAAGTTTTAATGGCTAGAGCCTTGCAGTTGTATTGGTCACCTAACAGCAGCAGCATAGCTAAACCAATTGTGTGCCAAAAGTAAACAATTCAGTTAGTTATACAAGATTCTCATTGGGGCGGTTCCGGGACAACTAATTAGACATTTAAAAAACCACCTTATAGTTTCCAATCAAATTTTGATGATCCGAGCCACTCAATGTGATCAGAATGGGATTTTAAGGGTACACGCTTGAAATTAGCAAAAATAAATAAATAAATAACCGGGAAAGGTTTGATTTGAACAGTTTTTAGCTTAGATTTAATGAACGGTTGAATTAAAAACTGCTCAAAATAAGTACTTCCCGGTCATATATTTTGCTAATTTCTTGCGAGCACTCTTAAAATCACATTTTGTACACATTGAACGGTTCGAATCATAAAAATTTTATCGGAAACTATGAGATTGAGATTTGCGGTGTTTTTTTGGGTGTCTCTCGAACCGCCCCGGATTCTAGTAGTGTAAACAATCTCCATTCATTTTATTTATTTATTTCTGAATTTCTGTTAGATTTACGTAAATTGGATTACTTATTCGTCTCTCGATGACAGTAGTCTAAAACAAGTAACAAATTAGGATCACAAGCAAAAAAAAAAAAAAACCATCAATAAAAAAGTTTAAAACAGTTGTCTTTTTTACTTTTCTTTTTTCTTTATCGGCAGATGAAAATTTTATTGATCCATAGAATTCGAGGAAAGACAATTGTCTTTCAGGAAAGCAAAAGGTACAGTATATAGCAGTTTTATTTTATCTGTTCAAAAGACATCGATGCTTTTGGCCTAAATTATTTTGTCTTACTGACTGTTCGAAAGAGTCCGACTATTAGTATCAACCTTCGTTGTATCAATAATGGACCTATCATTTTTGGGCTCCACACAAATAATCCGAGCAGTTGATTAATTTCCAAATAATATTCTGCGTACGCTGGTAAAAAGTCAGATCGATATGATATGTATGCTCAAGTGCTTCATCAATTCATCTTACTTATCATTCAAATGAGCCTAACACTCTAATTCGGGCATGGCTAGTTTAGTTAACGAGTCTCTTTAAGCGAGCCGAGCCTATACAAATAAGCCGGGTTTGTGCGAGCCGAGCTCGACTCGTTTAGTAAATGAGCTTAAAACTCGAGCTCGAGCTCTGCTCGATTACTAAACGAGTAGAGCCGAGGCGAGCCGTATCGAGTTGCTCGCAAGTAGCTCGATTTGTTTGCAGTCATACTTATAATTTAGATTTCAGAATCCTAAATTCTGTATAAAAAGCACCAGCCTAGTCAAAATTAGTTTAAAATCAATCAAAGGCTTAGATCAACCTACTTGAAAATTATTACTCCCTCCGTTCCAAAAAAGATGACAATTTTTTAAACTCGTATCATTTTTCATCGCTTATATCTTTCAATCCATATGAGTTTGAAAACGTTGTATAACAGAATTAATCGAGAACTATCAAACATGATTCATATTACATATTTTTTGAAAAACATATTGAAAGATATAAGAAATTGAAATTTGCACAACTATCAAAAATTAACATCCAATTTGGGATGAAGGGAATATATTTTTTTTGAAACAGTGAATTTTATTAAAGCAAATTTAATATAATTTCAAGTAGGTTGTTCTGAGCCGTTGATTGATTTTACAAAAATTAAAATAAAAAATTATTCTAATTTTTCTTAAATCAATTAACAACTCGGATGACCTCAAAGTGGTGCCACAAAGTGATCTACGTACTGCAAAGGTCAGGACAAGTAGTTTTAATTGTGTTCGAGATGAGGACAGGTACTGAAAGCAGGACGTACTGTACAAGTGGTTGGATATAGGCCACTGCTGAGAATTTGACTGGAAACTCTTCAAACTTGTTTTGGAAAAAAAAAAAATAATAAGTCCCCCAAATTCAAAAGACTGCATGCTGGTAGGATGGAGTCAGGGGAAAGCTAGTAGGGGAAAAAAATTCTACTATTATATTAGAAAAAAGATTTTTTATGAAAGTATACAGGTTCTCCCCTCCTCTAGTATTTCCGAAATTCTACGTTGTTATGCATGTTTGTTTTATTTTTTTGTTTGGATACATGGTCGGCTCCCGTGTAGAGAAATTTCTGGCTCCGTGCCGCTTGCATGGATTCTATATTCTCTTTCCCTATATACACTCTTAGCTAGACAGGGGGTACAAATTGTGGCATGGTTTTATAAATATCTCTCAACCTCTAGACATCGTGGCGTATTGTAGATCTTACAATTGGTAAAAACATCCGTATAACTAGCTAGTAGGAGTATCAAGTACTATGTTTCGACCGGATGTCCAAGTCAGTTTGAGTTCACCTCAATTAATTCTAGGGCATCGAAGGGTTATTTATTTATTTTTTTTGCCGATATTGCTTAGATTAGTGGGAAACCCTAGACTCGAATCATAGACCTCACCCTTGCATGCTAGATGGACAGAGAGCCGCATCTCTCTAGGACATTGAAGTTGAGGACCACACAAATCTCGAGTGGCCCAAAGGTTTGGAATTTTTGATCTTCGTAGAATTCGAACTTGCAATCTTTTTGAGAAGAAGCCTGTTAGTTACTTTCTTGTATCCACTTGGTCAAATCTTAATATTACTCTTTCGTTAGATATGTGAGATTTGTATCCCCAACCATAAGCTACAGATATGAGGGGCTGCGCTTTTCCACTAATTTTTTTGGTGAACAAACCAAAATTGCACGTTATTTATACTAATCAATAAGTTTTCAGTATCTTGTTTATACTAATCAACAACTTCTACGTACAATTCTACTCACAATCAATAAAAAACATTGCATTTTGTTCACACCAATTAACAACTTATTGATTAGTGTAAACACCTAACAACTTGTAATTGACAACTTATTCATACTAACTCATTAGTGGAAACACCTCTTAGTTCAGACTGCCTCCCTCTCATAATTTCAATATCTATAACGAGAATTGTATCAATACATTTTGAATAAGAAAATAGAGCAATTTTGTGCATAATTTTCCAAATTTTCTGTCACTAAAGTCATTTGTTTACTTTTCAAAATGAACTGAAATTAATTTAGTTAAAAGACGGAAGGATAGAGTTTTAATCCCATGTACAAGTCCTTTAGCATCCTAAATAACCCAAAATAATAATAATAATAATAATAATAATAATAATAATAATAATAATAATAATTCATTCTATTTCGACCGAAAAATCGATGTGGTTTCTCTTAATTACCATCCCAGCGTGAATCAAGAATCCATGAACCTCTTTGGTATTTCCCATCCTGCAGCATCCTTCCCGTTTCGTAATCGTGGTCGTGAATGGGATTGGCAAACAATGTACAGCGCGCTAGCTAGCGCTATCAAGATTGATAGACAGAACCCTAGAATCTTCGGCGAATAGCTAAGCTAGCTGTGAGAATGGCGAAGCAAGTTGAGCCCTACATTCTCATTTTTGTTTACGCTGACATTCAAATGAGAAATTTGCTTTGTGATGTTTCGGGAGAATACTGATATGGCTACACATCTACAAGATTATGTGGGGTATTCTTTGTTTTTTCGGCCGAAATATGCCTTTCTAAACTTTCTATTCCTTGTTTTAATTAAGCATATAGTCCAATTAGATACATAGATTGTAATTTATAAGAAAATTCATGGAAGCGCTTGTAAGTCTAAGTTAGTGTTCTCTAGACAATTTATTAGTTCCGAAAAAACTACTATTGTTCATCGAGTTTCCTACAATCCAAAATCAATAACACCCAATTCAAAACGCAAAAATAATTAGGCTCCCAAATGGGGCTCTTACTGAGTTGAAATTTTTCACTCAAGTTCTCTCTTTCATTTTCTTTTCAATTTTTATTTTTATTTTTGGGATCTAATGGGAATTACTCATCTTTGATGATATTTTCATGACTGCTAAATCATGACTTGCATATGATCCATTGATGTGCCCTTAAACTGAAAGATTTCCTTTTTCCTCATAAAGCAACCACAATCAAGACTATTTCCTCATAAAGAAACTTTTTTTTAATTGCCGATCAAAAATATCAAGACTACATCCAATATCCCAAAACCAACAAGACAGGGACCGATGATTATCACAAGATTCACAACTAAATCCCATCTCTGATCATTTGGCTAGGTTGGGAGCGGAACAGAATGAGGATTTAGTGGTTTCGGTAGATAAACCACTCTTGAATAGGGAATTCTGGATCCGGGATCGCCTTAATTTACGGCAGCTTATTGTTTAGGGGGAATTGTTGTTTTTTCGCTTGGGTCTGTAATACTTTAACTATGCTTGCACTTCTGTTGCATAACTCTCTATTTGATTAGTAGTACTACTTGTAATATTCCAAAGTACCAAAAAAAAAAATTCCCATCTCTTCGCGAAAACATTTTATTAAGAGGAGTAATTAATTTGGATATTTGAGAAGGAGACATATATAATTTACTTTGCTTGATAAGGATAGATTTGTTGTGACTTTGTGATGCTCAACTGTGGCTAGCTTGTTTCTTGGAGATTAACGTACCTATAACACTTATCTTCTGTTGCACCACGTGGCCATGTCCGACCCTTAAGACAAAGGACAATTATTTCAGTTGAGCCCTGCCCTATCTAAGGGCAATTCATCCTTTGACTAGGTATCTCTCTTACTCTTACGTCCCTTTCACTTTAAAGGAATACACTCCCCCCTCCCCCCCTCTCTCTCTCTCTCTCTGTCTCACTCTCTCTCCCTCTCTAGATCTCTGTACATAACAAGTTTTGGCCCACGAGTTTGCTCTCTCTTAAAATTTTAGGTTCGATTTTTCTCATCAGCAGCTTGCAGAATTAAGTTGCCTCACTTCACGCCTAAGCGCGCGAAACACCATAATAGAGACTATAAAAGTTAGCGTGAGATGCGCGTGCAGAAGCTGGTTCAAGACATCCCGCTATAAGATGGAATGTTATTGGAATCCCTCTCCTGACGCGTGCTTATCAATATTAGCTTTTTCTTTGCCTCCAAAAAGCTTTTTGGTCTATCACTCTCTCTCTCTCTCTCTCTCATGGGGACACATTGTCAAAGAAAGGGTAGCGAATGCTTGTACTTGCCACTGATGGGGGTATTCACATGACTCTCCCTCCTCGTAGCTGTGGAAACCCTAGCCAATCACTTCCCTTTTCCTTTGCTTAATTCTACACACCACTCAATTCTTTTATTTTTGGCAAATGGTTTTAGTCCGTTCCACACTTGAGAGAAAAGCTAGCCTTGGACTCTCTTTTTTGCACTTATGTAATGTTCTCTTTCCATATATACATGCCGCCTCTCTCTCTCTCTCTCTCTCTCTCTCTCTATATATATATATGTATATGTCTCTCTCTCTATATATATCTATATATATATAGATATATTAATGTCTCTCTCTCTCTCTCTGTGAGCTTGTTGTGTGGTGCCCTAGCTGAGCATGTACTTTTTCTTAGACTGGCATTATTAATTTGCGGAGGACCACAGGAAATGGCCTGAGATGGGGTGGTTCTAGGGTTGCTATCAAAGATAGAGATAACTATTTAAAAAGTGAGATTTCAGAGTTGGTGACAACGGGAGCATTTAACACCAGAGCTAAGTGCTTTCATTTCCTTGCATAAAGGTGCGAGTTATGTTTGGAGGACAGCATCAATCTCGAACCACATTTGAGTATCATATTTTGTGATATGTTTTCTTGTTCTTTTGTCGGCAATATAATCTCGACAATGGGTACATGGAGGATTAAAAGATAAAAGCAAAACGCATGTTTCATGACATGACCATGAGACAAAGTGGTAATCCAAATCCCATCCGCCAAAAGGTTTGAAATTGAATGATGTGATACAAAACTAACATAATAGTAGCAGCACCCCCCCCCCCCCCCCCCCCCCCCCCCCCCCCCCCCCCCCCCCACAAAAAAAATAAATAAAAAATCCTATCAAACCAAAGGTTCATATTATGTGGTGTCCTAGCATCAGTTTGATGCATGTGCTACGAAATTTCTTATGCAATTATTGTGAATTTGACTAATCTAAAAATTAAATGAGCTTAAATTCTGCCCCCAGCAATGAAAATCATGGGACCATTGCCATCGTGTGTTCCACCGTGCGTTTATTATTGTAACCGTTTATCCTATAGGACCCGCAGAATAATATATTCACGCAAAAAAAAAAAAAACAGCTTGATTGAACATTCATAGGTACATAAAAAATTTGGATTTTGATTTGTAAAATGAACAATAAAAATTCGCGCGTCAATAATTTCAAAATTAAACTGTCCATGACCATTTATTTATGTACTTATCGATATCTGATCAGGCTAATTTTTGTGTGTGGATATATTACTCTGTAGCTTTACAGCATAAATGGTTCAGATTCTGCCCCCAGCTATGAAAATCATGGGACCATTGCCATCGTGTCAATCCACCATAGCGGTTTATTATTGTAAACCCAAGTTTATCCTACCACGGACCCGCAGAATAATATATTCACGCAAAAAAATAAAAAACAGTTTGATTGAACATTCATAGGTACATAAAAAAATTGGATTTTGATTTGTAAAATGAACAATAAAATTCCGCGCAACAATAATTTCAAAATTAAACTGTCCATGACCATCTATTTATGTACTTAATTATCGATATCTGATCAGGCTAATTTTTTCGTGGATATATTACTCTGTAGCTCTCCAGCATAAATGGTTCAGATTACTATAATAAATGCACGTTCAATCCACCATAGCGGTGGCAGAAAACCCAAGTTTTCCACCACGGCAGGCAGAAAAAATTTAAATTCTTTATTCACCAAAACATTGGTGAAAAAGACTATTCTGATTTCTCAATATTGCCTTCATTACGGGACGGAAGGAGTACCATGTGCAGCTATATTGATGCATGTTTGGAATCCAATGCCTTTGTACCACACACTTCTTTGATTCCCTCATCGATCTTTTCTCTCTCGCACTTAACCCATTATATTCTCTCGCTCAGTGGCTATTTATGGTTAGTAATCGAATTCAACCCCAATGTTCTGCCTAACTCTTGTTTATAGATACACGTACATATCTGAGTGAATACGATATGCATCCTCTTGAATTGCTTTCATTATGGTTAGTAATCAAATTCAACCCCAATGTTCTGCCTAACTCTTGTTTATAGATATATATATATATATATACATGTACATATCTGAGTGAATACGATATGCACCCTCTTGAATCACTTTTATGAATTCGTAGCGTTCATGTATGGTATTAATTCAGAAAATTTATATAAAGATTCTTACATTTTGTATAGGAATTCTTAACATTTAAAAAAAAAAAAAAATTTAACATCAATTCAAAAACGCATAACATGAAAATGTTATAAGTTAATTTTTTTTGTAATGACATATATTTAAAAAGCATTAAATTTCTATATATCCATAAGTTTTGAATTCAAGATTGATGATATGAATTGTGTGAACTCAAGGGATCGATCAAAAGAGTGGGTGTCTTGCACTTGAATTCAAGATTGATGATATGAATTGTGTGAACTCAAGGGATCGATCAAAAGAGTGGGTGTCTTGCACATCTAAATATGGGGTGTGTGTTATGGGATTTCTCTTAAATAAAAAGGCTACAAAATATTTTGTTCACCTCAACGTACTCTTAAATTTTAGAAAATGGTGCACGCGTGATAAAAAAGATATCTTATTAGTTATGTGGCAGCTATAATATCTACCAAAATTTGAGACTAAACAAGGGTCGCTATGTGGATGAAAACTAAGTTCGACATCAAGATGTACTCAGTGGAGGAGTTTAAGAGCATTTTAGGTGGAATCCGTAAACTAAAGCTATAAGTTTGGCCTTGTGGTGTTGTAACATCCAACTTTCGGTTGGATGCTCCCTTTTGTTTTTCCCCCTTTTCCCACTCGATGTACCCCGTTTCGAGTTTTATAAAATCGTTTCGTTTGTTGAGAAAAAAAAAATTGAGACTAAAACTTTTCTTAGAAAATGGCAAGAATCACATTTAGTCACAATATTATTCTCCAAATGAATAATATTATAAGCACTTCAATTGTATGTTGCTGTTCATCCTTAATTTTCTAGGCAACGGATATATCTTTTGGCTGGTTTATTTATCCGGCTGGTGTGTAGCCTATGAAAATGAAAACCTACTTAGAAAATTCAGACCGTCGATTTCATTTTTTTGGAATGCTCGAATGCGTCTGAAGGATTCCACATTAGTCGTACCTTATTTGCTCCCGAGAATTCCTCATACTTTTGGGTTTGTGACATTATTTGTGCACTATCCCCATGTCTTAATTAGACAGCACCTGTTTGTTTTAACTTGTCTTCATTTCTTGTGGAGAATGTTGTATGGAGTATTATTGAAGTACTGTTCTGATTGGACTGAAATGCCCAACATAGCCCATCTTGAAAAGTATATATCGCCTTTTGGTCTGGATGATTTCGTCTAAAAGTAGCACCTTTTCACACCATGTTTTGATTAGCTTTTCGTTGTCTCAAATTCTAAAGAATCCTAAATATATTTCTTTTTTAAACGGCAAAGAAATTTTATTTATATTCTTTGAATATGGATTACAAAGTATCCTAAATACATGGCAAGGAAAAAGATGTGGAGTATATACTATTAATTACATCCTTATTTGATCGAGTGTGTAAATTAAAGATTTAAATTGCCTTGAATTCCTAACAGCTTGGGTTTCACAATAACAATGACAAATTAATTAAAGACTAAATTAAAAAAAAAAACAGAATGAAATTAGATACTACGACAGGATTGGGCAAACTCAAACCAGTAAGCAGCACTGGACGAGTCTGAAGCTCTTTCAAGATGCTGTCAATGTTTTGCAAGATTTTCATGTCTTTTGGATGAAAGGAAGCGGATTTGTACTGCAGTACCTTTCTTGACGGTTCGGTTTTTCGTTTACATTCAGTACTTCGTTGGATGTTTCTCATCCTTGGCATATATTTGCTCATGGCATGTCACGTAGCTTATATTTGACTTGGATCCTTTACTCGATGTACCTATTGTCGAGTTATTAATAAATTTTAAATTGTTTCTTTTTTCAACTTTGAAACCAATCTTCCACTTCCTCAATGAACCCATCAAGTAGCCTTTAGAGATAATAATGCCACAATTGATCTTTTATCTTCCAAATCATTTCTTTATTAGATTTCCTGGTTGACAACTGTATTTTTTTTAGATGAGTGAAAAAAGAATTTGATAATCATTGAAATAGGTACAATGATTAAAATGGTTACGAGCATAAACGGTATCACTATGGGAAAAACCTAGTATTGCAACTAGATTGGCACCCTAGGCTCCACCTATCATGCGTCGGTTGACAATTGTATTTGAATGGGAGAGAATAGGAAATCAAGAGTAAATCATTAATTAAAAATCAAAATTTGTAACTTGGTATATCATTCCTTTTAGAAAGAATGATACAATTGAGATACTTTCTTGAAATTTATAAAATTAAAAAGGATAAGGTTTTTAAATTTAAAATTTTGAAAGGGAAAAATTCAAAATACCCCCCAACCTATACACCCAAATTCAATTAGACTCCCAACCTTTTAAAAACTTCAATTTTACTCCCAACGTTATATTCCGTTATCAAAATGCCCCCTTCCGTCCAAATTACTAACGGATTCCGTTAAAGGCTCCGTTAAATAGTATTTTGATCGAATTTCGATGATCCGAGCCGCTCAATGTGTTCAAAACGTGATTTTAAGGGTACTTGCGAGAAATCAGAAAAAAAAATGATCGGAAAGGCTTCATCTGAACAGTTTTTTATTGAATGGTTCAATAAAAAACTGTTCAGATGAAGCCTTTCCGATCATTTTTTTTTCTGATTTCTCGCAAGTACCCTTAAAATCACATTCTAATCACATTGAGCGGCTCGGATCATCAAAATTCGATCGGAAAAGGGGAGGTACAAACCGAAGCAAAATTCGGACATCCGTACTTGAATAAAATCGGGATCGATCCACATCTCCCCTTTTCCAATCGAATTTTGATGATCCGAGCCGCTCAATGTGTTTAAAACGCAATTTTAAGGGTACCTTCAAGAAATCAACAAAAAAAATGACCGGGAAGGGCTTCATCTGAACAGTTTTTTATTGAATAGTTCAATAAAAAACTGTTCAGATGAAGCCCTTCCCGGTCATTTTTTTTGTTGATTCTTGCAAGTACCCTTAAAATCACGTTTTAAACACATTGAGCGGCTCGGATCATCGAAATTCGATCAAAATACTATTTAACTGAGCCTTTAACGGAATCCGTTAGTAATTTGGACGGAAGGGGGCATTTTGATAACGGAATATAACGTTGGGAGTAAAATTGAAGTTTTTAAAAGGTTGGGAGTCTAATTGAATTTGGGTGTATAGGTTGGGGGGTATTTTGAATTTTTCCCATTTTGAAAAGGAATAATACGGTATGTATATTGAATATCGCACATGTGCTACTTTAAATTCTAATTAAAAGCTAATCAATTCTCGCCACTTCTCGCGATTAGAGCCTTCTTCACTAAATGGGATCCCACTAAATGACCCTTTACTTTTAATATATGATATAGATGTTTTGTTATCATCAAAATTAATGACGTATTCTAAGGAAATTTTTTTTTTTTGATCGGCTATTCTAAGGAAATCTTTTTTTTTTTTTTGCTCGGCATATTCTAAGGAAATTTTTGGGCTAACAAATTATGAAAATCGATGACAACAAATCTTACATTCTTAGGCTTTGTGTAGCAATTCATTACTTTTGGACTTAAATCCGTAATGGGATGAATTTTCTATACAAAAGGTTGTGACTTCAAAGCAATATAAGGAGCTAGGTACATACTGTA
The DNA here is from genome assembly GCA_014282245.1 of Rhododendron simsii. Lineage (NCBI taxonomy): Eukaryota > Viridiplantae > Streptophyta > Magnoliopsida > Ericales > Ericaceae > Rhododendron > Rhododendron simsii. Next base: position 22,569,232 of record CM024964.1, read on the forward strand.
TGTCAGTGTTTAAATCGGGATACGTATCGTGTATCGTTTTTCAATTGTAGAAATAGTATCGGGATAGTTGGACAAGATTTTTAGGAGAAGGAGAATACTAAAGAAAATAGTAAAGAATGAGTATTTATATTACACTTGAACTCAAAACTTTTTTTGGCTTGGTATATAATGGCTAGAACCTATTAGGATAACCATTTATGCCATTTAGGTTCAATTCAAATGTGCACTTATCTTGTATGTTGTTATGTTCTATCCTTGTAATCATCATATAAATAGAAGAACCTCTCTCACGTTCAAGTGTGAGAGCCATTTTTATCAAATCAATCAGTTGATTTAACTTGGTATTAGAGCACCACTCAATCATGACCTCATTACTTTCTTTCTCTCAAACTTATTCACACAAATTATTTGTTCTGGAAGATACAAATCACTCATTATCTCCGTGGACGACAACATTTGATGGGCTATGCCGACGACACCAATCCGTGTCCACCACGCACCATTTCATCCAATGGTGCTGCTATTACGAATCCTGATTTCCAAATTTGGTTTGATCAAGATCAATTGCTAATGAGCCTCTTGATTTCCTCTATGACAACGGATGTTATTCCTCTTATTGTCGGTGGCACGACATTTCAGGAAATCTGGACAACACTTGAGTCCGCCCTTGCTTCTCCGTCCAACATTCGAATACTCCAACTCCATCTTCATCTTCATCTTCATCTTCAGAACATCATCAAGCAAGGTGTCCATTACCCAATATGTTCAAAAAGCCAAGGGTCTTTATGATGAGTTGAATGCTGCGGGTCGTCCTCTCTCCTTACAAGACTTCAACCTCCACATTTTCAAAGGCCTCAATTCTACATTCCAAAATTTGATCCCAACACTTGCAAATCATCCATCACTTCCTTACTCCGAAACACAATGCCTCTTCTAATGGTGGCTATCAAGGACGTGGTCGCGGTCGTAACCAAGGCTATCACCCCAGTGATTCTCGTGGTGATGCTCGTCACTTTTCCTACGACTCTAGGAATTAGCACTCTACTGATTCCCATCCCTATATATATTAGTCCATAGAAAACTCTAGTACAAAGATATTTAAACTTTGAGATAATTCTAGAATTACACATATAATTAATCATCACAAAAAACTCTATATATTTTACAAGGATATACTAGAGCTTCTAGAGTTAGATATTTTAGAGTTTCTAAAAACTAGATATTTATATTTTCTTCAATAATATCTTCCATTTTGGATTTTGACAATTGAAGCTTTGTTAATTGAACTTGTTTGGACTTAGCTTTCTTGTGCAAAAATACTAAACTTATGCTTTTACAGCGTTAATTATAATTAATATATAATTAAAAAGTAGATACGCCTAATAACGTCAACCAACTATGCTTGCTTTTTAAAAAAATATTTAAATGCAAAATCTTAAATCTCTCAATTTGGTTCTATTACATTAAGGCTTTCTATTCCCTTTGTTAGGGAAAGAAAAGTTAGGAAACACAATGGTTTGAAAGTCAGGGAAAACACAATGGCTTAGATAAATGCATTTGGGGTTCCGCTTCCTGAAATAAGATCTGACTTTTTTTCAATAAGTAATCGTACGATACACGTACCGAATTAAGATACGCATATAAATCGTAAGATACGCGGTCATATTGTTAGATTTCTATACAAAAGGGATACATGGTGAGATATGTATCGTTCTCCGGAGGTGATGATACGATATGTATCATGGATCGTAGGTTTTTAACTACCATGTTGTACATATACAACCAAATAAAAATGTGTATTGTAGCGATTGTCATTTCTCAATGGTAGCCAACGAGAATGTCCTTAAAATTCTGATTTTGAGGCCGGCAAAGATTGGTAGAATTCTTATTTTGGGGTCTATCATCGTGTAGCTAGGCTCATATTCTTTTTTTTTTTTTTTGGTCCATAACATAGAGCGTGGATTATAAATTTTGTAAAATGTGGTACTGAATAGCTCCGGCTCTGATATCATATCACGTAGAAACATTATACTAATCTAAAAGTTTAAGCTATTAGGTGGAGAGATCCCAACGTTAATTCTGCTGCTGTTGGTGGATTTTGTTTTTCTTCTGATGCTGTTGCATGGTCTGCTGTGCGCTGCCCTATGGATTGCTGCTGGATAATACGATGTCCACTGCTGCTGGGATCGATCTCGTGGAAGGGCATTATTTTCTAATGCTGGAAGTATTTTTGCTAGATTGCAAACTGCAAAGAATGGATATCTGTTACACACCGAGGGGTTGCCCCAACGGCAACAGTTCGGGCAGATGTTCAGGCTTTGAAAGTACTCTTCAAGATTTGAGGTTCGATTCATCATAGGATACGTAAGTACCCTAAAATAAGCGAGGGCTGTAACTCGTGTGACCGCACTAGCTTCTCCGAAAATTTGGGTTGCGCAATCAGATCTATTTAGTGACCTTGTTGTAAGACTGTTCCTCTGTAAAAAAAAAGAGAGAGAGAGAGAGAGAGAGAGAAAAAAAAAAGAATGGATATCTGTTGCAATTGCTCCGTTTATATGTTTATTTGAACTAGAAGTCACTTGAAGAAAGAGTTTTTTTTTTTTTTAATCTCCTAAACTATACAATTTTTTTATATTTTGTCCTTAAACTATCAATTTGATGACTCCATTACCTATGTGACCCAATACATAACCGAACTTATCATTTGAACAGAAAAGTGGCTCACATGACTATCACGTGCGATCCCAACCCAGGAGCTAGGCGCAGAATAGATAATCCACCTCTCACAACCCATTGACCAACCTTTTTGCCCTTCTCTCTCTCTCTCTCTCTCTCTCTCTCTCTCTCAAACGTAATCTGCCCACAAAACAAACATATTTTAACGCTTAATTACTACAGTACTACTAGTATCACCAGATTAAAAGTTTACTAATGCATGTAGTATCTCTACACACTAACAATATTCTTTAATTATTCAGTGCAATTTGGGCTTATTTCAGTGCAATTTCACAAATTAAGAGCAGTTATGGACACTTGCTGCATACTCAGTCAATATCATGAAGCAGCCATGGACGAGCTAGAGAGAGAGAGAGAGAGAGAGAGATCTCGGTTAATCTGTTTTTTTCGTGGCAGGTTATTTCAGAGGAAGAAGAAGCCATGGATGGACGAGAGAGAGAGAGAGAGAGATTGGGTTGCTTTACTCTGCTTTTTGACATTTGGAGGGAAAGAGATGTGTAGTTGGCGCCAATGGATTGTGAGATGTGGATTGTCTATTTTGCCCCTGGCTCCAAGGTTGGGATTGCACGTGACCATCACGTGAGCCACTTTTCCGTCCAAATGATAAGTTCTGTTATGTATTGGATCACAAAGGTAACGGAGTGGAACTTGAGGGGATGAAATCGCCAAAATGATAGCTTAGAAACGAAATAGATAAAAATTGCATAGTTTAGGGGATAAAAAAAATTAAAAAAAAACTCCTTGAAGAAATTAAGTTCAAGTGAATTACGGTTTCAATTTTAACGGAAGGAAGGTTGATACATTTTGCAATGGGATGGTCAAGATGAACGAATTGATCAAGCCTTTATGGCTTTACCGATATTCGATTGAGATGATTTTTTACAAAAATGCTTTAAAGAAAGGGAGATTAAGTCATGCAATGCTCGTTTTTTTTGAGACCCCGAGATTGGTCCGAAGCAATCCGGTGTACATTGGGTGTACAAAAAATAATGTAGTCATACATTTTTTTATTTATTTAACTCTAATTCCATCCGTGGAAAAGAGTTTTTTCACTTCATCCATAGGATAACGTAGCATGTTGATATACAACCAAGAAAATAATTAAGAAAATCATACTCAGTTTCTGGGCGAGAATGTTTTGTTCAGTTAGGAACAGAGTCGAACAGTTTAGGTAGAACTAGGGCGCAGACAAGACGAATCAAACCGATCCTTGTTAAACTCGGTTCAACTCGATAAAATATCGGTCTAACTCAAGTTCAATTCGAGTATGAAAAAATAAGCTTTAGTTAAGCTCGTTTAAAATTTTCGAAGCTCAATCTCGGCTTGACAAAGCTTTTTGAACTCAAACGAGCTGGATTCGTGCTCATGTTCTATAGTTTTTATTTTGTCACAATATATCTATTTTACCTAATATAAGCCAGAAAATAAAAAAAATTCAAATTTATCAACAACATGATCAACAGAACATATATGCCCCACTAAATTACTGTTTATTTTTGTAAGCCTAGTCGAACCGAAAACTTCTATATTTGGGCTCGGCTCACGTGATGAATCTAGCAATAAGGCTGGGGTTTGGTTCATTTAGTAAACAAATCGAACTTGAGGGAGTCATTATCGAACTGAGATTCAAACAGCTTGCGAACGGCTCGGTTCTTTCCAAGCCTAATCGAACAGAATACTTCTAAGTTTGGGCTTGACTCATGTTACGAATCTAAAAATAAGGCCTGGGTTTGGTTTGTTTGGTAAATGAATCAAACTTGAACGAGCTATTACGGAACTGAGCTTCAAACAGCTTCCAAACGGCCCGGTTCTTTTCATTGAAAAAAAAAAAAGAAAAGGAAAAAGAATCAAAATAAAAATTTGCATTGACAAAAGTGAAACAGAATTGATAACAGTACATACAAAAATATGTACCAGAGCGTACAAATTCCCTTTTGGGCTTGTTTTGGGTCTCAAAAAAATAATCGAAGCCGCTCATTTGGTTTAGAATATTTTGCTTATGGTCATTGCGAAAAATAAACTCAATCCGGTATTGGTGAAAGCATTTACAAAAGATCAAACTTTGCTTTAGAATTTTGGAACAAAGTTGGATGATTGTAAATGCCCTTACTGATACTGGATTGAGCTTAGTTTTTGCAAGGATCATAAACAAAGTATTTTAAATAAAATGAGCGACTCCGATCATTTTTTTAGACCTGAAACTGGCCCAAAAGGGAGTTTGTACGCGTTGGTACATATATTAGGCATTTTATTTTACGTACTTATGTATTTTATCCATCCAATCACTCAAGAAATAAAAAAAGACTTTTGACACCCACGTCAATGCCCCAACTTCCTCAGTTCCTCATCACTCTCCTCCTCGTCCATGTCAATTACCGTTACCCCTCCTCCAAAACCCACACGATAAAACAACCGCGACAAAACCCTAGCAACTGACTCACCCCCGCGCCACCCACTCATCATCTCATGGATCCGCCGCAGCGCCGCGCGTCTCGGGTCATCGACCCCGTGGTCCGCAAGGTGGGATTCTTCGCCCCCGCCGCCGCCCCAGCCGCTGTGCCGTCGCCGAACCGCTCCCAGTCGGGCCCTCTCCCCCGCCTCGATCCTTCGTCCATCTCCCCCTCAGGCAACTCCCTCTCCCCCGTCATGATCCCCCCGCCGCGCCACGCCTCCGACAACCTCTCCCGCGCCGTCGGCGTGCCGGTGCCGGTGGCCGCCCTGCGGCGCCACCCCGTCGACAGGGCTCCCGCCGTGGTCGGGAGCTACAACCAGTCCGAGTCGATCCTCGGGACGTCGCCGCCGTCATCGTCCGCGGTCTCGCCTTCGAGCAGGATCGGCGACGGGGAGTTCTCCGAGGACTCGGTGAACTGGATACGGCGGAGTAATTCGGGGAAGTTGGCTTCGTCGGTTCCTACCGGACGGTTCAATTGGACTGTGAAGAAGGCTCAGGAGGTGTCCGGTATTGATTCTTTTCTTCCCTTTTTGCATCCATTGTTTTTCTTTTTTGTTTGGCTTCTATTCGACAAAGGGGGTGCTGGCCATAGTTCTAAATAGTGGTATGAATTCTTTGAAATCGTTTTTGGCCTCGAAACCTGTATCGGCCGTAGGGGTCATGTAACGGGAAACCCCCAATATAAAGCGATACGTTGCAGGAATGGTTGATATGGGTGTATATTTTGGGTAATACTGACTATAGCGGGGTGTAGCGGTACCGGAGGTCTAAAAAACTGCTACGTAGCGGCCGGTTTTAAATCTATGGTGCTGGCCCATGCACAACCCCGAATATTCTCACTTGCCGGTTAAGTCTGTGACATTGGCCACTGCAAGTCCTTGGGTGAAATTTTTTATCAAAATTCCTGTATATGCGAGAAAAAAATCCTAAAATTTCAGCTTATCAATAATTTTTTTTTGTCACGTTTATACTAAATGGCTTCTACACACATTCGTGCAATCTCGTCTTGTCCTGGACCTTGCAAGTAACAATATATACTTATGAAATAGATTTTTTGCTATCAATGTAAAATAAATGTGGTTCCAGCCCTACTAGGCCCAAATTTTGGGTCTGCCATGAGTTGAGCGGCAATTCGACAATCGGAATTAGATTTTTTTTCCCTTCTTTTTATTTATTTTCAGCAGAGACTATTTGTTCAGTTGGATGTGTAGTTTATATGTTGTGATTATTGTAATGGAATTAGAAGTTAGGAATGTTTTTATTTGGAGCTTTTGATTTCGGGTAGGATTTGTTTAAGGTTGAGATGTTGATCTGGTTGCTTGGTGGGTGACTAGACTTGGAAATCAGAAGCTGTGAATGAAGCCTTTCTAACTGATTATAGTTGTGTGGTGTGGTTTAACGATGTTAGGTCTGGTGGAACTCCTGTGCGGATCTGGGCTAGGGCACCTCCATAGGACACGTCCCGCACAATGACCACCCACCATTAGTACAAAACCGGCCGGAGTCGACTGGAAGGCACTCCGATGGTTTAGTGCAGGGACGGAACTAGAATTTCATATATGAGGGGGTTAGCCACAACATGACTAGTGAGATTTTCAAACTTGAAGGTTCAAGAATATAAAACATTTAAATGACCAAATAATACCCACTACAAAGCACAATATCGAGGTGCTCTTAGCAAACAAAAAACAACTAAAAGGTGAAAAAAATAAAGTTTCTCAATATGTTATACCTCAAGCATGTATCAAAATGGAATTCAACGGTAGGTTAGATATGAAAGTCATCTATGATTGAGTTGGAACTAATTTTTGTAGCAATTTCATTCTAAGTAAATATAACCAAAGCATTTGTGAGAAACTTGTCCTCCATTCGAAGCCTGGTTATGATAATATATCTAGTTGAAAATGCCGTTTCTGGTCCACCATTTTTCATTCGGTAGTGGTCCACCATGTATAGTTTTGATATTTTTTAAAAAAAGACTTGGATAATTATGAAATTTCCGAACCACGGGGAGGCCCTGTCCCCCATAAGGCCACCTTTGGTTCTGTATCTGTGGTTAAGTGAGAATCAGGTCAAGGGAGAAAGGTAGGAAACTCTAGGGTTAGAGTGAGCGGCGTGCCTCTTAGGGTTTATCCTTCTCGTTTCTATAACACTCCAAGACTTGCTCTCCAAGTATTTGTGTGTCCGACATGCTCAGTAACTGCTCCAGCTGACATCATAACTTAACGTATTGAGTGAGGCGGTTACAACTTACGTGTAAGAGATATTATCCATGTATGCATGTGCCCAGCTCTTGTGGTAACCGTGATGAGGACAACAAAAACTAATAAATTGCTAGATGATGGTATTTTGGTAGTTGCCGAGACTCTAATCAAGAGCTGCATAGTTCATACAAGGATTGGTAGATCAAGGATCATCCATAGTAGTTTGGTAGTTAGAGGGTGGTCATCTTTAATTTTGTGCTTGCATTAATATTCATCTAGATGCATTAAACGCATGTTAGTAGGTTCAATGTATGCATTTATATCTAGGTTCGTTCACACATCTTTTTGAATGTATTCATTAATTCGGTTCATTTCATTTTGAGTTTTAGGAATTCAAAGAGTCTTTCCCATGGATTATAAATTGAGATGTAATCTTTCTTTTGGAACAGAGTTGATTAATGAATTGAGTTTTACAAGGTCAAGGCCTTTGTAATTGGGGTTTGGGCTGCGGTTCTTCCTTGCAAAAACGGCCTAACTCTTGCGAGGGTGAAGCACCTCTATCTTTCTTTCTCTCTTTCTTTTTTGCGCACACTCCTCCCCTTCTCATTCCTCCCTTTCTTCTTCTAAGCGCACTTATCCAAATAACATTCTTATTTCTCCACCCAAAACCACCACAATTCTCATTGTAGGTGGCAATATTTTGTGTGTCCTATAACCGTCCTTCATCAAACCGAAAATGTCACATGTGACGTTAGGTCGTGATAGTCAGACCCGATAAGGCATATTATTTTTGTCGACCGGCTCAGATTAGACCGCCAGATCCGATTTGCTAGTCCGCGTAACAGCCATTTTGCAACCTGGAGTGTAGACTCGGTTTGTGATTCGGTCCAGTTCGTATATTCGGGCCCAGTTTGCCCTATCTATCAGATGAGCCATCTGTCCTGTATTGAATGTATACCTTGTTTTGTCAAGGTCCGTTGATTGATTTTTTCACGGAAATTCATGCTCCTAGATGAAGTCTATTACGTTTTCACTTTTCAATGACAAATTTTTTTATGTTGGCACAACGAGAAGTTGTGAGATGAGGGAACAATGTGCAAAACACAAGACCTTGGTTTATTATGATGGTTCTTTGTCAGTGTAGCTTATATTCTAGCAATACTATAACGAATGATTCTAGCGGAAGTGAAGCTTACAGTCTCAACAATACTAAACATAATAGCTACAAACCCATTGCGAAGTTAGTGACCCTGAGATTACTCGTTAGTGGCCACCCTAACAAAGAAAGCCCTTTGAAGAAGATAGTATTCCAATTACTCTTGCAAGGCAAAGCGACTGACCATAACCAGTAAGAGTCTTATAGTATAAGTTGGCATCATATCTCCTGTTACTGAAGCAGCCTAGACTATTCACCCTCCCTCTCTCCATCATACTCAACAAGATACAATGTAAAAATATCTTTATCCATCATCTCATCCTCAGCCTTTGAAGCTTATAGTGATATCTAAAAAGTGATGTCCTAAAGAACCGGAGTTTGCCCTGTAACATGCGTTGAAGCAAGGAGAGTAGCATTCTTGTGCCTCTCATCCTTCATATAAAATACCCTTATGTCCACAAGTCCAACAAAGCAAATGTTAATGTCAAATTGGTTCCATCCTTCTCTAATTCCTTCCAAGAAGATTGGACTGCAGGAACCGTTGACATCATTTATATTATTTGACCAACCATCGCCGTTCTTACCATAATCTGCAGTGACCTGGTGTTTTAAAAAGCTCTAGGTGCAACTGTGCAAGCACATCAGGGCGCCACGGTCCTCAGGAGTCTAGGCTCTAGGTGCGGGGTGAGGCGCACACCTCATCAAAGTGAGGTGCAATTTTAGAGAGTACATAGAAGTGTCACGTGGAAAAGGTATTAAACATAAGCAACTACTTTGAGAATTCTAACTGGTGTAAAAGATGGCTATTCAAATGTTCAAATCATGATATACTAAAAAGAGACATAACATCAATGAATAAGTAATGCTTTAAGAATAGAAGTTAAAAATCTTCAAAAACAGAAATAATGTAGAAACAGTCCCGAAACTTACAACAATCCACGCATAGAGGACTCCTGGACTTTGCCTCAAATGTTCTTCAACTTTGAATTTTTTCCATTTATTTGTGCAGCCAGGGCTCACAATCTTAGCCCTTTTAAATTGAAGGATTTGGTATAGTGTTTTCCAACTTGTATCCTATATAAATCAGTGGTTGAGATGAGATCTTGAACCATTCTGGAAAATTACATCGCGGCTTATGCCTTGTGCGCCTTGCCTCAAGGTGTTCGAGGCCTAGTGGCTGCACCTCGCCTTAGCGCCTAAGCGCGCAAGGCGTGCCCCATTTGAAACTCTTTAGCAGCCGTACTCTAATTTCTACCTCTTCCAAAAACATATATCCAAACCATTTACCCCTCTGTTTCGATAATTCAAAACTCTTTACACTCAGATCTTGGCAGGCAAATCCCAAAAAGAAAGGTTCCTTTGATGCTTCTCCAACACAGTAATTGCGAGCATGGAGGAGGTAGGACTTGTGAGGATATGCCAGTAAATAAACCTTTGTGGGGTGGAATAATGTGATACTAGCCTTGATTAATTCCCAAGTAATTGGTCTGGACACAGACCAAAACATGGTACTCCTGCATTACAAGCACCATATGTTGAAGCAGATGTATTACCCTATTTCTACCTGTACATTTTCTTGGATTTATTGGGAAAGAAAGTGTACTAAGGTAGTTATGAAGAAAGCCTTGGGATAAATTAGCAATGAAGGAGTATAATGGTATGGCAAATAAGGCTGCCGACATGCGACATAGCTTCCGAGGTCGAGCAGTCTCAATTTCTCTTCAGGAGTTGCGAATTTTTGCCAATGAATGCTGGGCTGGGCCACCTCGATAAGACTGATACTAATAGGCTCAATCAGATTCTGTTGGCAATGTTATGTTGGTTTACAACATGGTGTTCATGGCCACCTCTTATTAAATGTCAGCGTAGTGTTTTATGTTTCATTACGTCTAGATTGCATACTATTTATTGGCATCAGTCTCTTGCTTATTCTTGCGGAATATTTGGCATTCATTCTAAATGGGCGTAGCTCCTAAGATAAACTGGTTGTGAGTTTGGTGGTGGTTTCCATTAAAACAGTTTATAAGTTTCACTGATTGGTGACTTGGCTTGCTCGTTGCTTTATTGATAGAATCACAACATATTGCAGAGAAGGATGGAGGAAAAGATGCAGCAATATCAAATGAATTGCCATCAAACTCAAAGCCATCAAAAGCTGAAAGGCGTGCACTGCAGGAATCTCAACGAGCTGCAAAAGCAGCTGCACAAGGTTCAAGTAGAGGTGTGTCACATCTTAATGTGCAATGCAAAATATTGATGCTACATTGCTACTATATGATTTGTATCCTGGTTATGGAGAGACGGTCATAAGTGGTATGGTCAACCTATCAACTTTTTTTTCCATATAGTTCCTCCTGGTGATTAGGTTTCGTTGGGCTATGTTGTAGCATTGGCACATGGTTCACGTAGTTTGCATTTTTGGTATTTCCGTGGCTTTTTTTTTGCAGTTTGCTAATGTTTCCGTTGAAGTTGTAATGTTGCGGGAACAAGTTGTAGATAGTGCAGTGTTGTAAAATGCTCTATGCGCACCAAGGTGCCATTGCCCTTGAAGCCTTGTCCCGAGGAGTGAGGCAAGGTGCACGGCTCATTACAGCTTGGCTAGTTGTAAAAAATGGGTACAATTCTAATACAGACAAAATGAACACAACATTTCTAGAATTCCAAATATTTATAAAGATAGCATTGCAGATGTTCAAATCACGAAATACGGACAAAACCATAGCATCCATGAAAATGGTTAGTGTTTTGACAGAGCACAGTCCAGGAAAACAAAGAAAGCAGAAGAACAAAAGGACAGAGCATCATTCCAGAAACAAACTATTCAAGAAAAACTAGAATATAAGCACTAGGAAACAAACAATGTCAGGAAAAAAACCTAGCAATCTAGAAACAATTTGACTTAAAAAAAAAAAAGCAGAGTGTAAGAGGAGGAGGAGGAGGAGAAGAATAAGAAGAGAAGGAGAAGGAGGAGGAGAAGAATAAGCACACAACTCACAGGAAAAAAGAACAGAAGAAGAGATCTTGAACAGTTCATGAAGTGCACCTGAGGCTCTGAAGGTGCGTGAGGTGTGAAGACAACTCACAGGAAAAAAGAACAGAAGAAGAGATCTTGAACAGACCTGGAAAGATTCATTGAGGCTCACATCTCATGCACCTTGAGAGCCTCAGGTGCGCTTCATGAGCTGTGCCTGGCCTCCAAGGTGTTCAAGGCACTTTGGCTGCGCCTTGCCTAGGCTCGTGAGGCATGCACAGCGGGATTGCGTGTCTAGCAATATAAGGTTCAAGGTTCAAGGTTCTATTTTTGTTTGAAATGTACTAGACAGTAGACACTTGAGAGTACGAACAAATAATGGTGAAAATTAACTTAGAGGTTTTGACTTTTGAGTTGTCTTCCGATATTAAGCTTTTTTTTTTTACTCGGCTTCAAATTTTAAGTTAAAGTTCTGAATAGCCACATCAACAAACCATTAAGACTACAGACAATAAAATGGCTGATTCTATAATCTCCGTAACCAAGCAAGAATGCTGTGTTGCATCACACTTTTGGACACAAAGTAGAAATGGCTTTCTAGATATTCTGCTACTGAAAGTCCTAGAACAAAAATGTAGTGGCACATGGAATTGTGGAAAACTTTGTGTACCTATTTGTTTACATATGCTAATGTATTTTGCGAGAATTGGATGAAATAATTAATACAAATTGGTCTTGCTGATAAGGCATATTTTTCGTGTATTACGTGCTTGGGTTTCATTCTGAATTGCCTTGGGCACCATGTTCCTTTCGATTCACTTGTGGCTCCAAAAAATCTGGATTTTGATCAACAGCTATCATAGCACGTTTGTTTTCTATTTGTCTAGATTGTAATTCTTTTATTGAGAGGGCCTTCCACTCTTTGTATCTTGCCGTACATTTCTCACCGTGAAAGGGGGGGCGTCTAGGTTTTTCTTCATTTCATTGCATTTTCTTTCTGTTTTTTTTTAGGTTTTGTACAATGCGGTTCCTGGTTCGAATATCTTAGTAGCACTTCAGATTATCTTATTGTAGGGGCATGATTTTTCTCAAGCAAGCAATTCTACCAGTCTCAATCGCAGTTCGGTAGTTACATAGCAGTTTTGAGGATTGATGTATTAGTTTACCATTTCGTGCGTTGAATTTTTTATGTTCCTTGTCCGTCTCAATTCCCTAAGTTCATTAGCAGCGTCATGTGTCTGCATTACATTTTCATGTTCCTCGGTCCTCATTGTACACATATACTTATGTTTTCTTTCTTTCATTCTTTTTGTGCAATCTATGTTCTCATTCTGCACTTATGTCAATGCTGATGTACTTATAGCAGAGGGAAAAAAATCTGCTGCTGCTTCTGGAGGAGTAGCTCCAGTGCGGGACCAAACTGGCAGAAGTCAGAAACAGCCTTTACAAAAGAAAGCCGGTCCTCCCACGGCATCTTCTGTTGCAGCATCTGAAAAGAAAGGAGGTGATCGACCACCAGAGAAAGATAGGAAGAAAGATATGCCTCCTCCTCGCCTGCAATTCGACGATAAAAACCGCGTCGACAAGGCCAAAAGACACGCAATGGTCAAGCAAACTGAAGCTAGAAACAGAGTTGAATTGTTTCGGCATTTGCCTCAATATGAACATGGAACTCAACTTCCTGATCTGGAGGCAAAGTTTTTCCAACTTGATGTGGTGCATTCTGCAGTTTACAAGGTATCTTTTCCAACCGCATAATTTGGAGCTGAAAATTATTGCATTAATCTCAGAAATAAGTATCTGATAGGCAATGTGTCTTGATGCTCTGCCATGCTGTCACATGGAGGTGCACGAATCTTGAGTTGAAAACCTGTATTATCAGGTTTGTTGGTAGTTGATGTTCTCACCTTTGATATTGTGTGCTTATCGATTTCCTTGTGCTAGTGTCCTTTTTGCATTATTATTTTGCCCTAATGGACGTTACAACACAAATATATTTTTAAAACAGATCTTTGTCTAAGACATAATGGTGTTTATCACCAAAAAAGGGTGGACGATGGTGAAGGAATCGTATTATTTGGAACCAATTATGTGAAAGCAATGTACGAAAGTTTAACTAACATTTGCAAACTTTTATCAGGTTGGATTACAATGTCTGGCTGGTGACATAAGTGGGGGTAATGATCGATGTATTACAATGCTACGTGCCTTTCGGGAAGCCATTGAAGACTACTCCACACCTCCAGAAAAGACTCTTGCTAGAGATTTAACTGCGAGAATCAATAGCTATGTGTCATTTTTGATAGAATGCAGGCCCCTATCTATAAGTATGGGGAATGCAATCAGGTTTTTAAAAGCTCGTATTGCCAAGTTAGCTTTAAATCTTTCTGAATCAGAAGCAAAAGCCAATCTCTGTTCAGATATTGATCGTTTCATCAATGAGAAGATAATACTTGCAGACAAGGTGATAGTCAGACACGCTGCTACAAAAATCAGGGATGGCGATGTTCTTCTCACATATGGGTCATCATCAGTTGTCGAAATGGTTCTTTTACATGCCCATGAACTTGGAAAAAAATTTCGTGTTGTGGTTGTGGATTCACGTCCAAAGCTTGATGGCCAAACATTACTTCGCAGGCTGGTTGGAAAGGGCCTCAGTTGTACATATACTCACATAAATGCTGTTTCATATATCATGCCTGAAGTCACTAGAGTTTTTCTTGGGGCTGCCTCTGTACTGTCAAATGGAACAGTGTATTCAAGGGTTGGCACTGCCTGTGTCGCTATGGTAGCTCATGCTTTTCAAGTTCCAGTTCTGATTTGTTGTGAAGCATATAAGTTTCATGAAAGGGTACAGCTTGATTCAATCTGCTCTAATGAACTTGGTGAGTCTTATGTTCTGTTACTTGATATGCTGAACTGATTGCTCAACTTCAGTCACCAAATCATTATTCTGCGTGGTTATCGGATCTTATTTACTCTCTTTACAGGCAATCCAGATATCATTTCCAAGGTTCCAGGGAGAATGCATGTAAATCATTTGGATAATTGGACCAATAAGGAAAATCTACAGCTTCTGAATTTACTGTGAGTTTGGGATAAATTACTGTAGCTTCAGTAGGGAAACTCTTGTCTGTACTGATTCTTAATGACGTATCTTTTGGTGTGACTGTAACAGTTACGATGCCACTCCTTCAGATTATATCTCTATGATCATCACAGATTACGGCATGGTAAGTCATATTATGGTTTGTTGTTCGATGTTGAAACTTATTTCCACAACTTTCAGACATGCCTTAGTAAATTAATAGTTCCGAATCATACTACTTATGGTTTCCATATTGGTTCTGTCTTATCAACTTGGCTTTTTCTTTGTATTGGGTATGACTTCATATTGGGTGCTTCTGGGGTTCGGCAAAAATCATAGGGAAAAATCTTGGTATGTCTCCATGGCCTGATTGGTGACACAATTATTGTTCTTTGATGGGGGCATTACCAATCAAGGAAAGAACTTCTTTCCATGATTGGAAATGCCCCCTTCTTTTGGCACCTTTAATGAATGTGTATCAGAAAATACACTTCCTCGGATTCAAGGGAGGTTAGCGTCTTTCAATAACAGACTTATGGCACCAAGTCCACGATTTGCACATCACCTGAACAAAAAGAATGTCTGCAGAAGCTTATATAGAATTATGATCGAGTGAAATAAGAGAACAGTTGTGCAATAATACATCTACACTACACATCTTTTAGCCTAGCACGAATCACATACATAATCCAGTGCATTCAATTTGGGGAACACACTGCAACATAATTTTTCAGATTGCTTCTGGATCCTACAGTCCTACCTTATCGGCGAGGCAGCCTGTGTTCCGGGTGGCAAAAAGGATCTCTGTCTTTGTAGGCACCTCTTTCCAAGTAGCATTCCATTTGTCATCTTTAGGCACCGTGGACACTTGAATGGTTGAATTGTAGATACCCACTTTGAGAGACGCGTGAGGGCCCATGCATGCAATGTCGATTTTTTTGGGGTCCAATAGCTGTATTTGTTATACTATGTATTAGCTTTTATTTATGGAGGGCCGGAAGTTGAGAGTGTCTAGTTAAATGTTTAAATGAGTTTTGTTGAAGTTTGTGTTGTTGAACCTAATAAGGAGCAGGGATACTGACAAGAAACAGAGACTCGTGGACACACCATTTCTCCATGAACTTGGACACGGGCGCGTTTGTGGTACATTGAATATAATATACATTAATATTGCAGATGCGTCTTAGCAACTCGTATAAAAGTCAAAAAAGTTATATCCAACAGTTTAATATGAAAAAACTTAACTATTATGAACATTAACTATAATGCCTTGTTCATTTCACTACTAACCTCAAAAAATATTTCTCGACTCAATTATTACTCTCATTTCTCTCTTTAACTTTTCAATCATTACTCTCATTTCTCACTCTAGCTCTCTCCACTTTTTACCTTTCTCTCCAATCATTACTCTCATTTCTCTCTCCACTCATTATCCAAAAACACTACTCAAATCACAAACCAAACAAAGCATAAATGTCCTTGGAAATTCTGACTTAGGCCAACTTCTAAAAATTGCATTTTTACCTCTTAATGTATCCACAGTGTGTCTACAGAATGTCCCCATCATGTCCAGAATGTTCCCAACTTGTCCCAGGGGCCAAAAACTTTGACCAAGCAAAATAAAATAAACATGTCAAACACTTATTTAGGTGTCTCAGACACGTGTCCGGAACGAGTGTGTCATGTCCGACACATGTCAATCACGCATATGGGTGGCCAATAGACATGTCCTTGCTTCTCTGTATTTAATACTTAATAGTATTGAGCTATTAATAAGAGATTCGGTATTGTAGTCAGCAGCCTTTGGTAATTAAAATTGGGAGTTTTTCATGATGATAATTGGGTTGTGGCCCTTGTCTGTGCTTTCTTCCCATTTTCTGTTAGCTTCCTACATCACTTCATTTGTGCTTTGCCACAGAACATGGAGAGGTAATCTTGTGACTCTCAAGATTACAGACAACACTAGTCCACCTCCATCCCCCATGCCTTCGGCTTGTATTTAGTTGCAGCTTTTATAATTCAAATCTACACAGTAAAAGCCCATTATGGAACATCATGCTTGAACCCCAATATCTGGAACCAAGGGACCATGAACTGCACTTCTCAAAGCATCCATGCAGATTTGGTAGTGTACTTACCAGTAGGAGTTGGCATCCAAAGCACATTATGAGGAATCCGGGTATTGGGCAAGAAGCCAAGTGGAGTCTGCTGACTCTGCTCTATAATTTGTTGAATGCATCTGTCCTCTGCCTCAGCCATTCCCAAAAACCATTATGGATCACATCAGCTACCTTAGTGAATAAGGATCTCCCACTATTAAGCATATGTAAAACAAGCGGACACAACAAAATATTCATCTTATCACTCCTCTTTAAAATCTAGGGTAAAATGGTGTTTTACAAGATGCATTAGAGCATTTCATGCACGATATTGAGTTTTATGGATAATTGTATGGAAGAACATGAATTACTAGCCTTGTTTGTTTTATAGATGTCCCACCCCTGGTCTCGGCCACATGTCTTATGCTCTTACCCAAGTTTCTAACATGTGTTCTTTTACATGTTTAGGAGTGTACATGTGGAAAAATAACACTTCTTATTTTGTATGCGGAAAATTTATATGTTATTGGACTTCAGAAATGCTAAAACTTCTTTTCTTTTTGGCAAGGGATTAGGAAATATGCACGTCAAAATTATATTTAATTATGTTAAGTTGGTTGTTTAGTGAATGATGGCACACTTTCAAAATTTTATTTTGTATGTATTGATACAATATTAACGACTTTATTTATTTATTTATTTTTGTAGATTTCACATATCTAACTTGCAAGAATATTTGTCTAATAAAAGATCCTGTGTATTATCGTGCATTGACATCAGTTTCTTCAATAGATTGAGTCCATTATTTGAGTGCATTGGAAAAGAACTAGTGTTCCAACTTACAATGAAACTGGCCTAAGGTTTAAATCTTTCTTTCATGATCATCTATAACGAAAAAATTTGAGTAATAGATTAGTAGCATCATTAAGTGTTTGCTTGCTCTTATGTGGTCTTAAACACTTGAACTTCATAAGAGGTATTTGACGAAGAAAAAATAAGTATTCTTATTTCATTTCAAGTTTGATTGTATCCTTTTTTAGTGGCAAAGGAGCTCTGTTGTCCTCCTTTGTTGAACATTTTTCACTTGTCCATACCTCATTTCTCTGATATTGGTTTGAAGTGAGCAAATCTATGAATTATGAAGTATGGGTTTTGCCGCATCCATAACGGACGGGTATACAAGCAAAATATGTTCCATAACTTTTACCTTAGTTTTTTCGTTCCCCAAAGTTCCCTAATATATAGCAAGCCATACTCTATCCAAAGTAGGTTCTTATGGTATTCATAGCACGCTTGTTGAATTGAGATGGTGGTTTGTAGGTTCTTATATTTAGTGTGAAATGTAGAACGACATTAAACTATATTTTTACTTTAAGTTTGGCGTTTAATTGTGGTTTGTATGTTGGATTCTTAATCACCTGTAATTTAGTAATTTCCTTCCTTTAATGTGCATATTTTGTGCAATACACTGCCTTGTAGTATAAATAAACACTTCCTATGGACGTACCCCTACCGTACCTGTATCCTCATTTTGTAGATTCTGCCCTATCATGCCATTAAGTTCTTCATAGGGACAAGTAATAACTTGTTTATACCCATTCCTAACTTGCAATATGCATCATAAAACTGACAAAACTGCTTCTAACCACACCAATGAATCATCACCATTTTTCGCTCGTGTTCATTGCCCTTGCCTCTCCTGGCGCCACCAATTCCTTGTTATCCATCATCTTATTAACAAGCTTGTCATTTCGACTATATTTATTGGTCTTGGAATCTCAAGCTCATGAGAGAAGCCTATAGATCACCAGAGATTCTATCCTATTGGTTTAATGGTTTTTACCATACTTTGTCAGATTTGACCTGATTATAAGTTCAATGAAAATGATTTTTTGAAATATTATACACAAGTATTTTTTGATCATCATCTTGTTTTTCAAGTACAAATATTTTTCTTGTAATCTCAAGCATGTGAGAAAAGCGTGCAGGGCACCAAACAAATTCTGTCCTATTGGTTTAAGAGCTATGACAATGCTTTGTCTGAATTGACTTTCGGTATACCGTTATAGGTTCAGTTAATATGATTTATTTAAGAAGTATTTTGTTTTCAATCGGCATCATCATTAAAATCTTTTTTCATTACAATCGTTACAGTATAGATGCAACAGAATTCTTATCTCAAATGGATTTTGCACTTATTTTTGGGGTGGGGTGGACGATTCACCTGATTCCATCTATCCAATTACATAATGAAAGATGCATGTCAGAATTAGGGATGGCAATCTCACCGAAACCTTTGGTTATCCGAACCGATTGGTGTGCTTTTTAACCGAATTTTTAAACGTGGTTTTGGTTTTAGCTTTTGATTTCAAAAAACCAGCCAGTTCGGGTTTGTTTTTGGTCTTCATATGATAACCGCACCAAAAATCGAACTGAACCTTAACCGTAATCAAACCACATCATAATTATTTATTTACTCTTACATATATACAAAGTTACAAACCTGTAATGATGTAGAGTCGGGGGATCCATGCGTTACTAGTGACGTAATTGCCATTTGTCTTGCATTTGTTATAGTCTCAAGATTATGTGTTGCTAACATTGATTTGCTCTTTGTTTTTTGGTTAAATTTGGTATATATGAAGATTGATAATTAAAAGCTGGAATTTGATAGATATGGTGTATTAGATTGTTGGAAGTTTTATGGTATTTTGTTCTTGGATAATGGAAATTTAGTGTCTTTTAACCTATAGTGTCCTAGTTTGTTGGCTTCTTTAGACATCTTATTGTTGGATAATTAGGCTCTTAACTGTATCAAAAATGTTTTTTGTTTTTTTTGGTAACTGATGCATTTTATAGCCAATCAAACAAGAATCTCAGGGGAGAACCCCTTATACAAACAACTTTACAAAGAGAACCTACTACAAACTACTAGAATCAAAATCCCAAAGGGACAGTATTCCCTAGCAAACTAGCAGAAATGCGCCAAAGATCACATGATCTTTGGTTCTCTACAGTTTTAGGGATGTTCCTCCATGCTAAAATACGATCTGGATTCTTTAGATTCCCTCCAAAAACACGAGAGTTCCTCTCAAGCCAGATGAAGTATACCCCAGCAGCAAGCGAAAGCTTGAACACAAGAGCACGGAATGAATTCCCTTTGCAGAAGCTAATGGCATAATTCAGCTCATTCTCCCATCCACAAGCTGGTCGAAGAATCTGAAATTTGTTGAGAATGGATTCCCATATTTGTCTAGAATAAATGCAGTCAAAAAATAGCTGAGAAACTGTTTCTTCTTTCTGTGAGCGAAGAATGCAGAGAGGGTCTATTTGCATGCCCCATTTCGTGAGTCTTATCTTTTGTTGGAAGATTCTTAAGACAGACAATCCAAAGTATAAATGCCCACTTAGGAACGTTATTAGTGAACCAAACAAGAGAAAACCATTGAACCTTGGGATATTTGTTCCAAATTGCTTCCCATGTATGTTTTGTTGAGTAAGAATCTGTAGGAGAGATTGTCCAGGTTATCAGGTCTTCACTATCCCCTAGAGTTAAAAGAGAGGGAGGGGTAGAGGCCTGAATGTGTTGAATAATCCTGTCCCTAGGTCTTGGCCAGTGCCAAACACCATTCAAAATGCAAAAGCTGACTTTATCATATAAAGAGGATCCAAGGCTTGATATAATCCTGTCATCAAAGAGTTTGTACAAGGGCCCACTTGGATGCCAATTGTCAAGCCATAAGAAGGTAGCTTGCCCATTACCTAAGGTATGTCTGACGAAGTTCTGCGCTAATGTCTTAATTTCAGTAACTTTCTAATTGTCCAAGAACATTCATGAGGGATTGGCATGTGCCAAAGATTGCTGCTTTTAATGATGTAGCTATGAATCCATTGGACCCAAAGGATGTCCTCCTTTTTACTCAATGCCCAAAGGTGACGCATCATGGAGGTCTTGTTCCAACGTTTCAGAGACTTGAAGCAAGACCACCTTCAGATTTTGGAGAGCAAACGTCCATCCACTTCACTTTAGCCCCCGTCTTTTTGAGATTAAGACCAGACCAAAGAAAGGCTCTAAGTAAAGCTTCCACTTCCTTCAAGATTTTTTGGGGGAGAATAAACAAGGAGCACCAATATGTTTGCATGCTGAAAAGCACAGACTGAATCAAAAGAGCTCGACCTCCAAAAGATAGAGAACGGTTGGACCAGCAGGCAATTCTTTGCCATGTTCGTTCTTTAAGCAGGATACAATCTTCATACTTCAATCTGGTAGATATGAGGGGCACACCTAGATAATTAACAGGCAAAGATCCCTCAGGTATAGAGAGGATGTTGAGAATGGCAGCTTTAACGTCAGTACCAACACCAGAGAAGAAGAATTGGCTTTTTTGCAGGTTTGGTTTTAAGCCTGAAGAATGATAGAATTCATCAAGAGCTTCTTTAATAATCTTCATAGAACTGCAGTCAGCTCCAGCTAGAAGGAATAAGTCATCAGCAAAGGCCAAATAAGAGATGGAAAGATCATTGCACTTAATGGAAAGTGAACTGGCCTTGAGATATCTTCTTTTGTAAAATGGCATAAAACCCTTCCATTACCAAAAGAAAGAGGTAAGGGGAGATTGGATCTCCTTGTCTTAGCCCTTTTTCTCCTTTGAAGAAGCCCTCAATTTCCCCATTAATGACAACTGAATACGTTGCAAATGAAATGCAAGTCTTGATCCACATGATAAATTGAAAGGGAAACTCCAAATCTACCATGACATCAAAAAGGAAATCCCAGTCAACCGAATCAAAAGCTTTCATCAGATCTATCTTTATGGCACATCTTGAATGGCCACAATCTCTTTGATAGTTCCTCACGAACTCTTGCATTAAAAGAATATTATCTGAGATTGATCTCCCTCTAACAAAGGCAGCTTGAGCTTTGTTGATAATGAGAGGAAGGACAGGTTGAAGTCTGTTTGCCAACACCTTAGTAATGGTTTTATACAAGACATTACAACAGTCTATAGGTCGAAACTCTTTCATTGTCTGAGGGCAATTAGTCTTAGGAACCAAAGTAAGGGCTGTAGCATTAACATCGTTAAGGAGATAACCTGTTTGAAAGAAGTGAAGCACAGCAGCAGTCACTTCATCACCTACTAGACTCCAGTTCTTTTGGAAAAAACTTGCATTATAGCCATCTGGACTTGGGGATTTGTCTCCATTAATAGAAAAAATAGCTTTCCTAACTTCTTCAGAAGTTACAGGAGTGACTAATTGAGCTTGATAAGAAGTAGGGACAGTGTTGGAGAAAGACAACCTCTCCCCTTGCCTTTTCTGATCAAATTTAGAGCCCAACATTTTCTGATAGAACCCCAGAATCTCACCTTTTACAGCAGTTGGGTCTTCCAGTCTATTCCCACTATCATCACAAATTGACTGGATTGTGTTTCGCATACGGTGACTGGCCATTTTTTTATGAAAAAACCTAGTGTTATTATCTCCCAACTCAAGCCACTTAACCCTTGATTTCTGCCTACTCCAAGCTTCCTCAGCAGCACTCAAATCATTGAAATGACGAAGGCAGAGTTTTTCATAGTCCAGAAGGATAGGATCACCTGAGGAGTTAGCAATTAAGAAGCTGCTCTTTTGCCTGCAGGGCTTTCTTTTGAATATTATCATAAAACTCATTATTAAAAGCTTTTAAACAAGGTTTAAGATGCCTTAATTTCTTGTAGAGAATCAGCATAGGAGAAGCGAGGTCTTCTATTGGTTGACTCCATGACTGAAGAAGGAGAGGGGAGAACCCTTTATGTTTCATCCTCAAGTTGAAAATTTTGATGGGCTTTTTCCCTCCCTTGTAAGGAACAATAGAAACAACTATAGGGCTGTGATCGGAGATACCTGGAGCGAGGAAAGCTGCCTCAGATTTGGTGAGCAAATTTTGCCAGTGGAAGTTAACCAAGGCTCTATCAATCCGGCTGCTACAATGATCAGATCCAACCCTTCTATTGGACCAAGTAAACCATAGTCCTTTAGAATTTAGATCCTCTACTTCAATATCTTCCAAACAATTATTGAATTCGGAAGCAGCACTAGCATCAAAATGACAAGGATCAGATTTCTCATTTGGTTTACGAACAGAGTTAAAATCACCAACAACAATCCAAGGCAGAGACCCCACAAACCCTTTGCAATTCCTCAAATCATCCCAGAGCTGCCTCTGTGAAGGAACGTGATTGGAACCATAGACTACTGAAAGGAGAAAAGACTTCAAGTCAACTTCAACAGAGAAGAATCATTTGATCAGACTTGATTAGCTCACTAACCACAGTCCCCTGTTTCCTCCAAGCCACAATAATCCTTGTAACAGATCCTGAATCACAATTATGAATATAATCCCATCCAGAAGGAAGGCAATACTGCATGGAAGTTATGATATTGTCCTTCCTAATTTTGGACTCCACAATCCCAACCAGAGAAAAACTATTAGCATGGATAAATTTTCTAAGTTCAACCTCCTTTATGGGGTTGTTTAGACCCCTAACATTCCAGGAGGCTAGTTTGATCATTTCTTTTTTGGTTTCCTTGCTTGCCTCCCGCCCCCTGGTTTATTAGCACCTTTAGCCTGCTTAGAAGAAACTTGTTCCATCTCTGTTAAGGCTTGAAACACAGCATCTGGGTCAGAGATTCCTAACACCAAGATCATGTGGCAGAAAATCATATGCTGGAAGAACCCCTTGATCATCACAAGATTCAGCGAAGTTTACTATTGGATTCACTGTTTCAACTGAATTGCCTTTATCAACACAAGAAACAATCAAAGGATCAGAAGTATCCAACGTAACTATATCACTCTCATGCACATTGGGAGCAGGAGTAGCCTCTTTTCCAGATAACTCCATTCAGTGCCAATAATCACTCCTTCCTGCAGAGCTGAAAACTTGTTAGCACAAGGAATAGTAGTTGCAGGTTCCTTGGTGGAATTCTGAAGCCCAGGGATGTCAGGAATAGCACAAGCCTCAGTCTCAGTCTTAACACTTTTCACAGCCCAGACCTTGGCTTGAGGAACTCTCATGAAAGTCTCAGGTTGAACAGATTCCTTAGCTAGCTGATTACAGTCAGAGTGACCAAAGACATTACAAGCTACACACCATAAAGGCCTTCAAGGGTACTTCACACCTATTGTAACCATCCTCCCAGCAGAAGTAAGATCTATAGAGTGAGGCAGCTCTGAGTGAACACCAACTTCTACACATATTTTTGCATAGCTAATTCTCCTAGCTGATTCAGTCATTTCATCTGCATGCAGGGGTTTACCAATGCCACTGGCAATGTAACTAAGCCCCTCCTCGGGCCAGTATTGAAGGGGAACATTAGATAGTTGGATCCACAGGGGTAGCTTTGAAAGGCTTTCCTTCTCAAACTCCAAGTCAGGATGCCACTCCTGTAGAACCTTTAGTCGATTACCAAAGTGCCAAGCACCAACCTCAGAAATTTGACGATAAGCCCCTTCTGCCCCAAATTGGAAGAAGAAAAAGCCCTTTCCATTAGAGAGTACTTCCTTCAGACCATACTTGCCCCAAATACGGAATGCAATGGATCTTACCGACAAGTCTGGGAGTTTTTTATCCACAAAATGACCAACAATACAATCCTTCCATTTCTCTGCTCCATGAGTCTCAACATGTTTAGGAGGAGAAACTCTAACCGCTTCGCCCTCAACAGCAGGGGGAAAGTACTGTAACTTCATCCTAGAATGCACTTCAGGGGAAGAAACCTTGTCTTTCCAGGGAAGTGCGGAATTCTGCCCAGCCATGGGAACTGAATCTTTAACCCGTAATGACTCAATCAATTGATCCTTAGCTTTCAACTCATTACGAAGGGATGAAACCTCTTTAGTAAGACTTTTAATCTGTTTGACCGTAGGAGTATCACCCTCTAGAATCTCAAGATGTTCATTATTAGGAATCGTAGCAGCTTCTAAGAAATCAAACAAATTCACTTTTCCCGATGAAATATGGACTACAGGAACACACAAAGACTTATCGTTATGATTCACAGACTTAGATCCAGAGACAATCACTGCATTCTCAACGTTGTAATATAATAGGAACACCAGAATTAAGCAACCCTAGTTTCGAAGGAAAAGAAGAGCAATACGAATTCAATGGTGGCAAACAGGAATCAAAATCGTTACCCCAGAGCGTAGACGTCATCAGATGAGAGAACAGCAGCAAGAAGCAGCAAACCCTAGCGTGGGCATCAATCCCGCTATCCTCCTCTCGATTCTTGACTCTCCACTGTTAAATTCGTCCCAAACCCTGTGAGAGAAAAAGATGGTGGTGGCGGGGACAGGGTGCTATGGTGGTGGTGGTGGTGGTGGGGCGGGGTGCGACGGTGGTTAGGCGGTGGTGATGGTGGTTGCGGTTGACCTCCGGTTTTGGTGAAAAAATGAACCGAACTAGTACCTTGGTTTTGCTTATGGTTTTGTTTTAAGTTTATGTTCCAGTTTTGGTTTTCCCATTAATAACTGAACCGCACTGTTGCCAATTGCACCATTAACCCTTTTTTCTGTTTATCATCCACAAATCCAAAGACTAAAATTAAGCTGGTCTTTCAGCCAATCACTCACTGTTTCTTTTTCCATTCTTTTTGCTTACTGCAGGTCCCGCCCACTAGTGTGCCTGTAATTGTGCGGGAGTACGGGAAAGAGCATCTATTCATCTAGGGTTTCCTGCATCGCTGCATTGTTGTATTCAGATGAAAGGTATTTGAGTTCTTATGGCACACAAGTGACTGCATGCTTAGGTGATTCGACTCACAAAATGTCAACACCTAGTGAAGTTTTTGACCTAATCATTTTTCTCGTATGAATCTGAATAAAGTATGGCCAGAAAAAAAATCTTAATAAAGTAATGTTGCAGTGTTAAATTTGCTGCTGCTGCTTCTTTTGTCTTTCTTATATGGGTAAACCTTAGAGTGACGTGAAATTTGTTTAGTTGATGATTGCAGTTTTGGGGACACTTCGATCTGTGTGTATATATTCTGAATAAGTTTCCTCTGTAGTCATATTTTTGCCCTTTGGGTGTGTCAGTTTTCTTGCTGATTAATTTGCATGCATGCATGCATTCATTTCATTGATGGGTTCTTCTTACTTCGGCTGTGTGGATCTTGAATTTACGGAAGTGAACCAGAGACTCTTCGAAATTCAAGTCCGATATTGCACTTTGAGGAGATGACTTTTGAATCACATCCTCAGGGCTCGTTGGTAACCCATCTTATTTGCTTTAGTGGTATGACATTGCTTCCCATTCCCCGACGATGAATATAGGCCTACCTCTTTTTTTTTTTTCTTTTTCAACGAACAAAATTGACCCAGATATAGTCCTACTTCTTTTCAAAATGTCAAATTATAAAAAATACTCGTATTTAGCTAACTAGCGGGAACTGTTCACATTTTAAACTTTCATTTCCTCACAAAAAGCGGCCCCCCCCCCCCCCCCCCCCCCCCAAAAAAAAAAAAATTAAAATAAATAAATAAATAAAGAGGCCTAAAGGCTATGTTGGCAAATTAAGACGGAAAGAGAGAGACAACCTTTAGGCCTCTCCAGAGGTCTTTTTCTTATACAGTATTCCTTTAAGTAACTGAGGCCGAATTTTTTTTTTTTTTTTTCTCTCTTTTGCTCTCTTTCCACACTGATACAAAAGGGTAGGCTGCACAATTTGTTTACATAGGGGTCGACATTTTCAGTGCTTACAGATAAAGATCCTATAGAAAGTGTACCCCACCGCTCTTCGATCTGTTTTACTGCTACTGTCACTACTCTCAATCTCACCGTCCAAACATTTTTGGATGGTAAGGATTTGTTTTTTTGGCATAAAAAGAACTTTATAGATAGAGAAAGCCATTACAAAAGTCATAGATAATAAATATAGCCCCAAAGACAAAAAGATACATAAACTGAAAGCTAAATAGAGAAGTACAACAAGCATAAAAGATAAGCAACACCCAAAGCAAAAAAGATCCACATGAGAGAGCTTATCCGTTGTCGAAATGATAAGATATGTCAACTTCGGAGTAAATCCTAGAAGCGGCAGCAAATCTTGCCAACAGGAGAGCTTGATGAACTTTGTTCCGCTTGCATAAGGTTATACTGCAAATGTAGAGATCTTGAGCTAGAAAGCAGAAGTCAAAAAACAAAGGGGCTACAATTGTCGGGAAGTCCTTAAAGCTTCGCAGCTGCTGGAAAAGATAAGAATCATTAGTGTGTATGTTTAAATGTAGCATATGGTGATCAATGGCCTAACTCACAGCTGTTAAAAGAACTCTTTCCTGTTCTTTTAAAATTCGAACCATTAATTGTCGAGACGGACGGTGAGATTAAGCGATGCGGTGGGGGGAGCGGTGAAATTGAGCGGTGGGAGTGACATCGCTGAAGATAATAACTATGCCCGACTTCACATGGGGCCATATCTTTTCGTTACCTTTTTTTTTGTTGTTATTTTGTAATTCCAAATACTTGTACATTCGTTGACTAGAAATGAGTTATTTATACCAAGCATTTTTCATACGGCGATTCAATCTTCCGGTCCTTGCGGAAAGGAAAACATTTTTCTCAATCGGTGATGTGCTCATTTGTGCGTCGTCAATGCCGATCTCCCGCTCTCCGTGACACCTCGTCGTTTCGTTGGCTGCTCATCGGTGACTCAACTTTTTGTGGAGAGAAGGGGGAGGGGTTGCCGAGGTGCTACATGAACTTGCTAGCCCCAGCGAGTTACTGTAGCTTTCTAGAAATTGACAAGTGAATTGCTGAGACTGTAGGGTCTTCATTTTAGGGGTTTTGCTAGCCATTTTGACAAAATTTCCTATTCCCTCCGTTTCTAAATAAATGTCCAACGCAAACTTAGGCTTTTAAAAAGATGCATTTGTTTCGTTAAAAAAATCATATTTTTTTCACAAATCAATTGGCAATGAGTTCTATTAAATTGTGAAAAAAAAAAAAAATTTAATAATTTTTTTTCAACGAAAAACATGCAGTTTTTTTATAAGGGCTTAGTTTGTGTATCGAACACTTATTTAAGTACGGAGGGTGTATTTGCTTAGGCGGCTGGAGATGCTCTAACAATCCAATTTGAAGGTGAGACGAAGCCCGACTTCACATGGGGCCATAACTAGGCCCATGGGCCTATCTCTTCTTTACCATTTTTTCCGCTTTGTTTTTTTTTGTAATTCCAAATATTCATACCTTCATTAAAGAGAAAGGAGTTATTTATCCCAAGCATTTTTCTTACAGCAATTCAACCTTTCGGTTCCTGCAGAAAGGAAACAGAATTTCACACTCTTTCTTTGTGGAAGGGAGGATCAGTGAAATATTGTAACTTTATCTAGACCTCTGGAAAAAGCATGAAAAAAAAAATCTCGAATGGTACGATCCCTTCGTCACCCCATAATGAAAGATTTATCTAGTGGTGGTTGTTTCAATTTTTCAATGAGGAAATATTCTTTGCATCAGTTATTCCCCTTAGTCAGCCTCTTCATTTTGGAGTACCAAAAAGGTTATTCCCATTGTATACCTAATCGGCTAATCGATCTTAAAACCACAAAAACCCTAGGGGCCAAAAACCTAAAAATAATTGAAGTGATGATCACTTGCTCTCACGGCCTAGTCATCATATTATTACACAAGTCACCACTTTCAAGGCCTAAACCCTAGCTTCACCCCCACCAAAATTAATAATGCACATTAAGTCATCAAAATTTTGATAGTCCACCCCTCTCTTATTACGGGTACTGAGCTTTATTTTGTCCCCCAATAATGGTATAAATTAGAAATATGTTACTAATAACAAAATTGACGGAAAAATATGGCAAGCATAATTTTGGCCTTTGTATATGTATATATATATATATATGCACAAATTCATTGATTAGCTTGTAAATTAAGGCATGAGACTCAGATTTAATCACACCAGGCCTAACTCTAAACTGGTCCATATAAAGCTGGTCCCCTTCACATGGACCATACCAGGCCTAACTCTAAACCTAGTTCAAAGTCCAAATCCCAGAGCCCCGAACATAATTAATCTCCCAACTGTTAATCTCCCAACTGCCAGTAATTATCACACCCTTTTTATGATTTCTAATGTTGAGTATTATTGATAGAACGCTGCTAGCCACACATACATCTGTGTACAGATTTTGTTGTGGGGCCCATCACGGGTTCCCACAAAATGATTCGAGCCATTCATTAAATGTAAAATATTTTTTCAAGGGTCCCCGTAAAAAATTAGCTCAATCTAATAACTGTAAGTGCTCGATCCAATCATCTAAATTTTCATTCAGATTTTCAGGTAATGAAAAGTTAGATTATTAGATCAAGCACTTATAGGTATTGGATTGAGCTGATTTTTTATAGGGATCCTTGAAAAAATGTTTTACATTTAATGAACGGCTCAGATCATTTGTGTGGGACCCATGGTGGGCCCCACAATAAAATCTGTGCACAGACCATGGGTCCCACAACAAATCTGTGCACAGATTGTCTGTGTGGACATATTTATCGTTATTGATATCATTAGAGTAAGATAAAAGTACATAAACACCCCATCAACAATCACTCTTTCTCGTAAACATCCCTCACATTTAAAAGCGCCCAAGGAGACCCCCTCAACTACTGGAAACGAAAAAAAGACAAACTTCGTTAACGAAATGGATGAATTGACGAATATACCCTTTCTCTCTTCCGACCAAACAAACCTAGACCTCCCTCCCCAATCTCTCTCTCTCTCTCTCTCTCTCATACAAATTCCTCTTTCGTCTCTCTCTCTCTCTCTCTCTCTCTCTCTCTCTTTCTCTCTCTCTTCCATCCTCCTCCTCCTCCCCCTTTCCTCCTCCACCTCCTCCCCCGACGCCGCCACCATTACCGCCTTCCTCTCCCCCGCCCCCTCCGACTGGACCGGCACCAACCCCTACACCTGGACCAAGGTCTCCTGCGACTCCTCCGCCGGTCGGGTCACCTCCATCAACCTTGCCTCCAAATCCCTCTCTGGCTCCCTCCCCTCCACCCTCAACCAGCTCTTCCACCTCACCTCCTTCTCTCTCTAGAAAAACCTCCTATCCGGCCCCCCATTCTCTCTCTAATTTCACCTCCCTCCAGCAGCTTGACAACTCTGTCCGCGAGCAACGCCGGCATTACGGGGTCTGTTTCAGACTTCTTCTCTTCTTTCCCCAATTTGCAGAACCTAAGGCTATCTTACAACAACCTCACTGGGTCATTTCCGTCGTCTTTCTGCTGCACCAGTATCGTAAACCTATGACTCAACAATCAGCTCGTTGAGTCTTCCGAAATTGTCTTTACAACCTCATTGATTTGTTTGATTTGCAGTAAAGGGGCAATCAACTTACTGGAATCGTGCCGGCCTCTCTGATGGGTCTTCCAAAATTGGCCAACGTCTCGTTGCAGAACAACGAGTTGCAGGGTCCAATGCCCGTGTTCGGTAGTAGGGTCACCGTTACTCTTGGGGGTACTAGTAGCTTCTGCAGTACTACTCCTGGATTAGGGTTTGATGTTGAGGTTTTCTAAAATTAATGATTTATGGTGACCGAGTGTGGGAGGGGGGTTTAGTGATGGTGATTGGGTGGTTGTGTGGTGGTTTGGGATTGTGGTGGTGATAGTAATGGAGGTGGTAAAGTCGATGGTTTAGGAAGAAGAAGAAGTATTATATAACTATCAAAGAGAGAGAAGAAGAAGATGTATATAGCTATCAAAGGGCATTTTTGTCCAAAAAAGGCCCAAATTACTGACGTGTGACCTCTCAGCAAACGGTTCTAAGACGGAAGGGGGTCACTTGGGTAACAGGAGTAATTGAGGGGGTTTCCATGAGCGCTTTTAAATGTGAGGAGGTGTTTACGAGAAAAAGTAATAATTGAGGGGGTGTTTATGTACTTTCACCTTAGAGTAATAGCTTCTTATTATATATATACAGAAATCTTCAGGTAAGGACCTTAAAATGAGGACCTTATATGCGGAACTCCCATTTCTCGCCTTTCCCGATTGGATTTCGATGATTCGAGCCACTCAATATATTTAGAACGTGATTTTAAGGGTACTTACAAGAAACCAAAAAAAAAATGACCGGTGATAAGCTCACAAGATCGCATGATCTTGTGTGCTCAAATCCTTCAAATTGCAACGTTCTTATGTTTATTTGTTCTTTTAAGTCATATTTTGCGCGTAAGGTGTGGCGTTGCGCTTTTCAGGAAAAACACGCGAATAAGGCGTTTTTGCGTGCCAAGGAATGAACCTCGAAAGGTGCGAGGAAACTCAACCAGATCAGCAGGCTGTGTCTGCATTTCCATAAGATGTTATCGATAACAATGGCATATGTTATCGATAACGTTCCCAATTCCTGGCCATCAAGCATCATTCAACGTTGATGTTATCGATTACAAAGTAGGTGTTATCGATAACCTTTTCTCCATCTTGGCCCACAAGTTGACCAGAAGCAAGGAGAGCGATAACTGTGAGCTCTGTGATCGATAACGTTCACCCAGAAGTTGTCCAGCAATCATGTGTTATCGATAACCTTCCCAATGTTATCGATAACTCTGCAGCAATTTTGGTCCACAAGATTCCAGACTTGAGGGAATCGCTAACAGCAACCTAGTGTTATCGATAACAATTGTACCCGGGGGTGTGTTATCGATAACATCTCCCAGTGTTATCGATAACGTTAGCGTCCAGAAGATATTTTTCCTGCTTTTCAGAACATTCCATTTATGGAAACTTTCCACTTTTGTTATGTTTTTGGGATATTTTGGGGGTCTTTTTGTCCAGTTTTTGGCTGATTGTTTTGGCCTTTAAATAGCTTTATTAGCCTTTATTGGCCAACATACACATTAGAAACACTTTAAGTCATTTATTGTTCTAGAGCTCTATAGTAAGTTTCAAGCTTTTCTCTCTTGTTTTCTTTGAAGATCACTAGCAAGTAATCGTATTCCGTTAAATTCTCGAGTACTAACGTTGTTCGTGTGGATTGGATCTTCATATAAATCAAGTTTATTTCTATTTCTTTTGGTGAATCATGTCTTCATTTTCTAGCATGTTTTCTAGTCTTTTTCCTATGAGTGAGTAGTTAATTGGTTCGGTCATGGAGTGAGATGAACCCTACGAATTAGTCGTTTAAATGGTTTCGCTTAAACTTTAGTTCGATTTCAAGGTTTTGAATGAATTTAACTCATGATTTCCTGCACTGATCGGGTCGGTGGCTTCTTTGATCAATGAAGTCTATCACCTTGTGCTACATGCTCGATAATCTTACGCGTGCGAACGATCCATTTTCGTCTCTCACTTGCGTTAAATGAGTTCAGTTTGAATTAATGCCTTGAATTGAGTTCTAAGTAGTCTTCAGTTTTTAATTCTTCAAGTGGAATCCGGACGGTTTCGGTTCACTCATGAGTTAGATGAAGGAACCGTTTTATGGCTAAGTCGTGGGTAAATCAATCCTTTTGGCTCGGCCATCTTTAATCTAGTTTAATTTCAAATTCAATTCCGTTAATCAAATCAATCACCAAGTTGGCCGCTTGAAGGCCTCGCTGCATACTTACTATCTAATCCAAATACGCTGAAGAAGATTTCTCTGTGGGAACGATCCCGGTCTTACCGGTTTTATATGCTATCAACGACCTAGCCCTTTGCTCGGGTGCAAACCTTATTAGAGGATAGGTTGCAGTGATAAGCAACCGGGAAGGCCTTGATTTGATCAGTTTTTATTTGAACTGTTAGATAAAAAATAAACAAAAACTGCTCGGATGAAACCCTTTTCGGTCTTTTTTTTTTTTTTGCTGATTTCTCGCGGATACCCTTAAAATCACTTTCTGAATACATTGAGCGGCTCGGATCATCGGAATTCGATTGGGAAAGGGAGATCCGCATTTTATTAAAATAAGGTAGTCCTTATAAGAAGGGGACTCATATATATATATATATATATACACACACACACACACACGCGCGTGTGTGTGTGTTAATAATTTTGGTTCGACGACCTTGTTCCAATAAGACTTTTAGGAATTTTTTGGGTTAGACGAATTAGAATAATAAAAAAGTGAGGCGCAAAACTCATGAAAAAAATTTAATTAGGACAAAACTAAAAAAAAGTATAAATAGTTGTTAATGAAACAGGGTCTTAATAAAAAAAAACACGTTATTTGACATTCTCATTTCTCTTTTTTTTTTTCACAAATAAAAAATCATCATGTAAGTGTTGTAGTAGTCTAAATAAATAGAACAAAATGATGCATAAACATTATTGCATTAGGTTAGAATAAACTCATTTTACAAAGGTATTACTATAATTTTGCAAAACAAAAAACCTAGTATGACATAATAAGGATACGTTTAATAATATGTCTATTATTTCGACCCCCTGCAAGCCAAGATCCTGGCTCAACGATTGTCGCCTATAGGTACACCACTTAATGTATACCAAATGCACCAGATTGCTTGTTACTCATTTCTTTGTCTCACTAAAACTCTAATGATCAGAGCCGTTTCAGTTTTTCTAAAATATTATCTTACGTGCCGCAGCAAAAACTCAGTAATGCAATACTAAAAGGTAACTTTTCAAGCGAACTCATCTCACCAATGTCTGTTATGCTGTTTATGTCATTTACTTTCATCCCATCATCATATACAAATTTCAAGCCTTCTCTACTGATGGCCAAAATTTTACTGTAAAACTTTTGTTAATAAAACAGATGCAGTTGGTGAGAACTCAAAAGGTTATGAATATTACACAAAGTTAGAGTTCGATTCTTAGAATCAGGCTGCAATAAAAAATAAAAAAAATTACTTATGAATCTCCTAGTCCCGGATTCTAGCGTGAATGGCCTGCTTTTAACTGGACCGGAGAGGGGATTAGTCGATATGTGTGTAAGCTGGTTTGGACGGATGCCCAGGCGGGCTGCCGTGCTCATCTCACAGCAGCGCGCAGCTGTGCCCATCTCACCGTCCGTCTCGACAATGAATGGTCCAAGGAAGAGTTATTTTATAACCGGTAATAGAATACTATTAGCGGTAATAAATAGTAGAACCATCCAAACTGTCGAAAACACTTTTGGACGGTCAGATTTAGCATGCTGCTGTGAGATGGACACAGTAGCCCAGCCTAGATACCCCTAACCGTCGAAACAAAAAAAATAAATAAATACTCCCTTCATCCCAATTTAATTGTCATTTTTTGGAGTTCGTGTCACTTTTCAATTAATTATGGAAAATGATATTGGCACTCCAAAAATTGATGCAGACACTCCAAAAAACAAAGGAAATGACTTTGGAATTACACTGATTTTGGAGTGCCTGCATCAATTTTTGAAATGCTAATATCATTTTCCTTAATTATATATTGTAATTTATAATATTTTAGGTGATTTCGAAAACATAGAGTTGTAGAACAAATCGAGATTTATCAAATAAGATTCATATTGGATAAAAAATTCCATTATCACTTTAAAGGTATAACTAATTTTTAATTCAGTTAGAATAGAACTGAGACAAGTAAATTGAGACGGATGACGTACTAAATAAAGTGAGGAGTGCGAATTATGTCCCAATGCCACACAACGGCTACAAGTAGCTAGCGGGCGGCAACATCCCAAGGTCCCCAGCAGCAGTGCTTAGACCACCCCCCTATGGGCTATGATCAGTACGTGTCAAAGGCACCATTGACAGCTCTCTTTCCTTTTGTTCTCCTTTTTCACAGCTCTGCGCTTATTGTTGCCCCCATTAATTTAGTAATCAAGAGTGTCCACTCTACTTCTACTCATCAATCTCTCTGTACCATACTCTGTTTCGCGCACACCTTTTTTCTTCATTTTTCAGTTATATAAATCCAACCATCATGAGCCCTACGATTTTGCGTCCATTAAATTCCATTCTCTCTTCTCTCTTCTTTCCAGAAAAAAAACCAGAGTGTTGTTTGTTTCTGAGAAATTTTCTCTCAGCTGGCTGGAGAAATTCTAACAGCTCATTGGGTTTCATCTGCTTAATTGGGGAATCGGCAATGGAGAAGTACTTCAATGCTGGTGGAATTCGAGTTGGGTTTTACTTTATCTTGGTTTTTGCTGGTCCGTACGTACTGTTTGGCACTGGCCAATTAGAAGACTATTCCATAGATACAGTAGCTCCAATGGAGGAGAGAGAGAAAGAGGCATTGTATGGTGGCATTCAAGGGTTTGTTGGGAAGTGGTGGAATGGTTCAGATCTCTATCCGGACCCTTGTGGTTGGACTCCAATACAGGTACTATTTTGGTATCAATTTCCTTGCATGACTAGAAAGTGTTGTTTTTCTTGTTTTTGGAGATAGTGTTGTTTTTCAGTATGAAACGGTAGGAAAATTGAGAGGTTTTTCCAAGGAAAGAAGGAACCAAGTTATTGTTTTTATAAACAAAAGATGATTGGATCCATGAAAGAACCGTTCAGTTTCTTGAGTGAATCTGAACCGTTCAGCTTCTTTCACGGACAATTTCATAGATCCAGTGTCATGAACTGTACCGGACATGTTTTATAAATAAATGTTTTGACAATACTCGCCTAATTGGGTTTCGAAATGGCCGGACTCCACCCCCACACGCCACACGGCAGAGAACCCCATCTCCTTGTTTGAAAAAGCTAGTTGAACAGTAACCAATACATAATTAGTTGTTTGGGATTTCAGAAGGGGAATGGATCCTCTCCGGTCTATACAAATGGAATGGACAGTCCAGTTCACCTATCATGCGAGTCCTCTCCGGACCCACTTTGATGAGTCAAAGTTACATCGACCACTATTCTGCCAGTGTGATTTTGAAGTGGATAATATTCTCAATGAACTTTAAAAAAGTGAACAGTTTGAAATCATCAAACCAAGCTCAAAAAGACTCACAAACTAATAATCTATACATTTTCATGGACGGAATAGAGAAAGATTACAATATCTTCGAATGACTTTGGACATTTGTGTAGAAAGATTATTTCTCCTTCAAATTTGAACAATATCATTAGTTCATTTTCAAATCATGTATTGTTGTTTGTCTACAACTCTCCTTAAATTTGACTATAATTTTCGTGGACAGGGAGTCTCATGTGATTTGGTCAATGGCTCATGGTATGTTTCTGCTCTTAACATTGGACCTTTTTATGACAACTCCCTCGAGTGCTCCTCAAATGCAGAATTCACCCATCACGTGTTCGATCTCAACCATTTAAAATCCCTCTCCTTCTACAATTGCTTTACCCAAAATACCCTTACACTTACCGCATCGAACTGGAGCAAACTAGCGAACAACCTCAAAACCCTAGAGTTCCGATCGAACCCCGGCCTCACCGGAGAAATTCCCGCAACTTTTGGCACCCTCAAAAGCCTCCAATCTCTAGTTCTGCTTCAGAATGGACTACAAGGTCAATTGCCAACGGAGATGGGCAATTTGGTAAATTTGAAACGCCTCGTCATCGCCGAAAACCGACTCTCGGGTCCGATTCCGGCTGCCCTGGGAAGCTTGAGTAAGCTCTTGATACTCGACTTAAACAGGAATTCTCTCTCCGGGTCAGTGCCGTCGACTTTCGGGAATCTGACCTCACTCCTAAAGCTCGACCTGAGCAGAAACGAATTGGAAGGGAAATTGCCTGTGGAAATTGGAAACCTGAGGAACCTGACGCTGCTAGACCTGAGTGGCAACAAGTTTTCAGGTGGGTTACCAAGATCACTTCAAGAAATGGTTTCTCTGAAGGAAATGTCACTATCGGATAACCCAATTGGTGCTGGCCTCGGTGGAATTCAGTGGGAAAATCTAGAGGATTTGGAATTCCTCGATCTTTCTAATGCGGGTTTGACAGGGAAAATCCCTGATTCCATTACAGAATTGAAAAGCCTGAGATTTCTTGGACTTGTCAACAACAGTCTGTCGGGAAATATATCTCCAAGGTTTCAACACATGCCCTGTATCAGTGCGCTTTATCTCAGCGGGAACAACTTCACGGGGGAAATTGGATTCCCGGCGTCGTTTTACGGGAAGATGGGAAGTCGTTTTCGGGCTTCCGAAAATCCGAATCTCTGTTCCTCTGCTGGGGGAATGATGACAGCAAGAAATGGTGTTCCAGTTGGGGTTAAACCTTGTCAAAAAGAGAAGGGTAGTGGCAGTGCTCCTGATATAGACTCAATTGGGAGGATAAGTTTAGGTGATTGGAATGAGAATTCCCATTTTGTTGCCTCTTTGGGGGTCTCAGTCTCTGGTTTTAGGGCAAAAGAGATGGTTATTTTACTTGTTTGGATTATGGTCTTGTAGGGAATGCAGAAGAAGGTATTTCTTCCGTATGTTAGAACGAAGAGCATGTACACCAATGAAAATGTATTTCACCTACTCGGTAGTACACTTTTTTCATTTTACTTATTCAAATCTTACTCAATTTCATATCAATACTCTCTATTATCATTCTCTATCCTTATAAAATACAATAAAATATTACACACTCCCAATGATAAAGGAGAGAAAGTGGAGAAAGAAGACAGAAGCGAGAGAGGAGAGAGAAGAAATAATAGTTGTTTAATACATACTTATACTACAATGCTTCGCTTGAAATGCCGAAGCTTTCTGACAAAGTTAATTTGCCTTCTTGTTTATCAATTCTGGTGTAGTTTACTTTTTTCTTTTTTGTTCTCTATATTACCTAAAACCATTTAAATACCTACTGTGCTAAACATGCTCTTTAGGTAGCTAGCCAGCCTTGGCATGCAGCTGAAATTCTTTATTTTTCACCAACATGTCATCATTGTATTTATTGCACAATTTTCTTTTCTACTGATTTTTTTTTCTCTCTCCTTTTGGCATATCCTTTTTCTTTGACGTTTTGATTGCAACCGTAATACCCCGTAATCTTGCATGCGTAGTTCTGTTCCTTAACAAGCCAATCTACCCAGCCATGTGTATACGGCGGACGTCACTCGCTATAATCTATAACTACCATTGTGCACGTTCAAAAGTTATGGGATGACATACATTTACTGGCGGAGCCAAAGAAGGACCAAGGGTCACGTGCCCCCGGATTTTGTACTATTGCACTTATATCCCCCAAATCCCAATGACTTTATATATTCTTTCAATTTTTTCCTCAAAAATTACACTAGCGCTCCTAGTAGTTTGAAATCATTAAGAGCTCATTCATTTTGGGATTTTGGATATCCAATCCAAAATATTGATCAATAAATTTCTTTTTGACGTGGGCAAAAAAAAAAACAAGTTTGACAATGGGCATACATGATTTTGGGTCTGCACACATCCAAATCTCTCTGTAGTCACAAATGAATTGAACTATATCCACCTCTGTTGTGTCACATGTTACCCATGATTAACTAGTCCCACCTTTGTGGCATGGGACTAAAGAGATTATTGGATTAGCGGAAGTACTATTACCCACCCAACACCCGATGTTAGATTATTTTCCTCTTCATCAAATGATTGTCCATTTATTACCTCATCCTTTATCCCACCAAAATCAAACATAATCCAACATGGACTCTCTCTCTCTCTCTCTCTCTCTCTCTCTCTATATATATATATATATATACACATATATATATATATACATATATATATATATATATAACTTAGGTTCAGGTAAGGGATCCCTTAAATTACAATACGGCTGGCGTTTTAAAGAGCCATTTGCAGGTAATAGCCAGGCGGGTCACGGGTAAATGGAACACGCGGGTCATTCCCTTTAGATCGGATCCCTTCTTTCCCCTTTTTCATTTGGCGTTCCAGATACGCAGGAGAGAGAGAGAAGCGACAAGGCGATTTCACTCTACTCAGACGATTTTGACGACGAGAACACCACAAGAGAAGTGACAAGGCGATTTCACTCTACTCAGACGATTTCGACGACGAGAACACCACAAGGTCTCTCTCTCTCTCTCTCTCTCTCTCTCTCTCTCTCTCTCGTTCCGTACAGAAACTTGTGGTGTTCCCTGACCCGTTGTGTTTTAACATAGGAGAACAGAGAACGAAATCGATCTCACACACACACACACACACACACACACACACACACATATACATACAGTCCTTATCCTATAAGGGATCCCGCACAGGCTTACCGTGCGGGACTTCCTTTTCCCGATCGAATTGCGATGATCCGAGCCGTTCAATGTGTTTAGAACGTGATTTTTCATTTAATGAAAAACTGCTTGAATCAAGCCCTTCCCGATCTTTGTTTTTACTGATTTCTCGCGAGTACCCTTAAAATCACATTCTGAACATATTGAGCGGCTCGGATCGTTGCAATTTGATCGAAAAATGAGAGTCCCGTACGGTAAGGCCGTACAGGATCCCTTATAGGATATAAAGTGATATATATATATATATATAATTCCATTTATTATTTCAGGGACTCACATGTCACATTTCTTTATCTCCGTCATTAACTCCATCTTTTCAAATTCTTCCAACAAATAATCCAGAAATGAAACGTGCCCCTAGAAACCTGCTTACATTTCCATAGGAGGGCAGGGTTCGGCCCTATTAATTGGGCCTAATAACTGGAGTTGTTGCAAACAAGAGTGATCTTCCAAACAAAGATTGGCAATTTGTCATAAGAAAAGCACATTGTATGCAATAAAATAAGGGAAATGATATTGGCACTCTAAAAATTGATGCAGACACTCCAAAAAACAAAGGAAAACGGCTTTGGAGTTATACTGATTTTGGAGTGACTGCATCAATTTTTGGAGTGCCAATATCATTTTCCTAAAATAAAGGACACTGATTTTGGAGCTTCAAAAATGTACACAGACATTCCATTTTGTACTGGATATTACCAGTAACATCCGGTACAAAGTGAACCCAAAATCAATTTCCTAAAATAAAATGCGAACAACAATTGTCAAGATTCAAGTAATGAATGTCAATAAATAAAAGAAAACACATATATCAGCTAGCAAGGAGAAAACCAGGGTGTACGAAGAATGTTACATTCCCTCCGTCGCATTTTGGTTGTTCATTTTCGTTATTTGTGCCAATCTTTAAACTCTTATATCTCCCAATCTATAATGTTTTTCATGATTTTGAAAACTTTGTATTATAGACTTAATCGAGAACTATCCATAAAAGACAAAAAAAATGGAACGGAGGGAGTTTTTTCTTGGTATATGTTACACATTCTTTCACTTTCGTTCAGATATGCGAAAGAAGTGTACCTTGGACGTATAAGGTGCATATTTTTGGTACATTCAAGAGTGTTTTGTTCTATGTACGCATATTTCTTGACTGATCATGTTTGTCACACATTTTTATAGTATCAGGTTCCGTATATCTTTGTCTGAAACTATGAATATGAGTGTACGGTACGCCCAAAATAGTTGCACATTTTTCATGTGAGTTACGAAATTTTTTGGTAACCAAAAATATTTCGAGGGCTTTACAATGGGATTTGGGGACTCCTTAGTGCAGTGGTGCACTACAAGGTTGCAGTGCACGATCCGAGCTGTATGTTCGATAATCAATAGTCCAGATTTCTTCTCGGCTCCTACAAATTGAAACCCTAGCTCCATTGCGAAGATGAAATTTGGATAACCGATTACCGAGACGAATGGCTCGAATCGTGCACTCCTGCACTACACTTACTATGCTCTTCTCCCATGGGCTATAAATTAACTTTCAACTGATATGTATGGGAAAAAAACTCGGCTGTCGTTTTGAAAAACGGAAGTACCAAGTCAAAGGTAACCCCTTCCGAATATGTTGCCGCCAAACATCCCACATCCCCCGTATCCTTCTCTCTCTCTCTCTCTCCTCAACAAACTTCAAAAACCAACTCTTTTTTTAACTCCAACACTCATTCTCCATATCTCATAAACCATCTCTCTCTCTCTCTCTCTCTCTCTCTCTCTCTCTCTCTCTCTCTCCAAAGGCCAAGAATGGCTTCCCTCCTCGCCGGCTCCTGCAAATTCCTTGCATTCTCATCCATCATGTTTTCTCTCCTTTTCCTCACGGTGGTAATGTCAGTTGAGTTCGAAGTCGGAGGCAAAGATGGCTGGGCCATTCCCGATTCGAAGAACGACCAACTCTACGACCACTGGGCTTCAAACAACCGCTTCAACGTCAACGATACTCTTCGTATGATTTCTTCATTTTATCCCTTTATTATGGATTTAGTTTGCATTTCATTTTCCTCTTCATATTTTTTACGCAAAATGCATGGGAACCAAATTTTAAATTTATTTTGTAACAATTTCAAGGATTAACAAAAAAAATTTAAAATTTACTACTCCATTTTTTTGGAAGCCTTAAATGATATTTTCGTTTTGAATTTCTGTACAAAAAAATGTATTACAGTGGCAGCAGCGGCCACCTTAGAGGTCGGCCGTTTCCATCACGAAGATTTATTCTACGATAATACTTTGGTGACAATATTTCGGGTATCGTGTGATGTGTCATAATTGATATATACACAATCGATTGATCGAATCTGACAAAATTGTTACTCCATGTGTCCACTCGCGTAGGGTTTGAGTACAAGAAAGACTCGGTTTTAGTGGTGAGTGAAGAGGAGTACAACAAGTGCAAATCGTCTCACCCTATATTCTTCTCCAACAACGGCAACACAGTCTTCAAATTCGACCGACCGGGCTTGTTCTACTTCATCAGCGGAGTCGCCGGACACTGCGAGAGAGGGCAGAAGATGATCATCAAGGTTCTAGAGCCCGCGAGCCAGCCGCCACCACCGCCGCCGCCGTCCAGCGGTGCTGCTGTCGAAACCGTGTCTTCTCCAATTCTTGTTCTCCTTATGATGATCATCATGTCATTGTTTGGGGCCATTTTTGTTTGATTTTTGGTGCGTTTAATTAGTGGTGCTTGTTGAACCTCGTTTTTTTTTTATTGCTAAAAAAAAGAAGTTAAATTAGGTGACTGCAAAAGGAACTAGTAGCTTTATTTTATTTGGGTCATGGAATTTTTTCTTATCTAATTTTTTCCTTTGAAACTATGTTATAGTGCACCCCTGTGTAGTGTCCTTATAAGACGACTTACAGTCGTCGATCTCATCAATTAACAATTTAGATTAAAAATAAACTTTTTCAGGAAAGAGTTAACACTCTTCCAGAGAAGAGTTTGTTTTTAATCTGAATCATTGAAAATACTTTTGAACGGTTACGATGCTGCACTACACAACACACTACAACGTTTCCCAATCCGGCTTGTTGACCTATTTCGTGGTTATGAATTGAATGCCGTCTGATGATATGAATAGTATGTTAAAAGATCATCGGCACCTCTCTTAATTTTTCGGAATACTTCGAATTCTATTTAAAATTTCCCGGCTTTTTCGAAAGGAAAAATCTAAAGTATCCCCTTTTATGGTGCCTCCAGTGTTTTTAAAATCGGACCAAACCGGTCGGTTCGACCAACTGAACTGTCGACGGACTCTTGTTCCGGTCCTGACAAACTAGAGAACCGTCTTTTTTTCAAAACCGTTCTCTTTTGTGAAAACTGCTTGGCTGAACCAGTTTGACCGGCGAACCGTTTGATCCACCGACAGGCCAGTTGAACCGAACCGAACCGCTCTGTTCAAAATTATTTAAACTAACATTAAAGTTCCGCTTTTAAAGGCTGCTAATAACGAGTGTTGCTAATGGTACAGCAGTGGCTGTACAGCAGCCCCGTACAGACGGGGTTTGTGCCCGTCAGAAGCAAAGTTGGATGATTTGTAAACATCTTTTCCGATATCGGATTGAGATAATTTTTTACAGGGACTGTAAACAATATGTTTTGAACAAAATGAGCGGCTCCGATCATCTTTGCGGGACCCGAGACGGGCACAAACCCCGTCTGTACGGGGCTGCTGTACAGCCACTGCTGTACCTCAATCTTTACTGGCTAATAACATCTGGCATGTGGGCTGGCAATAGTTCCACCCTCGAGGGCAGCTGTAGCTGCAGTACGAAGATACATGTACACAAAAATGTTGATACTTCACAGAATGCTATTACTGCAATTGGGATTCATGAGCATCACGAGGCCCGCGAATCCAATTTTTTAGCATAACCATCTCACATAATTGGGATTCATTATTTCAAAATTACAAATCATCAAGGTGAATTGAAACATAATTTCTAGAAAGATAATATACATTTGTGCCGATGTACTAGCTTGTCTCAATTTCCAACTGGATGGTTTAGTTATTAGCAATAGAAGAGGCACATTTTTATCTTCGTGTATATATATGCTTCAGCCACATAGCTAGTCTATTTACTTATTTTCCCCTTCTGCCATAGATCATCACATTGTGTTTCGGTTTGTCTTCTTTGCTACTACGATATTCTTACGTGATTCTCAACCTTACGGTGGTCCAGCTGATCATCGATCGCAGTTCTTAATTGAGACCAACAAATTCAGCCATGTTTGTGTTTCGGTTTGTCTGCTTTGCTACTACATTCCTACGTGATTCCCAGCCTTACGGCGGTCCAGCTGATCGATCGCGGTTCTTAATTGAGACCAACAAATTCAGCTATGTTAGTGGAACTCCGAGAAGGTATTTTTGTTTTGCAGTGGGCTATTAGCATTAGCAAATTAAGGAGTGATGGAAGTTCGCATTTATACAGATAGCATCAAGTTTGTCAAAGGTTTTCATAAGCCAGCAGCAAATGCTCCCTTTCTCCTCCAATTTGTGATTTTGGATTTCTGTCATTTGTGTTTTAATTTCGAGTTTGTTAAAGTAGTAAGAGTTCCCAGAACAGAAGAAGATGCCTGCTGCTCATAAACTAGCTAAGGGAGCCATATATGTCGGATTAAATTCTTTACACCGCCGGTGTAAACTTTTGTTTCCTCAAAATTAATTATATTGCACCACGCGATGTAAAGAATTTATTCTCATATATGTCTAGTATGTGATTCTTGTCATCTATGCAATTTGAGTGTCTAAAAAAAAAAAAAACCAACTTTAGAGAACAAGAATACATTAGACCTCAGTTTTCCAAATCAATTGGACTCAATAAGCTCATAACTCCACCTACCAAGATACAAAATTTACCCAAATCTATATTGAACATTAGATCACCAAGCGATCAACAATGAAATTTTCTCTCATTTTAAACCATTTTTGAATTTGGTTATTTTCCGAGTAGTGATTAACTTGGCCTACTCAAGAATGTACCCATTAGGCAGTGTTTAGAACGTTAATGTGTGGAATGGCTAATTTACCAAACAAACACTACAACACTTATGGATGGTTCGAATTGTGCACTACACTCTATAGTATTACTATAATGCACCCTTACCCTACAAGGTCATGGGTTTTCAAAGCCTGATCATGAGAAGGTAAAGCTTACCTAAAGTCATCCCAAAGGAATGAAAACCAAAACTTAGCATATGGTGAGTGC
The DNA here is from genome assembly GCA_014282245.1 of Rhododendron simsii. Lineage (NCBI taxonomy): Eukaryota > Viridiplantae > Streptophyta > Magnoliopsida > Ericales > Ericaceae > Rhododendron > Rhododendron simsii. The sequence goes on from CM024964.1 coordinate 22,613,328, forward strand.
TATTAGAGTCCATTGAGTGCATAGGTGCTCATAATTTGGTTGGTCTAGTGGCTTTCCTTTGAAGCCATTAAAATACTCAATCGCAAAACCTTAATAATTGGCAATAGTATTAATGATGTGCACTATATGAGGATTACTGAATTACAAAAGCTAATCAATAAAACATGCTTTCTTTTGATCAAAATACTATAAACACCACAATTTGATTGGCGCAAACCAAGATAAGAACATATCCGCCAAAAGATTTCATATCATGGTGAAAAATTTAAATCAACAGTCTCCTATAGTTGTTGAATTAAGTGGTTGGCAATGTAACCCAAGTCACAATACTTGGAGTGGAGATGGGTCTAATTTCGAGTTTCATAATTTAATTTAAACTGTTCATATTATTTAGCTTGTTGCATTTAACTAATTTAGAGTTAAATATAATTAACGAACATGAGTAGTAGTCACATGACCAAGACATGTGCATTTGTCTTGCATTTTATTTTTCAAATCATAGTTAGCGCTTCAATTGTTTTAAACTATCATGATCTAATCACACATTTATACTAAAGAAAAGTCTTATATGATGAACAATCGATTCTTAATTTCTTATTCAATCATTGAGGTCGAGATAAACTCCATTTGTACTGTACACGGTGCTGAAACTCCACATACTCTTGATCCTAAGAGTTTGCTTTCTCTTGAAGTCTTATTAGATTCAATTTTCATTAACAATGGGGTCACCCCACCACAACGCTGATGTGTGTGAAAAGAATGCAGAAAAGACTACAGAAATTAGTTCGATATGCGCGTAAACTGGTCTGAGACACCACGCGTTATCGAAAAGACTCTGATATTAATTTTCTCTCTTCTTCGTTTGCCTTCTCTTTTTCTTAGGTGCAGCAGGAGTAGACTCCTTTTTTGAAAAAGAATGTTTATTAATATGGGGACTACTACAATACAAGTACATATATAGTTCTTTAATGTCCGACTAGACAACAAAACAGAAAATGGCACAAATCAATCATCTACTCCGACTTTGGGGTTTTATTAAAGCTCAATAAGGATTTTAGTGAAAGGCAAATTGAAAAATAAGCCCCAAGGATTAGTGAATTTGGTTGATAAGTCAGGACGGAGGAGTTTATCATTCCAAGGCCTCAAATTAGACTCTCTTGCATTGCAAAATACCTTTGGGGTCACCCCATGCGTAAAAACTATTTGGGCTAGCAAGCAAAGGCTAGTGGAACGCTAAAGAGATTAGTTATGTGATGCGCGCAAGTTAGCCCGGGAACCACTCTTCATTACCGAAAGTATTTTTTGAAAAGTAGGAGTAGATTAGGGGAGATGTTAGTTGTTTAACCAAAGGTTCTTGTTTCGAAGGTTATCAAAAGTGGAAGATGGTCGTTGTAATCATATAAAGCTAAGATTCTCCACCCACCACGTGTCCACAACTTTTGTTTTATCTCAAGTGAAAGTTTTCCTTCATCTAGACCGTTAGATATCGAACACACACAAACACCCCCCCCCCCCATCCCAAAAAAAAGTCTTATCAAATTTTAATAAGGTTCTTTGATTTGGCTTTAATCGATCTCGCTAGTGAACGGTGTAACCGAAAAAAAAAATCAATTGACCCTATCTAGCTGACTAACGCAAGGTTTCGCCTGGTAATCAAGACTCGAAACTCTCTCTGAAAGTGTCAGAAACCTCTCTCAAGTGCTGTTAATTCTTTTGGTGGCAGTTCATACGGAGCTGTGGTCTAATTTTAATCGAACTTCCCATTGGTGGACGGTGTGATTGATTTCTAAGAATTTATTGTCCCAGACACCCGAGATAGCATAAAAGAAAAAGTCAGCTCCAAACCCAAAAATGATGATCTACTGCTACTGTTTGGGTGGTGCATGGTTGATGATGCAGATCGGATGTACCAAAATGCCCTTACATGAAAATGCACGAGGACTACCCGTGCAATTCGGGAAAATTATGAAATGGGCCCCACCAGGCCTTACGGGATTTTGTAACTGACCGTTTGGGTTTTACCTCATTTTCTGACCGTTACAGATGCAATCTCGGCAAAAATTCAAAGTGCTCAAGCATGATCGCCACTCCCCTTTTTGCTTTCAACACTCAAGTTGGGAGTGAAGTTTTGACTTTCCTTTCAGATTAACGGCAAGTGGGGCAGAAATAGCAAATAGTGTACTGCCCTCATCAATGCCCTTCAAATACTTTCTTTCCCCGCTTTTCTACCAACCGTCCATTTCACTGAAATCAACGGCTCAAATCCCCACCAAAACACACGATCTTCATCTGTTCGTTCATTCCTCTGTTTTAGCTTCCTCTCCCTCTCTGCTCTACTACCATACCCAGTCTGTTCCATCGCATTTAATTCCAGAGAAATTTTCTCCTTGCTTCCTGCAAAATTTTTGAACTTTCCTTCAATTCAATCGGTTTCACCAACTGGGTCTTCTAGAAAAAGATAGGGCATGTTTGGGTAGACCCGGTAGAGTGATAATTTTGTGAAGATTCCTCCATTTTCCGCCAAAGTTTTGAACTCTTCTTCAATTCAATCAGTTTCACCAACTGGGTTTTCAAGAAAAACACTAGGGCATGTTTGGACACACTCAAATTCTGTAATTTTCACAAAGTAGAACATGCCTGTGTCAACTAGGTCTCAAATCAAGACAGACCCAGATCCCAATCAAAACCCTCTGAGAAACCCACACCATGGCTTGAAAGAGAAGATGAGGGCACTCACCCTCTTGTACGAGCAGCAAAGGCAACAAGCTCTCAAGAACCCTCCCGAGCCGCCACCGAGGCTTTCCTCTCATCCCAGCGTGGACCTCCTCAGTTCAGGCAAGAGAGGAGGAGGGGAGAGAAAGGAGCCGTCGAATGTGATGAGAGAGAAGAACACCACCACAGTCGTTACAAGAACCTACGCCTTGCCTCAGCCCCCACTTTACAGCGCCAAGGAAAACGTTGGTGATCGGATTGTTGGCTTTTCGTGCCCCAGAAAGGCCGCGGTTTCGACCACGGTGGCGAGGAAGCTGTCAATGGGAGCCGGGTTGGACGGTAGAGGGGTAATTGGGTCCAAGAATTTGCAAGAAATGGAGAGGGTTGTGTTGGAGAATAGGCAGAATGGGGAGATTGGTGGGGGGAGTAGGATTCTTGTGTTTGTGAGGCTGAGGCCGATGGGGAAGAAGGAGAGGGAGAGTGGGTCGAGGTGCTGTGTAAGGATTGTGAACCGGAGAGATGTTTACTTGACAGAATTCGCGACAGAGAACGATTATTTGAGGCTGAAGAGGCTGAGGGGGAGGCATTTCACGTTTGATGCTTCGTTTCCGGATTCAACTACTCAACTTGAGGTTTATTCAACCACGTAAGTTTTAATTTTAACCCCTGATGAAACAGAAGAAGATGATTGGGATTTTTTTTTATTAGATAAGCTGAATTTTATTCATGGAAGAAAAGTCTAGAATTGTAGTAGAGTTCAATTTTATTGGAGTTTATAAATAATCCATGTCTGTGCTAGTGTCCTCCTTGAAAAAGTTTTGGTTTTTTAAGGAAAAATGCTGTGCTAGATGGACTTGGTGCTGATTTGTTGCTAAGCTCTTCAATACTAATTACGTTTTGAAGTCATTTGACATTTGATACGGGCCGTATTACACACACAATGACTATTTTGTAGGGACAAATCCCACCGTCTACTAGTACTCTAGTAAGCCCAGATAGAGTCATTTGGCATCACTGAGACTCTATAGCTTTGCTTGGATCTCAGATTTCTATGGAAATTTATCATGGGCACAGAAACATAAATTCAAAATCTCAGGAAAGGGAGAGTAGATTGGTTTTGGTTGTGCTTGGAAACTTAGAAGAAAGTGAATTTGCATTGTCAGAAAAAGAAATTTTGTGTTGGTGAATAAGTTCAAAAGCTTAGGAAAGGAACAATAAGTACATTGCTTTGGTTTCTTTTGGTAGTGTTTTGGAACTTAGAAGAAAATGAGTCTGCATTTTCAAAAAAAGAAATTTTGTGTTTGTGTAGTTTACCCACAATAAAGTGTGTTTATGCGGGTGTGTGTCGAAGTAAATCTATTCTTGGAAAATGCAATATGCAAACAAAGCCTGCGTATTTAGCCTCTTAGGTATTTAATAGCTTGCTTGCTTCTCTATAGAAAAGGCTTAACAACAGAAGGGGTATCCATCTCTTTGTGTCAATACGTAACATCCACCTTTAGGAAAAGGAAACAAGGTACGAGTGATTTAATGTTGTACTTTCAGACTTCAACTCAACCCTTGAATTCATTCCATTTCTGTACATTCAATAGATTTAGTCAAGCTTGATAGATGAACTAGTTTAAGGTAATTGCTGCCATTTTTTCTGATAAACTTCTTAATTGGTTGAAGAAATTTCTGGGCTTGCTACATGAAACCTGAAGCTAAAAGTGTTGAGATTTGACTATGAATTGTGAATGATGCATTATTTGGTGATTGAGAAATTTTTAACTGAGGGATGTGCATAACGACCTTTCCAGAACGGCAGAACTTGTGGAAGCAGTTTTGGAGGGTAGGAATGGATCAGTGTTCTGCTATGGTGCTACGGGAGCTGGCAAAACATACACCATGTTGGGTACAGTGGAGAATCCGGGGGTGATGGTTTTGGCGATGAAGGATCTTTTCAACAAGATTAGGCAGAGGAGCTGTGATGGAAACCATGTGGTTCATCTGTCCTACCTTGAGGTCTATAATGAAACTGTAAGGGATTTGCTTTCTCCGGGAAGGCCTCTTGTCCTTAGAGAAGATAAACAGGTTTGCTTCAACATTGCACAACATTAATTTATACAGGTTTTGGTTTCAGCATTGTTTCTGTGCACTGGACTATTTTCCTTAGGTTCTGTTTGGATGAAGGATTGGTGGGGAGATTTGTAAAGGGAGAAGGGGAAAAAGCAAGAACATATCATGTTCCATAGTCCAAAAACAACCTTTCAGATGCTGAAATTCTTTCCATGTATACTTCACAACCGCTAGTAAACTTTTATGGTGTATCACTAGGCGTGGAAAAATAGCGACACTAAACCAAACCAAACCGAGCCTTATGTCCCAATCAGTTGGGGTCGGCTACATGAATCATTTTCATCCATTGAGCTCTATCAATGAATCCTTTTCCTCCATTGAGCCTTATATGTACATTTGCAGATCGGTTTTCTTACCTTTCACACTCACTGTCACATATTTGCTATTCATGAGGGAAAGCATTGCCATCCACTTTTTCTGTATAGAAAACATAATTTTTGAATGCTAAACCTCATATATGTCTCCTTAAGTTTAGTTGTCCCAACCAAAGTTTTCAGAGGCGAAAGCGTAAGGCGAGGCGCTTGACCCTCCATGGGGGGAGGCGTATGCCCCGAGGCATTGAGGCGTAAGCCTTCATATTTTCTATTTTTTAAATAATTAAATTAATAAAATAACTTTAAAATACAAAAAATGTGCAGTTCATAAAAGTTAGATTAATACAAAAAGATAGCATAAAGTAGAATATCAATCATTGACTTATTATTACCTTATTAGTTAATAACTAATAACTAATTGAGAAACCCTATAACATCACTTTATTAGTTGTTAACTTTTTTTCTTATTAACTTATTACTTTATTAGCTATTAACAGAACACATCAATTCTTCATTTAGTAAAGGAAAACAAAGCACAACTGTTTAAAGAAAAACAGAGCCTGACTGTAGATGATGATCAGCTTCAACAAGGCAACAGAGAGAGGGGGTTTGAATTAGAAAATTACCAAAATTAGATGAGGAAAATTTCTCTCCAAAGGCTTACGCCTCACCTATTGGGGCGTAAAAGGCAATTGGGGCGTACGCCTCAGCACTCCTAAGGAAATTAGGCGACTGCCTTTGTGGTTCACCGCCCAAATTTTTAAGCCCTGAGGCGTTTTGGCAATGCCTCACCGCCCCAAAGCCCCATGGCGAGCCCAGAAAACGCCCTTGAAAACATTGGTCCCAACTTGTCTAAGATATGGGTGATTATTGCTATCTTCTGAAGAAAGTAACGATGACCCTTTTTTCCCATCTTTTTAGTCTTCTATTTCATGACTTGTAACTGAGATAAAATTGGCTCAAATTTTTCAGGGGATTGTGGCAGCAGGTCTTACTCAATATAGAGCATATTCCACAGATGAAGTAGTTTTCCTAATCTCCTCATTTATTACATCTAAGGTTACAGTCACATTCGCTGATAGACACATATCTGTGACAGGTCATGGCATTGCTTCAACAAGGAAATCAAAACCGAACCACTGAACCAACTCGTGCCAATGAAACTTCTTCACGTTCCCATGCTATTCTCCAGGTAGTTGGAAAGATAACCCCATTTCCTTGGGACTGTTCTATAGCCTAATTTTTTAGTTTTGTAATGCTTTGCTACGATAAAATCAGGTGATGGTTGAATACCGAGTTAAAGATGCTTCCAACAACGTTGTCAACCGAGTGGGGAAGCTGTCACTTATTGACCTAGCAGGTTCAGAGAGAGCTCTTGCAACAGATCAGCGAACGCTTAGGTCACTTGAGGGGGCCAACATAAATAAATCACTCCTTGCACTTAGCAGCTGCATCAATGCACTTGTCGAGGGCAAGAAACATATCCCTTTCCGAAATTCCAAGCTCACCCAACTGCTCAAGGATTCCCTTGGGGGAGCTTGTAACACGGTTATGATTGCCAATATCAGTCCGAGCAATCACTCGTTTGGCGAAACTCAAAACACCCTCCATTGGGCTGATCGAGCTAAGGAGATCCGGACCAAGGTTTGCCCTTAAAGTTTGTCATTTGCACGCCTTCCATCATTTGCGTTATTGTTATTGCTATTGTTAACAAAAATTAATTGTCTTCATCCCAAAACGGTCAATACTTTTCTGTTTTCTTAACAGTGAAATGAAACACTAGTGGAAGCCGACCTAATATTTCCACCAACACAATGCTGAAACACACCATACCGAAATTGTATCAAACATGTCAAAATATTGGAGTTGATCTGACAACTAGAAGAGATACAGAACAATGACATTATACGTTCCCAAATATTTTGATATTCACATTATCTTCCGGGCTATGTGTTTAGATATGCCTAAATATTTCCTTCTCCAAGCTAACTGAAACAAAATTGTGGTCCTCACTTGTTGCAAGAAGCTTTTGGTATTAGTTAATCCCTCGTCACATGGTATTACAACTAATGGCCTCACGATCTTTTTGTTTCCTCAATGATGGCACCTTATAGCAGCACCATTCATTTTTTCTTATTCTCTATTCCACCTTTACCCGTTAATTTTTCAAAATGCTGAAGTTCCATTGCTTTGCTAGTCTATGTGATCGTAGTTATGTCCTTTTCACCTTTATCTTATACATTTACAGGCTTATGAAGCAAACGAGGAAATACTGCAAGTGCCCGAATCTGGAACAGATCAGGCTAAGCTATTGCTTGAGTTACAAAAAGAGAACCGTGACTTACGAGTACAATTGGCACGACAGCAACAGAAGTTACTTACCATCCAAGCACAATCCTTGGCAGCAAACTCCTCACCAACCCCTTCTTCTATCTCCTCTCTCTTATCTCCTCCCCCGACCTCTGCCCAACCAAATGAAAAACGAAAGCCCAGATCAACTTGTATGGGTGGGGGTTATTTCACGCCAGAAACAAAGAAGAAGGGGGCCGACGAGACAGTCAAGGAGCTCCGGAGGACTGTCAAGGCATTGGAGACGGAAATTGAGAGAATGAGAAAGGATCATTCTTTGCAGATAAAGCACAAGGATGATCTTATTCGTGACATTTCTAGAAAAGGTGCAAAAGCAGGGATAGGAGGGAGTGGGGCGGAGGGGATAAAGAGAGTTGTAACAAGGGCGAGTTTGAGGCCAAAGGAGAAAATTGAGGGTGAGTTGAAGAGCCCAAATCATCGATTTCTATCTCCAGCTCCAACCGCAAAGAAACGTAGTTTCTGGGACATAACAACGGCTAATAGTCCATCGCTTCTCACTTTAAATGGAAGAAAAACTAGAAGCCATGTCATTAACGACCCTCCAGCAGCTCCCTCCATGCTTCTTCAGGTGTAGTGGTATTTCTCACCTTAACTCTCTCTTTTTTAAAATTCTTTTTATTGAAGTTGTCAAACTTTTCGTCGATTCATGCAGAGCATAGACTGATGTATTTACTTGTGCAAAAGTGATACATGCCACCGGTTGCATTTCACCATAATTTTCCACCTCCCATGTGTTTGGTGGAAAGCCTCTGAATTTGCAAAATCAACGCCCTGTGTACGTATCAGACCCACCATATCAAACCGGTACCATATGGGGAGCCACATAGGAGGTGAAAAATGATTGGCAATATATGCTGCTACTATATAGCAGTCCTTTTACTTCTAACTGCACGAATGACAAGAGGTGCCCATCATAAGTTTATTCGTCCTGTGTCATACTTTGCAAACGAAAAACTTTGCTGAAAATTTGTGTGATAAGGTGGAAGACTCAAGTCTTATTGTTTCAAACCAAAGCCGCATCATGGTGGCCTATGATTTCAAAAATTCCACCACTATATCATTTTGTTTGAGTGTTTTATAGTAAAGTTTAGAAGAAAAAGCCTTTTCCTTTCTTCCCGAGGAAATTTTCTTGGACCTCTCTATCTCCCTTCTATTTAAAGTATGCGCTTGTGTTGTTGCCTCCTTCCACGACTGATGCAGCTTGCATATCCATGTTTCTGGTTTGTGTTCATGTTCGGACCACACATCGCCAATTGCTTGCATCGTTCAGCCAGGTTTTGCTCGTCAGAGAACCGAAACTTTGAAGCAGTAAAAGAGGAAGCATAGCAAGAACTGGCCTGATTAATTGAAGAAGAGACGTGAAGTTGGATGTGATGGAAGAAGAAAGGCAAAAAGATGGCACCAATTGGTACTTGTTCGTTCTTCTTTATTATTATCTCTCTGCTCAAGCTGGTTAGGGTCGACAACGATCTTATCAACCAAGACTCGCGAAGGAAAGTGAGAGCAGCAGAATTCTTCAATTCAGTTCACACAAACTATAAGCAATCACCTGATTTGCCTAACAGTGAGTGCCTTGTTCCCAACATTTGACATTGAAATTTGTGTTGTTTCATTTGTTTTTAGTTTCTCCAACAACAGCTCATTGATTTATGCTCCATAGGATATCATTTGCAGTCCAGTAAAAACTTTAACTTTGTACACCTTTTATTCCTTGTTGTTTTGGCACGTCTTGTCGACAGTGTACAACGGACCAAGTCTATGACGTCTCCAGACAGACACTCAATATTAGGAGCCTTGTTTATTTTCCGTCTGTTTACGAAGGCTGTTTTACGTAAGCATTGATGATTGTTATCTTTTGCGATTATTGTCAATGTGATTTGAAACAACCCAGTTGTTAGATGAGTTGAGTTTCCACGACAGACTTTTCGAATCATAGAAAGGCTTCCGAATCTGTTTGACTTGTGGATATAATGCCAAACTCTATCACCAATCTGCTGCATCATTTTTCTGCTGCTATACTGAAAACAAACCTGGCAGTTTTGTTTTTGTTTTTTTCGATCGTTTAAATCTGGCAGCTGATCTTGCGGTCTTGGTTGCTTCAATGGAAACATGTTTTGTGAAACATTCTCTGTATTTTCACCCATTGGAATGACGAGAAGACGAACATTATGATCCAGCGTTTTGTTCGCCACGCTTTTACTTTCCGGCTCCTGCTGTTGTTGAAATGTTTGATCCAAAATATTATCCGAGGATATTTTAAGTGTTTCTCCGCGGTAAATGGTTTTCTTGTGTGGTTGGAACTTTGAAAATGATAGTGGTACCAGCCAGGGGTGGAGACAGGAATTTCGGTTAGAAGAGTCCGTGTGAAAAATCAAAGTGAGTGGAGTCAAGTGACCCCATTTGTCTCTACATGCCTCCGCTCTTGATACTGGCGGCTACAGTAGTGGTGGTGGGGTAGAGCCGACTCTACACGGATGTGACGAGATGTGTGTGTTTCGGGCCCCACCTTAGATAGGTATCCTTTCTACTAGTAATTCACAAGAGCTGCCGATTTCATTATTGGACTCGTAATCGTGGTTATTGGGCCTAAAGTTTGTGGAACAATTGACTTTGGTTTGCATCTTTCATTTACAATTGAGAATATGGCCCAAAAAACAACCTCAAATTGCTAAGAAAGTAATATTTCTTTGGAGAGGTCCTTTTTGTTCCTGGCTGGCTGGCTGTGATCCACACCATTCCCTCAAACATGCATGACCCCATCCATCCCCTCTTTTTACTTTGCGAAAAATAGCCATTCCAAAGTACTATCAATTCATCAAACATGAAGGAAAATAAGCCATTCCAAAGTAAAAATTAGGGCTGAGAATTTCCGACACAACACGAAGTTAGCGGATTAAAGTCGGCTATTTCTGACACGAAACACGAATATGACATACCACGATAACATGAAAAGTTAAACATGTCGAGTTAAGATTGACAAAATTCTGACACAAATACAAAATGACACGACACATATACGATACGATATGATATGATGCCCACTCCTTAGGGATGGCAATGGGGACAGGTCGGGGACGGTGGGTACTACCTCCACCCCCTACCCATTACCCCCTACCCCATCCCCAACCTGATCCCCGATGGGGATTTGTTTTTTTTTCTCCATCCCTGACCCAAACGGGGAACGGGGATCCAAAACGGGGATTTGGGGATTCGGAATTCAGGCACCTGTATTTCACAATTTTAGCACCTAACAACATATACTAGCATGTGAAAGCCGAAAGGACTTGGATTGTTTTGTATTTTTTTTCTAGGGAAAAGGGCTAAGGAAACAGTACTAGTAACGGTTGTCGGTTGGCCAAGAAGTTATGAGCCAACAAAGCTCCACAAAGAGAATTAAAAAAGCCAACAAAATAAAATAAAGTAAGGTATCAAGAACGGCCATATTTATCACTGAAAAGTTTCAGCAGAATTCTGCAACACACATTGGCATGCACCTGTATTTGTGGCACATAATAGCACCTCCATTTCCTACACTTGTATTTTACAAGTTCAGCATATACTACCAATTTTCAGCACATAATAGAACACGTTATCACTGTTTCAGCAAGTACTACTGAAAGGGTATATATAATATAGTATATATTTATTTATTTTTATATATAAATATTTATATATTTCAGGGATTTGGGGACGGGGTGGGGCGGGTAACGAACGGGGAACGGGGACGGGTAGGGTTCGTGGCGGAGACAGACCTATCCTCGCCTCCTACCCGATCCCCGAATTTTTTTAAAAAAATTCCCCATACCCTATCTAATCCCCAAACGAATCCCCGAAGTTCGGGGATTTTCGGAGGGGGGAACGGGACGGATTCGAACGGGTCGGCCGAGATTGCCATCCCTACCATTCCTAGTATAAATTATGTCCATTTTATCAGTAGTCCCTCGGCCTCTACTTTAACAGCGAGTGAACCCAACAAACTATTACTTCTCTCTCTCTCTCTCACTGGTCAAGGAGGCTAGCTACAAACGCCAACTTAAAATTCAGCGCATATCATTTCTTTATTTCCTTGTGTTTCTGGTTGACGGGACGTCTAACCAAACATTCTTGCCTTCCCCATTCCAATTGGAGTAGTTGGAATTCTCTTTTTTTATAGATTATCGTCTGATGTTTTCGTTTGATAAAAAGTGAAAATAAGGGAAAGTGATGGGAGAGAAAAGAAGGTGAGAGAACTTTACGTTCTTCTACGGGTTCGATTTTTTTAAATTTTTGTAAAATTGTTGAAGGAAAATATTTATAGATGCCAAAAGTAGGTTTATCATACAATGTGAATTATGATAATGATAATTAAAAAAAAAAGTGAAAACAATAGACGGTAGTTTCACAAGGGTTGTCAACGTTATGATAAACCAAAAAAAAAAGAGTTTTCAACTTTTAAAGAAAGTAATATTTTCTTGGGTTTTTATCAAATGAGAAAATTCGCTTTCTAGCATTTTATATTATATACTACTAATCAAAGCTGATCTAAACAAGTTAAACTAATCAAATGCTAGAAAAATGAATGCTTTTTTTCTATTTGTAAATAATTCTTAATTCTCTTGTCAAATGAAACCTATATGTGGCCGTGGAAAGATCTTTCATGTGACGATCTCGTGTGATTGTTTATGTGACACAAAATGGGAAACAACGCGGTCCCGTTTAACCCGAGTAAGTAGCTCATTTTGTAAGTGTGTTCGCCATCCATGCCAAAAAGCTGGATGATCGGCAGCGGAAAAGGCTTGATCGGATTACTAGTATATTTATCTAAAGCAATATAAAAGCTCTCAGCTTGACTACAATGTCTACCCATTATTCTTGTTGCAAATATATTTTGTTCGTATGAATAGTGATTTTCAATGAGCTCAAATTTTTGCATGGACACGACAAGACATACAAAATCAACGATTCTCAATCAGTCAAATTGAACATTAAGCATCCCACCCTGCGTCACACGAGGAACAAATGAGAGGTTATCGAGTGAGATGATCTTCGCTATATGAACCCTATTTTTTTTCTGCTTAGTAAAAACGTCGGAAATTCCTCAGTCCAAAGAAACCTGTTCCCTCCTTGGAATTGGGATAGCTGATAAATAAACAAATAAAAAAAAAAAGTAGAGCGAGAGAAAGAGAGTACACTGGTTCTGTGGTTCATTGCTTCTTTTTTTTTGATCCGCAACACTGGTTCATTGCTTAATGCTTAATTTTTTTATCAAAGCCATTGTCTTGCATCTAAAATTATACTAGTATTATACCCAGACAGAATCAGAATTTTTATGGTATCTTCTTCTTTCAAAGCTTCTCACAATGCATATATTATACATAGAGAGAGCAAACCCAGATGAGTTATTCTGTATTGACGCAAACCCAGATTTGAAACTGGTCAATATGCAAACCCAGATGAGTTATTCTTTATTGATGCAAATCCAGATGAATTATCCACTCAACTCTGCTGTCCACTTGTTCTCCTTGCCTGCGGTTGACTCTCTAAAAGACTTTCCTCATTGTACTCCTAAACAGAGTACTATTTGTTACTGTAGTAGTTTCTCCTTCAATATCTGTTTTCCTTTCGTCTCTCTTGTGTTTCCCTTTTTGTTTTGTGATTTTTGGTATCTGAACGTAGTCGAATCAGGACATTGAAAATCCCATTTGCACGTTGTCGGCATGTTCTTCTCTTTAACTACTAGTCAAACTGTTTCTTCTCTAACTACCAGTTTAACTACTACTGGCTGCAAGAATACCAGTCTAACTAAAGGCCGACCTTCCCTTTTTTGAAAAGAACATCAGCCTTTTTTATTTTGACACCTGTTATGTATTGGGCTACTTACTAATTGTATACATACATTAATACATATGTACAGTTTAGTATATATATGTTGTGAACTGATCTGCCTCTTGACCTTCAAGGGTCTTTGTTTCGTTTCCATCTTATTTCTTTTTCAGAATTCCGAACATTGGTACGCTTTTTTTTGCTTAGCCAGAGTGTTGGAGTTCGATTCATTAGGTTCTGATTGGTTCTTGAAGTTAAATGTTAGTCAGTCTCCTAGTTGGTTAAGTTCTGTTTGGAACTGGAAAAGTGATTATTTAGGAAAATGGCCGGTAGTAGTAGGAAGAAAAGGCAGCATTTGGGAAGAGTCCATAGCATCTCATTTAGGAAACCTTCTTTTAATGGCGAGCACTCACAGATTGGGGGACCTGGGTTTTCGAGGGTAGTCTTTTGTAATGACCCTGGATGCGTTGAATCCACTTCTCTCCAGTATGGAACCAACTATGTCAGAACTACAAAGTACACTGCTGCAACATTTTTTCCCAAAGCATTGTTTGAACAGTTCAGGCGGGTCGCCAACGTGTATTTCCTCGTCTGTGCTATTCTGTCGTTCACGGCGCTCTCTCCTTACTCTGCTGTCAGTACCGTGCTCCCTTTCGTCCTTGTGGTTGGAGTGACAATGGGCAAAGAGCTACTTGAAGACTTGAGGAGGAAAATGCAGGTAACATAACAAGTTTTGTGTTTTCTCAGATTCATGGATCTATTTAAATTTCGCTTTCTTGGTTAATTGCTATATGATGTAAATTGGCATATGCGTAGTAGAAGTGCAGACCTTCAGGTTTGGATTGACCTGATTCAGCTTGGTAACCAAGAAAATTTGGTAACCTTCTTAAATAGTGAATGCCTGGAAAATGTTTTCGTTTGTATGCTTAGTTGTCACTTGTCAGGAAGTATATTACGCCTCGAAAATGTGTTTTTTATTGATTCCTTTTCTTGGTCAAAAAGAAAAATAGGAGAGGAACTTAAGAGTTCCATGGAAGTGTTAGAGACGATTGAGGAAACGGTAGAGTAGTCTTTGGAATGTGGATGTAGGTCTTGGTAGTTATGTGCAATGCTAATCAGTTACTTGAGGTGTGTACCTATATCTAAACAAGGTCAATACCCCTTGAATTTATATGTAAGTAGCAATTAACAACTAGTCCTTATCGAGTAAGACTTTATTGAGAAAATGTCTTGTTAGTCCAATTCTTGGGGTTGAGTTTCTTGCAAGGAACAGTCTCATGATGGAAATTGGGTCATCAGTGAGTTTGGCAGTAGAATGCAGGAATTATAGATAAAGCACCTGATGGAGTCATCGGGGGCGTCTTTGCTTCTTTATACGGCCTTAAGCATAAACTTCTTCCATCTTTTCTTTATGGATTACAAAATACTTGAAGCTCTTAGTTTATGTCATCACCACTTGGTCCATCCTACCATAGAAATTAGGTTTGCAGCTTGTAGATGCCCAACATTAAACTTATTTTCTTTTTATGGAATCTGACTCCATAAGAATTTCCTGGTTGCTGAATTAATTGCAAGGAAAGAAAATTGTAATGGTGATCAGGATTTGTTTAGATTAGTTTAGTGCAAGTTCATCTGTTCTGTTTTACATCGACCTAGATACTGGTGTTTGGTGCTGGTGCAGGTACAGGTACATGTCCAGTTACTAGACTTGTCTAATTCCATATCAAGGACATTGGGACACAGGAAAAATATTTGTATTTCTTGATATGTCTTTTACTATGTCGTAGGGTAAATGGTGTTTACAAGGTCTCAAAAGGCATTTCATAAATAAAATGAGAGGTTTAGCATAGTTTTAGGGAAACTCCTATTACTAATTGTACCCTTTAGTTGAATGTCCATCTAAAATATTGGACACATACCGCATACCTTACCTGAGGATCATCGAGTTTTGGACACAGACAATCTGTAATTTTCTTTTTTTGGTTACAGTCACTCTATAATTTTCAAGAGTCCATATAACATAGTTTGTAGAGCAGAATGACGTAACATTAGTGAGTGTGTATTCCTTTCTTCCTTCTAATTGTCACTCTCTCTTCATACTTCCCATATGAAAAGAAAATACGGTGTCAATAAATGATAATAATACTTCTGTTTTCCTCGTCAAAATTTGGATATTTTATTCTCAATTTTTATTTATGTTCCTGAAATGGTCGTCTACCTGTTCCGAGTCATTCTGCTTCTTCTATTTGTTTCTGTTATGCATTCAATTTTTTTGTTTGCTTGGTAATTTGCTACGCTTAGTAATATTATCCCTGGAATGTTACCAGGATATTGAGATGAACAACCGTACTGTCAAAGTGCATCAAGGTGACGGAAATTTTGATTATACTAAATGGAGGGACTTAAGAGTTGGAGATGTTATTAAGGTGGAAAAGGATGATTTCTTTCCTGCTGATCTCATCTTACTTTCATCAAGTTACGATGAAGCGCTTTGCTATGTTGAAACCATGAACCTTGACGGAGAGACCAATTTGAAACTAAAACGATCACTAGAAGTAACTTCAAACTTAAATGAGGACTCTACATTCAAAAATTTCAAGGCTGTCATTAGATGTGAGGACCCGAATGCAAATTTGTACTCTTTCGTTGGGAGTTTGGAATTTGAAGGGCAGCAGTACCCCCTCTCCCCTCAGCAGCTTCTTCTAAGAGACTCTAAGCTCAAAAACACAGATTACATTTATGGAGTGGTTATCTTCACGGGTCATGATACCAAGGTTATCCAAAATTCAACCGCACCCCCTTCAAAGAGAAGCAAAATTGAGAAAAGAACTGATAAACTTGTCTACTTGTTATTATTAGTTCTAGTTCTGATATCTTTTGTTGGTTCAATTTTCTTTGGAATTGCAACTAGGGAGGACCTAGAAGATGGGTTAATGACAAGGTGGTACCTAAGACCAGATGACACGACAATTTACTTCGATCCAAAACGGGCGCCCATTGCAGCAGTTTGTCATTTTTTAACTGCCCTAATGTTATATAGTTACTTGATCCCCATTTCTTTGTATGTTTCAATAGAAATTGTGAAAGTGCTTCAGAGCATATTCATCAATAGAGATTTGCACATGTATTATGAGGAAGGTGATAAGCCAGCTAGTGCGCGTACCTCAAATTTGAACGAAGAACTTGGCCAAGTTGAGACTGTGCTTTCTGATAAGACTGGAACCTTGACTTGCAACTCAATGGAATTCATTAAGTGTTCGATCGGAGGGACAGCTTACGGGCGTGGAGTAACCGAAGTTGAGAGGGCTATGGCAAGGAGAAAAGGATCACCTTTAGGCCAAGATGTGAGTGATGATGATGAAGGGGGCTTTGTTGAGGATTTCTCTGAAAAGGAGACAACTATTAAAGGGTTTAATTTTATGGACGAGAGGATTATGAATGGGAATTGGGTTAACGAACCTCGACCAGATATAATTCAGAAGTTTTTCAGGTTATTGGCTATTTGTCATACTGCCATACCGGAAGTTGATGAAGAAACAGGTAGGGTTTCATATGAAGCTGAATCACCAGATGAGGCAGCTTTTGTGATTGCTGCCAGAGAAATTGGGTTTGAATTTTTTGAGAGGTCCCAGACAAGTATTTCATTGCATGAGATAGATCCTATAACAGGAAGGAGGGTTGATAGGTAATTTCTTTCACTATCAAATTCTTTTTGGTTTCTGATATGTTCTTTTATGGCAGTGTTACAAGTTTGATCGTTGTATGTGGGGAAATGACATTCTCCTACTTTTTTAGGATATACAAACTTTTGGATATCTTGGAGTTCAGTAGCTCAAGAAAGCGGATGTCTGTCATTGTAAGAGATGATGAAGGGAAGCTTTTACTGCTTACGAAAGGAGCAGACAGGTTTGTAAGATGGATAATAATTTTATAGATCTCAGAAGGTTAATAGATATTCTTTATGATCATTGATTTAGTTCCTTTGGAAGTGTTATAGTTCTTATTCCACTGCTTCCAACTTCTTGATGAAAAATTATTATTTTTGTATGCTGTTCTTGAAAACAACAACAGGGAACGTGTGCTTTTCTTTTCTTTTATATATCTTTAGGGGTGTTGGTGACTAAGGGCATGTAGGACTGCTGAGTTGGAGTCTAGAAGAAGTCTGCAATTCATGGATATAGAGATTGTGGTTGGTCAATGCCAACCATTTGTCATGGATGATGGGGATGCATGCCCAAGGACCAGCTTAGCCTTAAGACATGTGGCGAGTCACTTGTGGCCGACACTATGGGTTGTTAAGCTCTGTCAAGTCAACCTCAGAGGTCAATGATATGTGAAAACTTGTATCATGGGACCTCAGGGATTGTTCAATGTCAAAGGTAGGTATAAATAATAGTCGATAGAACCAAGGTTCCTGGTGAGTGTGTCTGGTTCTCAGAGATTGGGTATGATTCCTTCCCCGAGTAATGATCCTTTGATCAAAGGTTTTCCTCTCTCTCTAGTCTTCCCCATAAAGCAATGTATGTGAGGACCCTCGTATGAAGCGTTGAGCTCAAGTCTCCAACCCACAAGTCTATTTATGGTCCCATTGAGGTGCCTATGCTCAGCTCCCGGCCTAGTCATTGATGGCGATGGCCAATGAATCCTTGGAGAATTAACTTATGGCCCCACGGCAAGGCAGCCCACTGAGTGCCCTCAGGGATTCCTTAGATCAGAGGAGCTGGGGGCAGGGGTGAGGGCCATGGCCATGCCATCAAAGTGCGGCTTGAGACTTTGGCATTGTATGTACAATCTTGGGTTGGCGTTCTCTTGACCCTCAAAAGGGAGAGAATGAATCTGTGGTTGGCGGCCCTAGAGTTTCCCTTACAAGGCTGACACAGGGAACCTTTCTGCCGATGACCGAGCAGCCATCACATATGGCAGCCACATGAATGTGTCATGTGGTAGCATCTCATTTGCCAAGGGACAGTGATGCAGCCAGGTGGACATGCCACAGGGTGGGGTGCCAATGGAGAGGAGGACATGCATGCCTTCTGGCAGGGCACCAAAGAGGAGAGAGGCGGCAATGCAGCCATGTCGGTGTGCCATGTGGCAGGGTGCCAGTGGGGGAGAAGTAGCCAAGGAATCCATATGGCCATGCCTTGGGCGGGGCCTGATCCATTTATCGAGTGGAGTGCAGACTAATATTTTAGATTCTCATTCGTCAAGGAGCCATTGATTGCACTTTAAAATGCAGAAACCACCTAATACACATCGTAGTCAAACAATGCCTTAAGTGCTACAAGTAAGACGAGGATGAAAACATCAATGCTGCCTTCATTGCTTTTGATGCTATGTACATGTGTAAGGAAAAGGTAAAGTAAACAGTAAAAGATAAGAAGATTGTGAAGTCAACAGGCTAAATTTATTTCTCTGGCTTTCTCAATTATATATCCAAACACATCATTATTTTTTCTTCTCTCATTCAGCGTCATGTTTGGAAGACTTGCAAAGAATGGAAGAGAATTTGTAGAGCAGACAAGGGAGCAGATTAATGAGTATGCTGATGCTGGTTTGAGGACTTTGGTACTTGCATATCGTGAACTCGATGAGGATGAATATGAAGAATTTGAAGAGGCATTTACTGAAGCAAAAAACTTAGTAACTGCAGATCGTGAGGAAATAATCGAGAAAGTTGGAGAGACGATTGAAAAAGATTTGATTCTTCTTGGTGCTACAGCTGTTGAAGACAAACTGCAACATGGGGTATGTTTCGGAAAATTAACGGAAAGAAGTTGTTAGGAAATCAATTGATGTTAGTGTAGCATTTTAAGACCATCTTGTAGCGTTCAACTTGATATAGTTCCATCAGCAAAACTGTCAAGTTCGTGTTTAAATTCCCACACATGATCGTCTTTTAGCAGTGCTTGCAGGGAGTTTGGGGTGATGGGGAGGAAAGGAAATATGTAAATAATCCATAAACGAAGGCATAGTTACGACATTACCTTGGATTATTTGATCCATGTCTTGTATGAGAATTTATTATTGTTTGGTATTTTTATTACCTTGATTATGGGCACTTGGAAATTGGAACAGGTTCCTGAATGCATTGACAAGCTTGCACAAGCTGGAATAAAAATATGGGTTTTGACAGGAGACAAGATGGAGACTGCAGTTAACATTGGGTATGGTTAGTGGATATGTCTTACTGCATCAGTAGACTTAAAATTCAATTAGTCTTACTCCTTCTGACTTAAAACTCGGAATTTGCAGTTTCGCCTGTAGCTTACTAAGAGAAGGAATGACACAAATAATAATAAACTCTGAGGCGCCAGAATTTAAAGCACTGGAGAAAGCTGGGGAATCGGCCATCAGCGAGGTTAACATGCAGCAGTTGCTACTTCTTTACATTTCCTCATGCCTTGCGAACAAACTCTGCCTCATTAGGCTTCAGTTATATGATACAAATATGCTGTGACTGTCTGGATGCATACATATCAACAATGGCCTAATCCTAATACTCCCTCCATCCCAATTTGCTTGCTCATTACGGGAATTCTCCCAATTTATTGACTCAAAAGGCTTTGGGTTGAAAAGTGTAAAGATTTCCAAAAGTACATTTTAGAACAGCATAATTACTTTAATAGTTGTGTTAGAATTTTACACTAAAAGGGTATAATTGGAACTTTGCCCTTTTGGTGGTTTCCAATTATGGAACAATTTGGGACAGCACAAAAAGGAAATCTGAGCAAACAAAATGGGATGGAGGGAGTAAGAGTTACCAGCATCTAAGTAACTCATAAATATTTAGTCCAAAACTAATGGAGCTACACCGAACGCAGTGGGGGAACTTTTCCCATGATACATTGATAGCTGAAAAAGCACAATAAGAAACGAAGGAATGCTTTATGTATCATTCTTTCCTTACAACTCACTTATCAGCTGTGTATAAGGTAACATAAAATGTCTCCTTGGCTATTTAGAGGGTAATTTCTGGCCTTGTTCAGCTGTTTTCTCTAATTTCCCTACAAAATAGTAGCACCATGACAAAGTCGGAAAAAAGAATATGTGAAAAGTTGGTTGCAGAGCTTAAATGCTAAAATAGAACTACCAAATATGAGTGGATATAGCTATGCACAAAGTACACATATCAAGTAGTGAATATTTGCATCAATGCATCAGAATATCAGGTTGATTTTGTACGTACCTTGTCGTAGTTTCATGGCTTCTGAAAAACGATAGTATAAGTTATTTCAGTTAAACCCTCACAGTAGCAATCCAACCTGTAGGACTTCTTTTTCCTCTTCACATTCAGTAGGTTTCCCGGGTGGTAGGTACTGATTCTCCACCCACAGTAGACCTATCGGTACCTTTTCGTCTTCAAGGTCCACCAAATTATGATATACAACACTCTGTATCACGTAATAACATTGATATGCAGTGGTCGTCTCAGTGCCCAAGTGACTTACTAAAACCATAATGGGTCTACATCTAAACCCATCTATTTAGTGCATTTTGACTAGTACTTTTATCATTTTTATATTGGTGGTATAACAAGATTTTAATTTGTAAATTTGATGGGGTTTGGTTGCCTCTCTAGGCATTGAAAGCAAGTGTACTCAATCAGATGAAGGTGGGAAAGGAGCAACTTACTGAATCAGGAGAAGGCTCTGAGGCATTGGCTTTAATTATAGATGGCAAATCACTGGCTTATGCTTTGGAGGATGATGTGAAGGACATGTTTCTGGACGTTGCCATAGGCTGTGCATCTGTTATCTGCTGTCGTTCATCACCAAAACAGAAAGCACTTGTGAGTTAGATTATCTTTCCCTCATGTTGAAAAGATACATTTCTTGTTGCTTGTTACTCTTTCTTTTATTATTTTTTTCCTTCTACCTTTTGGGCAGAATATTGCTTTTAACTCGTGTGCTGTGGCAAGATAAAGATCTTGCTTGTTCCTTTGTCATTGCCTATTTAAGCCAGGATTTTCATTGTGAATGGATATGCATCATGACTCTCCCATGAAAATGTTGGATAAATTCCGTTTGGTCTCACATTTAGTACAGCTCATTTTGAAGCCAAATATGGACGCAATGATGATTTTAGTCCATCATTAGAGCCCTTTTCTATGCACAAGAGATAAGCAGCCAAATGTATTCATTTTAGTATTATCTTTCCAAAAGCATCATTTATGAGGAAACACATTTTTGTAGTTAGCTGAACTGTAATTCGCTGTGTACTGTGAATATTGTTATGTGGGAAAGGGTAGATCAAATATAGTACACATGTCTTCATATTGCAGGTTACAAGACTTGTTAGAAATAGAACTCGTAATACAACGCTAGCTATTGGTGATGGCGCAAATGATGTTGGAATGCTTCAAGAAGCAGATATTGGAATCGGTATCAGTGGCTTTGAAGGAATGCAGGTATACATGCTAATCATGTGGTTGACGGCTTATGATTTCATAATCTGTGAGGTGTTTTCGAATTTGCTAATCCAAATCACCCTATTCCTATACCCCAAAACCATCAGGCAGTCATGTCAAGCGACATTGCAATTGCACAGTTCCGTTTTCTTGAGCGCTTACTACTTGTACATGGTCATTGGTGTTACAGAAGGATGTCATCAATGGTAAGATTTCAGTTCTCCTTTAATTCTGTAAGATTTTCATTGGAGTCATTATGGGAGAAGAATTATTCACCCTGATTAAACTTGTATGCCAACCTTTTCGTTTATAGACCATAAGTGAACAACATAAAGCATGTTTTCTGTGTATTTTTCACTGGTACAAATGGACTTGGAGATATAGCTTATCGATGTGTCTTGAATAATGAGCTACTCCTATGTTGTAAGTTCTATAGTTTCTTATGGCTAAAACATTGGTCACCAGCACTAATGTTCAAACAAAATGAGATGGATGATGTGTTGGTTCTCCGTTATTTTGCAGATATGCTACTTTTTTTACAAGAACATCGCATTTGGTTTCACTCTTTTCTTCTACGAGGCATATGCATCATTCTCTGGCCAAGCCGCATACAATGATTGGTATCTGTCCTTTTATAACGTCTTCTTCACATCTCTTCCTGTGATTGCCCTTGGAGTGTTTGACCAGGACGTATCTTCACAGTTTTGTCTCAAGGTAATTTCCAAATTTGTAGCTCGTTTGTTTTGCATTTTAAGAAGAAGCAATCAAAAGATTGGAATACTCAAAATTTTCTCTCTTTTCTTGCGGAAACATTTGTCGAAAAATCGTGGTCGTCTTTCTCACGTATCCTGAATCTGGTTTATTTTAAGAATCTGGTTGAAAACAGTTTAAAGAAACAGTTTGTCAAACAAGTTTTCCGTCTTTTCCTGAATAGGAAAGCATAAAACGGGGATAATATCAAGCAGGTCTAGTATTGACAACATTATGACATGGATCAAATTGAAATGCTGAAAGCAAATAATGTCAACTGTTGCAGTTTCCTACTCTATATCAGGAGGGCATACACAATGTCCTGTTCAGCTGGACGCGAATCCTCAGCTGGGCAATTAATGGTGTGTTCAGTGCCACGTGCATATTCTTCTTCTGCATCTATTCAATGGAACACCAAGCCTTCCGTAAAGGTGGGGAAATCGTCGGCCTAGAGATCCTTGGCACCACCATGTACACTTGCGTGGTGTTGATCGTCAACTTGCAAATGGCGCTCTCCATCAACTACTTCACCTACATACAGCACCTCTTCATTTGGGGCAGCGTCTTGTTCTGGTACTTATTCCTCTTGGGGTACGGAGCTATGAGCCCCACCATATCGACCACTGCGTTCATGGTTTTCATCGAAGCATGTGCTCCGTCCCCGTCCTTTTGGCTCGTGACACTGTTCGTGTCGATCGCGACTTTGTTTCCGTTTTTCACTTACTCTGCCGTCCAAAGGCGTTTTTTCCCCATGTGTCATCAGATGATCCAGTTGATGAGTTTTAGTGGGCATTTGGAAGACCCTGAGTATTGCCAAATGGTGCGACAAAGGTCGTCAACTCCCACGAATGTGGGTTATACAGCACGTTTCGAAGCCAAATCCAAGTCATTTGAAGAAGAACCCTGAGGAGCCGATTTTCGTCTTGAGACTTTTTTTCAACTGTATTTGGATCTTGGATTTGTAGAGCGATTCAAAGAGAGAAAAGAGACGAACGGGACAATAGGAAACACAATTTGCTTCACAAATCCTTTTATGTATATTTTTGCCTCTACCAATCCCTCCCAGGTCCGAGATACAAACACATCCTTACGGCAATCGCAGAGACAAAGTCTGTATGATTGTGCATACTCAACGCGCGAAGGAACCTCGATCGCTCTGGCAAGAGAGGCTAAATGTTGGGAATTAGATATGTAAGTAACTGGGTGGAATCATGTTTTTGTAAAGTTTTTGAGCATGGTGGAAGAAGCTCCAGAACTACTGTTTCAATGTCTGGGTGGCTTTGTTTTTTGTATTACAAATCTTTGTAGCACACAACCTTATGAAAAAGGGGAAATTACAGATACCCCCCTTGAACTACCACCCGGCCACACATTGCCCCCTTTAACTACAAAAACCAACACTTAACCCCCTCCAACTACCATTTGCTGATAACGCGAGTAACTCCGTTTGCAATCTGTTAAAGATTTGTACGGAAATAAGGTGCTGGACTAATTTGCCCTATCCATGTCTCAGCTCCCCTTATATATCGATATATATATATATCTCCTTCCTTAACTGTAACTCTCTCTCTCTCTCTCTCTCTCTCCCCTGTTTTTGTAAAACTCAGCCTCCTCTGGCCTTCCTCAAAACAACCCAAATACCCACGTCCAGTCCGGTGTTAGATTTGCGTTAACCGAATGGCGTCCACAGTTGAATGAAGCCACAAAGAGATAGGTGGAATCATCCAAACTCAAAACAAGATGGTAGGTTCCTCTCCCCTGGTCAGCTTGCACCAAAAATCTTAAAATGATTGCCAACCAATTGAGAGGCATCAAAAGAATGAGACACAAGAAGTATACAATCAGCATCATATTTGCAGATCATCACCCAACATCAAAACAACATAGCTCCAGAAGCAACTTTCATTCTCAGCATACTAAGCATCAGGAGGAAGCAAACCCATCGACACCCACTTACCCAAAAAAAAAAAAACCCATCGACACCCATCAAAACAACACCCATGACAGCCCAAAGCAGTTCAGACATGACATAAATAACTCTATCAACAAATAATTCTACCTCAATTCTAAACCCATCGACACCCATCATTCAATGGGTCTCTCTAAAATCAAAATTGCATTAAGTTACCACAATAATCCCACATCTTACTTCAAATACAGGCAAGGAAACATAACCCTAATTAGAGTGAAATCCCCGATTTCAGTTCTGCCATAACCCACGAAAAAAACCCAAAAAAATTCTGGGGCTATGGCTGATTAGCAGAGAGAGAGAGAGAGGGAGAGAGAGAGAGAGAGTGTGTGTACGGGTGTATAGACGTCGATAGTCGCAGAGGTGAAAATTGCAGCTGGTTGTGGTCACCGTCGGTACAGGGGAGGAGCTGATGGCGGCGGAGGTCGCCGGTGGTGTTGATGGCGACGGAGGTCGCCGGTGGTGGTGGTTGGTCTCGCCGTCCCCTCTCTCTCTCTCTCAGTCTCGCCGTCCCCCCCCCCTCTCTCTCTCTCTCTTTCCGTCGCCCCTCCCTCTCTCTCTCTCTCTCTCTCTCTCTCTTCCCATTGGGTTTGGGCCGATGAGAAGGGGAAAAGCTGAGGTTTGATTTTAGTGCCAAAGAAAAGGGGTAAAAAGGTAAATTTGTGACTTCAGTTAACGGGAATCCTCGCGTTATCAGCAAATGGTAGTTGGAGGGGGTTAAGTGTTGGTTTTTGTAGTTAAAGGGGGCAATGTGTGGCCGGATGGTAGTTCAAGGGGGGCATCTGTAATTTCCCCTATGAAAAATTCCAGTGTCTCAGAAAATGAAGCTCAATCCAATTTTGGGTTTGCCTTTTTTATTCTTCTCGCTCGGCGAGATTAATTAACTTGATTCTTTCATACTATAAATGATTGACGTGTTAAACCTACAAATAAAAAACGGCTCGCATTATCACACGAGGATCACGTTGTTATCTAAATTTTTGATTTCGATCCACGTGAATTGCAGGAATGTGGAGTGTGAAAGTAGAGTTTGGTTCCTTACCATTTTTGGGACTTCTTTGGAAACAAACAATGAAGTGAATGAAATATGGGAGAAGATTAACAAAATAGACATTATTAATCCTCAAAGGAGAAGAACAATTAATCAAGATAATCGAGTGAACAATTACAAGTTAAAATTATTCCTAAAAAAGAAAAAATAAAGGTCTGTTGGCGTTATTTGTGTGTCTTTCAAACTGTCATAATCTTGATTATAAATAGAGGCCCTTCTAAGTTTGAATTCGTATCTTTCCTCCGAGATGACAGTTGAACCTCTTTTCGAATCTTGGCAAATAACTTCCATGAACAGTGAATGAACCCACGCCTGGAAAACTGCCTCTCTAATCGTGATTAACTGCCCCTTTGATTGTGGAATAGTTGAATATGCTCCTTCCTGACACCTGTCATTTGATCGATGGATAAAACAATCTCCAAGGTATTCAACAAATAAAGAAATCGTGTCATTTACTGGCCACTCGACGAGCAAATGACCCCTGAAACTTTTCATAATTTTATTTGCCTTATTCAGCTTATTTAATTCAAACTTACTTAATTATGGTGAACCACTATCACCCTTCGTCTTTCCAATTTTACCCTTGCCTCGGTCGCCTCGGTCGCCCAATCGACGGGTATAAAGGAAATCACAGTTATTGAGCAAACACACGTAAAGTTTCCCCATGTGAGATTTAGGACACAATACGCTTGCGTCCTCCCCTCAAACTAATTCAATAAAATAAAGCCAAGCATTTGTTCCGACTTCAAGCATGGTCCTCGGTGGTGGTGTTTGCACCATATATTCACCACCTGTCGATGATCGACCGAAAGGTGACAATTTTGAAAATGCTTCCTATTTTATTATTTCGTATTAATAATATAACTAGTTTTTATTTCTTTTATTTGTTTGTATTTTAATAAAATGCAGGACACTTGGCATGCTTTTACACATTTGGAAGTTAAAAAGACACTTGTTACACATTTGTTGTTTCCTATAAATAACCTCTTTTGGCTTTATTGTAATCTCTCCAACAAATTAAAGTCTTAACTTTGTTCTTAATTTTTGTCTTACCAACCCACTTCTAGGTTATAATTAGGAGTAGGAGAAGGATTAATTTAATTTTCTTACTTTCAATGAGGATCCTTCCTTTTTTATTGTAATTCTACCTTGAAAAAATAACAAAGTCCATTTGTTATTTTTCTTACGCTCCATCCCACTTCACTAAACCATCAATCCACCCTGCCCAATCAATGGGTTGATTCTGTTCTTGAAGATTAATGGGTGACAGTCTTCTTTTAAGAGTTGATTTATCACTAAACTCGCATTTTACTCGACCGCCATTTCTCTCCGGTTAAGTCCAGAAACACGGCGTAGAACCACGGATCCGTCTTGTGGAAAGATAGCCGCATTCGCCCTTATTTTTGTTGTTGGCATTGTTTTCCGAAATCTCTGTCGATTTCGATCGAGAGAAAAATTGGTAAACAGGTGGACAATGAGTTTCTGGTTCTCTAAGATTAATTGAGTTGCGCGTAAGCCGGCCTGGATAAAGAGTGCGGTACAAGGGTGTAAGTGTTTCTGCTAAGATAAAATTTATGGACTCCTTTTTGTACTCCCTCCGTTCCTTTTAAGTGTTCAGCTTCGTAATTCCAACTTATTATAGACTACTTCTTGTACTCTCTCCGTCTTTTTTTAGATTTCTTTTCTTTTTGTCGTAGTGTGGTACAAAGGTGTGTTTCCGCTAATTAGGTTTCTTTTCCTTTTGTCGTAGTGTGGTAAAAAGATGTGTTTCCGCTAAGCTAAAATTCTGACTTTTACACAAGTATTTTGTGAGAATATCCACGAAAAAGACTAAATTTCCAAAAAAAGGCTTACTTATGTAAAAGTATTTTTTCCTTAGCTTTCATTAAGGGTGTTTACGCTAGTGATTACCTTATATAGAATAATTTTTTGGTTTTGTCGTTATTCAATTTTTTTGCATTTGTTAGTTTTACGGTAAATTTTTATGTGATATGGGTGAGTAAGGATGGAAGGAACTGAAAAAGTAAAAAATTATGACTTTTATACAAGTGTTTTGGAAAATATCCAAATAAAAGCTTGAAAAGTCAGTTTTTTGACATTTTCTTGGATATTTTTCAAAATATTTGTGTAAAAGTCATAAATTTTTATCTTTCGGTTTCTCTCTTCCTTACTTATCATATCAATAAAAGTTTGACATAAAACTAATAAATGCAAATATATATATATATATATTGAATAAGAACAAAACCAAAAAACTGTGGTGTATAAATTAATCATTAGCGTGAAAGGAAAAATAGGGATGGTGTTCGTGATGCGATTTAAAATGTGATGGGGCCAGTTAAGCCTGTTCCATTTTCTTTCTAAACCTTCTTTTTCAAAAATAATGTAATTTTAAGCTCAAATATAATGAAAATGAAAAATGATTTTTAAATTATTTTTACACCGTTTAAAATATCTCAATGAGATCTATCAAACAAGATCCATGATTTTTAAGTTTGAAATTATTTTTATTTTTTAAAAGTTCTTTTTATTTATTTATTTTTTAAAGAAAGTGGAACAACCCTTACATATAAAACGAGGTGGGAGGGTAGGTGGGAACCACCACTTACGCAATCGGTGCAAAGCCAACTCACCTCCGTACAACTGTGGACTCTTTTGGCCTTTACTGTGGTGGTCCCCACCAATCATACATTCACGGGCAGCCATACAAACAGTAGAGTAGTACTACTGCATATAAAAAACTCCACCCGTCAACTTTCTAGACCGTCTTAACCTTCTGTTTTTGGGTCAAAGACAGCGACGACTCGTCTCAATCCACGCAGTCAGCCAGGGGCATTACTGTCCATATACTCACCACGTGGCGCCAAACCGAAGGCCTAAATAATGGCCCTAGGTCACATCGCCCTCCGCCAATCGCATCCGTGGAAAAATTATTTGGCAGTCTCGAGAGCACAATTAAGTGGTGCTCCGTCAATTTTTCCTATCTTAGGTAAGTTTGTTCGTTTTAGGATTTTGATTTTTAATTTTAAGTAATACGAGGAAAGAGATAAAGAGAGATATGAAAATAATAATTGAAAAAAATTTATTCGAGACCATGCACAGAGAGAAAAGTTCAAAACCAAAATCCCCAACAACAATTTTTTACTAGGTTTAGTACGGAAATTTATTGTATTTGATGGTCTTGGCAGAGCCAATCAGAGCCAGCTCTAAGCTAAAACAAATGTTGCGGTCGTTTTAGACCTCCAAAAAAATTCTAAAGTGTAAGGACCCTCCTACTTTTTTTTTTTATCTCTTGTTATAGTCTAACAAAAAAAGTACTATTTTTAATTTTCACTTTATGCCTCCGAAAAATCAAGGCCGGCTCTAGAGCCGGTCCGAAGCTAAAATTTGCATTGCGGTCGCTTCAGGCCTCCAATTTTTTATTTTATTTTTGTATTTTAAGGGCTCTCCTACATTTTCACCCCTTGTAATAGTTTAAAAAAAAGGGCAAATTTTCGTAGTAGTCCCTGTAGTTTTACGATTGTCTCACTTTCGTCCCTCTAATTTCAAAGTACTCGAATTTCGTCCCTATAGTTTGTTTTACGTTCCAAATTGGTAAAATCGTTAACACCGTTAACGAAACTAACGGAAAAAAAATAAGTGTTCCAATTTTCAATCCGTTTGAACAGGTGTGAAGATCTTATTTTTTTGATCATTTTATCCTAAATGGTCGTAATGAATTTTTGCCTCTAAGGCCTTTTAATGAGCACCCTAAGAGAGCCCTGAAACTAAATAAAATGTTTTCGGGTGCTCGTTGAAAGGCCTTATAGCCAAAAATTCATTACGACCATTTAGGATAAAATGATCAAAAAAATAAGATCTTCGCACCGGTTCAAACGGATTGAAAATTGGAACACTTTTTTTTTTTTTCGGTTAGTTTCGTTAACGGTGTTAACGATTTTACCAATTTGGAACGTAAAACAAACTATAGGGACGAAATTCGAGCACTTTGAAACTAGAGGGACGAAAGTGAGACAACCATAAAACTACAGGGACTACTACGAAAATTTGCCCAAAAAAAAAAAGGGGCCTCATTTTCAATTTATACTTTAGACCCCTGAAAAGCCAGAAACGGATGTTTGGGAAATTGTTCCGTGGTGCACCGACACCTTCATCCACCATATACATTTGTAGGATTCAAAACTAAGTGTATGAACCCCTAGGAAATGTGTGGCTCATGAGGGTGTTAGCGACCGGCTTTGTTTGGTTTGGCTTTGAAGGAGGTTTTTGAGAAAGAAAGATGGAGAAATTAGAGTAATAGTTGGACAAAAAATTTATTGAAAACCATACGAAAAAGAAATGTTTGGTCTAAATCCCAAAGCGAACCCAATAACACCAAATCAGAGAAACTTTTATATATACCCGGTATATCAAGTATGTTGGTATCCCCTCCGATCCGTTTCCAAATTTTCAACCAATTTTTAATCACATTTGGATAATCGGCTCCGTTTATTTTGTAGAGTTCGGCAAGAACCTTGATCACACAAGAAATAGTGTTCATCAGACTTTAGTAGATACATGATTGACATATGTGAAAGTTACAAAAAAAAAAAAAACAAAACAAAACAAAAAATTGGGTTCTGACTCGGTGTGTTTTTTGACCCAATTTTGGTTTTCTTCAATTTTTACATGTGCCGATCATATATCTACTGAAGTTTGATAAACACAGTTTTTGGTACGATTAAAGTTCTCGACAAACTCTATAAAATGAACAAAGCCGATCATCCAAGTTTGATTAAGAAATGACCAAAAAATTAGAAACGGACCAAAAGGGATGCTAAGAGGTGGGTATCCCTGATATGCATAAAACTCTCATCGATGACCCAGCACGGATAACAAGAGAGAGATATATGGAGTATAGAGAGAGAGAGAGAGAGAGAGAGAGAGAGACGTTCGGCAATGACACTCCAACTCTTTGGAGCACAGTATTTTATTTGGATTTCAAATGCTTCTCTCTCTCTCTCTCTCTCTCAAGATCGGAAATAAGATCTGTCACATATTTAAGGTCACTGATCTCTATTTCAATGGCTTCTCTAGTTCTATTAATTAGTTCTTGTAATTAGCGTATAGAAAGTCTCGCGGAAGCTTAGATCTGTTCGGGTTTCCTCCCCTCGTCCGACCTTATTTTGTGCTCGACTAGTTTGATTCGATTCTAATTTCGTGTTCAGGGGGCTCGTTTTATTTTATTTTTTGGTTTCAACTGGTTAGGCTAAGAAGCTTAAGATGGTTGAGGTCACTGGACGCAGCGGTTCATCGATCTGTTCCCTGATCTCGTTTGTCCACATACAGATCAGGAATCGGTCGATAAACCTCTGCATCCAGCGCTCATCCTTCTCTCTATCCCTCTTTGAATATATATGTACATGCACATGTATGCACAATTACGCTCACTTGCACTCAACAATTTTAAGTAGTAGTAACCTGGAAAATTGTTAGATGACTGGTACTTCTGTTAGTGGTTTTTTTGGCTCGGCAATATTCAATCAAATGTACGAGGGTACATGGTGCCTACCACTGAGCTACCGCTCCACTTGCCTGTTGATTTGATTAGTAGCTGAAACTGATGATGTTTAAACTCTGGAATCTGTCACATGGATGTATATCTGCGTGTGTATGATTGTGGGTGGGCCAGGCCTGTTCTGATAAGGAAAATAAATATTTTTTTGTTGAATTGGAGGTATTGTATTGTGAGAGAATTACCTTTCTTGTAAAGTGAAAAATAAGTACTTAAAAAAAAATATCTTAGTGAAACACAAAATGCATTTTTTGTTGGGTATATTTATTGGCGTTCCCTATAGGCTATGATACTCCTCTCACAACTTGATGTTTCTTGTTCATTCTGATTTTTATGTATTATTTGACTGGAAGCTATTTATGATTTTTCGGTAACTTACTTTTCTTCCTTTTTTCGTCGATTCTGCTTCAAAAGTTTGTACGGACTTCAGAAGCAGCAGAGATGTTTTTGATGCTTCTAGTTTTGAACTGATAAACTATGTTGTGTGCCTTTCAAAAAAAAACCTATGTTGTGTGCCTCTCTACCTTTTGCAATGATCTTTTTTTGTGTAGGCCATATTGGTTTCATAGTATGCCATATTAGCCACTTGCTTCATGTTTTTTGGATGTCAAAACATATGTAGTCTTAGTTATGAAACCGTGGTGGGTTCTCGCTCAGTTTCGTTTTCCCTTTTGGTGCAATCTTTTTAGGGTATTGACAGCATCTTAGTTTTGATTCTTCAGCCTATTTCCACTGCTAAAATTGGGAAAGCATAGTGTGAGTCCTTTTGATCTCTTACTGGCATGTTGATTTTCATCTCATGTGCATAGAACTGTATTAATGTGCTAGGGCAGCATAACCGCTCCACCATATGCCTATGTTTTAGAGAAAATTAATCATTTGGTGGATTTTGTGGGTTATACTTTCACTCCGGTTAGATTATACATTATGAAGCGTGGATACTCTATTTTGGCCACCGTATCGCGTATCCGTATCGGATACCGATACTCTCCGGATACGTATCCGATAAGTTTTTTTTTTAAAAACTATTCTACTTTTAGAATTATTTTTTGGTATCCCGATACGTCTCGGATACACGCGGATACGTGTTGGATACGCTCGAATACATTTTGGATACGCACGAGGGTAAATTATATATATAATATATTTTTTATTTACTTTTATATTCAACGTATCCCCCGACGTATCGTATTCTTCTTTTTGGAAAAAAATACGTATCTGCGTATCCGTATTGTATCGTATCATGTACGTATCTGTGCTTCTTAGATTATACACATTAATCTCCTGCAGAGGATATTGGGACAATGTCTCATTTACCATTCATATTCGTTCTTATTTTCTTGTCTAATTTGTATTCACTTGGTAATGTTGATTTCGAGTAACGTCTCTCGGAAGCAAACGGGTAACTAACGACTCCTACTGCCGGATGGTGGACTGTGGCCATCTTTTTAGTTCACAGTAGTAGTTGCAAGGACATGATTTTAGTGATAGCGTCGTTACTCTGATGATTGTGTTCAGTTTTTCTTGAGGCATACCATTACTCATGTTTCCTTCTGCTCATTTGGATCTAAGTTGGAATATCCAATTAGTTTTAGAGCGACTCCAGGGCTAGCTTGTTTACAGAGAAATGGAGGGCAGTGGTACTTTAATAGTGAACGAACATCCGATTATGGTTTTCCTTCATGGGTTGTGTTTGAATTTTCTCAAATTACAAGTTTCCTTGGGCTCTTTCTCCCCTTACCATATGTGAGTAGCTTAGTACTTTTATTCCCCAAAACATAGTGGTTCTCAGCTCAATTTACCAAATCCAGTCTTATTTTACAAGCACGACTTTACGGGTTCATGAGACCATACCATGTTAGCAAGTAGCCGGGCTCTATGTACTGATGCTCACTTAGACGGGTAACCAACCTATGTCTGAGTTGTATTGATGCTCAGATGGCTTGGCTAGCCTTCGGAGAGACTTGAATGGGGGACCTTGGGTTTGAAACCCGAGGGCCCCTCGTGTTTGTTTAACAATCGTTCGCTTTTTGGAAATTGAGGTTGGGTGGGATAACAGTCTCCCTTTTAGTTCGTTCCCTGAGCTACAGAATCCAGATGAAAGCTATGGGAATCAAATTCGTTAGCCAGGGGTCACTTTCCTGGGCAAATGGTCAAAAAAGATTTGGAGATTTGCTTTCTCTCCTCCAATGAAGGAGAAAGGTACCTCAAATAATCGAAGTACCCAAAAGGGAGGAATGACAACATCGTCATTGCTACCTCACAGAGAGAGAGAGAGAGAGAGAGAGAGAGAGAGAGAGAGAAGTACCAAATTGCCAGAGAATCTACGCCTTTTAACCTTTAACTCTAGGAATCTGGTATTCAATTCTATACTCCCAAGTCCATTTCATTATTGAAAGGAATAACTGATCCTGGAGTAGTAATGAGTCTCGAATGAAAGCCAACCATTTGAGGAAGGCATCAGCAATCTTCATGGGAAAGAGTCCTGGAAAGATGGAAGTTTCCTTTGAAAATGGAATATCACAGTGACCGTTCACTTACAAATAGTCTGAAGAATCTTCTGTTTGTTTTTGGACGGAGATGGATCTTTTGGGGGGACTCAAGGGCTCTGTTGTGCCCTCTCTCGCCGACCTTGAAAACATAATCCGATCCGTTCATTGTTAGAGCTAAACGCTCACTGTTTAAAGGTAAACACAAACAAAAATGTTGGAAAAAATCAAGTCGATCGGACATCAGTACCTTACTGATCGAATCAAATAATCTTATTGTGTATTATTGAAATAGGATTTGCTGTTATTTTGCAGAAAAACAAGATTTGTTTACTGGGTTAATGATGACCGATTGACTTGATTTTCTTACGGGATTGTTGTCCACTTCCAGTTCTAACCGATGAACGATTCAAAATGAACGATTCAAATTATGTATGGTTTTGAGATCGAGACAAGGCCCCAACTCAAAGCACAGCAAGGGCCTAAGTCCCTTTTTGGGAACTGGACCTTCTGGTTTTGGCGGCTGTGCGTCTTTGGGGCTCATAATGATCAAAATTGTTCATGTTTATAACTTATTGAGAGCATTAACCATGTAAAAAAAATTATGCCTGTTGGAGCATCTCCAATTATACCTCCATGTCTTCAAAATCATTCTTCTTGTCTTCAAAACAAGAATACAAACTCTCCAACCATGCTTCATTTTCGTTCTTCGAAATGAAGAATCAAGCTCAATTTTCCATATATGGAGAACCATTGAGAAATGAGGAACAGTTTTCAAATACACAACTTATGATGTACTTGTCTAACATTTACCAAATTAATATCATTAGAGATGTATTCACAGTACCCATAAAAAGAGATCAATGTTTTTACGTATATATGTATCGTTTAGAAATTTATAAATTAGTAAAAGTTTTGGAGGGAAAAAATGAGCCTAACAATGGGGCGCCCACCCTTAGTGAAGACATTCTGTGTTTACGTGCCAGGACTATAAAAGAAATCAACGAGTTTTTAAAAAGTATCGATAGAAATGGAGAATACGATTGCAATTGTTGTGAATAGTTACAATTTCCACTCTTCTTTTTTAAATATCATTTGGACTCTTCAATTTGCAGAGTTTGGTTGGAGATATAATACGACGTCAAATCTTGAACATTTTGAGGATGAAGATGAAAATATCGGAATTGGAAATCCTGTGGTGCACTCCCCCATAGTACACCCCGCAGGATAGATCCGAGCCATTCATTTCGGTAATCAATGGTTTAGATATGTTTGTTACTTTAACCATTGATTGCCGAGATGAACAGTCTGAATCTGCCTTGCAAGATGCACTACAGGGAGTACCCTACAGGATATCCAGATCCTCAAATTACTTGAATTGTTTGATATGAAGACAGTAATAAGATACATCAAGTCTGCTTCCTACTTGCTAGGAAACGAAAATACTAGCATAATAAAGTCTGTATTTGAAGTAGTGAAAAAACCTCTTCTAATCAATTAGGGCATGCAACCTGATTAATTTACCTACCTCAACAATGCTCCTGATGGCTAAAAGAATGTGACAATATTGATGGCTAAATTGACATTTATGAATGTGACGGTGATTCGAGTGGTTGGAGCATCGGAAGTTATTCGGAACCAAGATATTTAGTTAGGATCTATGATTACAAGGACAATTTGATGGGGTTAATATAGTTAATTAACAATTATTCACCACTCATAAAAATATCAGAGAAACATACCACCACATTTGGTGGTTTTTAAGTACTATATAACTAATTAACAATTATTCACCACTCATAAATATCAGAGAGACATACCACCACATTTGATGGTTTTTAAGTACTATATAGTTAATTAACAATTATTCACCACTCATAAATATCACAGAGACATACCACCACATTTGGTGGTTTTTAATAACCACATCCCCATCATCTTTTTGCCAATTTTTGATAACGCCATCCCCATCATCTTTTTTATTTGCCCAATAGCCCCCCTATATTCAAGGATTTATGGAGTCCAGCCAAACCCACCTTTGAGCAGGAACTAAAAACATCTGTATTATCTAAACACTCGTCAAAATGTTCCCCGTCGTTGGAAGTCATTGTAAGGGGCGTGATTTTATTTTCTGTTTTTGTTGCTTGAATGTGTAAGTTTGTTTAGCTTACGTTGTTTGAGCCCCCTCAATGTACCCTTTCGAGTTAATATAGATGTTACGTTTTGCCGAGAAAAAAAAAAATGTTCCCCGTCGTTAGCTTCCGTCCAGACAAAAACTATGACATGGCCCTTTTAATTTATTGGTGACGTGGAGAGAACCTGATAGAAACAAAGCTT
This sequence comes from Rhododendron simsii, assembly GCA_014282245.1. NCBI lineage: Eukaryota > Viridiplantae > Streptophyta > Magnoliopsida > Ericales > Ericaceae > Rhododendron > Rhododendron simsii. The sequence goes on from CM024964.1 coordinate 22,649,201, forward strand.
TGGGAAGGAAATTGGTGCCTGTTGTCCCTGATTTCTCACAAGGCTTTGGGAAGGAAATTGGTGCCCGTTACCCCTGATTTCTCTCACGCTTTCTTAAAAAGGTTTAGATCGGGAGAATTAGGGCTCTAAACTTTGTAGGAGAATCGAAGGATTTTGCAGGCGAGCGGGTGAAAATCGGGGAATTAAGGGAAGGGTATAGGCTATCAAGAGAAGGGAACTATGGAGACGCATTTGCCCTCTAACCAATGATTGTGTGGATCTTGAGAGACAAAGATGTTTGGACTAACCGATTATGGCCCCTTTATGTTAGGGCTTTAGGCCTTATTTGATTAGTGTATTAGGCAATGGCATGGGATTACTAATGCTATGGGTCAACCAATCCCTTGTTTGTTTGCACAAGTGGAGGGGATTACTAATCACATGGGAATGCTAATTCCACCATTGTGTAGGATTACTAATACCTTCTCCCACCAAGTATTAGCAATCCTATCCCAAGCTTGTAGTCCAAAATTGCCTCATTGCCCAAGGTAATTTCTATTATTCCCCACAATAACCTCCAACACACCTCTCAGTTTTTTTAAATGGAAAAAAGGAAACAATCCTATGTGTGTACTCCAACGGAAAAAGTTGACTTTTTTGTTCCATTGATAGGAGAAGCCGAAACATACCTCTCAATTTTGGAAGTAGCCAAAAAAAAAAAAAAAAACCTCCCATTGCCCCAGTGGAACGATCATTCTCCTGAATTACTTGGTGGATGATGATTTCTTGTAATAATTTTTTAGCAAACAAAATATTTGCACACTTTTTATTTATTTAACCTTACGATAAATTTTTAATTTTAATTTTATGGTTTGAGGGTATAAAGGGAAATTATGGTGTAATCCTATCCCATCTAGACCTAAACAAACATAGTATTAATAATCCCATCGTTTAATCCCGTGCAAAACAAACATGAGAGGGTGATTTAACAACCTCACTATTAATCCCATCTTATTACGAATCTTATCCCAATCCCATCTTATTACGAATCCCACCTTATCTATCACAGTTATCAAACGAGGCCTTACTTTGCAATGAAGTTTTTGTAATATACACACAAAGTTGTTCATCCGTTTTGACTCTTTTTTCATGCAAATCAAGTGTTTATTGCATGTTTTTCCGTTGTTGAGGAGATTTACTTTTCGGTTGTTTGGGTTTTTTTCGTACTGTCCTTATTTAAATTTTTTTGCGGTTGTTCGTTTTGCAACTAACTTTTTACTCCTATTGATTTTCTTGATAAGAGAAATCAGTAAAGCCCTTTTTTTATTTATTTGCTTTTATCCTAATATTTTTTGTAATATCCAAGATAAAGCTAAAAAAGCCAGCTTTTGGGACTTTATCTTGGATGTTTTTAAAAATATTTGGGTCAAAGTCATAATTTTTTACTTTTTTGAGACGAATCAATAAGAGTAAAATTCTTGTTGCAAAACGAACAAACGCCAAAAAAAATTAAAATAAGGACAAACCAAAAAAACCCCAAAAATTTCTTAGCGGAACTTAGCCTAAACAATATGATTCTGTGCTTAAATAATACTTGCGCTTAAGAAGCATTATGGGCCATGGAGGTATTTTTGGTTTTTTTTTTAACAGCGCCATGGGGGTATGTTAGTGTCGATATTCTTTTCTTTTCTTTTCCAAATAAGAGGATTTTAGTACGTTAGTAGAGTTAGATTACGACAATATGCCAATGTCATTCCATTAACTTGAACCTAAAATCTCACACACTGACACCTAAATGTCCCCCCCTGAACGCTTGAGTATTTATATTCCAGTTCTGATAAAACTAAAAAAAAAGTGTATTGATATTAGCCCGGCCCAAAAAATGGCCAACCAAGACCCCGGTTGTAGCAGTCCAATCTCTGCCGGTCTGCCTAAAACGGGAACAAAACAGGCCCAAGTTGAACACCCTCTGGCACTCTCTAGTCTCTGCTAGGATGTAGGGCTGGTCCAATTTTGTTACTTTTGGCCCAAAATCTCCCTGATTGTGCTGGACTAGATCCAAATGGTAGTCCTCCATCAACCGTAGAGTTGTCGAATGGGTCGTGGCATGCCGGCCCAGCCCATTTATTTCAGAGGCGCGTGAAGCTCGAGACCGGTCGCGACCTGACTGCACCGATGATGCTGATGTTGTTTGGGATGGACGGGAGGCTGCTTTCATTAGATCATATAGAATCACCAAAATAAGTACGCGTGGAAAGAGAGAGTTTCAAGCTGGTTTTTGGTCTGCTGGATTCGAAAGGGGCAAACCCAGTGACAGAGTACGACAGATCGGTAAGGCCGTCGCGGCGTTAACTCGGAATGCGATGCTCGGTTTCTGCTGGCGCAGGTTGGAGGACATGCTTCCGGCTCAGGTCTACAAGGCTGTTCGTTGCATTATCTTCAGCAATTTTTGCCAAGTTTGTCTTGAGCGTTTTCGATCTGGAAGACTTTGAGAGAGTATGTAATATGGATAACAGGAACGAAAGTTATCTGGCATTCGAAACGAAACCACAGCAAGCAGAGTCTGGAAGTGGTCCTTTGGTAGCCATTGCCGAAGGGAGGATGGATGTGGCAGATTTTTCTGACCTACGGGAACACGAGGTGGGTGAGATATTGCAGACTAACGAGTTCCGTGCCTGTCGCCCTCCCTGTATCAAGGGCGTTTCTTGGGGTTTTCGCCTCTGGCCTAGCACGTACAATGCCCTTAAACCGTGGGATGTGAAACTCGCCATGAAGGAAATGCGGGAATATGTGCCGTTGATGGAGGACTAAAAATTGCAGCTACCATTGGAGATCATGCACGATAAAGGATTTCGTGTTCTTGATACTTTGTTTCTCGAGGCCTGGAAAGGCGTCGATCTTCAGGCAATCATTGATTCTTTTCGTATTGCACTGGCTGACGAGCAATCAGATGAATTTAGAAAATTCAAAGATCTTGGAGGCATGGAGGGCATGACACTGGCAGAGTTTGCGAATTCTGAGAGCAATTATTTTGTTAGAGTTTGTGAATTCTGAGAGCAATTACTTTGTTATGGGCGTGAGGGGTGGGCTATTTGGATTGGCATGTCTCAAACAGTACGTCTGCGTTACAAAAATTCCAAGAAGCAACTACTTTTCCTTTAACTTGTGGTGTCTTCGGGAATTTTGTGGATGAGGTTCTTGAAGTGGTCAAGATTGCTAATCATAGAAGAAGAATGGAGGGTGACCGCTTCATCGGTGTACACCATGTTCTGTTTGGCCTCTCGCTGTCTAGAGTTGGGGACACTGTTCAGAGGATACTACCAGATGCAGGGATGAACTGTTTTGATGTAAATCCTTTGGAATTCCCTCTGTACGACTTCTACAGGAAGTCAGGGGATGCCGCAAGGGCTCGTGGAGAAGAGGTGGTCCGGCTTGAGCATTTTGTTTTGGATGGAAACGGGGAAATAATCCTCTTTCGGAGGAGATGGCAGCCGACGTGTCACGTGAGCACTTCTGCGGTAATCCTCTTTCGGAGGAGATGGCAACCGACATGTGCACTTCTGCGGTCGATGATAACGACACAGGGGACGATGAGCTCTATGAAATTTTGAGGATGGTGGACACCAAGTGCAGTGCGAAAAGCTTCAAGTGTGAGGACTGGAAGGAGTTTCTTCCGAAAGAATGTTTTCATGGAAGGGATGGGCGCGTTTCATGCTTTGATGTTTTGCATTCCGTGGAAAAACTGATCGAGGCTCATGGGTTTGGCTTGAAGTTGCCTGCAATTCGTACGATTTGACATAGGGCTCTATCTTTTAGCATGGTATGATAAAATTACTAGGGATCGGTTTGTGTTAAATATGTGTGATGCATATGCTTTATCGCTTGTTTTTAAAAAAAAATAAAATTAACAAAAATTAGTTTTAGGTTAGAACTCTCCAATAATCTGACAAATAATAGGAATTGAAGAGGCAACCAATGTAAGATAAACAATACACATACCGGAATACGCAGCGGAAATAAGATCGAACTAACCTCTAGCCATTGTTGTTCAAGTTGAACACCGAACACACACGTACTAGATCTAAGTGTCTTCCAACTTATGCATGTCTTGAGTTGCCTTGATTGATGGATATCATAGGCTTATATAGATGCTAGATCAGGGACCCTTAATCTTCCTCAATAAACCTTATAGTTTCCCTCCATCACGGAAATACACTTATGGAGATAGTGCAAAACCAAAAGCTTTTTGAAACCACCATTACATATAATGTAAGTGGGCAACTAACTATAATCACACATGTGACTAGGTGGGCTCTAAAATATTTCTTACATTCTCCCACTGGCCCATGAGACACATGTATATCACATTAATGATAAATATTTTAATATGGCCATGTAATTGAAATTGTCCATATCCTTGAACTTCAGAAACCCTCCTACTCTATTGAAAAACATCAAACATGAATCATAGCGGTAGTGCCATAACTAATAGACATTCCCTTCTATGTATTACAATGTGTGACTCTTTCCAACGAGTACCGGACAAGACTGAATAAGATAAATTTGATAAATAACTAACTAGTAGTTATTTAGGGTCCTCTTTATTTATCCCAACGGATAAATTTTATACGTACTTCTTACCTTATGTGCACATGTACGTCTCCGTTCTCTAAGAACACTCATAGCGTGTCCAAATCTTAATTGAGCAACAAATGAGAGAAAACATTATAAAATGAGCTAACATGTCATATATTCACAACATGACATACTGTTTTGCCGGCAAGAATTAGCTCTAGACTTTATGCTCAATGGACACAGATTGTGTTTAAGGTTAGTCTCTCTCCTTATGAGGTAATTTGCATCGATATTTTGTTTTGTTCGGCCTTTATCTTTATCTTAGAGAAGAAACTATAGCCGAAAAAACTTAGTAATTGTCTCAATATAATATCGACAACCTGAGACCCGTTATTACATCCTATGTAGTTTCATGCATAGCTCCCATTATTTTCTACATTCATAGAAAATAGCAACTTAAGACATGATTGGTATGCATGTAAATCAGCTTAAAAATTCTTGGTTCTTTATAGGTACCTCATAACCTTTATTTTTAGCCAACTACTACTTCATAAACCCTTGACCAATATCCATATAGCCTAGAAAATGTATCCGCTCCCACTAACTTTAAGGAGCATACTTTTCTTCTACTTATAAACAAAATGGTTGTCTTTTTGGGTGCTAGCCGAAACCTTATTGGATCTTCAGAAAATGTTAACCATTAATGACTTGAACATTTAAGGGACCTCCCACTATTGATGTTCAAATTTTAATCTAGCGCAGGGACTTAATTTTGTGGGTATGGTGCTTTATCCGCATAGCGCAAAATCACGATCCATACACCCATACAAGTATACATTCCAGGCAATCAATAAAATTTTGACAATTGGTAGTGGAATATTACAAGAAGAACCTTTAAGAGTAGTATGAATGGCTACGACAACCAAGAAATAATGACTCTCAATTTAATTTTAAATTCTAACCTTCCTGTGGGTAGAGGTGCAACACGCAAGAATTTACGTAACACTTTATGAATAAGATAAATGATCAAAATAATGAGAACAAATTCTCCATATTTGTGGACATAGGAAAAGTTTATTCTCGACTTCTAAATGATTATCTTACTCAACACAAATCACAAAAATAACAACCTCCTCGCAGGACAGAGTTTTTATTTTTATGAATTAATTTCGACTTTTATGCTAATCTTTACCTAAAATAAAGTAAATTCAAACCTCCCTGTGGGCAAAGTCAAGTTCACTACATCAACAAGACTAGCAAATTTTGAATATCAAAATGAAAATTCCTTCACTTGTGAACGTAGAAATTTTCCCAAACGAATTAATAGAACTAATTATTCTCCTATGGGCAAAAATAATTAATTTTACTAATTCAAACTCAATGGTAGATGCCATATGATGCGAACATCTATAGTCCAGTGACTATTCCACTTGTGATTGTACTTGATATCAATCATCACAATATTTCAAAATGCTGTGGCTAGTTTTAAAAAGTGATCGATCACCATAATGAAAGGCTTATCTTGCACGGTGCACCAAATTTAATAGCGGTATTGCCAAAGCAAGCGAACAACCAAGTACCATACCTTCATGTTCATGTCTTTTAATTTGTACTATAGACCTCAGCAACAAATGCTCACTCCTAAAGATCGAGTAATCAACCTGGCCACTTAACAACCAATTACTTGATCCGTACCAGAACATGAACAGACCCCATACTGGTTAATTAAGAAACACATAATACTCGCAAATACTTCTGTTCGACATTAAAAACATATCAGTCACTGTAAAAGGCATGCACTTTTCCGAGTTGATTTTTTTCAACACCATCCATCACTATTTACGGAATTGAATAACTATTGAAAGCACAACTGGCCTCACTAAAATTCCGAGACAAAAGAATGGATTTAAGTGCCACTAACTCCAAATTCAAGCTAAATATATACCACGTAATAGGATCTATATATATATGCCCCTGTGACATGATGAATTAACCCAAACATGATGCGGTGAGTGCTTTCCTGAAATTATAACTTGTTTGACCGGATCAATCTAGAATCACAGGACATATACAACACACTAGATGTCTCAACAAAAAAAACCATATATATGGATTAGAGGGCAGAGAATCACCAAACGAGATCCAAACAAAATGACACCTAGATTGCAATGTGTAGTGATACAGTAAACGAAAATCGAAAGCTGGTTAAGAAAATAAAATAATCTATCATTCACTTCAACCCTATCGATGCATTTAATTGAAAAGTCTTAAGACTTTAGCGTGAAATACGTGGTAATTGTATCAAATCCGAAACTAAACAACACGAACTAGAGGTTGCTCTGATACCACATGTAAGATAAACAATACACATACCGGGATACGCAGTGGAAATAAGATCGAACTAATCTCTAGCCATTGTTGTTCAAGTTGAACACCGAACACACACGTACTAGATCTAAGTGTCTTCCAACCTATGCATGTCTTGAGTTGCCTTGGTTGATGGATATCATAGGCTTATATAGATGCTAGGTCAAGAACCTTTAATCTTCTTCAATAAACCTTATAGTTTCCCTCCATCATGGAAACACACTTATGGAGATAGTGGAAAGCCAAAAGCTTTTTGAAACCACCACTACATATAATGTAAGTGGACAACTAACTATAATCACACATGTGACTAGGTGGGTCCTAAAATATTTCTTACAACCAAGGCTTCTTGCTTCCTTTTTTTTTTTTTGAAGTTTTTGCCGTTCAGAAAAGAAAACAAAAGGCTTTTTTTTGCGAACAATAAAGTTTATGTTCTTGATCGAGTTTCCCTGAGTTTGATTCGAGGGAGACCAACACTGTAATTAAAATATTCAGAAAAGAAAAAACAATCCATTCAACCCCATTTTTAAGCAAAGATATTAAGAGTTACTCCTACTACAAAGCAAAGATTATAAAGATAAATACGCCTAATTAAATGATTTTGAAAACCTAGAAGCTTTGCTACATATCTAAAAAAATAGATGAGAATGCAGTTTTATCCCCCAGTGAAGCTATGGGGCGGATTATGAAAATGAAAAAAGAAATTGAAATAAAAAGGTGGGAGTAGAAAGTGGCTTGGAGGGAAAATTGAGAAATAGGGGTGGAAAAAAAAAAAAGCGAAGTGAAACGAAAGTGTTGGGGATATAAGAGCTCTTGATTTGATTTTTTTCTTCTCCTCGTAACTAGATTTTCTTTTTCTTTTTCTCGAAACAATGGATTAATACAATATTACATTTCCTTTCAAACTCTATCAAACATTCCAACATCATATATCCAAAATCGCATTCTTATTGATCATTAGGATACTTGGAATCCAAATATAGTCTTCGGTAGTACTTTAATTGCATAGAAATTAGATTGTTGAAAAATACCGTGTGCGTTTTTTTAGATTTTGTTGGACAAGTTTGAGGGGAAGCTAATCCTAACGAAGAAGTTAGAGACGTGAATTACATAACTTTTCTGTTAACTGAATATATTAAAAATGCAGAAAACATTAAACATTCTCTTGTTGTCTTTTACTTCCCTTATAAATTAAGTGTGCTTTAAGGGGGAAAAGAAAAAAGAAACGACTTCTTTGCGGTTTATATTTAAATCACAGAGAGCGTAATTTCAATCGTCCAAAAATTTTCTTCCATCAAAAGTCTTTTTCAAAAACGTTACAATTGATTGCTTAAATGATCAGATGAGACAGGCCGGATCCAAACAAAAATCAAATGATGCTTCCCAAAGGACCCACATTCCGATCAAAAGTTACACTTGCCAAGTCCAGTTGGTTTTCAACAAAACCTCCAAATGCCAGACAGACAGACACAAAAAGACGAGTTGAGTTTTGTTCATCATTCACTTAATTTACTTAAGAGGGTGATCATTATCCTCTTTCTATTGACTGAAATGGTGTGGATTCCACTATAAAATAATATCATGCTTACCAAAAAAATATATTGATAATAAATATGACATTACTTTATAACGAGATCCACACCATTTTAACTAATGAGAGACGGTAATATTCACCCTATTTGAATAGGAAACAAAACTGCACTAAAAAAGACCATTCATTTCTCATCACACATCTTGCTCAAACAGGCCACCCACTCTATCTCACTGCTTCTCGAGCTACACCACTAACTCGGTGGCACTGAGCAGTGGAGCAAACCAATATGGTGATGGCCCTCAGAGCCTCGGCCACCGCAAGACATCCTCTCCCTCAGCCACTTCCACCGCCGCCGCCGCGATCTCCTTCTCTCTCTAAAAGCACTGCATCCACAAGGACCACAACCCAATTCAGACCCTCCTCTGTACCACCCTCAATCACTTCTACCACTCTCTCCCTCTTTGCTCTCTTTACAGCTCCCCCACATGAAGCCAAAGCTCTCAGCCTCCCCAAAGAACAGGTTGTCTCGTCTCTTACCCAAGTAAGTCCCATCAATTCGCGCAACTCTGACTTTAAACTGAATAACCATCATAAGACTCCTTGCTAGCAACTACTGTGGCCATCTCATCCCCACGTATAAATGTGTGAAACATCGGTGGGAGCAGCTATTGGGATAGGTCCGAAATGCCCGGAAGCTGGCGGCTTGCATTACAAAAAATTAAAAACCCAACATAAGATTACTAGATTAGTAGTACGAAACCCACACACTTCATCCTAGTAATGATAAACTACTTCTTTCGTCCCAGAAAGTTTGTTCGGTACGCAAAATAAGAATGTAAAATTAAATCATTTTTCGTAGGATTTTTTAAAACAGTTTCTTTACAATTTAAAAGAGCTCAATGATATCTACTACCTTGTGATGAAACTTTTGTTTTCTGAAAAAATGGTGGTTTTTTAAAGTTCTCGTTGACAATCTTTTTGAGACGTACGTAGTAATACAAATTGCGTTGATTCTATGTATTTCAGTTGCCATTTATTTTTTTTTTTGTGGGTTTTAGGTGGAAAAGACAATTGATCAAGCACAGGAAGTGGGTTCGAGTTTTTTCGATGTGGCACAGCGCATTTTCCAGGTTGTAGCCGAAACAGTTAAGCCTGGCATTGATGTGGCGTTGCCAATGTTGAAGCAGGGCGGAGAACAGGCAGTGAAGATCGCTTCTCCAGTTGTTTCAGAAGCTTCAAAGAAAGCTTTAGACGCGATTGAGAGCTCGGGTTTCGACACACAGCCTGTTTTAAGTGCTGCTAAGGTTTGGCCCTTCTTTTATCAATGTGAATTAGCGGTTGAGATATCATAATTGACTGCATGCACACCAGGTGTTTGGTAAAAAGCTATTACATAAGATATTTCTTTTTTATACACAACAACAATAACATAACCTGTTTAGTCCCCAAATCACCGGGGTATCAGTAAGGGAGGATTGGAGATAGACTTTTGGCAATATATGCACAAAGTGACTGCTCTAAGAAAACCATTGAAACAATGGCCCCCCTATACCTCCAAGAACCGAGGGGCCATAGGAAGGTTTTGCTGTGGAGCCATGCCCCCAAATCAAAGCCAAAAGGCATCAGCGAGGGCAGGCCTAGAAACCTAAATCAATTTGTGTGCACATTACCATTACCATGCTTCCTTTATAAGTCCACCTTTTCAGTTTCATCGTAGGGAAATGGTTTGTGCAATTTGCTATAAATACGGGGAAGTTTGATAAAGTGTTTTCATTTGAAAGTTGAAATGGAAATGAGCATGTTGTTGGTAAGTAGCCGTGTTGGTATTGGGGGCCTTTAATGGTTTTCTAACTTGAAGAAATGGAGAAAGGTAGTAATTTTCCGCATTGAATATTTCTTTTACAGGAGGCCTGGCGTGGCACTAAGTTGCTTCATTGCAATTTCGGTGCTATGGGTTTGAAACATGGAAACGGTGTGTCTGCACTTGGGGATAATTCTTTTTAAATCCCAGTTTGGTGAGAACCTCATGCAGAGATGGAGCTAAGATTGTGGCTCAAGAGGGGCAATATTAGGGTAAAAGACTACATCTACCTATAATGTCATGCACCCCGCCTTTCTTCCCAGACCCAATCTTGACCCTGACTCGAACCATGATGATTGTGCTTCAGCACCTCGTTGTCACTGTTAGTAGTGTTGTTGAGAAGAGAAAGATAACAGTGTTAAATTGTAGACCATTATTCAACTAAAAGCTTCAGCTGCCAGGAAAAAAATGGTATACATTGTATTCTCCTTTTTAAAATTCAAAATGCTAAGGGGGTTAAATGATTTGTGTTGCACAAACTTTTAGTATTTCACCGGAACGTACAAGCGGGTAAAATTGAGAGGCTCGTGCCTCTGCTGGGCCCTGTTGAAATTCGCCAATGGCTTCTTGTATTGGGCTGCCCTTAAGTTTATGAGCATGCTTTACAGTAGCGAATTAATTGAAATTTCATCACCCATTACATAGTTGGAGGATGTACTTCATTTCTTGTGCTTTGAGAAGCATACAGATGAGCATTGAGAATCAATCCAATTGCATTCTGGGTATTGGCTTTCTCTTGACCAGTAAACTGGTTTCTTTGTGAGTGAACTGATTCGCTCGATTTTTGAATGATATTTAACGAGATTCCCAAAAAGTTAGTATCCCTATTAAGCAGTTAGTTTAATCTGTGTATTTTGTCTTTGAGGTCCCTCGCCTCTCAGCTAAAAGTTCTAGTTCTTGGCCACTGTCTTGATATTGATTGATCTCTTGACTGCAGACAGTTGCAGATGCTGCTCAACAGACCACCAAGGTGATTGAAGGTGCCAAGCCTATAGCCTCGTCAACCATTGAAACCATCTCATCAACAGATCCTGTTACAATAGTAGGGGCTGGTGGAGCTTTATTCCTTGTGTACCTTCTGTTCCCTCCTATTTGGTCTGCGGTTTCTTTCAGCCTTCGTGGGTACAAAGGTGACTTTATCTCTTGAAATTGAAGTGTAAATAGACTAACAATTAAATGAATATCATTATATCACCAGACCAATTACTTAAGTAGAGCAACTCAGAAGAAGGAAAGAAAGGTATCACCGTGTGCTTAGCACAATTGTAGCCTGGGATGTGCGGCATGATGATGGGGACCTAATTTATGAGTCATGTTGCGCACATATGACCAGAGGTTAGTTTCGCCCCCACCCTGCTGTTGGGAACAGGACATGGTCATGGTTTTCTATTGGAGCATTTGGAAGACTGAAACAACGTGATGATAACACTTGGCATAAATATTGGTAATAGCATGATAGAAATAGATAAGAACAATTACCTTACGCTAGAGAATGACACAGGAAAGAGCTTGTTTGTTTGCCTTGCTGGAATTTTCTGCAAAATTCTGATTTCTTGAAAGACTGTGATTTAATATTCAATCACAGTGTGAATATATAAAGTATTTGAAGTTCTGACAACATGGTGACTTTATGTAGTCAAAAGCTTATGTTGTTATCGTGGCATAATGTCAAGTTTTTTTTGGGTAAAATCATAATGTCAAGTTGCTTCTTCAAAAATGTTCAATAATAAATGCAGATGCATATTAATAGTGCTGAAGATATTGTCCATTAGGTACTTTTGGTTAAAACTTATTCGGATTGTTGGTTTAGTAAACTTACTTATGGAATCTAACAATATCAATGCAGTCTAGCATTCTAATTCTTGTCCTTGTAATTTTCAAGATAATACAGACTTATTGTTTGCCTATATATTCCAGAGTTAAAAGTTCTTCAATTAGTTTAATTTTTATCTCTAGGTGAGCTCTCTCCTGCTCAAGCCCTTGATCTCATCTCTTCAAGGAATTATCTGATGATTGATATTAGATCAGAGAAGGACAAGAACAAGGCCGGTATTCCCCGACTGCCATCTAGCGCTAAAAACAGAGTGATTGCGATCCCGTAAGTACTTTTGCTGCCCCAGCATCACTTTTTCTTCTCTTTTTGGTTCCCAGCAAAACAATGTAGTGTATACATGCATGTGTGCTTATTTTGTTTCTCTAAAAAGGCTTGGAAAGAAAGCTCATATGCTTTTCCTTCATTTTCCTTTGGACATTGGGAACGTAATAGGTTCTGTAGTTGTAAGAAGAACGAAAAAGTGACCAGTCATTCAGTGGTACATGTGAAATAGGAATGCAACTAAGTTCGGGGTTTTTCCCCCTTATATTGGAAAGCTTTTTCTTTGAGTGCCGGACTTGACAAAGATTATAATATTACAGCACTTTTCAATAATGAGCGAAAGTTGTGTGGGGTTGTCGATCAAAGATTGGTTAACCTCGCCTGAGCCTCTGGTTCAGCCTAGCCTCTCGCCTGACCTACACAAGTAACTCATGACTAAAGGCCAATCCGGTCGATCACCGGACTGACCCTCCAATGATCAAGTCAGAAAATGTAGAGGGAGAGGTATGTAAGGACTAGGGTTTAGGGCGAGAAAGAGTGTGTACCTCTCTAGGGTTTCATCCTTGCCTTTATACATGCGCGTGCCTTGCACGCTCGGTAACTGCTCCAGCTGACGTCACACCTGACGTGGTGGATGAGGCAGTTACCAGAGCATGTGTATGTGCTGTCATCGTGCAGGTATGATCATGTGCCCCATCGATTAGGGCTGACGTCCTATATGACGCATCGGATAAGACGGTTGACTGCATGTGAGCGTGTCACATGAACATGAACCACATGGAGAGGACCCTGCAGGACCCAACAGCTCACCCAACGGTAATCACCTCAAGTGCCCATCATTCGGCAAAGACCCCCTGGCTTATCTTAAGGACAACTCCCCTTGTTAATGAAGTGTGACCCTTCGGCGAGGTTCAGCAGCTTCAGCTTGCCAGAGCTGTTGGATTCCCTTGATGTCAGAGCCTATGAGCCGTGGAAGGCCCGACAGCTCGGCAGAAGGACCTTAACGACTTTGGGCCACTACAAGTTGGTCATTAAAGAAAATAGCGAATGGGTAGCAAAAAACCCAGGTCTTTAAACAAGTAGAAATCTTTATGATCATGGAAACCTTGCAGAAAGTTGGTTTTTAAAGAAAAATAGAGGATGGGTAGCAAAAATCTTACTCGTCAAACAAGTAGAAATCAACTTGAGTATATGATCACAGAAACCTGATGGGATGATAACTTTTGATTCTTGCTAGTGGCCCGAATGGCGTGTCCTTGTCCATTTGGGCCTTTTCCGTTGCATTCATAATCCATACTCTCTGCCTGGCCACTTATCATTCTCATTGCCTCTAATGGTTCAGTTTGGAAGAATTACCAAGCAGGCTAAAAGGCCTCGTCCGAAATGCAAAGAAAGTAGAAGCTGAAATAGCGGCTTTGAAGATTTCATATCTGAAGAAAATATCCAAAGGGTCCAACATCGTGATCATGGACTCGTGAGTTCTTTCCCTATCGCCACCTCCCTTTTTTGTTTCATTTGTACTTATTAGGTGCAGAGAGCTTTACGGTTTTCATTTGTTTTGGAAAATCCAGGTTGTCGGATTCAGCCAAAATTGTTGCAAGAACACTTACGAGTCTTGGCTTTAAGAACTGCTGGGTTGTGGCCGGTGGGTTCTCGGGAGGAAGGGGATGGCTACAGAGTCGCTTAGGAGCTGATACATACAATGTATCCATTGCAGAGGTTTTATCACCATCTAGGGTCATTCCTGCTGCGGTCCGACGTTTTGGTACAACTACCCCTACTACCCCTGCAAAGCTTCTCCCGGGGGGCTCTGATTAATAAGTTGGCCTATTTTGATTATTATTTTACTACTATTTTTTTGTAATTATTTAACTAATGAAATTTAATTAATCATTTGTGGCCTCTCTTTTTTGTTCATGTGGTTGAGATAGGGAAAAATATATGAAGAGGCCCGAGAGTGAGAAACCACGTTGCTCACCATCTTTACTGTCAAACCAGCCTTGCTACTAGTACATACATGTTTAGCTGATCTTTACTGCCAGTTTTTAGGCTTAATTTTAAAGGAAAGTTGGATGTTTTGTAAACGCTCTTACCAATATCAGGTTGAGTTGATATTTTTCAAGGGCCTTAGACAATATATTTTGAACAAAATGAGCAGTTTGGATCATATTTGTGGGACCCGAGACGGGTTCCGAAATATTCTTTTCGTTATATTTAATAGCCCATGTACTCACCCTTCAGCAGAGGAATTTTTGGGTGCAGAGCGGTGCCGTGGTGCCTGAGCAGCGCATCCAGGTTGTCCATTTCGGTTTAATTTGGACGGCTCAGATTTGGAGAGTTAAAGAGGAGAGAGAGTGGTGGGGTGAGAGGAGAGAGAGAGTTTCAATTTGGACTATTCAATACACTTTTGAATGGTCCGGATGCGCTAATTGGACGCCGCGTGAACACGGCCATGTGATACCCTCCCGGCACCCAAAAATTTCTCCTTCAGAGCACCAATAATCAGACCATTGCTCTCGCAATCCGCCACACATGCATGCCCATACCCAACAATACCCCCACACCTTTTCAATTCACTCTCTGTCCCCTCTTAGCCGAATGCTCTCTCTCTCTCTCTCTCTCTCTCTCTCTCTCAAAGGGCATAACTTCTACCTCTCAAATAGGCGTCCAAGATGATCACGACTCCCTTAATTTAATGAAACTAAGTCATTCCAATTACCTAATTGACAAACATAATTAAATTTATTGATTAGGTACAAGGTTTCCGTCCAAAGTTTCCGGCCATGAAATTCAGAGATTCGCGAATGTTATCCATGAAATCAAAACTATATTTATGCCAAATAGCAAGACTGTTTTACTCTTGAGCAGTCAAATGTATATTTTTTATTTATATATTTTTTGGGGCATCAATAGAGAACTTCATGTAGGAAAATAGTGCAGAAAATAATATGAAATTCACTAATTTCTGGAAATTACAAATTTAGAGATATACAATTTGAACGTAAAATTACAGTAAATAGAATATGAACTGTAAATGTAAAGGATCAAGAATATGCAATAAAGAATTGTTGTAAGGTCCATTATAGAATTTTGTAACATTTTCAATCCACCTCATATTTTCAAAACATTTCTAGTCCAGTCCATTACTTTTTTTAAAGTCTCATGTCCACTTTATTTTTTGACAAGACAAAATTATCCCTTCATTAAACTTTACACAACCACCACCACTACCGGAGCCACCACAACACCACAACCACCACACCACCACCACCACAGTCGCCAACACGTCCCCACGACCACCTCAACCATCATGCCACCGCCACCACAATGCCCCAACCTCCACCACAATTACCACTACCACACTGTCACTACAACCATAACCACCATCACTCAACCACTACCACCACGATGCAACCACCACCGCTCCACCACCACCACCATGCCCCCACCACCACATCCACCACCACCACCATCACCAAAACGCCGCCCCCACCACCACCTCCACCACCACCACCACGCCCCCACCACCACCTCATCCACAACGTTGCCGCCGCCGCCGCCGCCGCCGCCGCGTACCACCACCACAACAATGCCGCAACATCCACCACAATTACCACCACTCCACCACCACCACCACAACCACTTCCACCACGATGCCGCCACCACCACCGCTCCACCACCTCCACCACAACCAACACGCCACCGCCACCACAATGCCGCCCTAACCACCATCTACACCACCACCACACCCCAACCATCACCACCACCACCTCTACCACCACCACCACAACGCCGCAACCACGACCACTCTGCCACCGCCACCACCACTCCACAACCACCATGCCCCCAACCCCACCACCACGATGCCGCCGCCACCACCACCACCACCACGCCCTCACTACCACCTTAACCACCACGCCGCCACCACCACCACATTGCCTCAACCTCCACTATAATTACCACCACCACTTCCACCACAACCCCGCCCCCACCACCACCCGCACAACGATGCCACCACCACCCTCACCACCTCGACCACCACCACCACAACGCCACAACCACCACCACTCTGCCACCGCCACCGCCACCACCACTCCACCACCACCATGCCCCCAACCCCACCACAACGATGCCGCCACCGCCACCACCATCGCCACAACCACCACAATGCCGCCCTAACCACCATCTACACCACCACCACCACACCCCAACCATCACCACCACCACCACCACCTCTACCACCACCACCACAACGCCACAACCACGACCACTCTGCCACCGCCGCCACCACTCCACCACCACCATGCCCCCAATCCCACCACCACAATGCCGCCACCGCCACCGCCACCACCACCTTAACCACCACGCCGCCACCACCACCACCACATTGCCCCAACCTCCACTATAATTACCACCACCACTCCACCACCACCACTTCCACCACAACCCCGCCCCCACCACCACCCTCACGACGATGCCACCACCACCCCTACCACCTCGACCACCCCCCCCCCCCCCCCCCCCCCCAAAAAAACAACGGCGTCACCACCTCTGCCACCACCACCACTCCACCACCACCGCCACGCCCCCACCGCCACGGCTCCACCACTCCTACCACCTCTATCACCATCACACACCCACCATCACCTCAACCATCACATCGCTGCCACCACCACCACAATGGCGCAACCTCCACCACAATGACCACCACCACCACCACCACTCCACCACGCCACCACCACAATGACCAAATGCATTATACATACTTTTCGTTATGTATTTAGACTGCAAATTTGTTAATTAAACACCAACGCCAAAGAAAATTTAGACTGCAAATAAAGGCACTTTCATAAACTTTACAGTCTAAAAGTGTAAATTTACAATCTACACAAAAAATTAGATTACAAATTATTAAATGAAAACTAAAGCCAATGAAAATTTAGACTGCAAATTTTCACTTTGAGAATGTAAATTTGTTAAATGAACACCAACCTCAGAAAAAATTTAGATTGCAAATAAAGACACTTTCATAAACTTTGCAGTCTAAACGTGCAAATTTGCATAGACTGCAAATTAATAAACGAACACTAACGCTAATGGCACAAAAATTTATACTGCAAATTATTAAACGAGCACTAAGGCTAATGGAATTTAGACTGTAAATTTGCACTTTTAGATTGCAAATTTGTTAATTGAACACCAATGCCAGAAAAAATTTAGACTGCAAATTTATACTTTTAGGCTGCAAATAAAGGCACTTTCATAAACTTTGCAGTCTACACACAAATTTAGACTGCAAATTATTAAATGAGCACTAACGCCAATGAGATTGTAGACTGCAAAGAGAAAATTTAGACCGCAAGTTTGCACTTTTAGAATACAAATAAAGGCACTTTCATAAACTTTGTAGTCTAAAAGTGTAAATTTGCAATCTACACAAAAATTTAGACTGCAAATAATTAAATGAACGTAATGCCAATGAGAATTTAGACTGCAAATTTGCACTTTTAGACTGCTAATTTGTTAAATGAACACCAATGCCAGAAAAAATTTAAACTACAAATAAAGACACTTTCGTAAACTTTGCAATCTAAAAGTGCAAATTTGCAGTCTAGACAAAATTTAGACTGCAAATTATTAAATGAACACTAACGCCAATGAAAATTTAGACTGCAAATTTGCACTTTTAGACCGCAAATTTGTTAATTGAACACCAATGCTTGAGAAAATTTAGACTGCAAATTAATAGTATTTTTAGACTGCAAATAAATACACTTTCTGAAACTTTGCATTCTGAAAGTGCAAATTTGTAGTCCATATACAAATTTAGACTGCAAATTATTAAATAAACACTAAAATCAATGAAAATTTTAACTGCAAATTTGCACTTTTAGACTGCAAATTATTTTCTTAAAACACAAACGCCAATGAGACATCAGAAAAGCAAGTATGACCTAGAAGGAAGGTGAATTACCAAAGAAGAAGTGGTGGTGGTGGAGTGATGGCGGTGGCGTCGTGGTGGTGGTGGAGTGGTGGTGGTAGTTGTGGTGGTGGTAGTGGTGGTGGCGGTGGTGGCGGCGGCGGCGGCGGCGGCGGCGGCGGCGGCGGCATGGTGGTGGTCATTGTGCTGGTGGTGGCGGCGTGGTGGTGGTGGAGTGGTGGTGGTTGTGGTGGCGGTGTGGTACGTGTCTTTGTCAACCTTTCGTGTTGGTTTGCGTTTTAGTATTTAAGGAAGTGATGTTTGAACGTCAGGTTGGTTTTCGGCGGCTAGATGGTTGTGAAAATGGAGTTGGTGGTTTGTGGTGATCGCGGTTGGAATGGTGGTGGTGGTAATTAGCCTGATCCTGGAGGATGGTGGGTTGTGGTAGGGTGCGTGGTTGCTGGCAGCGTCGGTGTCTTTGGTTAGTTGAGTAGCTTGGTGGTAAGATGGTGATGGTGGGTGGGGGGGGGTTAATTGTGGGTTAGGAGTTTGATGGCGGCGTATGTGGTCGGTGGTGGTTGTGGCCCCGGCGCCAAATTCGCTGTGGAGCCATGATAGCGGTGGCGATGCTGGTGGTGGAGTGGTGGCGGTGGTGGCGGCTTGGTGGTGGTGGTAATTGCGGTGGAGGTGTCGGCGTTGTGGTGGTGGTCGCGGCGGCAATGTGGTAGTGGTAATAGTGGCAGCGGCGGCGGATTGGTGGTGGAGATGGTGGTGGGGGCGTAGTGTTGGTGGCAGTGGCAGTGGCAGTGCCGGTGGTGGTGCTGGTGGCGGTGATGGTGATGGAGTGGTTGTGGTGGTGATGGAGGTGGTGGTCGGGGCGTGGTGGTGGCAGCGACGTGGTGGTGGTCATTATGGTGGTGGTGGTGGTTATGTGGTTGTAATAAGATCAAAAAAATGAAAAAATGTATTTTTTGTATTAGCCAAACAAGGCCCTTGTTTCTTTATATAGGTTATTTTTGTCATTGAATTATTTAGTGGACTAGAGGGGTTAGAAACTTTAGAAGTGGATTGGGTGGGTTAGAAACATACTATAATGGACTTATCAAAAATTCTCCCAATATGCAAACCAAGACCCGTTTTGTACAACGGTGCCCTTAAGGTAAATTCGCTGCCTCACTGGTGCTGGAGGTTGTGTCGGTGTTTGTCTCCTAGGGTTGACTCGATTGCCACTCAGCCGCCGGAGCACCACCATAAATTGCCCGTCAAACCAACTTGTATCTGTACTCTCTCTCTCAAAAAGAACAATTGTATTGCAGAAGAAATAGTAGAGATGCTTTGGATCGTTTTCGGTGTCTTGAAACCAAAGGAGGAGCCTCTGTCATCAATACAACAATGAATACAAATATTCATGCAGGAGCCAATAATCAATAGGGGAATTGATTCCGTAATTTAATTTTGGAATAAAACTGGTACAATTATTATTCCCGAAATTGAATACACAATCGTGGGTAATAACTCTGGATAATCAACCCAGCTTTGACCATCTAACCGTGCATTGTTGTTGATCCGAAATCCATTTTGAAAGACAATTTCTCATTTATCTCTCAATGGAATTTGTTCATTCTTTCACTAGTTTATACTCTTTAGCAAGGAGTATCTAAAACCCACTTGGGCCCACCTCGCGTGGTATCCCACCAAATTCTCTTTGGTTAAAATTTCATTTTCCAACACTTCATTGATATAAAGATAGATAATACAAGAGAAAGAGCAATAGTGTTATCGCCGAAGATAGAAAAACCGTTGGCGACAAGCGAAAGCCAACAAGGGCCTAAGGAGCATAGAACTGTGCCGCAAATACACAAATATAGCAGAAACAATTAAAACTACAACTAAGCTATGTGAAACATCACCAGTCTCGTTAAATTAAGGAAGTCAACATCACCTTCAACATATTTACAACATCCGTGAGGCATTTCTGCCACATTAAACGGAATGGCGATCTCCGTCCGGCCATCTGGATCCGGAACCAATTAATGAAACCACCACTAATTACAATTGGTTCAACTGGTCAATACATAGTTATTTCATATACATGGACAGGATTCGATTTTCATAAACACTAATTCCCGTTCCCAAGTCCCCATGGGATATAATAGATTAAAATTAACTAATGAAAAAATAATAATAATTGGTTCAACTGGTCAATACACAGTTATCCTTGACAGACTTCTCTTCAGTGGTTACTCTACCCTTTCAAGGGATGGCTCTCCAGACTCCGGTGGCAATATAAACGAACATCTTGAGTTCGAAACTTGACAATCTTTTGAGGCAAAACTGTGAGATAGAAATCGCTTATGAGTCTCTAAGTATCGGCGTGGGTAGCCTGCCTGTAGGCGGCAAACAAATTGAGCTGCTCACAAATAGCTCGTGGCTTGGGCTCAGGCTCAGGTCATTCACTAAATAAGCCGAGCTCAACACTCAAAAGGTTGGCTCGGTTTGCAAAAGCTCGGCTCGTTTGTATAAGCTCGGCTTGTTTAAGAGGCTCGGAACAAGCTGAGCTCGAGCACGAGTTTTAGGCTTGTTTAGTAAAGAATTGAGCTCGAACACGATGAAGCTCGGCTCGGTTGCGAAACCTACACATAAGCTGGCCTGGACATCTTGACGGTCGAACCCCCCCCACCCCTCTACCCTATATGATAAAGTGACCATATTTTATGAAATTAACATGATAAGTTGACCACATTTTTGCATGTATTGATCAAGTTAAAATGTCCATGTATTAACCAAAAAGGTCATATTTTTAGTTGATCTTATTCCATAAAATATGGTTAAATTACCATCAAAATAGGTGTTATCGTGATTAGCGTTTCGTGGTTAAATTATTATGTTGATTGCAACATTTCATGACCATCCATAATCTAGCTTGAAACCGATTTAATAAACATGACATACTCCCAAAATATTATCATTGAAATATAAAAGTAATCAATCATATTAAAATTACCCAAAAATATGAATTGTGATTGTTTTGATGCGATTTAATCTGAAATATAAAAGTAATAGGATAAAAAAATAAAAGTAATCAATGATATTTAAATTTACAAAATCTCACTGAATTAGGAAAATAATTAAATCCAATCCTACTAAATTGGGAAAATAATCCAGTTCAATCCCACTAAATTAGGAAAGCAAATAACATAATATATATATATATATATATATATCATAGTGAAAAGGATAATAAACGTAATTCACACACTAAAATAATGAAAACATAAGTATGAAAAAAAGGTAGGATGATTTCTTACATGACATGGATAAAGATTATGGATATTTAAATATTCATTTCATCAGTCCGTCTACCCTAAGAACTACATCATTTTAATAAAATGCGGACCTCCTTTTTTCAATTGAATTTCGATTATCCGAGGCGCTCAATGTGTTCATAACGTGATTTTAAAGGTAGAGAATAGTAATCAGCAAAAAAATGACCAGAAAGGGCTTTATTCGAGCAGTTTTTGTTTTTTTTTATCGAATGGTTCAAACAAAAATTGCTCGGATGAAGCCCTTCCCGGCCATTCTTTTTGCCGACCAATCTCGGATACGCTTAAAATCATGCTCTGAACACATTGAGCGGCTCAGATCATCGAAATTCAATCAAAAAATGAAAGAAACGAGGAGGTTCACATTTTAACTAAAACAAGGATCACCTCATTTGAGACTGACTCTGCTCATTTCATACGCTCAAGCATACACTCATCAGTCAGTCTCACATGTCTATATGTATCCACAGTCCACACCGCAATCAATATTTGATTCAACCCATACAATTACGGTCCCAAGAAATCAAGAGAAGAAGTGATGTCTTACAAGTCTCTGGACTCTATCTCCTCCGCCGACATCGCAGCCCTCGGACTACCCTCCGAAGTTGCAGACCAATTTCGCCAGAGTCTCTCCGAAATCGTCCGGAATTACGGCCCTGCCACGCCGGAGACATGGCGACAGATCTCCAAACAACTCCTTACGCCGGAATTACCATTCTCTCTTCATCAGATGATGTACTACGGTTGCTACCGAGAGTTCGGGCCCGACCCTCCCGCCTGGATACCCGACCCGTAAGCACCGCTCCTTGATATCTTACTTTGTATCTTAAAAGCCTCTGTTTGGTTGTCAAGCAAATTCGGTTATATAGAAATGATGGAAAAAAATCAAACTTTATTCAATTTATCGGCGTTTAATTACCAAGAAATTTATGACATGTGCAACCAGTGCCGTTGCCCCAACCCAACCCAAGCGTGGTTGCGCACTTAAGTCATAAAAAATAAAATGAGATACAAGTCTAAAAAACGGAAAAAAGAAAAAGAGAAAAGTGTAAGGTTACCTTGTGCTTTTAGTTTGAATTATATTGGATTTATAAATTTTATTGTTGGGTTTACAGGAAAATGTTTTTTTTATTGCCCCATGGTGGGGTTCCCAAGCCGGGGGCTTGTGGGCATTGGCGGATCCAGAAATCTCAGACAGACAGATGGGTCACTTTTCAAGCATAAACTTAATAAAAATACCCACAATCTAATATAAAAAGATTATGCGTTAAAAAAAGTATGACGAGAATAAAAAATGAACGACAGTTCCGGGAACACCTAAAAAAATACCCCAAATCTCAATTTCTTAGTTTCCAATCAAATTTTGATGATCTGAGCCGCTCAATGTGTTCAGAATGTGATTTTACAAGTACCCTCAAAAATCGGCAAAAAAATTACAAGGAATGGCTTGATTTGAAAAGTTTTTTATTGAACCGTTTAATATAAAACTATTCGGATGAAGCCTTTTCCAGTCATTTTTTTTTACTGATTTCTCGCGAGTATTCTTAAAGTCACGTTCTTATTATATTGAGTGATTTGGATCATCAAAATTAGATTGGAAACTTTGGGGTGTTTTTTAGATGTGCCCGAA
The DNA here is from genome assembly GCA_014282245.1 of Rhododendron simsii. NCBI lineage: Eukaryota > Viridiplantae > Streptophyta > Magnoliopsida > Ericales > Ericaceae > Rhododendron > Rhododendron simsii. Next base: position 22,672,485 of record CM024964.1, read on the forward strand.
ATCGCCCTAAAAATGAATGTACTCGTGTTTTTACATTTTCAGTAGCTCCGTTATTAAATATTTATTTGAGTATTTAGCAAAATTGTATGGTTTGGTAATTCAACTTAAGACTAGATGCAAGTTAATTTTGAAGATTTCTTTTTTTTCAAACGTAAGTGACATTACCAATTGATCTAGCCGCTCATTATGCTTTATTATGGGTAGTTTAATATATAATACTTCCTGTTTTGATTCACGCACAAAAAATCCCAATAATTTCAGGTGGGTCACGTGACCCCCCTGTGCCTACATTGGATCCGCCCCTGCTTGCGGGGCATATTCCGGGGCCGGCTCTGCGCACAACATTAACTTCCCTTCCAGTGAATACTTTCCTGCGAAATTCTGTTAACGGAACAAACACATACAAATAAATTCCATTTTCCTTTACTACACCCTACTCAACTTTGACCGAGAATACCATTTCCACGCTACATTCTTGACAAATGAATAGAAGCTTAAGTATCAACGAAAGGAGATGAGAATGTCTGGTAAACTGAGCTAGGTGATCTGGTCACAGTTATCGGGATACAGGCAGATCCTAATATTTGTTATAGCAAAAATGCTAGGCACCGGTAGAGTGGATGTAACTTGGACGTATTCGTAGCATTGCTCTTGCTATTAAAAAAATTAAAAAATTTAGTTTTCAGTAGAAACTGAAACATGTCTTAGAAAGGGAACAAAGCAAGTCTTATTAAGTGGAAATATTTATAATTTTTACCGGCAAATGCTAGGACTATAGGGAACAACTTGTAGCAGTTGACAAGGCATGAAAAGTGACAATTTAACCGAAGTAAACATGCATCCTTTTTCGCCATTTTGCTTTCGCCAGGACTTGCTATCTTAGTAGTTGCATTTAACTAACTCATCCTTTCTTATAACTGAATCCCATCTCTGTAATTAACTCTCCCTTCCCCTTAGAAGTGAGAACACAGTTTGGCATACGTGTTTATGTCTGGTTCACATAATGAGAGAACAACACTTACATAATTCTGTTTATTGGACTTTGGTGGGGATGCTTTTTATGCAATTGTTATAGGTTAGACGAGTAGTATATCAAAATACATGTGCAAGATTAAGGAGAAATATTTATAGTCTTTGACTATTGTATTTGTAATGTTTGCATTTTATTTATGCTGTTATTTCAGACAACTAATTGGTCCTATGTACTATTGTCCTTGTGTATGGTAGGGAAAGAGTGGCCTCAACCAATGTTGGGAAGCTGTTAGAGAGAAGCGGGAAAGAGTTCCTGGGTCCAAGATATAAGGATCCCATATCAAGCTTCCTTGAATTTCAGGAATTTTCAGTCTCAAACCCTGAGGTATTATTAGAGTTTTTAAAAGATTTGGTCACTCCCCTATGAATCAGCAAAAAAGATGTTCTTTATTTTGTTCCCTTGTTAGGCTTATTGGAGATCCATATTGGACGAAATGAGTGTGTCATTTTCGGTGCCTCCACAATGTATTTTACGGGAGGACTCGTCGCATCCCGGAGGTCAATGGCTACCTGGTGCACGTTTGAATCCAGCAAGGAATTGCTTGAGTTTGAATGGAAATAGGACTTTGGATGATGTAATGATTGTATGGCGTGATGAAGGAGAAGATAAATTGCCTCTTAAGAAGATGACTCTTGATGAACTGCGCACAGAGGTTTGGTATGATTCTTTTATGCATAAGTCATACTGTTGTCAAACTGTCATTTTCAATTACTGATTAATCTAAGTCAAAGGTTACGTATTCTAGCAGGGTAGCAGGTTTAATCTTGTAACTTGTTTATGTGGTGCTTTTATCACATGTAGTGATTAGCAACTATTCACTTTCCACGAAGCAATGCGGTTAGGGAGATGGATGCAAAGTTGTTTCCTTGATAATTGTCTATAATCTCAGGAAAAGACTGTAGCATCATGACAGCTCTGCTATTTACGGCTGTTGATTCCATATGTGGTTGGTTCTACTTTTTGTTCCTTTGAGGCCCTATTTTGTTCCAGGACATTGTATGTGCATACTTTCTTACAGTGGCACTGTTTTTCAATGAAAACATGCTTACTCGACCATATTCCTCTGGCCCTTCAAGTTAATTGTCATCCTTAACAATATTTTGCAATAAGTTGGTACTAGGAGTGTTGTGCTAACATCTGAATGATGCTCCATTGGTACTGGGTGATCTTGGTGCATTGCGAATGGGTGTTTGTGGTTCTTTAACAATTGTTATTTGTGTTGTTAACTCTTAAGAACCTAACATTTACATGTTTGAATTTGATGTTGTACTCGTATAATTTCCAAAAAATAAAAAGGAAATAATAAAGCAGTTGGTGTTTATACCTTACAAATAAGCGGTGGTCTTCTCTAGTTACATCAATATTGATCATGTGTAGCATCTTGGTTAATACCAATAGTGCTGAAGGGTTAGTTAAAAAAATCGAGGTAGGTAAATCACGTGATATTGCAAGTGGAATGGTTGCCACCATAGACTAAACATGCATTTGACAGGAGTTCAAACCTCATTAACTTAAACTAACACCACTGATTTTTGCAGAGCAAATAAAGAAGCAGCATGTGATCTCTCTCTCTCTCTCTCTCTCTCTCTCTCTCTCTCTCTCTCTCTCTGTAGTTGGTCCTACTGTATGCACTTTTGGGTTCGCTTGTGATAGAGGCCACCCCTATTTATCGTCATTGATAGTTGAGCGTGAAATGATGAGAAGCATTTATAACATGCTACGGTCTCTATGTAGAATGAAATCACAGGCAGGTGCTTTCCTGCATATAGAAACATTTGTGCAGTTCATCTGCTGCTATGTTGGATTAAAGCAGAGGTTCATCATAACCAAAGTTGCTCTTAACAGCAAATTCAACGTTTGGTTTCATTAAATGGCAGACTGTGCCATGGCTATTAGTACATGCAGTATCCAATGCTATGTTTTCGTAGCAAGTGGTCTTGACTTCAACCCCCATTAGTGTCATGACCCCCGTTTGCGACCCCGTGGACCAACCCAAATCATTATTACGAGGGTATTTTTTTACCTGATTTGCTATGGAGGGTATTGGGGCTCTAGGATTTTATCTCTCGATGAGATTCCTCCCTTGTTTTCTGTTCTCATTTTTCATAGTCTATCCTAACGGTTTCTTTGGTGAGTCAAAGCATGGACACATGTATCATTATGATTGGTGAGAAGCATTTAGTTTTCATGATGTTTTCTGTTCTCTTCTTCTAGACCGTTGCCAACTCTTTATTTTTTGTTTATCGAATCCTGCTAAATTGTCTTTGTAGGTTAGTTGCATATGCTCTTGAATCACTTGGATTGGACAAAGGATCTGCAATTGCCATTGATATGCCAATGGATGTGAATTCTGTGGTGATCTACCTTGCTATTGTTCTGGCAGGCTATGTAGTAGTATCCATTGCTGATAGCTTTGCTCCAAATGAAATTGCTGCCAGGCTCAGAATATCAAAGGCAAAAGCAATCTTTACCCAGGTAAATCTCTCCGGATTGCAGGGCATTCAAGATTAAACTCATAATGCTTTTTAGGAGTTACATCTGTGCTTTCAGTTTCCAGCATACGTCAGAAAGGAGGTTTAGAAGTATCATGGAGCCTTATTCTTCTATTACGTGTACTGTTTACTGGATCATTCTTTGATTCATCTATCTCAGCCTATATTGCGCTAGGTCTTGTCACTTTCACCAACTAAGGTTTGGCTACATATGGAAGAGGGTTCTGATAGGCTGAGCAAAAAAAACGAAGAGGGTTCTGATGGGTGGACTCTAGTGTGAAACTCTAATCACAGCTTAGGGAGGCTTGGGGAAAGAATCATTTGGGTTCAGAGTATAATTTATTCTTTTGTATTTATGCTTTATATGCACCTTGTCTATATAACTTTGTCCCCCGGGATCCACCACAGGTTGGGTTTGAGAGCCGTGTGATGGGTGACTATCCAGCACGGTTCGGAGAGCACTTTTAGTCTGCGTTGGTGAATGCAAGCCCCCTATCAAGCAAGAAAGAAGCGGCTCTTCCCACGGCAGAGTCACCATTGACTCTATTTATTATTATGGGAAATTAGTGTGTCAAGATGTCAATTTGAGATCTTATTTTGGTTCGATACGTCCACCTACGAGACTCACCTTTGGCTTTCGTCTCAGTGGGTGTATTATTCTACAATTTCCCAAAAGAACATTCATTCATTTCTTTCACGAGTGGAGGTCACACGTAAAGGGTAGTGTTCGAGCTTGTCCCATGTAGGTATAATAACACTTCCCAAGTTAGTGAATGAGCTCAAGAGTTTGCTTATGGAAGTGTATGTTGTTCATCAAGTATCTGAGAATTATGGGTCAGATTACCGAAGGTTGCTGGGCAGGAGCTGAGGCTACCTTGAGAGAGAGAGAGAGAGAGGGAGAGAGAGAGAGAGAGAGATTCTGGATATGGATGATCATAGCTTCTAGGTTGGCAAGATTGTACGGAGACAAAACGGATGGAGGCACAAGATTTGTATTTGGAAGCTTCCTACTGGTATTGGTTGCAGCTTACCCTAGTCCTTCAAATGTGCTAGTGTTTGGAAGCTCAGTCCTGCGACTAGCGTGTGCTAAATGTTATTGTACTTATTCCTTGTACTTGCTCTGAAATGGTTATCAAGTTATGTTAGATGCCTGGTTTCATAAGTTATTTGTGAAACTAGCTTCAAAGTTATTTGCATCCAGTCCACTGTATATCTGTCAATTTTCAAATTACATTCTTCCTAGGTGGATGTATGCCTTTATTTCCACTTTGGGTAATATGTTCATTGTCAAACTTCTCTTCCTCAGGATTTCATTGTTCGTGGTGACAAAAGCATACCCTTGTACAGGTAAGCTTCGTGTTACTCTTTAGCTGAATAGTGGTTTCCTTCTCTTCTGTCTATTGTGACGATTTCTCACATATAGGTTGAAATATGCAGTAGAGTTATTGATGCGCAGCCACCTGTTGCTATTGTTATTCCAAGTAGAAGCTCCAGCTTTGACACAAAATTGCGTGATGGTGACATTTCTTGGCATGATTTTCTAGCAAAAGTCAAACATTTCAGGCAAGAGCTTGTATTATATGTTGTATGTTACCTTTTTAATCTTTGTTGGTGACTTCTGCATAGCTTTGACATTTATGAGTTAGATTCTAATTTATACGTAGCATTTTGGCTAGGACTTATAGCTGATAGCTTTCTCATCTATCAAATTTTGAGACTTTACGATGCTAAGACATGGACAGTAAAATTGGATTGGTACGAGATATTTTCAGGAGTGTTATCTCTTGCCTCCCTCAAATGGCCGGTATATGGTTGAAGACTCTGATAGGACGGGTGTGTTGTAGTCTTGCTCATTAAATAAAGTAGTACATATGTAGCAGGTAATAAAACTAAGTGGAACTTGTGTTCTTGGAGCTAATTCCATTCAAAAACTTTTGGAAGCAAGAATACCATTGTGTGGTGCCCATGTTTACATCATGGTAATTATGAACATGCTGGTTGGGGAGCATGCAAGTTTGGGACATCTTAAAGCTACAATTAACTCCTTTGGTTCAACATATTGTCATTTTGAGATACTCATGATGTAAAAGAGTTTGCTAGCAGCCTCTTCAGTTTTATAAAATTTGTCGCCATTTAAGGTCTAATGCTGGTGCCAAAATTTGCAGACATGATGAATTTGTTGCAGTTGAACAGCCTGTCGATGCATTCACAAATATCCTTTTCTCTTCAGGAACTACAGGTAATGCAAAGTTTGAGGGTTTTGATTTGTGTGTATTTACTTAGTATCATTTCCATCTGTGAAATCTCTACCGTTGGCTTCTTCCAATATCAATCGTTGGAAACCTCTAACCCTACTTTACACCCAGTAACTGATATGCAGCCTTCATATTTCTCTCTCTCTCTCTCTCTCTCTCTCTCTCTCTCTCTCTCTCTCTCTCATTTTCCCCTCTACACCATGAACTCATCTAAGTATCTCACTGCCAAAACCAAACTGAAGATTGATCGACTCCATATTTGAGGATAGATCAACTCCATCTCTCTCTTGCACGCTGTTGAAGATCAATCATCGAGGTCGAGTTCAGGGTTTGTATGTATTTTTACCTTTAAACTAAGAGAAAGATGATTCCATCTGCCACTTGCTATTACATGCAGGGAATCTCTAGTAATGAGCTTTTACATGATCACTAACAAACTCAAACCAAAAAAAAGAAAATAAAGACTCAACCAGACATTTACCTTTCATCAACAGGGTTGTTGTAGTTAGTTTCATGGCACTGCAAAGACTGAATCATCACATGTAGAGTTGGCAGTGGCAGTAAGTTGAAAAGCCTAATTAGATTAAATTATGGTGTAGGGGAACCAAAGGCTATACCGTGGACCCTTGCAACACCTTTGAAAGCTGCTGCAGATGGTTGGTGCCACATGGATATCCGCAAAGGTGATATTGTTGCTTGGCCAACTAATCTGGGATGGATGATGGGTCCTTGGTTAGTTTATGCCTCGCTCTTGAATGGGGCATCCATGGCTTTATATAATGGCTCTCCCCTTGGTTCTGGCTTCGCAAAATTTGTACAGGTAGTAACCTGTTCTCACTATTGATAATCTGCCCCTTTTTTTTTTTGTTTTTTTGGTATCGCGTTATACACATTGTTACAAAGTAAATTATGTACCCCCAAGAGTTTTAGTTTTCTACAATTATTGATGTAAAGATCACCTAGTGTAAACTACTTTCACGAGAATAGTTCATTAGTTTCATGTATATCTTTTCATTATAAGGCAAGTGGTGCCATAAAGTTTACTTGGATGGCAATGTTTTATCGGTGTCGGTTTTTTAAATTTGTGATGAACTTAACTCTTTTATAGCGATTGTTGACAGCCCCAGACAGACCCGCCGTATGCATCCATAATCAACTCTAACCTCTCTCTCTCTCTCTCTCTCTCTCTGTGGCCTGAATATACGAACACCATAATTACAAAGACCCTGCTACAACATTCCTTTTTTAAAGTCAAGGCCACGCCAATGTTCTTTGTCCCCATTATAGGCTTCACCCTTCTTTATCCCTCTTAAGAACCTAAATTTACAATGTGTTGACCTTTTACAACCATCATTCATTGTGTGGTACTGCTCTCCTGGTATTAGGCCTTGTGCATTAGTGTTTTTATGCACTCATCCTTGAATGAAACTTCCTGGCAAATTATTGGTTCAACCCTAAGGATGGTGGCAATGAGGAATTTCAGTTTGTAATGTTTTACTGTGTGAATCAAAGAAGGGAATTGCTGACAATTAAGGGCTACGTGAGAAGATGCTATGTACTGCATTATTCATGTATTGCGGTATATTGAGAAGTTTTTTGAGGAATGAATTTGAAGGGGGATGGTTGCTTGGAGGAGTTATCCATCCAATGCCCATGAACGAACATCAGTGAAATATGTATATAAGTCACCCACTAATTGTCTATGCATTAAGTTCATAAAAGTGTTTCTAAATTTACACTGGCAGTTTTTTAAATATAATACTACATATTTGCGTTTTCTTGATGAGCGATATGCACGGACATATTTGCTGCCTCCATGTCTCAACTATGGTTTTTCAGCCTTCGTATCTTTTACAAGAAGTGCTTGGTTAAGTCACCACTCAGAAGTGCTTGTTTATGCTACGGGCCTGAGGTCCATCATCAGCTAATTTTATGGATCTCTGGCACTGTTGCCATGACTTTAAGGGGGCATTCGAACTTTTTATAGCCAGATTTTCATGGACAGCCTGACAGGACAAGTGTACAAGATATTACGTTAGAAATTACAGGATGGTCATAGGGATCCTGAAGACAGGGTCAAGCACATTATTATCAGATTAAGGCGACGTCCTTAACTTTAATCAACCTTTTCCTGTTCAATGGGTAAGCCCCTTCCATATAACTGCATTGTGCTGCAGGATGTATAAAACTTTGCAGTTTCGTGTCCCAATCAGATAATCAGAGTTTGCTCTGTCATCCGGTCAACTTTTAATTTGTTTTCTTGACATGGTAAATGTTGAAGCCGGAGAACTTCTCATGTGCTTTTCTATATCAAGGCCCAATTATGTTACTGTAGTGGGCTTATCTGGATAAAAAGTTGGTACGTCGTGTAGATAATGCATCTTACAAATGGAAAGAGGTAAAAATTGGGACGGTGAACCTTAGTTAGTTAGTTAGTCAGAGAGAGAGAGAGAGAGAGTACATTTCTACAGTGTGGTTTTTTTTTTTTGGAAACTTTTGAGACTTCTCTTTGGTGTCTTATATATATTTTAACTTTTCTAACTTGGCAGGATGCTAAAATAACAATGCTTGGTGTTATTCCAAGCCTTGTAAGGACATGGAAAACTGCAAATTGTACAGATAGCTATGATTGGTCTGCAATCCGGTGAGTGAAAGTTTTGGTATTACTCTTTACCTGGTTTATTCTTCCTACAGCAGTCAAATATCTTTACATACTCCCTCCCTCCCTCCCTTTAGGTTAGTCCATTTTTCCATTAATGGGTGTCACATAAAAAATGTCCATTTTGACAAGCCAATGAGCCAAATTTGATAGATTTTCTGTTTTGTTATTTCTCTGTTGAATTAAAGTAATAGCTCCTTAAATAGTTTAATTCCCTGGAAAGACAATTGATGAACGTAATGTTTTTATAGGGTAATGATTGTATCCTTGCATAGTTTGGTTACGGAAGAGGGATAAAGGAAGTACACAAATATGGTGTCTGTTGCATGTGTGGCTGAGTTGGCCAGGGTCTGAGAGGGACAAAGGGAGTATATAAACATGGTGTGCTTAGCAAGTGTGGCCGGGTTTTCCCTGTCTGCTTGCTCCTTGTATACTGACTCGCTGAGATTAATGTCACAACATGTCAGCTCGACATAAATTATATGCTAGTATGGGCTTCGTGTAAAAAGGTTCTGGTCGAGTATTAATTTCCTCTTTTAAATGTGGTAGTTGCTTCGGTTCCACTGGAGAGGCATCTAATGTCGACGAATACCTATGGCTCATGGGGAGGGCTCGATACAAGCCCATCATGGAGTACTGTGGTGGCACAGAGATTGGTGGTGGATTTGTGTCTGGGTCATTTTTACAACCTCAATCTTTGGCTGCTTTTAGCACACCAGCTATGGGATGTAGTCTGTTTATGATTGGGAATGACGGAATTCCTCTCGTAAGCACCATTCAACTTTATATCTGGAAGAAATGAGAAGCGTATGCTTAAGTACTTACACCAAGAATGCTGCACATACCACATCTGTACACTATATGCATTTTTCATGACTTCAACCTTTTTTGTCATCCCTTCTATTCTTTTCAAGTTACCCCTTCTATTCTTTTCAAGTACCGAAAGACGTGATGCGTTCACGCTAATATGTGGAAAATAAGAACAGCATGCATGACTGCTTTTTTTAATAAAGGCCATTTTTCTATCGGCATTAATATAGGCCATGTTTTCATGGATTTTCTCTCTTTGAAGTTGCGTGTCAAATGGAATTGTTGTGGTACTCATCAATTATGTGCAGGTTTAATGATATACACCTCTTACGTCTTAAACATTTTTTCCCACCCATTAAACTTTTGTCAGTTTTATTCTGTATGCATAACATTATCTTCTTATTGCCCATATCTCTTATGGACTTCATGCAAAGTTTCCAATCCAGCCCTAATCAAACTTTGTTTCGTTAAGTATTTGTACAACTAACAGTTCAGTAACCTAGTGGGATTTGGAACCGCAGTAGTAGGAACTTGGTTCAATTACCAATCATTTTCATTGATATTTGACTTCAACCAACCGCAAGCTTCGAATAATATATATGCATATATACATCTACCCTGATCATTTCAAACTACTCTCTCATACCATCTTCTGTAGCCACCAAATGTTCCAGGACTTGGTGAATTGGCGCTTGGTCCCCTGATGTTTGGGGCTTCAAATACATTGCTAAATGCTGAACACTATGATGTCTACTTTAAAGGAATGCCTGTTTGGAATGGAAGGGTAAGCTAGCATCCTCCTAGTGGACAAGCATGGGGATTTAACTCTGTTGAACATAAGGGGATAATTTTTGTTATCCAGGTTCTAAGAAGGCATGGGGATGTGTTTGAGCTTACTACTAGAGGATATTATCATGCACATGGTCGGGCAGACGATACAATGAATCTTGGAGGAATCAAGGTATGTATTACTCTTAAAATCTGACCTTTGCTAACTGTTGAGTTATCATGGGTATGTTCAGGAGCCTGGGCAGTCAAAGAGTACAAACTATGTTATCTAAAAGTTGATTTCTCAAGTGATCCCTGAAGTCCTGGACTATATGCACTAGGACTGGAATTGTGGCATTACATCGCTACCTACTATGAGATGAACCATCTATGTCAAATGGCTTGCATCATGACTGGAAACTTCCTCAAGCGTTCTTATAAAATAATACAGCTCTATTGCTTTGTTTGTCTTATATTAGCTACAAATGGATTTTTTAGTCTGCATTTGGATCATGGAATTGTGAAAGGATGTTTTTGGTTTCTTATTTGATCAATGATTTCCGTGGGATTTGTCAACGAGAAGGAAATTGATGCGGAAACAAAGAACAAATATAGCTATTTTTTTTACTTAGGGAATGGAACCAAAAAACTAAGTTTAGTTCCTTCACTTCCTTATCTTGTCCTTCACCTTTTGCTTTGGTTCCATAAATCGCTCAACAAATACATGATTCATACACAGCCTTCATGTTAGCATGGCTCAAGGAACGGCCAATGGAGGCCTGAACACCTTTGAATTCAAATTTAGACTGGCTCCATAATTGTGAATTGAAACATCATTATCTCAATTAGTGGCAGGACTGATGAATTGGCACCCTTAAGACACCAGCGACACTCACACTTTTAGTTACACATTTCATGTGTGGACAATTAGAGGGTTGCTTTTATATTCGGAGCCCCCACTCCATGTATTGATCTATCTAATCTATTTTGGTTCATGTTTTGGCAGGTAAGCTCAGTTGAGCTTGAGCGCATTTGTAATGCAGTCGACGACAATATTCTTGAGACAGCAGCAGTTGGGGTGCCACCTACGGGAGGTGGGCCTGAGAGGCTGGTCATTGCTGTCGTTTTCAAGGATTCCAGAGACTCCACCCCAGATTTAAATAAGTTGAGAACGTCTTTTAATTCTGCATTGCAGAAGAAACTGAATCCTTTATTCAAGGTATAAACTATGGGTGAAATGTTTGGCATATAGCTTGAATGGCAGAACTTTTGCCCTTCTTTTGGCATTAATAATGCTACTATTGCAGGTATCACATATCGTGCCCATCTCGTCTCTACCTCGGACAGCTACAAACAAGGTCATGAGAAGGGTTTTGCGGCAACAGGTAGCTCAAATTGACCAGAATTCCAAAATTTGAGTCCTTTGTTCCAAATGAGAGCACTTTACTAAGATGTTAAAGACCATAGACATTGTTTCATCCTATTTTTGAATGATATATACAAAGAATAAGCCTTAGTGGCGCATGAATTGCAACATTTGGATTAGTGTGTCCCCAGAGAAGAATCGGCAATGTCCTTCAATTTCAAACACATCTCTGGATAGCTGGTAGAGTGCATTGGAAATTATAACTTTGTTTTCCCCCTCATTTCCCCCCTTCGTTCTAAATCTCATCAGTAATGGGGAGGGTACTTAAGCTCGGAAAGTGACTTGTACATCCCTCCGTCCCAAAAAGATTGTCCGGTCTGCAAAACAAGGACATGAAATTATTGCATTTTTGTTGAATTCAAACTTTATGCCGTTAATTACTCTTTTTCATTTTTCAAAAAGAAAGTGATTTTTCAAATTCTTGTTTTGATCGGACAATCTTTTTGAAACAGAGGAGTGTCTGTTTTTATTCTTTTGGGCTGTTACTCCTTTCTCTCTTTTTCTTTGTACTCCCTATTTTACTTTGTTCATTTCTGAAATTAGTCGATAAAGGGGTTACGTTCTCAAAAAACTTCAATGATTTTACTTAGGAGCCGGTAGTACGTGACGATTTTACTTACGACGTGGTGTCCCAAGCCCCTCCCTACCTCACATTCTTGTGGGGTCCTCATATTTAGTCTCTGGTTTCACGAAAATGTGTGGTTGTGGATAGGCATATGGGGCATTGAATAATTTTTCCAAATCTTCATTCCTATAATAGATTAATAGTCGTGTTCAAACTTAATATAACAAGATTACATGACATACTTAAGGATAATAGATTAGATTAATAGTCGTGTTGAAATCTGAGTTATTTTGTTTTTGGGTAATGATAATGACAAAATTATTTTTGTTGGTGCCAAAATTTTAGTGCACAAAAGTCAAAAATCAATTATCAAGTCAAACTTGTGAAAATATTAATCTGGAATACTATTTTTGTCCTCGCAATTAATTACCTGATTTAAGAGCTAAATCCTATGTAATGTTTATTTAGAAAATAAGATTTTAAAAACAGAAAGAGAAAGAGAGAGTTATAATCAACCTCATTATCCCGTTTCAATTAAAAAGCTAACGTGAAAGACCAATTGAAAAACCAATACTATTAAATTGTGAAGTACGTCTACATCTCACTTGTCATGTACTTTAAAAATAGAGAGAGAAAGCCTCCCCTATTTATCTACGTTTCACTTGTCATGTACTTTGAAAATAAAGAGAGAAAGCCTCCCCTATTTATCTGCGTCTCACTTGTCATATACTTTGAAAATAGAGAGAGCAAAGGAGAGAGAGAGCCCCCCTCCCCGGTTTCAGGGTTGTCACGATCGACCTCCCTCCTCGTCCCTCTAGCCCTCTCTTCCTCTCCTTATCTTTCATGGGCGTTTGTACTGTTCAAAGTATGGCAGGAGTGGACTAGACGACTAGTAATAGTAGTTTTAAGTGTAATAAGTGTGGACTAATAACAATAGTGTGGCAAGTGTGTAGTACGTAGTAGGTGTGAACTAATTATGCGTAATACTATTCAAGTGTAAACCAATTATGTGTGGTACTATTTGTATGAAACAATCAGTGATGCAAGCAGGGAGGTACAAATATAACTGCTTACATCACTGATTGCCTCATACAAATAGTACCACACATAATTGGTTCACACTTGAATAGTATTACACATAATTAGTTCACACCTACTTCGTACTACACACCTGCCATACTACTGTTATTAGTTCACACTTATTACATAGATATTACATGCTGTTATTCGGGAGAGATGATCTCCCACTCTCCCCTCTATTTTTGGGTTTGCCATCATCAAGTTGTGATGGATTCTTCCTTTTTTCTCCTTTCTATTTTGTTTTTTCATCTCCAACTCAAGATCTGCTTTTGTAGATTTCGTTGATCGGTAATGAGTCCTCTGGCGGACGTCGAGTGGAATACAATGATGGGATTTGGGCGGCCAACCACTGTTTCTTGGGATCTATAGATGACGATGATAACGTTTGCGGTGACAACAATGAATGACGGTGGTGTATCATACCGCTCAAAGAATCATACTGTTTATTTAACCAAAACTCAATATTTTATACACCCATCGATATCCGATCAAGCTTGTTCTTTTCAACCTAATGTGAAAAGAATTTAATCTCAATGTTATCTTCATGTATTGATGGCCTATAGACAAGAAAAAGGTTTTCATTCATTGGCCTGATAAATAAAGAAATCTTGCCGGCTTTAAGATAATAATAAATAAATTATTGTAGCATCTCAAATAGAATCTTTAAAATGTCCAAGCATAACCTTCAAACACTATTTCACTTTTCGTTTTTTTTTTCCTCACTTCAAATTGGTTGTATTACTAACATATTAGTAACACCAAAATAATATATATAGGGAAGTGATAATGCCAAAACTTTTTTTGTTGAGGCCAGAATTTCAATGCATAAAAGTCTTGTACATTGCACATGGTACAAGTCTTTTGTGCACTAGAATTTTGGCATCAACAAAAATAATTTTGACATTATTACTACCCAATAATGTATTCTACGTATTAATTTTTTACCAGTTTCTTTTGCTTGATTAAAATCTGCAATCCTATTTATAGTAATAATAATCTATGTATTCGTTTGCCACTACTCACCTTTAAATTTTTTATCAACATAGATTTTTATTTAGCCCATTGATTAGTAGTCTCTTATATAATAAAATAAATATAAATATACACCAGGATGAGTTTATAATGCTCGCAAAAAAAAAAGCACATAGATCGAGTTCACAAAATGAAAGGACTGAAAATTTAAGAAAACTTAACAAAAACTAACAAAATTGTTTATATATCCAGCAGTTATATAAAAAGAGGCAGTTTTTCGGATGTCCATTTCCAATTTGGGACGATTTTACCCTTTAATTTCACCCATTTTACCAATTGCCCAGGGCATGTCAGATTCTCCTTTACAATTTTGCCCCTCGATTTCGGACAATTTACGATTTAACTGGGTTTTAATAAAGGGCCAGATTTTTTCTCCCCACTCTCCTCTGCCGCTTCACTCCAAGCCGTAGTTCCTTCCACAGACCCAGCCATGGACGACAACAACCCGACCTCCTCGCCGCCGCCCCCTAACTCACCCTCGATGATGCCCGCTCTCTCCTCTCCTCCTTCACCCACGACCAGCTCCTCTCCATCGTCCTACGCCACCCCGACGTCCTCTTCGCCTTCCATACGAACGGCCATCCGAGACCAGATCGCGTCTCTCCTCTGCTATCTCTCTCTCTCTCTCCGTAGATCTGTCGAAACTGCAAGTAAGAAGCCCTAATTTCAACCCAAGCCCTTGTTCTACGAAATGGACGAAGACGACGGCAATGAAGAAGGCAACGACGAAGAAGCATTCCCGTTTGCGTGTTGGAGCAGAGGAGTCTACGGTTTGAGCGAACGGTGCGTTCCGTAACGGTCAGATCAAGTCGATTTTCCCGTTATTCGGCCGGAGTCTTTTGCTGGTTCGCGATTTGGCACCGGGGAGGGAAGATGTGCCCCATCGACCTCCGGCGGAGAAGGTATTTTTATTAGAAAAATTATAGTAGTTTTTCCTCAGAGTTTAACTAGATTTATATATAAGCATGTCAGCGTCTTTATGCAACAAAAGCTTGTTAATAAGAAATTCCAGTGTAGTGATTTTATTGCCCCCCGTTAGAACAGCTCCATTATAATCAGTTTTGTTATTGAGTTTGCGTGTATTACAATTTCCTTGAATATGTGTTACATATCTGAGATTCTGTTTGCCTTAGTTTAAGGAATTGTTGTTATCTTAATCATCATTACTGATTATCTATGTTTGAAACTGGAGTTTCTCCATATTTCTGGATTTCTAATTTAGAATTTTTGCTATGTTAATCATTAGTTTTTTCTGATGTTTTGGTTTTTAAATATTTACTTATTTATGCCTGCTTGAACGGATGTATGGATTATATGCATCATATCTTCTCGTTTATGTTGCTAAATGCTCATGCGTAGCAAAAATCTTCTTCGTTTGTTCTGTTTGGCAGACTTTACGCCAAAATTCTAACAGAGGCACTACATCTTAGTTGAGGAGGGTTTAAACCTCCAGTAGATGCTAAGAAATGTGTTTCTGTCAGGCTCTTTCCTCCTTGCCAAACCCATTTGGTTACCAACTAATATCTAAATACAGGAGAGCCAGGTTCTGTGATGCATTATTGCATGTTCTTGCATCATATTCTCGATTGATTTCCCTTTACACTTGCAATTTCCCAACTTATATAATGTTGGAATCATGGTGATATAGGAACCAGTTTGGAACAAGTATTAGTGATTCTGCAACAAAACATAAGGATTTGGTTTGGTTAAAGTTTATCAACTCACAGATACTTCTGCGAGTGAGTCATGTTCCTGTCCTAATCGAATCAGAAACCGATAGTCCTCAGTTACTCACACATGCGTATCTCTGATGCTTGAAATTAATTTTCTTTAAATTAATGAAGTATTGGAATCTATTTGGATACTCTTAAGTTTATTTTTTCCTTCTTATTTGAATGAACAGATACTGTAATTTACGCATTCAAACTGTTACAAAGTTTACATTGTAATATTTGAACCGTAGAATAAGAGAATCAAGGTCTCAGTAAGTAAAACATTTCTGACATAAAGAATAATTGTGTAATATTTTCATTACTTTTTAATACAAGAACTAATAATGCTATAGCAATATATTGTAAAGTATCTTGGCAGCTTTTGCCATTCCATCACTGGCATGTCCAAAAAAAACTGCGCCAATGATGTTCTGGAGTAGAACTCATCCTCAGCAATTCTTGTCAGATCTGTTTTTTTTTTTTTTTGTTGAAATTTACCATTTGACAGCCATCCAAGTGAAGCTGAAGAATCATTACAGCTGGGTGCATTTTATGCATAGTAAATTTGTAGATCCTCCACATTGCCTCCGGTGGCAACACCCATTTTGTTGTTTGGAATTTTGTCAATGTTGTCGTGAAAAACATTATTGACAAATTAGTTATGTTTTGTAACTAAAAAATCATTGCTTATAAACTGAATATAGTATTGACTGGCCTAAAGAATGTTGATTTGCGTGTACCATCATTTCCAGTGAAGCATTTAGAACAAATCACACTTACAACAAATGCTAACCACTGCTTTGCCTCTTCTCCTTCAACGTCTTCCTCAGTTGCCCTTTGATAGGGAAATCTGAGCTATTGGTTTGTTCTTTCTGCATCTGCTTTCTGCGTGGCTGGTGCTGGAACTACCACTTGCTGGTATGTATGCCCATTTTTTGGTTTTCTTAGCATAACATTTTATGAAGAGTGCATTTAGTATCCTTGAAAGTTTTAATACAGCATCATCTTTCTTTTGCTCAACTAACTACTACTTTGTTGTACATTTTGTCACACCAATTATTGGATGATTCACATATCACACATGAATTTGGAAGATGTTACTTGCACAAGTAGAGTATGTGTTTGGAACTGATACAATGGATACAATTAAGTATGTGTTTGGCATCAATATAATCTCAAATTAATTGTATCCATATCCTATCACTTGGTCGTATCCGTATGGACATATGGTGTATCATATCGTATTGTGCCGTATCTGTATCCTGTCATGTGGTCTATGCTTCGCAAGTTCAAATGTTTTGTTCTTGTTTTGTGTCTTTCATTGCAGAAGAGATCAGTATCCTGAATCATCTTTCCGGACCATTTTTATGCTTTTGGCTTTGTTTGCTTGACAATGGTGCTGGAATAACTAATTTGGACGTTTAAATTTCCTGAATAACCATTGATATCCATCATATATGTGCTTCTATTATATGGCATTTCACTATTTTATGTGATGAGGTACAATTTTTTAGATTTAAGTTCGCATTCATTTGATTTCTACTCGCTTTGTTAGGTGCTAGAGCCTAAGGGTCCGTTTGATTAGAAAGCATTTCAGCATTTTATGTGATGAGTTTCAATTTTTTAGATTTAAGTTTGCAGTCATTTGATTTCTACTCGCTTTGTTAGGTGCTAGAGCCGAGGGTCCGTTTGATTGGCAAGAAAACGGTAGAAAGTGCAAGAAAGAGGGAAAAAATATGCTTTTTTGGCGTTCATTTAGCAAGAATGTCCTAAAAAGTAATAGAAAATAAACTTTCCCATACAATCCTCTAAAGCTAGGAAGTGTGCTTTACTTTTTCTCACAAAAAAGTGCAGGGAATTTTATTTTCTTGCAAGAATGAACATTTATTACTATAACTTCTATATTTTCTTGCAAAACTTTCATCTTAATCAAACAAATGTGAGAAAAAATACATTTTCTTTTTCTTTTCTCTTACTTCACTTTCTCTCATTTTCACTTTCCATTATATTTTTCTCGCTAATCTAACGGACCCTAATGATGTCTTACTCCTCTTTCTTTTCCTAATATCTTTTTAATTGTTCATGTTTATGTGGCGTTTTGCTAAGCAATGTGAGCGCAAATTATTCTATTTCATTGTTGGGCTTCTCCTATGAGAGTTGAATGTATATGATCCTGTAAAATAGTGCGGAGGTCTTTGAAGTTCTTTTACCAATTCCAATAGTTATATGGTGATATCTTTTCCTAGAATTCGACTTTACGCCTGTTCGATTAAAGGAAAGAGGAATTGGAGAGCTATGTTTTGGTTGCTTTGGGTTAACTATTATTGGACTTGCAGTAAGAATTTAATGCGCTATTGTCTCTTAACTACATGGCCAATTACTTTTGGGTAAAACATTTTCACGGAAGAACAACTTTTTGATAAGTTTGTGTAAATCAAATTGAGCCTTCGAAACTTAAAATTTCCTTTAACTTCTTTTGTGTCCTACTGTCTACCTTGTGGCATAAGCTTGATTATAGCATTGTTTGGTTGCAATTGCTTCACCCTTTATCTTATTTTAAGGTTTTGTTTTCCATGTCTAAATGCTCGAAGTTAATAGTTTACAGAAAGTGTCAAGGTTATGTGCTTCAAAAGTAATTTTTTGGTTATGTGCCTCTCTATGGACATGTTTTTAGAGACAAGTGTAACCCATTCTTTGAGGTGAACCTACGACGTTGCTGCTATGTGTAGGTCATACTATTCCATTGCCTGTTAAAAATGTTTGTGCTGATTTGCTCTTTTATCGTAATAGGTCATGCAAAACAAAGTAGAGATGGCAAGAAAAGGAATGACGTTTCCTTTTAGTTCACTTTGTTTTGTAAGTTCATATGGAGGCTCATTGGTGATTGGTTGTGTGGGATAATAATTCAGGTGGTCCATTACGTTTAGGTTTGTGGTAAATAGTGATGTGCCCATTTGATTTTGAAAGTGGCTTCATTAACATTAAATTCTTATGTAGGCAAGCTAGGAAAAGTGGACAACTTGATTGCTTTTCTATGGTTGGAGATATCCTTGATCGTGGAGTTTTTTTACAGGGCAACTCATATTGAAGGTGAACAACAGTACTTGTATGGGTTGCCCTTTACTGACTGTTTTTTTTTATGGACGATGCAGGCAATGCCATTCTAATTGGCCAATACCATTTTTTTTGGTGGAGCAGGTTGGCGTGTGGAGAATGGGGTTCATTTCAATGTTTAGAGATTCGTTGGGGAAAAATTAAAAAAATTTCGATTGCCTTATGTATATCATTTCTCTTTCTTGAGTAACTCTCTTTTTTGGAGTCCTATTGCCATGTCTTTCGTGCAGTATGTCATTTTTGGTTTGCTGCCCACGACAAGTAGATAGTAATAACTGACCTCTTGCATCAAAATCGTGATAATCCCAGCCCTATATCCTCCCTTATTATTTTTATAATAATAAAAAGTGGTTTTCCGCCTGCCATTTTTTGCCCCAATTTCCCGATTGTGTCCCTCAATTGGAGGGGTTGAAGTGTTCTCCTACTGGCCAATATGGTCATTTCGACGTTGTAGATCTGGTGGGTTCGTGTCGCGATCTTGGCTCATTCTGCTCCTGTTCATGGGGACATGCATGCATGTCCTTCTGCCGTTGGTGGGTGTTAGGTGTTGGTGCTAGGGCAGGCTGGTGTGGAGATCTGAGTCTGTGGACTCCTACTTTCATGGCTGTCTTTTCTGGCTTCCACTGCACTGCTTCCTCTCTCCAAGTTCTTTGTTTGCCTGGTCGAAGCTGTTGTCCAGCTTGGTTAGCGAGTGCAGGTAACTCTTCAGATTTTTTGCTTTTTCCTAAGTTGCTATGTCTGCCCACAGACCCCTTGGCTGCAATTTTGGGTGCGTAGTGGTTTTGCTGTTCTTTCTGATTTTGTGGTGTTTGTTCAGGGTTTTCTTTTGCGTTGGTGCTTCTTCTCTCATGATGGTGCATCCCTTGACTTTATTTTCCCTCGCCGCCCCACCTTACCCAATCTAACGATACGCCTCAATCCACAGGCGCACACGCCCCTAAAAAAAAAAGCCCCAATGGAGCTATGAACCCTAAAAAAAAGAGGCCATATAATCCCCGCTTTTTGGTAAAGTATGCTCTGCTTTGTATTACAGGGATAGTTTGGGTGTTGATGTGGTGCTCCTTTGTA
Organism: Rhododendron simsii; assembly: GCA_014282245.1. Lineage (NCBI taxonomy): Eukaryota > Viridiplantae > Streptophyta > Magnoliopsida > Ericales > Ericaceae > Rhododendron > Rhododendron simsii. The sequence goes on from CM024964.1 coordinate 22,692,499, forward strand.
GGTTTGTGATCCTCCTGCAGATGTATATGCTTTGTTTTGTTTTTTTTTTTTTGGTAAATGAAAATAAAGTCATTGCCTGACAGATGCGAACTGTTCTGGGGAAACCCCATGTACTTAGCAGGCACACGCCTTAACCACTCGGCCAAAGCGACGCTTTGGTATTTATGTGCTTTGTTATTTATTAGGTTTATGGTAAAGAGTTTGTGTATCGTTTCTTTCACATTAGCTTTGCTATCAGTTTATGGGTTCTGTTGTCCTCTTCATACTCCACCCGGCGTAGTGTGTTCTGATCGGTTGTATTTCCAGCAGCTAGCTTAGGCAAGTACTTGCCCATATTTCTATGATTATGTGTGTGCTGAGGTTGCTAGAGAGAACCACCTATGCGTTCCACCTGGTTCTTTAGTACTTTTCGGCATTTACAAGTGTTGTTTATTGTACCTTCTACGTTTCCACTTCCTTTAAGGTACCGGCCCATTACACACAATATTTTTACTGCAATGTACTGTCAATTAGTGTCCGTTTCCCGTAAAATGCATGTAGGCCAAATCATTGTAACTTGGCTTTCTGCCAAATCATTGTCTCTCATATCGCATGCAGAGATTGCCCCAGGGCCTCTGGCGACACTTTCCTTATAATGGTCCAGCCACATGGGTTTTGGGTAGTCATGGATATCGAGCTTGGCCAGTTCAGGTTCTTGGCCATCGCTTAGCAATGGCTGGAGTACTTTCCGTAAACTGCATGGGTGAAAGGATGGGTATAAGTTTATCTTGGCAGCTGAGCGTAAGTGGATTTTCCATGCCATCATCCTTGATGAAAATGACCGTCAGATGGTTTTCAACTGGACTGGCCCTAATTTGCAGTCGCGAGAGCTCCATCCTCCTCCACGTAAACACATTCCTGCATTTATTGCATACATGTGCTTTCCTCTTGCTTTTCCTCTCCTGTCTCTCCTATAAATGTTCCTCCATTCCCTAGCACACAACAAAGACATAAGCACAAAACACACACATGTTGCTGCACATGCACGAACAGACAAATTCTTCTTCCCTCTAATAGTGAGCTTTGCATGCACCTGCATTTATGCCTTTGTCTTGCTCCTTTGTTTTGGTTCTAGGACATTTGCCCACTTGCTGGTCACCTTCAACTATTTCAATTGAACAAAGTGTAATGAAATTTAGGCATTTGCATCTTCCAGGCCTACAATTGCGTCACATACATGCTTTTCCTTATTGTGCATATTTATTGCATTAGATTAACAATTATGTTGGGATTAGTCACTAGATTAGCTAAACTTGTGATTACTTTTCCTAGGAGTTAGAACTTTGTCTGAAAGACTTGATTTGTGGAAAATTTACAGTCTTTACCAAGTGAACTAGATGATTTTATTTTCTACTGTTTATTCGTAGGCTGTTATTAGTAATTTGGAAGATGCACAAATTGATACAGCCATCTCTGCTGCTATGAAAGAGAGCAAGCCCGTTATATAAGCATCAGCAGCAATTTAGCTTTCATTCCTCACCCCACTTTCAGCAGAGAACCCATTCGATTTGCCCTGTCGCCCCGGTAATTCATCGGACTCTGGATAATCTTTGAAGTAGCTCCTCAATTTTTTGTGAACCCAATTAATCGATCTGATATTTGATTGGTATGTTATGACATCTTGGCACAGGTTGAGTAACAAGATGGGGCTTGAAGCTGTTGTGGAAGCAGCAGCAACATTTCTTGACAAGGCAGTGAAGCCAGTAATGGTGGGAGGTCCAAAACTCCGAGTTGCAAAAGCCTACGATGCCTTTGTTGAACTGGCAGATGATTCTGGTTATGCTGTGCCAGTGATGCCATCGGCAAAAGGAATGTTTCCAGAGCACCGCCCTCACTTCATACGGACTTACTATGGTGCCGTTGGCACTGCATATGCAGAAGATGCTGTCACAAAATATGGCTGTGATTGCTGAAACTGGAGACTCTTGGTTTAATTGCCAGTAGCTGAAATTACCAGAACGATGTGGATGAGTAACATAATCCCTTTAGATTCTTTGGTGTATGACTTTATTAATGAATCTTTTGATCTTTCAAGTTTGTTTTTGAATACTTTCTACAAGGACACTGCCTTGCCATCTGTAAATACCTTATGCGATGTAAAATCTGCATGTAATCCATCAAACCCTATACCACTTTACCTAATCAATGTATTATGTATGCACAAGTACTCCAATGCCTGCAACTTAAAACTTATTCCATTACAGAAAACTAGCGGATTGTTCTTCAATAGCTTCTTTTACCATTCTACCATTTTCTAACCCGTTCTCTTCAACGGGCACATTATTCGTGCTGTCCTATCTTTAACTGCTAAAACCTTTACTGATTTTTCTCATTTATTTGAATCACTGTTGCTATGCTACTCATAAACTTTCCCCCTCTTTATATAGTGTCCGCATATCTTCTATTTTTGTTACCTAATGCATGCCACTTCTGACACCATATGTGCATTGAGGCTTCGAAATTTTATCAACAACAAAAACAACCACAACACCTACCCTACAAAAATTTTTGTGCTTAATTTCAAACAGTTCCTAAATAACCCATTGTCTCAAACCATAACAACCATATACCTCCCTATCCTAAACGGGCACATGATATTCGTGCCTTGCACGTGGCCGCATCTAGTTGTCAAAAAAGATGAGAACCCTAATGCCATGAACAACATTACAGCAATTATGGAGTCTTACACAATTCATTATCTTATGTATTTACCCTCAATGCATGAACTATTTCCCCTCCTTTCTGTCCAAACTCAAGAATTAATCTAGAGTAGAGTACCATAGCTTACTCTTCTTCCTCCTCCTCCTTCTTGGACGGAAGGAAGCAAGTGAAAATGAGCAAAGGAAGCGAGTAGAAATGAAGCTAATCAGAGAGCGAGAAAAAGGGACAGAATGTTTTGAGGGAATATGTAGAGTGTAAAAGCGTCAAGAAGGCAAATCTTGCATGGCTCCATAATTTTGTGTGCGTGCACTAGTAATTTTGATGAGAAATAAATAAAATAGGTGGTTAGTATGCGGTAAGTATAATCTACACACACACACACATATGAAATTGAAAACTTTAAATTATGTTTAAAAATAAGGGGAGAATTTTTGATAAGTCCATTATAGAATGTTTCTAACCCATCCAATCCACTTCTAAAGTTTCTAACACCTCTAGTCCACTAAAAAATTCAATGACAAAAATAACCTATATAAAAGAAATAAGAGCCTTGTTTGGCTAATACAAAAAATACATTTTTTCTTTTTTTCGATCTTATTTCAACCACATAACCACCACCACCACCATAATGACCACCACCACCACGTCGCCGCCGCTGCCACCACCATGCCCCCACCACCGCCCCCACCACCACCGCCACCACTCCATCACCATCACCGCCACCAACACCACCACCGGCACCTCCACCACCACTACGCCCCCACCACCATCTCCACCACTAATTTGTTGTCGCTGCCACCACCACGACGCTGCCGCCGCGACCACCACCACAACGCCGCCACCTCCACCGCAATTACCACCACCACCAAGCTGCCGCCACCACTCCGCCACCGCTATCACTCCACCACCACGCCGCCACAACCACCACCACCGCCACAACCCAGTCACCTCCACCACAATTACCACCACCACCAAGCCGCCGCCGCCACCACCACCACTGCATCCACCGATATCACTCCACCACCACGCCGTCACAACCACCACCATTACCACAACGCCGCCACCTCCACCACAATTACCACCACCACCAAGCGATCACCACAACCACCACCACCACACCACCACTCCGTCACAACCACCGCCGCCGCCATCATTCCACCACCACCATCGAAATGACAACCATCACGCCGCCACCATAACCACCACCACTCCACCACCACCACGCCGCCGCCACCACCACTACCGCCACCACAACCACCACCACTACTCCACCAACACCACCACCACCACGCCGCCGCCATCACTCCACCACCACCACTTCTTCTTTGGTAATTCACCTTCCTTTGGGTCACACTTGCTTTTCTGATGTCTCATTGGCGTTAGTGTTTTAAGAAAATAATTTGCAAATTAAAAATGTAAATTTGCAGTTTAAATTTCCATTGGTGTTAGTGTTTATTTAATAATTTGCAGTCTAAATTTGTGTGTAGACTACAAATTTGCACTTTCAGACTGCAAAATTTACGAAAGTGTATTTATTTGCAGTCTAAAAGTACTATAAATTTGCAGTCTAAATTTTCTCAGGCATTGGTGTTCAATTAACAATTTTGCGGTCTAAAAGTACAAATTTGCAGTCTAAATTTTCATTGGCGTTAGTGTTCATTTAATAATTTGCAGTCTAAATTTTTGTTTAGACTGCAAATTTGCACTTTTAGATTGCAAAGTTTACGAAAGTGCCTTTATTTACAGTTTAAATTTTTTCTAGCATTGGTGTTCATTTAACAAATTAGCAATCTAAAAGTACAAATTTGCAGTCTAAATTCTCATTGGCGTTATACTCATCTAATAATTTGCAGTCTAAATTTTTGTGTAGATTGCAAATTTACACTTTTAGACTACAAAGTTTACGAAAATGTCTTTATTTGTATTCTAAAAGTGCAAACTTGCAGTCTAAATTTTCTCTTTGCAGTCTAAAATCCCACTGGCGTTAGTGCTCATTTAATAATTTGCAGTCTAAATTTGTGTGTAGACTGCAAATTTGCATTTTTAGACTGCAAAGCTTATGAGAGTGCCTTTATTTGCAGTCTAAATTTGCAGTCTAAATTTTTTCTGGCATTGGTGTTCAATCAACAAATTTGCAATCTAAAAGTGCAAATTTGAAGTCTAAATTCTCATTAGCGTTAGTGCTCGTTTAATAATTTGCAGTCTAAATTTTTGTGTCATTAGCGTTAGTGTTCGTTTAATAATTTGCTGTATAAATTTTTGTGTAGACCACAAATTTGCACTTTTAGACTGCAAAATTTACGAAAGTGCCTTTATTTGCAGTCTAAATTTTTTCTAGGGTTGGTGTTCAATTAACAAATTTGTAATCTAAAAGTGAAAATTTGCAGTCTAAATTCTCAATGGCTTTAGTCTTCATTTAACAATTTGCAGTCTAAATTTTTGTGTAGACCGTAAATTTACACTTTTAGACTGCAAAGTTTACGAAAGTACCTTTATTTGTAATCTAAAAGTACAAATTTGCAGTCTAAATTTTCTCTGGCGTTGGTTTTTTATTAACAAATTTGCAGTCTAAATTGTCATGAGCGTTTGTGTTCATTTTAGTTTACGAAAGTACCTTTATTTGTAATCTAAAAGTACAAATTTGCAGTCTAAATTTTCTCTGGCGTTGGTTTTTTATTAACAAATTTGCAGTCTAAATTGTCATGAGCGTTTGTGTTCATTTTATAATTTGCAGTCTAAAAGTGTAAATTTACAGTCTAAATATATAACGAAAAGTATGTATAGTGCATTTGGTCATTGTGGTGGTGGTGGTCATTGTGGTGGTTGGGGCGGGGTGGTGGTGGTAATTGTGGTGGAGGTTGCGCCATTGTGGTAGTGGCGACGGTGACGTGATGGTTGAGGTGGTGGTGGGGGCGTGATGGTGATAGAGGTGGTGGGAGTGGTGGAGCCGTCGTGGTGGTGGCACCGTTGTGGTGGTGGTAGAGACGGTGGAGGTGGTGACGCCGTCGTGGTGGTGGTGGTGGTGGTGGGGGGGGGGGGGGGGGGGGGGTGGGGGGGGGGGGGGGGGGGGGGGGTGGGGGTGGGGGCGGCATTATGATGGATGTGGTGGTGGTAATTATAGTGGAGGTTGCAGCAATGTGGTGGTGGTGGCGGCGTGGTGGTTGAGGTGGTGGTGAGGGCGTGGTGGTGGTGGGGTTGGGGGCATGGTGGTGGTGGAATGGTGGTGGCGGTGGTGGAGTGGTGGTGGTTGCGGCGTTGTGGTGGTGGTGTAAATGGTGGTTAGGGCGGCATTGTGGTGGCCGTGGCGGTGGCGTGTTGGTTGTGGTGGAGGTGGTGATGGTGGAGCGGTGGTGATGGCATCGTGGTGGAGGTGGTAGTGGTGGTGGTGATGGAGTGGTGGTGGTAATTGTGGTGGAGGTTGCGGCATTGTTGTTGTGGTGATACTTGGCGGCGGCGGCGGCGGCGACGTAGTGGTTAAGGTGGTGGTGGGGGCGTGGTGGTGGTGGTGGTGGTGGTGGGGGCGGAGTTTTGGTGGCGGCGGTGGTGGTGGAGCGGTGGTGGTTGCGTCGTGGTGGTAGTGGTTGAGTGGTGGTGGTTATGGTTGTGGTGGCAGCGTGGTGGTGGTAATTGTGGTGGAGGTTGCGGCGTGATGGTTGAGGTGGTCATGGGGACGTGTTGGTGGCTGTGGTGGTGTGGTGGTTGTGGTGGCGTGGTGGTGGTGATGGTGGAGGTGGTGGCAGCGGCGGCGATTGTGATGGCGGTCGATTGTGATGGCGGTTGTGTAAAGTTTAATGAAAGGACAATTTTGTCCTGTCAAAAATTGAAGTGGACCTAAGACTTTAAAAAAAGTAATGGGCTGGACTAGAGATGTTTTGAAAATATGAGGTGGATTGGACATGTTACAAAATCCTATAAGGGACCTTACAACAACTCTTTATAAAAGTAATCATATTACAGATGATAGAAATATATGAATTTAAATTTTGCAGGAGTTCATGTCACAAAATCATCTTTCTAGCTCAGTAGCGGTACAATTTTCAGAGTAACTTTTATAATTTCTGCCAGTAAAGCTCTGGAGATCTTTTAAATGGTTGGGCCTTAGCCCAATTGAGGTAGGCCTTTTTGCAAGTCTGAAAACTAGTGGGGCCTAAGTAGAGCCAACCCTTCCCTTTCCTTGAGGAGGTAGACATTTGAGTTCAATTGGGCTTTAGCATTGCTCTGCAAAGAGCTTTACCTCCCTTCTTTAAAAAACTCAGATCCACTAGAAAAAGAATTAACTATTGGCTAGCTTCGAATAGCATTGACCAATATATAGGGACAAGAATCACTAAATTCGGGTTCACGAGCAAGAAGATATGGTAAGCCTTGACCGGTAACGGCTCATTAGATCATATATTAAAAGAATCAATTAATTAATAATGTCAATGTCATAGAGAGTATATGTATATCCTAAATAATATAAAATTGTATGAATCTAAAAAAACATATGCATGCATGGCTTTGGCTTGAGATCGCAAATAAAAATATCAGCTATAATACACACAAAGGCCATCAATATATGCAAAAACCAATAAGAACCACCAATGTTGCATGCACGAGACCAATGATCAATCAATCAATAAAGCACATCAATCGACTTGTTCAAGCGTATCCCCCCTTGTATCTCGAGTAGTTGCTGGAGGTGTTGTTCCGAAGAGCGCAGCAGCCGACGGAGTAGACGAGGATGACGAACACGAGGATGCACGTGTTGATCACTGCCAGTAGCCGCCACTCCTTCTTGAGGTTGGCAAGGATCCCGGCCTTGCACGACTTGCAGTCGTAGCATAGCGCCTCCTGGTTGTTGCTCCACGTCGTGCAGTCCGTGTCGGGGACTGCCGGGCCTGTCTTCGGGACTGTCCACAAGGTTGCGTTCTTGTAATCGAATCCGCAATACGTGGGTGGCTTGCAACAACCCGACTGCACAAAAATAAGGAAAGCCATACTCGATAACTGCAAAGTAGTACATAATAACGCTTCGAAAATGACGAACTAAACGATATATTTTTCCAGAGGTCCAGCATTTTATTTCACCAAGGTGTATGTCTATGGCCATGGTATGTGAGCACCCTAGTTTTTATAAAAGACCCGTGCTCCTTCCGTCCCATGCATATTATTGATCCACGATTTTATTTTCGGAATGTCTCAATCTCTCTGCAGAGACACGTACGCATTAATTGCATGTACCCTTAAAAAGTTGAGTTCTATATATGTACGGTCGAGACTGGCACTACGGGACACAGAGGATATATAGCATATGGACATTTACTCAAAAAAAAGAAGAAGGATATAGGATAGGAAATTGATTTTAGCACTCCAAAAATTGATGGAGGGGCTCCAAAACGACATCATTTTGTGTATCAGTACAGTACAGTTTTGGAGCCCCTCCATCAATTTTTGGAGTGCCAAAATCACTATCCTATAGGATATGGTAAAACATCATTTATGGTGTTATTAATAGCCCTCTGTATATTTTTGGATACAGTTTGAAAGAATAACACCTTCGTGTACCTATTTTTCTGAGGTCAAATAACCTACTATCAAAGTGTACATTGATTGTCGAGACGGACAGTGAAATTGAGCATTAATTGTCCAAATAACCTCAATTTCATTATCCAAAAGTGTTTTGAACGGTACAGATTTTAAAAGACTCTTTCATTTCTCTCTGAAAGAGTTCTTTTAAAATTCAGAGCATTGATTGTCGAGACAAACAGTGAAATTGAGCGTTATGCGGTGGGGGAGTGATGAAACAGAAAACAAGTTCTGAAAGAAGATAACACAATCCGAAAGCATTCATTGCCTTTTAGCAAGGTTTTGTGTATACGACTCTCAAATGTAACTGTAAAAGTTAGAGGATTTGACTAGAAAAAAAAATACTAAAGTAGATTTGGTATTTATTAATGATTTCAAAAGATAAGAATTGACTAATTCTTGAGAGGCAAATTTTACCGTTCACTAGCGAGACCCATTTATATTGGAATAAATCTCTATATGAATGGATCCACATGAGTGTAACAACAGGCCCCACAAGAATTTATCTCCCAGCGGATAAACAATCTATGCCCCAAAAAAGAGAACGAAAAAAAAAAATGTTTCGAAGTCATTCCCATCATGCTTTGTTTCTAAATGTGTTGACCAACTATTCTTAACTGTCAAATTATGTAAATGAATTGTGTTCAGAAAGTGGCTTGAATGCTTGAATGCTGATTTTGACGCTCTATTTTTGTACGCATGCGGTTCATTTTTAACGTGAAATTACCAAGTGATTTTACCAAGTGATTTTCTATGCAGAAATCCCAGTAAACGGATCAAAACATTTGCAAAAAGAATCAAACAAGTTCACGACTGAAAACGATGGAGTATTCTGAGATGAAATTTCCATGCGTTTTTAAATTGTGATGATGAGAATTCATGCTTTCCCGATTATATCAAAAAGGCAATAAATCATAGCAATAGTAAGTATATCGTACATTTGTCATCCTAAATTGTGAAATTAATCATTCTAGTAATTTTTTTTTTTTGAACAGCAAAAATTACTTTATTGATCTTTGAAAACAAAGGCCAAATTAAGCGCATAACCTAAAAACAAACTATTTCTTATCCATTAGTATCTTTTTAATCATTGCTCAAATTGTGCAACAATGGTTAAACGACCCAAATTGATTTTATTCCTATTCGAATGAGTTCTCAAAAAAACACTTTTTCCACGCATGATATTCCCCACGAAGCGAATCCTCAGGAGCTGCGTAAGAATTAAAATACCTGTCCCCTCTTTGCGATTTTGTTCGTTTTATTTTTTTCGTTTTTGATAATACGGCGTGTCCCGGGCCAGTTTGTGCGTACGTCAAACCAAGCAAATCCTCAGGAGGTGCGTAAGAAAGCTTGTGCGCACAGCATACTAATTTCTACAGTCCCTCCCATAGTCGTTTCACAAGCTTACGCAATTTTGTTTATTTTGTTCATAATTTTTGTTTTTGTTCTTGATCGTCTATTTGACACGATTTTAATCAAAGTTCGAAAATAAAGAATAATCGCTATGTTCATTTAAATAACTTCTCCTGAATTTTTTTTTTCTCGTATGATATTTTTTTCTCGTAAGAATAAAAATACCTGTGTAGGAGACAAACTTCTCTTGTAAAAATCCGCCGCGGCCTCCTGAGAATTCGTCACGCCGAGGCTCTCACTCGAGCACATCTTCGTCTCAACCAGACAGCCCTTGATGCTCGGCCAATTCTGGTCGTTCACGGCGTAGGTCTGCAGCCAATTCGAGTAGTCCCCGAGGCGGTACTCCTTGAACCCCCGGCCGGAGACTGCATTCCCCACGCCCTTGTTGGTCACGAGGATGGTGAACACGGTGGAGCATATCAGGCCGAGGATGAGGAGGAACATGAAGAAGAGGTAGACGTAGAGGAGGGAATTCACCCGGCAGCACGAGCCGAAGAGCCCCAGTAGGGAGACGACGAAGAGGGCCGCGCCGACGATGAGCAGGGGCTCCTGGAGGGTCTTCTGGCAGGCGGTGGAGGCGTGGTTGAGGTAGAGGAAGAAGGCACCGCCGAGGGCCGCGAGGGAGAGGAGGAGGGTCAGGATGTTTATGAAGCCGACGAAGCCGTTGCTCACGCGAGCCATGGTTGAACGACGATCGTCCCTCCGGTCTCCAGAGGGGGGAGGAAAACCCTAGGGACCTGATCGGAGAAATTTTTTTTTGGATACAACGGTTATTCGTGGGGTAAGGAGAGATGGAGGGGGTGCTTCTTGTTTCTTGTGGAGAGAGAGAATCGGAAGAGAGAGAGAATAGGAGACTCGTGTGTGTTATGTTGTGAGGATTGTCGTAACTGCTCTTTTAGTATTTCAATATGAATAGGCAACAAACTACTACTTGCAATAACAGCGTGACTAGGGGTTGTCCAAGTTGGACGTGGATTCGACGTCTGGTGGATGACGGACACGAGGATGCTGTCAAGTACTCTCTGTCGAGCGGGTGTCGAGCGGTCGATTTGGCCATTCATCTTAGCAATTAACGGTTCGAATCTTGATCGACCGAGCAATGACTGCCCCTCATGATGTATTGATTCACGAAGGGTCTAGACCAGTTTGTACAAGGGTTCCAGAGTGCACTAATGTGTTACGGATGCAATGTGTCTTTGGCGGATTCCATCGAAACTTTATCGTCGTGGTGTGAGTTGTTTAGTTTGATGTATTTGCTGAGTTGATTATTTCAGGGGGAAAAAAAATTAAATTGATCAAGTATCATTAGTCTCATAATCGGAATAATATTTGTTACAAAAAGACGGATGGCGAGGATATTTTTAAAAATGACCGGTTGGAAAAATTTATCTTGATCGTGTCTCTATGATTGTCCTGATATTTATAAATATTTCTCTCTCGACAGCGTCAGTTTTAGGTTGAGTTTTGGTACAAATATAAAGGTCAGTGAATTGCACATTACGAACGCGTCAAGTCTCGACGAAGAAAGAATCGAAGAAAGAAAAAACTGTGAGAAGGAAAAAGGAGAAAGGAAAGGAGGAGGGGTAAACTGAATTGTGGGATGGTGCTACGCAGTGGTGTGTGCAGCACAGTGCCGCACACCTCCGAGCCATCGAATCGTGCATTCGATAGCTCGGATCTCATATCGGCAATGAACGACTCTCGATCGTTGGTTACCGAGATGAGATCCGAGCCATCGGATGTACAATCTGACGGCTCGAAAGTGCGCAACACGGTGCTATGCACCTCACTGTACAGCACCAACCCGAAATCCTGGTAAACCTAGTAGAATAGATGAGATTTGAGGGGTTTTTTTAGAGAGAAGGGGGAGCGTATACTTCTTTTTTTATCCGCTAAGGAGGAGCGTATACTTAAGGCTAAAAAATCTACACAGTATGAATGTCGGGGATGCAATAGATGTGATTTGTGTGTTAAAGACCAAACTAATATTTCTCTAATACTTTGGGGACTATTTGTAAAAACAATGCATGTAAACTTTGGCCTTTGACAAAAAAAATGTTTTGGCATTATCACCGTTCACATTAGTTGTTTATGTTATTTATTAGAATGATTTATGTCTATTTTCTTTATATTATTATATTCCAATTAGGTACTATATTATCCACATAATTTTAAATGCTAACGGTATGGATCGATTCAGATAGCGAACCGCAAGCATAAAATCTCTAACATTCATCTTGAACAGTATTCTTTTCTTGTTTTTTCCCTTTCCGAACCATGTCCTAACCAAGCTAGTACTACTAAAATCGGAACCGAACTGTCGGATTGGACTCAGGGCAAGATTTTGGACTGATGGTTTTTTCTCATCAAGCCACTTTTTATAAAAGCGGAACGCCCTCTGAAGCCCACACACTGATGTGGACTCCAATGTGAATGTGAATGAATTTGTGTAAATATTTGTGATGATGGAATGATTGTTTTGCTCACTCTAAGGTCCATTCTCCTTCTCTATCTCTCTCTCTCACAAGATTTTACCCAAAGTAAACTTACTACTCCATCCGTCCTTATTTAATTGTCCACTACGTTTTTCATGTATTTTCAATGGCTTATATCTCTCAATGTAGGTTACTAAAATATGCAATATGAATCTTATTTGATAGATCTCAATTTTTTTTATAAAATAATAATTTTAAAAATATGAAACATAATATACGTCGAGAGATATAAGCTGTTGTATTTAAAACTGTAGTGAACAATTAAACAGAGACAAAGGAAGTAGTATGTTATGGACACAGTAGTATTATATTTTGGGCTTCATACATCATCACACGTTTTTAAATACTTGAAAAATGTTCACATTATTGGCCAAAACTTGATACACTGAAAATTACAGTAAAAAGTACTCTATCTGTCCGGATTTAATAGTCTTTTTTTGGAGTTCGTGCAATTTTTCAATCGATTATATCTTATAATTTATAATGTTTTATGTAATTTTAAAAATATTGTCTTATAGAACTAATTGAGATCTACGAAATAAGATCCATATTTGATCAATTTAAAGATATAACTAATTTTTTATCTGGTTAGAATTAAACGATGGATAATTAAATCCGAACGGATGGAGTAAGTATATTCTCCTGGTCCCAAATAGTCGGTTCTACATTTGTTTACACTCTTTGGAATGTCCCAAAAAAATGTCCACCTTTGAAAAGTCAACAAGTATGAATAAGTTGTAAGTAGCCCTAATTTGCAAAAAATTGACATCAAAGCTCCTTCAATTCTATTCCCATCGGATTCTAGTAAAGAGATGGGCCTTCTCGTCTGATCTCTGCATCAACAGGAATCCGGGAAAGCTCCTTCTTCCCCGGAGTCCCCAGCTGCCTAAAGCCCGCAATTAAGTGACTTCCTTTAGTTGAATTGGACAACGAACAGGAGTTTTCCCATTGTAAATTCATACGGAGCAATCAACAAATTCCGGCAAAATAGTAGAAGATTTACATGACCAAATTTTCGTGTCCAAAAGATCTCTCTTCTTGTTTTTTTGGTAGCAAAGAGCAGAGAAGCTAGAGAGATGCTAGTATGTAGCACCGTTGAAGAGTTTTAATTTTGGTTGATCAAATGGGCGATGTTTAGGGATTTGGGGGGTTGCTGTCCCTTCCGTGCTGTCCCTTCCAAGGGAGTCCCGCTCCGTTCTTGATGACGAGTTCTACGAAGTGAATGTTTTCAATCGTCGGAACAAAATTGGAGCGGGGCTCCCTCAACCGGGACAGCAGCCCCCAAGTCCGATATTTAGAAAGGTTATTCGTTGGTAACAAAATTGAGACCCCCTCGTAAACAGCAGTCACGTGGGATGCACTCGAGTACATCTATGCTAAAAGACTATCAAGTGGTTTCTGAGATAGTACCATCGCCCGCTTGACAGGAGCAAGAGATTTTGAAGCGAAATTTGAGTATTCCTTTTGTCTTATTTACAGTTTAATGCCTTAATGGCAAATGCTGCGCGTGAAGGCAGAAATTGCATGGGGCCATTGGCCTTGCTTGCTGGAACATTCCTTCTTTGTGTGTACCAATGCAATTTCTGCCACTCCTTATAATAGAAAACGCATTCAAAAAGACACTATTGCCCCTGGATTCTTTTTGTACTAGTGACACAGATTTTGCTCGCCAAGTAAACTGTAATACCTACTTTCTTTTTTTTGCTAGAAAAATATATTTGTGATTCAAGAAGTTAAGATAAAAATTAAGTTTGCTCAAAATAAAAGGAATTTTACCCCCACAATAGCTCTATAAACCAGCATTTGTCTATTTTAGAAACTGGCCAGGTGGGAATATCATTTCCTACATGCCCGATGTCTAGATTAATTTTAAAAATGTTCTCGCTATGTTTTTCATCTTATCAAAAATTATTTAAAAGGTACATTTTTTTTCTTTTTTATTTATTTTTTATAATCGGATGTCCAGACAACGTTGATGCACCTCAACTATTTTTGGAGGCCTAAGGTGACAACCGGGCATAGCTTCCAATGGCCTCCGCAAGATTCGAACATGCGATTTTATAGTCAAGCATTTACTATTATTTTCTCATGCTCTCCTTGCCAACCCATTGGGGTTTAAAAACTATAATTCGGTGATCAAAATATAAGAAAGTACCAAAAAAATTATATCACAACAAATACTCTTAGGAAATTGACTTCTACACTCTCTTTTTTACTACATACACTTTCTTTTTTATCCTTATTCATGTGAATTTATATTTTTACCTTTTCATAAATTTACTTTTTCACACATTAAGGGTAATAGAGTAAATTCACACTAAATAAAGATAAAAAAAAGAATGTATGTGATAAAAATGAGAATGTAGAAGTCAATTTCCATACTCTTATTTTTGTTTTTATTCACTTTTGATTAGGGCTGCTCAAAAAATCCGGTGAACCGTAAAACCGGTCCGGACCGAACCGATCCGTACCTTTTGGATTTTGTCCGTGGATTAATGGTCCGGACACGGATTGAAAAATTAGAAAACCGTGACTCGCGGTTCGGTCCACGGATTTTCATTACGAAATCGTGGATTAACCGAACCGGACCGTGAGATATTTATTTCATATAAATAATAAATAAATATATAAATATATGTGTGTATTTATATAATTAATTGTTAGTAATGTTAAAACTTTTTCCTACCAATTTTACTATTTTATCTTAATAATGGGATATAGCGTAGATGTATAAAATATATAGGGTAAATCGTAGTTTGTTTTTTATATAAGTTACAGGTAATCCTAATTTAGTTTCACTATTTCGTTTCTTTTCCAGTTTTCCTAATTTCCATTTCTTGTTCAAGTCGCCGCCACACCGTAGTCGCCACCGCACCGTTCTTACTTCTTCACCTCTTCCTCCTTCTCCTCTCTCTCTCTCTCTCCGTTTCTTCAAAGTAACAAGTACTTTCTGGTGGCCGGTGTTAAACTTAATTTTGAATATAACCTTCTTCACTCTTCGTGTGGGATATAAGTTTGAGCTTTATTTTTGCCAAAATCCGTGGATAAAACCGTAACCGATCCGTGAGTTACGGATTGGATTGGAACCGAACCGTAGGACTTTTGGTTCGGACACGGATTTCATTTTGTAAAAACCGTGACTAGCGGTTCGGTCCTTGAATTTCTAGAAATCCGAACCGAACCGGACCGCGAGCACCCCTACTTTTGATATCAAGAACACGATTATCCATTTTCCCGATATTACTTTTGGGTCACTCTTCGGTAGAGGCCAATGGCATTCTTGTTAATTAGGCTGTAAACATAGTGGGATTGTGGCCTGTGGGAAAATTGCCCCTCCCCACCTTACAAAAAAGTGAACAAAAGGAGGAAGGACTTGTAGTCTCACAGTCTAGTCTCAGGTGATACTGTCGTGTTCTTGTGATTCCTTTTTCCCCACCCTCCTCCTCCTCCTCTCCTCTCCCTCTCTCTCTCTCTCTCTCTCTCCCTCTAGCGCTATCACACACACACACGCACTTCCCGACATGTCTGCACAGCAGGTGACTATCAGCGCTTTCTCTTTCTCTATCTCTCTCGCTCGCTCTCATTTCTATCCATTTGATGAACTTCTTTTGCAGATTGCAACGCCAGGTGAATATGATAAGCTTGTTTGATATATTTGCTCTCATTTCTAGGTTTTTCTGTTGGTGTTAGATTTGGGGTTCATGGGGTTGTTGTGGTGGGGCTGTGGTGGTCCGTTTGGTCGGAGCTAGGTGAACTGAGAGAGAGAGGATTTGATTCGGTATCTTTGCCTAGGAATTTTATTACACGAGGCTATACACCCAATCTTAACTTTAGCTATGCAAGGGAGAAAAACTTGTACAGCAGAATCTCACCTCTGCAATCACGCCTTGAAAACAACCAGTTGATGGGGAAGGACCATTGGTTGACCACGAAGGAGAGGAACATGTCCTTGTTGTAGAAGGGCGGCGGACGAGGGGCTTGGTGAGGCCGACGAGGTCGAGGACGGCGCCGATGAAGAGGTCAGCGAGGAGGGAGGTGGCGGAGATCGGGGGGAGAGGAGGAGGGAGATGGATCGAGATTTCTAGGGTTTTGAGAGCGGGGAAGGAAGGCCGGTTGGCCGGCCGTGTTGATGTCGAGGCCCAGGGGAGATGATGAACAGCAGTGGAGTGGAGTACTTTATTCTTGGTTAATGGGAATAGATCGAGAAAAAATTTCCAGTAGAGAGAGGCTAGTGTAGTGTGAGAGATAAATATGGGTCGGTAAAGTAGAAAATGTATACCATGCTCTCAGAGTCTGTTTTTTCTTTTCTTTTTTGATGCTTAATTTTCTCGAGATAAATATTCCAACTACTCGATTAACATTCATTTTTTTCTTTTTCTTTTTTGGATGAGGTACTCAACAGTTTTTTGTTGTGCAGGAATCTCATCCTCAGTCCGGCTCGTTCTATGTGTTCAACCACTTCAGAATTCAACCGTGGATCCTCCAACACGCGTTCGAGCGGTGGAGGTAAAAAAAACTTAGTACATATCTCAAACACACCGCATTGTTTAGGTTTGGTTTGACTCCTTGTTACCAATGTTCAAGCTGGCTCGAGCTTGAGAACTTTTTGGGACTAATTGTTCAAGCTTGGTTTGCATTTGAAGTTTTGTGTTCATGAGAAACTTGGCTTGGCTTGTGAAATATGCAAGCCAATCGCGAGCTTCCAAGCGTGAGCTTTGGGTCATAAAGTTTCGAGTTTTTAGGAAGAACAATTATCTAGAAAAAATTAGTTACATAGAGTTTAAATGGAAGAAGAAAAGATGGAATATGTTACCACTTAATTACCTCTCTAATCTTTGCCGAGAAAACCCTAACTAGAAGAATATGATAGCAGTCTCAAATTTGCGCAATAATGCTTTGTTTGGATTGGAATTTGAAAAAAAATTTGAAAAATAATAGGGGTAATAAATGAAGAAAGATAAAGAAAGAAACGTTGAAAGTAAAGAGAATCTGGGAGGAATCTAAGGGAAATTTTTAAAAAAATTCTTTTTAAGTTGCAAAGAGAACAAAGCATAAATCTTTTGAATTGCTACATGGAAGAATTATATACAATGTAATATAGCCCTATAGTTCCATATCTAACCTAGGAGGTTTCATTTTTGATGCAATACTACTACATAAAACTTGTGAAATATCTATATTGAACATAACTCGTATATCGTATTTTAGAATATTTATTAACGTATCCCTATATGTTCCTTATTTACAAAATGATCCCTTTGTTCACAAACTTATCGAGCCAAACATCTGCTTAAGTTTGGCTTGAATTCATAAACAAATGGAAAATTTTGATTGAGCTTGGCTTATATTTTTTATAAACAAATTTGACCAAGCCAAACTCGAGCCGAGCTCGAACTGTTTGGTTCGTTTAGCAGCCCTAGTAGTAGTTACATTCCTAGAACAAAACATAACAAGGTTGCAAATACTATTAGTCTATAAGAACCTGAATATTCCATGCACAAAATCAAATCAGAACTCAATGCAAGACCGTGGGATATAAAATAATATTCCTAATTGCCAACATATGCTTAGTCAAAAGTCTTATTTTGCTTTGTCAAGGCCTTAGCTATTTAAACAACTTCGTGACCTCTTAAGCAGTCTTAAAGGAGTGGCTCCGGCCTCTCCTAGCACCTCCTCCACTCCCACCTCCTCTTGCACTGCCTTCATCCTCCTCGAGAGGAGCCTCCACTCCTAGCCAGAGCTTTCTCGACCCCTTCTTTGCTTGTACTTCATCATTTCCAACTTCTTCTACAAACCTTTCAGCTACACTTTGTGGCAAGCAAACAAGATGGCTTAGTGTGGGAAGCTCTGACCTTGGAGAAGCATCCAAGAACTTGTTTACAGCCTCGGCATCCCGAAACCTCACCCTAACCATTCCACCTTTGTCCGCATCGTGCACCATCACAATTGTCGTTTTCTTGAACGGCGAAATTAGACCTTCTAACAACTCGGCATAATTGAGCCGATAGAATCGGCCGGGGATCCACTTCGAGGCAAGCCAAAACTCTCTCAACCCCTTCCTTGCTTGTACTTCATCATTTCTAACTTCTTCTACACACCTTTCCACTGCACTTTGCGGCAAGGAAACAAGATGCCTTAATGTGAGAAGCTTTGGCCTTGGGGAAGCTTCCAAATACTTTTTGACAACCTCGATATCCAGAAATATCATCCTAACCATTCTGCGTTCTTCCACATCGTACACCATTACAATTGTCGTTTACTTGAATGACGAAATCAGACCATCCAGCAGCTTGGCATAATTGATACGGTAGAATGGGCCAGGGATCCACTTCGAGTTTGGAGCTCCAATGGGCGGTGGTGGTCGGTTAGTGAACACCCGCTCCGGGGAACCGAAATCGAGGTCGTCGTCTTCTTCTTCCACAAGCCAAATTGTCCTACTGCTGCATCTCTCAACCCAATTCGGGCACAACCTCTTGTCGAAGTGGCGCTCGGTAGTAGTAATGAGCACTTCTTGTCGCTGGTTTATCACGTGGTTTCCCATCAGATCCGGAATGGACTTCACAATCTGGTATAGCTTTAAAAATTGGTTCACCGACTACTCATTTGAGTAGCCTATCCACACCGTCGAATCAGTTATCTCAAGCACCTTCATACAAAAAGAGAGAAATTGTGAGATCAACGTAACATCAGTATGCTCAAGCTTGGCTTGAATTCATAAATTGTAATGGTGAGAAATTGTGATCGCAAGTATTCTGCAAATTTCTTGGTTTTTCGATCTCACAATTTCTCTCTTTTTGTATGGAGGTGCTTGAGATAACTCATTCAATGGTGTGGATAGGCTACTCAAATGAGCAGTCGGTGAACCAATTTTTCAAGGTGTACTAGATTGTGAAATTCATTCCAGATCTGATGGGAAATCCCGTGATAAACCGGTGACAAGAAATGCTCATTACTACAGCCGAGCGCTTCCTTGATGAGAGGTTGAGCCCGAATTGGGTTGAGAGATGCGGCGATAAGACATTTTGGCTTGTGGAAGAAGACTACGACCTCCATTTCGGTTCCCCGCAACAAGCGATTGTTGACCACCATCATCGCCCATTGGAGTTCCGGACTCGAAGTGGATCCCCGACCGATTCTACCGTATCAATTATGCCAAGCTGCTGGATGGTCTAATTTCGTCGTTCAAGCAAACGGCAATTGTAATAGTGTACGATGTGGAGGATTGCAGAATGGTTAGGATGATATTACTGGATGCTGAGGCTGTCAAAAATTATTCGAATGCTTCCCCAATGCCAGAACTTCCCACATTAAGGCATCTTATTTCCTTGCCGCAAAGTGTAGCTGAAAGGTTTGCAAAAGAAGTTGAAGATGATGAAGTACAAGCAATGAAGGGGTCGAGAGAGTTTTGGCTTGCCTCGAAGTGGATCCCCGGCCGATTCTATTGGCTCAATTATGCCAAGCTGCTAAAAGGTCTAATTTCGCCGTTAAAGAAAACGATAATTGTAATGGTGCACGATGCGGACAAAGGCGGAATGGTCAGGATGAGGTTTCCAGATGCCAAGGCTGTCAACAAGCTCTTGGATGCTTCTTCAAGGCCAGAGCTTCCCACACTAAGCCATCTTGTTTGCTTGCCACAAAGTGTAGCTGAAAGGTTCGCAGAAGAAGTTTGAGATGATGAAGATCAAGCAAGGAAGGGGTCGAGAGAGTTCTCACTAGGAGTGGAGACTCCTCTCGAGGAGGATGAAGAAGGTGCAAGAGGAGGTGGTAGTGGAGGAAGTGCTAGGAGAGGTCGGAGCCACTCGTTTAGGACTGTGTAAGAGGTTGCAAAGCTGTTCAAATAGCTAAGGCATTTACAAAGCAAACTAAGACCTTTGACTAAGCATATGTTGGCAATTAGGAATATTATTTTATATCCTACGGTCTTGCATTGAGTTATTCATGTTCTTATAGACTAATAGTATTTGCAATTTGTTATGTTTTTTTCCTGGGTATGTAACTACTATTAGGGCTGCTAAACGAATTAAACAGCTCAAATTTTGGCTTGTTCAAACTTGTTTATAAAAAATATAAGCCAAATTCAATCATATTTTTCCGTTTGTTTATGAATTCAAGTCAAGCTTAAGCATACAGATGTTTGGCTCGATAAGTTTGTGAACAAATGGATCATTTTGTAAGTAAGGAACATATAGGGGTACGTTAATAAATATTCTAAAATATGATATATATATATATATATATGAGTTACGTTCAATATAGATATTTCACAAGTTTTATAATAGTACTATTGCATCAAAAAAAAAAAACACTCCTAGGTGGGATATGAAAATTTTAGGGCTATATTACATTGTATGTAATTCTTCCATGTAGCAATTCAAAAGATTTATTGAGCAAATTTGAGACTGCTATCATATTTTTCTAGCTAGGGTTTTCTCAGCAAAGGTTAGAGAGGTAATTAAGTGGTAACATATTTCATCTTCCATTTAAACTCTATGTAACTTATTTTTTCTAGATAATTGTTCTTCCTAAAAGCTCGAAACTGCTTGGAAGCTCTAGATTGGCTTGCATATTTCACAAGCTAAGCTTCTCACGAATACAAAACTTCAAACGCATGCCAAGCTTGAACAATTAGTCCCAAAAAGTTACAAGCTCAAGCCAAGCTTGAACACTGATAACAAGGTGTCAAGCCAAGCCTGAACAATGTTGTGTGTGGCTTATTTGACTCGATTAGCACCCCTAACTACTACTACAAGTTTTGGCATTAATTACACTAGTCTTTGTTATTTGGTCCGTCCATTTATTCTTGTTTCTACATTCTGTTCCGTAAATATGAACCTTTTAGGTCTCTCTCTCTGATTTGTGAATTTAGCAGGAGAGGCATTTAATTGATTGTTTCTCTCTCTCGTTGATTTGTGAATTTAGCAGGAGAGACATTTAATTGATTGTTTCTCCTACCGAAAGA
This sequence comes from Rhododendron simsii, assembly GCA_014282245.1. Lineage (NCBI taxonomy): Eukaryota > Viridiplantae > Streptophyta > Magnoliopsida > Ericales > Ericaceae > Rhododendron > Rhododendron simsii. Next base: position 22,713,634 of record CM024964.1, read on the forward strand.
GTGATTACAACTCTATAAACGACAAATTGATTGTTTCCCCTACCAAAAGAGTAATAACCAGTACCAATAAACTGATAAGACATTTAGGCCTCGTGTGATAAGTGCGCGCATTAGTTTGTGGTGGGATTGATAATGAGATAAGATTAGGATTAAAATTGATAATAAGATTAGAGAAAAGCAGTGCACATGTTTCCAACCAAATCGAAGATGCTTTAAGCAAAAGGAGTATTAAAAAGATGCTTTATTAGAAATCATTGAATTGAATGCCTAAATGAAACCGAATTTACATAGGGTAGCTTAAACAATTTACCAATCCGCCCACAAACTAAAACTTATCGTTATATTGTGCTACTAAGCAATATTCAAAACCTGTAACACCGCTTCGATTGAAGACTTGTTTTCCTCAAAAAGAGCAAAATTAATAAATAGCAATACGTGCATGATTTTCTCCTTCTTGTGAGCGTGTCAGGATTGGATTGTAGTCTAAATTTGTATTTAAGGTCTGCGTGCCTCAAATTTGATTTCGTATAGAGCGATTGTGTACGACCTAAGGGGTTCAGCCGATTTCATCATGTGTTGGACTTGTTTATGTTTAAATCAACCGTTCCGGCTGCAACCGTGATGTTTGTTTTTCAAGATCCTGACCCGTGTTTTTGTATTGTTCTTTTGGAGCCTTAAAAGGGCCGTTTGTGGTGTTTTCGGGTATGGAGAACTTGTTCGGGGTGCTTGATTAATCGATTTCTTGATCATAAGGATAGTGCATTCTCTGTTAGCAGCGTTTTCGGAAGAGACTTGTTTCACGCTGCTGTGAAGCTCGTTGGAGGAATTTTGCAAGTCTTGGTGTGAGCAAGGCATCGGTGTGGCCTCCTGGAATGTCGGCGTTCATCTGTATCTAGTTGGGAATTGGATATCTCACCAAGATGGAGGTATCACTGTTTTAATTGAAGGTGAATTTTGCCAAAGTAGAGTTTGGTTTTAAGTTTTGTTCAATCTGGTTGTCTGTGTAACGGATAAGAGGCTTCGTTATTCGAGAATTCTCGCCAAGGTGGAGATTGTTAACCCTCCACTCCTATCATTCCTATCCGATTAGCACACCAAAGGGACTTGGTGTGGACAGCCAAACAATTCACTGTTCCTAGCCAGGCATGGAGTAAATAGAGTGTCTGACGTGGGAAGAAATAGTGCTCCTCTTAGGCTATAAAAGGGACCTCTGGATTAGTAATTGGCATGAGAGAGAGAGAGAGAGAGAGAGAGAGAGAAGAGAGAGAGAGAGAGAATCTCAATGTGAGTGAGATCTGTGAGGTTAGCAATGTGAGAGAATCAGAGTGAAGGGAGTTAGGAGAGAACTCACTTGTAAATCTTTTTTCTCTAGTTTAAATCAGTTGCTTTGATCGTACCTAAGTTTGGGGAACCATGTAAATATCTATCTTGTGTGTGTTTGATTTTGATCCTTGGGACACTACAGTACACGTCTTTACCTCAAGATGTCTCTTGAGATCTTTCAACTCAAGAATATTGCTCAACCCTTGGCGAAATATGATGTTGGGAATGGCCAAAATACGTTTCTGTGGTTAGACTTTTGGCACCCTATCGGTCCTCTGTTTCAGCTGCTTCAGCACTTTGGAAACAAGAGTGGTTTACAGTATGGAAAGATCCCTTATTGCTCGGGTTTTCTCTATTATCTCTCATGGTAGGTGGGCATGGCCAGGAAATCATGAACGCTACTCCCACAGATTTGACTCCCCATACGAATGAGGATGATCGAGTGGTGTTGCTTCCATCAAGTTCGCAGGTGCAAACCTCCAAATCAGCATGGGAGGCTGTTAGAGTGGTGAAGCCAGTTGTCCCTTGGACCGGACAACTGGCTTGGTACTCTCAGCGCGCATATTCCTCGTTGGTCTTTTATTTTGTGGTTGGTGTGTCACGGCACGGTTGTTTATCAACCAAAGATAGGCTGGCTGCATGAGGGGTTATTGTTGAGGACTCTTGTGTGTTATGTTCTAGTTTTGAATCCCATAGTCACCTGTTTTTTGAGTGCCATTTCTCCAGTGCGGTTTGGAGATATTTCATGAAGCAGTGTGGTCATAATTCTTACCAGTGTGTCTGGTCCAATACAGCAGAATAATAAGTCGGTTGAGGCTGTCATTTTGGGCATTGTTGTTGATGTTCGTGCTTGTCTTATGGGGTGGACGCAGGTGCCAAATTCTGTTGAGAACAAGAGTTTGTGTAGAGTTTGGGGTATGCCTCAGAGATGGTGTTGTTCATAGTTTCTTCCTTTCTGTCGTATGTTTTCGGCACATCCCCTTTTGTTGATCTGTTGATTTGCTTCATTGTATAGTGCTCTCAAGTATTATTCACGTGGCATCCATGCATGAAGAAAATGCAAGCAGCTCAAGCCTAGAATGAGACATGTGGCAGCCATGCATTCAAGCAGCTCAATCCTAAAGCAGGACACATGGCAGCCTAAGCAGCACAAATCTGAAGACATGCACTTGGTAGCCATGCATGGAATCGACAGAAGCACCTAAGACCTGGAACTTCTGCCTATAAATATAAATACCAGAATTGAGGACCTAAAAAAGGGTCGATGACCGTCAAGCCAAGTGCTTACTTATCTTTCAATTATTATTTACTTTTCAGCAAAGTACTTTATTTTTAAGTCCAATGTAACCCAGCCTAGATTTTATTTCTCTTCATTTCATTGTACCCAAACTTTGTTAAACCGTTAACGAAGTTCGTTTACCTTTAATTGTTCAGTCCTACTTTTTTTTTCCATTTTCCACAACGGTTGGAAAGTTTTAAGTCCTTTTTCATTAAAGGCAAACCACGAACCAAATGCCAAAAAATGCCATAACACACATTTTTCGCACAAAAAAAACTGGCAAGACAGCAACTTCGGAGTCTAATCTTGAAAGACGGAGTACACGGATGGATCTTGAACATCTAGATAGTCAAGATCGACTACTCACAAGCGAAAAACGGGGTTGACACGGCTCAAGAATTGCAAAAACAGATTCTGGAATATTCCAAAGCTCCGAAGAATATTCTGCTGACTTGGCAGCCGCGTGTCAATGACATGGCAACCATAACTGACCCACCTATGTCATGGCAGGTGACCGGACAGATGACTAGGTGCTGACTGAGCGACAACATGGCACAGACTGGATGGATGACGGGAGCTGGCTAGCCCAAAAGGACCGAAATAGAATAGAATAAAATAAACTAAATCCACAGAACTTAAGAATCCACTAGCAGCACATCAGGAAAGGCAAATTGCATACTTGAACATGGAAACTATACTTGAAAAATGTCGCCCTAGAGTACCGGGTACGGTTGCTATATGGCAAAATACTAAACCTACTTATTTTAAGTACCCAGAAAAAAAAAATACAATATGAAAAACATAAGTTTCATAAGTGGAGGTGGGACGTAAATGAAGGCGACGTTTTCCTATAGCAATATAGCATGCTAGAATTACAAAAAACAATCATACAAAAAACTTTGTCATACGTACCCTCGCCTTACCCCCATACCCAACTTTTTTAGGTTTTTTCCGTATCCCATACTTGCACCCGTACCCGTACCTGTGTTTCATTGCTGAAGTGGCCATGCTCCATGTAATATTGGAGAAACGAGACACTTACACAATATCAAATAAAGTACGCATTTTAACATCAAGATGTACATTAAGGTGCTTAATTCCTACAAAACAAAGAGACAGGAATGAGAGGTGGTATTAATCCATGCCAAACTTGGTGTCTTTACGAAACCACAATGAAATTACAAAGATCTCAAAACTGAAATGCTCTCACACATTTCGCCAATGACTCAGCTCCTTGCGGGTTTGCATCAAGGTTCAATTTCAGATGTCCTTTTAACATGACTCATTTAAACTAGGCCAGAACCAACGACACAAAATAACAGGAGGAAACAATCTGTTCCAATTGGTATGAGCAAGCTTAGGAATTAAGAGAGAAGACCGTATGTCACTCTCTGGCAGGAATCAAAAGCGAGCCTTCCTCTTGCGCGCTGTGTATTTCGTATCTGGAGGCACATGGTTTCCCTTTTTCCTCATCTGCTCTTTCTTCTTCAAAACCCAATCCCGTCCTTTACCTTTCTTTGTTATTCGTTGCTTTTTCCTTGGTCTATGCCTGTCCGAGATGCAAACCTGCACGGTAGAAGGAAACTCGCTTATTTCCCACAGAAATAATTGGTCCAAGGAAGACGAAAAAGTCATTTGACAAAGTTGGTATTCAACTAGCAATAAGCAAAAACTACTTTCACAGCATTGATGGATATCCTCACATTAACTGCTGAAACAAAAGCAGGTAAGAGGGTATTGCATAAGCACTCACTGTTTGATTCTCTTCATCTCCGCTGCTTTCATCTTCAGAGCAACTCTCTTCATCTTCACCTTTCGCTTTTGGAGTGGCTGTCGTCAGGGATGGTGGACCACAAGTGAGCACAAGGTATTCCTTTCTCTTCTTTGTACTGTTACAAAGTGTTATTGAGTAAGTCATAACGGCACTAATACAAATCTCTATATGCGCCTTGCAAGTCTTCAAGATGTTTTATTTCCCAAGAGGCAGTCTTGGCCTCGTTTCAACAATATTTTTTCTCTACTAATTCTCGTCTTTGGCAAAGTTGTTCACACTATACTAAAACAAGTTGTCTGACAATAGCCAAGTTGAATACAATTTGGGAAGAAATCTCCATGCTAAAGTTGATACCATAATTGCTTATCACTCTTGGCAATGGCCAACATGTCGAAATGCTGTGACTAGGGACATATTGAGAGCCATCCCCCACCTTTATCCCTCATCCATCTCAAGAGGGCACAGTTATTTGGAATCTCACACCTGATAACAAGTTCTCTATCAAGTCAGCTTGGAATGAAATTCGAAGGCAACATCCTAAAGTTCACTGGTTTGACATCATTTGGTTTAAGCATTTTATACCTCGTTGGTCCATCATACTGTGGCTAGCAAATCTGGGGAGGCTTGCTACTAAGGATAGACTTCTTAAGTGGGGTATGGCTATGGACGTCCAGTGTGTGTGCTGTGTTCTGCTGCTGTAGAAAACCATGCGCACCTTTTCTTTCAATGTTCTTTCTCTTCTCAACTTTGGCAATCCTTGCAAAAAGACTTAAAGCCTACTTGCCCATTCAATGGACTGCCCCAAATTATGGACTGGATGATTCTAGTCAACAAGGGTTCTCAGTTTTCTTGCTTGCTATCAAAGGTTGCTTTGACTGCTCTCCTATACCATGTTTGGGGAGAACGGAATAACAGAATCTTTAAAGGCTATGGGGGTACTTCTCAACAGTTGGAGATCAAAGTGAGAACCGATATCCGAGCTTGTGTTAGCTCCTGGAGATGGAGAGGAGTTAAAAAGTCAGGTCCTAACATGGCTCTTTGTTCCCTGTGGAATGTCCCTGCTAGATTTTTTTCTTTAGATGTTGTCTTGATTTGTGCTGTTCTTTTTCAAGCTTTGCTTTATGTTTCTTTGTTTGGCCTTGTTTTGCTTGGGGTATGCCCCTGACTTGTGTAATTGGGTTTTCTAATACAATTTTACCTTACCCAAAAAAAAAACTTGACCATATGTTGACGTCAAATATGGTTTAGAATCGGTGAATTGGCCATCCAAATCGGTGAATTGTCCAATTCACTTAAACTTTATGGAATTCATTTTTTACTCTTTTTTTACATTTTTGTTGTTGGAAAAGGGTTTAAGCTATTTTTCTAAGGTCTTTAGTACTGTTATATGCCATTTTGTCCATATTTCTTTTCTCCTTGTGTAGTATTATAGGTAATAAGAAAAAAGGACATTTATTACAAGAGTGGATAGAAAATGATAAAGAGAAATGCAATACAACCACCCTATAGATTTGTTTTGTACTTCTAATCTTTTTCATGAAAAGGACCATAAGTAGGGTTCACGAATCATCATCTCTTGAAAGTCGCAACAGAAGCAGCTTACCTATTACTCGACATTATTATCAATTCATCATTTAGAAGAAGCTTTTTATTGATTTAGGTCTAAAACTTTCGTTATAGTACATATTATTGTTACCCTAATCAATAAACATATGTTTCCATGCATTATAGAAATCATAGACCAAATAGGAGCGATTCTCAATTCAAAAAAGGACCATTTCGATTCGCGATTTGAGAAAGTAGTTGTCCTTGTTTTCTAGTTTAGCGAAAACACCACCTTACCTGACATTACCAGCCTAATATATGTGTTTTAGACTCTTTAGTATGAGCGATCCAAAATTCGGACAACAAAATAACAGTCCAAACAAATCACCAAAATGACTGAATATCTTAGCTTCAATGTTGCCTCACCAAAGTCGAATAAAATAAATAGGGAACAAGTAGCTGGTGTTATAGGGATAAAGCTGACAGATAATTCCAAAAATAAGTGATCCATAGACTCTTCATCGTCCACATGAAATACCATCAAGGATAAGGCTCCGTTCTTGAAAACTTTTATCTCTACTTTGTTTTGTGTGTTTTGTTAGTCTTTTTTGAATTTTTGTTAAATTCAAAAGATATTTTTTGGATTAATCATCCATCTCGACGAGAGGAGTCGAAAAGTAAAAAATTATGACAAAAAACAAAAAAATATATATAGAAAATTAGTCTTAGGTCCATTATGCAAACTTCATAAGCCCACAAGTCCACCTATAAATTTTGTAAGGTCTCAAGTCCATTTTAGGGTACCTTAGAGTATGGTAGGGTACCCTACGGTTTAGGCACTTTCATAAGATTTTAGGGTGCACTTTTTAATTATAGGATAGAGTACCCTAGGGTAGGGTAGATTACCCTAGCGTAGGGTACCCTAGGGTTTAGGCATTTTTTAGGGTTTTAGGGGGCACTTTCCTATTATAGGGTTTTAGTGGTTTAGGCACTTTCATAGAGTTTAGGGTTTTAGGCACTTTCATAAGATACCTTAGAGTTAAGGTTGTGTGGACTTGCGGCTTTACAAAACTATTAGGTGGACTTGTGGGCTTATGAAATGTCTATAGTGGATGTGTCACTAAATCTCCAAAAAAAATATCACCAAAGACGAAAAAATACCAAACAACTATCTTTTTTGTCTTAAGTGTCATCTTTTATGAACTCTTTTCAACAACGCTTCACATTTTTATACTTTTCTAATTCTTCTTGTTGAGATAAATTATTAATCGTAAAATTTACAACAAAAAGCTAAACAAAAAATTTCGAAAAGTAAAAAATGCCGAAATATGTTTTGAGAAAAAAGTTTACAAAAAACACAGCCTACATGGGTTATTGAGTGTCACATATTATGAAACTGGATTCAATAGAATGGCTTTATCCTCCCTTGCTTGCAACCAAGTCTCGTCAATGTGCAACATTACCACATGCATGGGCTTTATGGGTTTAGTGCGTGATCTTTTTGTTTATATCAAAACTAACCTGTATACTCAGTTGTGTGAGTTGGTGCCATTATAGCACCAAGACGCACTTTTCAAGAAATAACTGCAAGAATGTGACTGACATGGCATTTAGACCTAGCCAGAAGGTTAAGTTGTCACACTAAGGTCTTGCGAGGACACAGAAAAAGGAGGGAGATCTTAACCTTCTTGACTTGGGATGCATTTGTTTGACCACGCTGTAAGTTTGAATGCTGTCCTAGACCTCCTGGTTATAAAAGAGTAGCAAACCGAAATGATGTCTTTTACTAGCTCTTTTGGTTGAGTTCTTGCTGTACTTGGGGCGACAACTAATAGTATTGTGACACTTAGCGATAGAGTTGGGGGCTGTCTTTCTAATGCCAACACGGTAATGAAGACAACTAAATTATTGACTTTCATCTCAAAACCACCCATACTCTATTCACCTTGTTCTCATACCTTGTCCCACTAGGTTGAGTACACAAAAGTTCAAGTTGGATTGGAATCAGTATCCCTACTAACCAGACATCAGTCACAAACACTAAAAAGTTTGTGCCCATACTATGTTGTCAAAGCTTACAATGGAAAGATATAAAACATGTTAGAGCCTTTTCCAAAAAACTTTGGGGCCAACATAGAAGAAGTTTACTGGCGACTGGCTTTGATTGCCACGGCCCTACCCTAGTGTTTGAACTGAAAATTTCAGTATCCCCTCTATTAACTCCTGTTGTGATATATACTAGCAACGGTTTGTTAAATTTGAAAAGCTACCTAGGATCGATGAGAGGGTCATGTGGAAGAATGTAGAATGGGATCAAGGATAGTAACATTCCAATATCTGTTGAAATCAGGTACGACAATATCAGATCCACGATCCTACTTGCTGTTCAACATGATACTACTTGTAACCCTAATCCTAACATATTTGGAAATGGAAATGCTGGCTTTCTTTTCTTGGCTACTGCACTATCCAACATGATCCTACATGCCACCCTATGATCCTACTTATGATTCTGCAACAATAACCATGTGACACTTACTAAACCATACAAGCATTTGGGGATTGTAAGATCCCCACAATCCTATCATGAATTGATAACCATACAAAGACACTACAATAGAGACTGACAGGGATATCACCTCGTCAATGCACATATGTCCAAACCCATGCTACAGCCCAATACCTAAATTGCTGCCCGGAAAAAAAAAGGAGCTTCTATAAAGCAAGGAATAAAAAGGCCTAACTTCCTAAGCAAGCCGTACTGAGAATTTTCCCAAGTAATTTTGTTGGCATCTGAGCATTCAAATATGAAGTTCATTCCTGATTCAAAGGAGCAAAAGATTGAAAAAAGAAAAAGAAGTTTGCAATTCAACTTACTCCTTAACTCACAGGTTTTCAAAAGGGTGATGTTCATGCTTCAAATATGGACATCAAATGAACACCATTTCAATGTCTAATCCAATTCCTATACAAGTCATACTACATGCCTAGGGTTCCCAATTACCAAAACAAGCATCATAAGCATTTCAGCATTAAATTCTGCATACCTGTGGGGATAGTCAACAACCACGCCACCAGCAAATCCAGCACGCATAGCAAAACCAAGTATCAACTCGCGCTGTGCAAGACTTTCCGGATATACTTGCAATACTGCCCTTGCTCCCCTTGCTAAACAACTGTATAATGAGCCAAAGAACGCCCTGCGAGAGAGATTTTGGCAAACAAATTAGAAATGGTAAGTGATTAAAGCTTGCATTAGAGAGGTGCCAAATTCCAACGCGGGCGCCACCCTCATACATTACACGAACGCAAAGTAGAAGAAGACAGAAAAAACTTCAAACCAACTAATTTGAATGACACAGGAAGAAACAGAATAACATACTTCAATCTTAGCCGAGGTTCGTGGCAGGACTTGTCAGCATTGCAGAGCCACTGCTTAATCAAAACACAATATAAAGCATTAGCACTAACCAACAGGAAGTACCAAGCAATGGATGTCATTTCTAGCAAAAGTCATTGTTTCACTAAATACCAATGATCCAGATAGGGAAGCATAAGTGCTAACAAACAATCAAAAGTTCTGCACTCTTAAACTAGCAAGAAGTACTCATACAAGTTGCACGTTTATTATCCACATTGTACATACAAATACAGAGTTACTAACCACTAACAAATGTAGAAACGATTCCAGAATACAGAGTTGTATTCTTTGTAAGTTAAAGAGGCTTAAACTTGAGTCAATTTGTCGAGGAAAAGTGACCTAAGCCACAGGTGCGCACCTTAAGGGACAAGTACCAAGTAACTTTTCCTCCTTAAATAGTTGAAATCATATTGAATTCGTGCACCAAATGGTCAGGTTACTAAGGCTATGAAAAGAGCTTTACGTTGAGACTCAAAAAGGCAGTCCGGCTATGTAGCACCGACACTCCAAAAGGGCGCCGTGTCCACGTATTGGACACAGGGACACGGCAGGGACACGCCCAAAATACGTATTGGACACGCCACAATAATTTTTCTTATTTTTTGATGGGGACACACCGGGGACACCGCTGGGGGTCAAAATGTAATATAAATTTTTAATTTTGAGGGGTTAATATGAAATTATTCAAAAATATTTGGGTTAAAACTGTAATTATGCCTTTATTTGGACCATGGTATTCTTATACATTCATATATGACATGTCTTCATCAACAATGGAAGAAAAGAAATATATATGTATATATGTATATATTTATTTATACACGTGGCGTGTCCCCCGCCATGTCCATGTCCCCATTTTTTTAGAATTGCCGTGTCCCGTGTCCGTATCCGCGTCCATATCTGTGTCTGTGCTACATAGCAGTCCGGGGCCTTAAAGCAGCATGCTTAAAGCTTGTTAGCTCTAATAAACCGGCACTTCATAGTGGTATGGCCTCCCAGGCCCAACTCCTACTTAATGACCAGACGCTTAGAAATATGTTCATTCGTTACACCCTTTAAGACGTAACTCACTCTTTCAATCACTTTTATAACAAGCCTACGGTGAATAATTGCGGTAAGCTGATTCAGTTGTCAAGGCAAAAGGTGCGAAGCTCAAAGATCAATAAACCCAAATAGACATCAAACCAAAGAGAATTGTCAGTGTTTCAGCATTAGATGGATTGTGCCTAAGATAGACAAAATGTTGGAAAGATTTCTACTACCCCAAAATTAACTTGCAAACCCTACCTTCCACTTTTTCCCTTTTCTCAACGTTCCCCCAGATCAATTTTACTCATGCATATATACCAAAAAATAACTAAGTCACTGTCCTCCAATAATATATACCCCTCTAGAAACAACCAAATTAATCAAAAACAAATAAAGAAAAACAAAATTAGATGGAAAACAAAGTACTCCAAAAGTAAGCAATGGCCTCTTGGTTTTTTTTTCTATTGATAAACATCTATTTACGTACACTAAGACAAGAGTTAAGGACAGAAAACAGGGCCAAAGGATCTCAAGCCTCATACCACCCTCTAGCTATGTCCATTCAAAACCTAGGTGGCGACTTTAAAAAGGGCTAGACAATGAACAAAAATAAAACACCAAAAATAAAAACAACACCAGAGAAAACAAACTCAAGCAAACTATCTGTTTACATTTTGATAATCAAAGTGATTAAGCAACTAAATTCCATTACTGTAATTACCCTAAAAAAATGTAAACATATAGCTAGCTTACTAGAATTTAGTAATTCCAGTAATGAAATTCAGTTGCTTAATCACTTTGATGATCAAAATGTAAACATATAGCTTACTTACTTTTGGAGTTTGTTTTCTCTCTGATTTTGTTTTTATTTTTGGTATTTTATTTTTGTTCGTGACTTCTCTGGCCCTTTTTAAAGTCGCCACCAAGGTTTTGAAAGGTTTTGAATGGACATAGCTAGAGAGTGGTATTGGGCTTGTATTCCTTTGGCCTTGTTTTCTGTCCTTAACTCCTTATCTTAGTGTACGTAAATAGATGTCTATCACTAGAAAAAAACCAAGAGGCCATTGCTTACTTTTGGCGTACTTTATTTTCCATCTAATTTTATTTTTTCTTTTTCTTTTTTCGTTTTTGATTAATTTGGTGGTTTCTAGGGTGGGGTAAATATTATTGGAAGATAGTGACTTAGTTATTTTTTGGTACATATGCATGAGTAAAATTGATATTAGGGAGGTGGGAAAGATGGCTTTTGGGGGAATGTTGAGAAAAGGGAAAAAGTGGGAAGTAGGGTTTACAAGTTAATCTCCTTAAAGTAGAATATTGTCATGACTTACGACAATTGAACATTGTCCTTGAATACGCAACAACCCTCTAAAGCATTGGATAGATTTGCCTAAAAGCATTTGATGCACTTATTGACACAAAATGTGCACAAACCAAGGGAATACCAGCAACCAATGGTCACCATGCAAATTGTAATGGCCATGTACATACATTCTAAGGTGGTTACAAAAATCGACGAACTGAAAAAACCAACCGATCGGTTTGGTTTTTGGTCAAGGTGATGGCAGAATTTTTCCAAACTGGTCTCAGTTTCCTGGAATTTTCGCCGAACTGACTATATATTTTACATATATACACTTTAATTAAAGTGAATTTTATATTTCGGGCAGACTAAAATCCCCGACCGGAACGATCCCACCCTGAACCGAACCAAACTCAACTCCGGTCGGGATCAGTCCTGGAAATATTTGAACCAAACCGAAATCACCCCTAATACATTCTAAAATGTATCAAGCCACCCATGGGCGACCGAAACTAACCCAATTACCACTAGAACCAAATAATTCATCCGTGGTAATAAAAGTCGAGCTAAAGCATTGATTGTCCCTCTTAGAACTTGTCCAACATTGGTTAATTATAACCTCCAAAACTAGTATATGAGCATGAGCAACCTCTCCACTCATTGTCAATTGGTTTTGAGTTAGATCCTTTAGCATGATATCAGAACTAGACTTTCAAAACTTTTGGACAAGACTCTCCTGATCAATTGCCCCGTTGTTTGTGCCATAAGTACACTTTGTTTCATTATGATCCAAATGTCATGGATCCTTCGTTAACCACCCTATGTGCATGTTAGGGGTCACACGTGTAGTAGGGGAGTGTCAGAGCTCGTCCCATATTGGTTAATTATAACCTCCAAAACTAATCCATGAACCTTGGCGACCTCTCCACTCATTGCCAATTGGCTTTGAGTTGGATGCTTTAACAGTCCCTTTCTATGTTGAGTAGTCAAAAGGACATCCATACATAGGAGATTCTACTTGGATGCAGACAGACACAATGCCATGACAATGTAAGCTCTATAGTATTTCCAATACCTCCTTCGGGGCCTAATTGTACATCCTTCGGCCATCCAATATATTACACTTACAGGAACAAAGATGGTGTTATGTTTTATTTGAAAATGAGAAGTATACCAGAAAAAATGAAACATGATCATCTTTTTATCGAACACTTGTCTTAGAATTAAAAAATATATATCTTACACCATGGACAGAAAATTTCCCTCTACGGAGCCAAGTCGTGTAACCAAGTAATTTCACATCAAGCTAAGGGCATGAAAAGGAAGCAAGTCAAGATGACTAAACCATAGATAATATGCAAATTTCTTTTAATCGACAACAAAGAAACGGTATTAGAAAATGGCCCTAGGGTGCATCACCCTTGTACTACCAAGCAAAGAGAGTATGAAAGAAAACAAAATGAAAAAGTGCAAAAGATAAACTCAAAACAAACATCTTCTGTAAAGCTTCAATGTATGCCCACTTCGTAAAAGGACCTTTCTCATTCTCTTCTTACTACATCCAAATAAGGAACTCTTTTCTTCACATTTTCCATATGACTATGATTCAACATTTCCAAACCAATAATACAAGTGTTAGTGTACTTCGCTGAGAAGATTTGCAAGATGAAAGAAGATGCAAACAAATAACACCCGATTATATTTTACAAAACACAAAAGTACCAATAGACCTTGCAAGAGAATAGAAAAATCCTTAAGTCAAAGATTGAAAACAAACACGAACCTGAACGGCTGAAATACTAATGGCACCATCAATAACTCCATTTCGCATCCCCAAGCCCTACAAAATATCCAACAAAAACTCTAATTCCTCATAAAATAGTATCACTGAGGGTGAAACCCCATATTAGATGTTATTTGCATGTATCGTTGTGAAAGCATTACCAACAAACTCCGGATCACTTCATATATTTGTAGAACGATACGCCACATGCCTCCTAGGACCATGCATCTTGAATCCCAACTATTAAAATAAGATTCCCTAAGTTTATTATCTTTTCAGTTAACAAAACGGACCCAATCCCATCAATCTACACAATTTCAAGTTTTATTCATATATTAACTACTGAAAAATGAAAACAAGATATTGAAAGCTGGAATCTATTTCCCAAATATTTAACGGCGAAATAGAACGAGACGGCATGGCTAGTTCAACTCCCAAAAAATCAGCCTATCCACTAAAAGAGATGGCACGGCTAGGCAGCTGTCAGAAACTATCATAAGCAGGGGTCTCATTCATTGTGTAAAAACTACAAAATTTACATAGTATGATGCCTTTCATTTGGTAAACCTGTTAGCAAACAACAAATGAATGCTATTAATCTAAATTTCAACTCTACAGACGTCCTCCTCCTGTACTCAATCCTTTATGAAGTAAATAGTACTAGCACAGAATAGGAAATTCTTCTTGCAGAAATCAATGATTAACAGTCTCTTTAACCTAACCTGGGTTGCATTGTGTAGAGGTACTAATCTTCAACAATGAAGCACGGAAACGCCTAACTAGTCACCATATATGTGTCTATCAGACATGTATGGGGCACGTGATGCAAATCAAATCAATGATAAATTTCATAAGAGAGATCATCCCAAAATGGGATACAAAGAGACTAAGCTCTCAATATTCTTTAATCAATATATCAACAAACCTAATGTGGACACTGAACACCTATGTGTATACTCAATACCCTATACACACTTGTGGACACCAAAATGACACAAAGACCCTTAATCTTACTGCAAGAGCGCGGGCATAACTAACTGGGACACGCCAAAAATATATACTTCACAGACACCATTGGGACAGCCTAAATACATTATTTTTTATTAGTTCTTTATGATTGGACACGTATGACACTGTCTGAACAGGTTTACCATCATTTAGACACAATGGGACATGTTCTAAAATATCACAAAGTTATTTCGTGGTTAGATGGTACTATTGCAGCATTAAGGGTAGACTGTGGGAGGAAAAAAGAAGACTGCTACACAATGAGATGACCGAAAGCCCAAATCTCACGAATGTCTTCTCCTCTCTGTCTTCGGCTCTTTACCCCATCTCTCTCGCTCAGTCTCGCCGACAATGTTCTAAGGCCCTAGATCTAGCACCAGCAACAGATCTTGACCTCAATTAGCTAAGGGCACACAGCTCAGTACCTTTTGGATCATCTTAAATTCTTAATCTTAATCAATAAATATAGTGCAGTTCCATCTTTGGTTGTTTAGGAGATGATACTCATGTCATGCATGGCAAACAACTAACAGAAAAATAATTATGTTCCACATCCACACCATAATCGTATCCTAATTAGGTAGAAATTGTAGTGTAAGGATCAATTTCCATGTGTGTATCAGTGCTCATGTCTCTGTACTTCTAAGACTTCTAAGATCTACAGACTTAAAAGTAGAGCTGGCAAATGGGCGGGTTGAAATGGGACATGGGTTGAATATGGGCACGTCGAATATGGGTCAATAGGAGGCAGGTTGAGATGGGTCAGGTCGACTATGGGTCAACTCATACCCAAACCCACCCAACCCGTTTTACTCTTCTTCTTTTTTAAACGTAATTTAGTGAGGTTTTTTTGGGCAATTTTAGTACATTTCCTGGGGTCAGAGTATCAATTTATTGTAGTAGTCGTTGAGTTTAATTGGATGAGGAATGGAAATTAAATTGGGTCAATTCAACCTATTTGTTGTGTGGTTACAATTCTTTTTCTTTTGAATCCGTAAAAGGCTGACATTTTCAAAACTGTACAATTGTGTTCGAAGCAGTTCAAGGCATGTGGATATACGTGCATCGAGCAGTTCGAACACAACATTGTCCAGAGTTGTGATTGTAAAGTTATTTCCCTTGATAATTTTGGTTCGAACACAGCATTGTCCAGAGTTGTGTTTTGAAGTTGTGTTTGTAAAGTGTTGTCCCTTTAATTGCTGATGACCCCGACACTTATATGCTCCACTGAACTGAAATATGTGGTCTCAACCAATTTGAAATTTCAGAATCATCGCGCCATGAGCGCTGTTATGGTGGCTGCTGCCCCGTTTAATTTTTTTGACAAGAATTTGAAAGAAAGGGGAGGAGAGAGAATTGGCGGGTAAGTTTGTTGGAGGGAGAGAGAGAGGAGAGTGAGGGTCGGGAAGGAAATCGGAAAGAGAGAAGGGTATGGGAGGGGAAGATAGGTGTGGAGAGAAATGGATGGGATGGTAACTAATTGGAAAGCCCTGATAGAAGAATGGATGAGTTTTTTTAAGTTGGATCCATTTTCAACCCATTACAAACCCATTTAAACCCATAAAATCAGTGGGTTTATTAAGTTGGCCCAATTAAAACCTATATTTAAATATGGGTGGGTTTGGACTAATTATAAATGGATGGGTTTGGTGAAACCATATTACTGGACCCAAATTGCCACCTCTACTTAAAAGTGTACGAATCAAAGCAATGAAGTAGCTACCTGACCCATGTCACCAAGTATTAGATCACCTTCAACTTCACGCTCCAATGCAACATCTAGATTTGAAACTTACATTACTAAAAACTTGGGGAATAAAGAAATGAAAGAAAAATGAGTAAATCCAGAAACTTGAGACTAACTTAAATCCATGAATTCGCATACCAAGCATTGACTCTGATATATCTAAACCAATCCATTGGTGTCCATTTTCAGATAATGTCTCTCCGCTAAGTCCTGAACCGCAACCTGCAAAACACAAAACATTTATCTGTCTAAGTTCTGTTAAGACTTTAGCTAAATATCACAACAAAAAGAGCAAGCTTGTGGAGCTTGCTAAAAACCTTGAGAAGAAGGCATATGAAAACTAATAGGACTGAAGTTTAAACACCAAACTAGTTTTAAAAAAAAAGAAAAAGAGCATCACTTTTCTATGCAAACTGATTGTCCATGTCATTGCTCATCGAGTCAATATCATGATTCGTGACATAAAGATCCAAGCCCAATTCAACACCCAAGATGGGTTAGTTCTACTTCTTTTTTTTCTTTTTTTGAACAGAAATATAGGGAAGTTAATGACGCAATTTTAGCGAAATGTCTGGTAAAATAGTGCAATTTTCTTTTCTTTTAAACTAATAGGACTGAAGTTTAAACACCAACTAGTTTAAACAAAAACAAAACAAAAAAACTGCACGCAGAATCCCATCCATAATTATACCAAAGGGCATATTTGGTGAACTCTAGACCTTGGTATCAAACAGGAACTGTAGCACTCCACTTTTCTGTGCAAACTGATTGTCCATGTCATTGCTCATCGAGTCAATATCGTGACATAAAGAGCCAAGCCCAATTCAACACCCAAGATGGGTTAGTTCTGCTGCTTTTTTTTTTTTTTTTGAACAAAAATATGGGGAAGTTAATGATGCAATTTTAGCGAACTGTCTTGTAAAATAGGGCAATTTTCTTTTCCTTTAACCTCTTTTGCTCTCTTATAGAATCGAATAAAACCTAAAAGGAACAACCCAAATAAGTTCCCAGCAATCCAACAAGTGTCACAAAAATTGAACTAGTAAAAAGTAACTTGCTTGGGTAATCAATTCTGGTAAAGACTTCGATGGACAGAGATGGAAAAAGCAATTACCAATGTCAAGAAGTAATCTGGGGACGCCATCATCGGGCAAAGCAAGAAGCTCCACAGCTCTCTCCGAAAGTTTCGCCTACCGAAGGAATAAAGCAAAAAACGAAAGAACCATACGTAAACATACGACATACGTGAATATGAATATACATACCAGCGTTTGGGTGTGAGTGAGTACCTGAATTTCGATGATACGCGAGGAGGAAGTGTATTTGCGAGCTTCTACACCGTTGTAGAAGATCTCCGGAGGCGCTTGTACCTCTGGCCTCGACATCCCCACAATTCCCACGCGAGCGCGAGCTAGAGAAAGAGGGCAGAAGGCAGGTTCGGTCGGTGGGAAGAATAGGCGAGAAAACCCTAAACCCCTCGACCCCACTGTGACTGTTTCTGTTCGAGTTTTTTTTGAAAACATCCCTCCAACTATCCACCAGATTTTTACTTAGTTCTCAAACTATCAAAATGTTTTATTTAGTCCTACAACTATTGGCTTGTATTCTATTTAGTCCTTCCGTTAAGTTTCAAATGGCACAATAGGACGGCAACCGTTTTGTTAAAAAAAAAAAATTTCCAACCACCAATTTACAATCCTACGGAGTAGAAACGTGATTATGAGAGTTTTAGAGACAAAATTTGATTATGTCTCTTTAGAATAATATGATCAGAATAATAAGATCTTCACACCCATTCAAACGGATTAAAATTTGAGCACTTAAAATTTTAATTATATTTTTTAATATATAAACCCTCTCAAAAAATTAAGTGCTCAAATTTTAATCCGTTTGAATATGCTTGTGAGCAGAAACCGTCACAGTGGGGTCGAGGCGCTTGTACTTAATTTTTTAATTATATTTTTGAATATGCTGGTGAGCAGCTCGAGAGTTGGCCAGCTAACCCGTTCGGCTCGGTTGAGTTTGCAAAATAGAGCCCGTTCCAGATTTTCAAATAAATAAAAATAAGGATTTATTTTTAAATTTAAAAATAATAGACTTACAAAAATAATTTTTCAGTTTTTTTGCAAGGTTCTATTAAAATCAAAATTTATCAAATAAGATTCATATAACATATTTTTTTTATTTTAGTAAACCTATTATTTTTAAACTTGAAAATTAAAAATAGATACTTATTTTTTAAGGGGGGAAAGCGAAACACAGTCTAACACCCTTTGTATGGTGAGAAAGAAGGATTATTTCTCTTTGAATTTCGATACTCCTATTTTTTTTGAGATTGGGTGAGAAAAAAAGAACGACAAATACTTCTTCTTTTTTTTTGCTACTTTTCTTGCAATTTCTAATTAAAATGTTCAATTCAAATGAATAATTTCTTAAAAAATTGTAACCAATTTTTTTTTTTTCCTTGTGAAATCATTCCATTCAAAGGAGCTCAATGAGTCAAACTCAAAACTCGAGTTAGTTAACATAATTTGCTTAGGCTCAAATAGTTAACATATCGGAATTTTCAGATTGAATAAGGCAAATACCACCTAGCTTTTAGTGCACCATAATCATAATTTCACTGCCATGTTAAGCGTTATTATCTTCTCCTCCTCCTAAAATCTAGAATCATCCAACGGAATCTGGAATTAGAATATAAAAAATCTGTATCTGCATCTATCACAAATAGGACAACAAATTTTAAACATCCACTTGACACTTACCCAACATATATTCACGGCTTGGAAGGTATTAACAAAAATGGTAGTAGGATAAATGACAAGTATTCAAAAAATGATTCATGAAAGGACAATGAACAAATCAAATATACGTAAATACTACGTCATTGTAAGTTGTAAGGGTCTGTTTCTCTATTACTTGTGCAAAAAGAGCTCTGCTACGCGCAGAGACAATTCGCAGAGAACCACGCAGAGATAAATGTGTTTGGCCTTATTTCGTGTCCCGAAAAAATCTAGAAAAATATCCATAAATTTTTAAATATTATTTTATGGAGCCCTGTAAAAAATCAACTCCAGTGGATATCAATAAGTGTTACTTTTAGATTCGTAGGGGCGAATTGAGCAGTTTCGACTCTACGAATCCAAAAGTAATACTTATCGACATCCACTGGAGTTGATTTTTTACAGGGCTCTATAAAATAATATTCAAAAATTTATGGATATTTTTCTAGATTTTTTCAGGATCCGAAATGGGGCCAAACGCATTTGTCTCTGCGTGGATCTCTGCAGATTGTCTCTGCTAAAAGTATTTTTGGTGCAAAAAAGCCCACAAATTCTGCAATAAATTTACACAATCCAAAGTCGTGCTATGCCGCAATCCAATATTAAGGGGTGTTTTTACTAACAAAAAATATTAAAATTTAATGGATTTTACAATCTCATTTCTATTAACAAAAAAAATTCAGTATTTACCATCCCGTTTTCACTTTAAAAAATTTGTTAACAAAAACTCTTTTTGTTACAGTAATTCTACACACAAACTCATCAATTTATTTATTACCGGAAGTAACTTGACATTTCTCAACAATTTATTCACTATTGAAAATACATAACAACTTATCAACTATAAATAAAATCTACAAATTTTTTACCATCGAAAACACCCATAAATTTATGGATGGGAATTTCACGCCAACTGCAATCAAAAGTCGTGATTTTCCAGTTTTCTACGGTAGAGGGAAAGAAAACCAACAACAGGCTGGCTGGGATGCCGATGCACTACGGAAAATGTGTTTTATACTCTCTCTTCCCCCATCTCTCTCTCTCTCTCTCTCACATGGGGATTTGGGAGTAGTTTTTATTGGAAAATGTGTTTTGTATACTTATAATAAAAGGTATTGTTGAATCAACATAATTATTCAAAACCAATTGGGTTTGAATACCGTAAGTGCACGCTACTTTCCGCTGTAATTTATCTGTCTCAGTTCTGTTATGACTGATTAAAAAAATTACTCTGTTATAACTTTAAATTAATAATAAATTTTATATTTAATATGAATTTTATTTGATAAATCTCGATTTGTTCTATAATATAATATTTTTGAAATTACCTTGTAGAACATTATACATTACAAGTATATTTTTTTATGTAAAAATACACTTACAGAGGAGTGACGTTAACAAAAAAAAGGAAGGGGCAAAATCAGCAGCCTAATATAAAAGTATTAGATTTGGTTTGAACAATATTTTTAATAGTACTAGATTAACATATCGAGTCCTTCTACCACCTCCGACGGTGGGTCTGATTCTTCACTGATGATCATTCGGGGCCCATTCCAAATTTCACATGGAAAATTCGAGTCGTTTAATATTTTATTTAAAATAAACTGAGAAAACCCGTGAAAAATTAATTCAATCCGATATATGTAGATACTCGAGATTTTTAAGCTGATTTTTTTATGGGCACATGCAGGGTTTTTTTTTTTTTTTTTAAATTATGAATGGCTAGGATTTTTTCATGCGGTACATTGATTTAATTTTTCACGGATCCACTTAATTTATTTTTAAAAATATTGAATAGTTAGAATTTTCGGTGCCAGACCCGAATTGGGCCTCGCGCAGTCGTCGGAAGAGAATCGGTAACGCCACCGACGGTGGCCCTTTTGCGTAACATATCGTATAATTGTGGCAAATAGCTAATACAACGTGATTAGGCATGGCCCCGGTTCCACGCAATTCAATAGTCTTTTTAAGATCCATTGACTGACGTGAGAATTTCCACGATCAGTCTGTGTCAATTTCTTACACAAGGAGAAATTCCAGAGAGAGAGAGCAGACCACCAGGGGAGGAAGATGGGCTGCTCGTTCTCGGGACTGAACGCGCTCTACGACGCCACCAACAGCGGCAAGGACGTCTGGATCAATGAGAATCGCTACAGAATCATCAGGCAGCTGGGCGAAGGTGGATTCGCCTACGTCTACCTCGTCAAGATGCTCCCCATCGCATCCTCTCATCCCTCTTCTGCAGCCCCCAAGAAATTCAAGGACCCTTCTCACGTCTCAGGTCTCTCTCTCTCTCTCTCTCTCTCTCTCTCTCTCTCTCTGCAAAACTGCATTGCTCTTCTGATTGATTTTCTTCCTAATCTGAATTGGTACATCGATTATAATGTTGGGATCAATGTAAGATTTTGATCCTCTGGCTTTAATTGGTTCACTGCAAGTAGATGGTGGGATTGGGCCCAGGATTAGTCTGAGTCGAGCTGTGCGAAAGATGGTCCAGACAACTGAGTTATAAAAAAAGATTTTGCACCTCGATTGGTGGAATTACGTGTTTGTTTTGTGGAATTTTGTTCATGATTCAACAAATGGGTCAAAATGTCGATTTTCTGGGAGGTGGGCCTGGTTCATTTCTCAAGAAATTTAATGGGATCTTTGTGTTTGTTGGAAAAATATGTGCCTTTGAGAATTGGGTTGTTTTGATGCATCTCCTCTCTCTCTGGATTGCTCTTCCGATTGATTGAATTCTGAATCTGAATTGGAAAAATGCCTGGATTTGGGCATCAACAGTGTTGTTTGGTCGGAAGTTCAATCTCAACTCTGTATGCAATGCAATCAAATAAAGAGACGGAAAAAAAAATGAATGGGTACCTTTGAAGTTCTGGGAAGTGGGTCTCTGATTCATTTCTCGAAAAGTTTCGTGGTTTGTTTGTGTTTACAATGAAGATGTTCCTGAACCCTTTTGCAAATCGGGCTGTCTTGATTAGTAGATGTCGTGCATATTGCCTGTTTCAAGTTGACATATCTGCAGTGCAGCAGTAGTATTGTTTGAATCATGCGGTCATTTTGTCAAATGGAAATCTACAATGGTTTCAGCATTTGGTTGATGGAGAAAGAAAAAGATTATCTAACCTTTCTTTTCATATCGATGGATTTGATATGCAGATGATGGAACTTATGCAATGAAGAAAATCCTTATTCAGAACAGCAACCAGTTAGAGGTGGTGAGAGAGGAGATCCGTGTGTCGTCTTTGTTTAGCCATCCCAATCTGCTTCCACTTATTGATCATGCTATAATCTCAATTAAGGTGATCATTGAACTGAACTACTTTTGTATTCATTTTTACAACTGCTTTGAATCTCTTCGTTTTTGCTCTCGCCATTGTGGAGATTGCTGTTGTCAGTTATTTACGCCTTCAGATGGCATTGCCCTTCCATTTTCTGAGGCGAGATTGGGGTTTAAATCCCGGTTATGTCTTTTCTGAGCAAAAGGGCAATTTACCGTTGGTCTGGGCACTAGTGATTTCTTTAGGACGAAATGAACCCCAAAACTTTGTCAACACTAACAAGATAAACCAAACGTCCGCGTTAGTTTTGTTCTTAATTTCAATGAATTTTTTTTTCTTATCATATCATTGTCGATTGGAGTGTTGTTTTGTTGAAGCAGTGTTCAATAGTTGCCCCACTGATATTATTTCCTGGCTCCACCACTAATTGTGCCATCATCCTCAAAGGTATTGCAGAAAACACTGCTTTTTATCCTGATGCTCTGCCCTATTTCTTGCCATTCACTTATTTGGGAAAAAGTTTCTGTATTAGAGTTTTGGCTGAAAAATATATTGTTAATGACTATTTTTCACCTTCCTGTTGGAGTCAATTTCCATCCTTTTTGTCTATGAAGTTAATTCACTTCTCCGAAATTTGGGGCAGAAAAACTTAATGTTATGTGTTGTCGTAACCCACTTTGTATTATACACACACACACACACCTGTGGTTTATTATTTCCATTTTAACTCATCAATAAAAAATCCCATTTAAGCACTCATTGCCGCGATACATAACTATGTTCACCAGGTTTATCTATTTATGGATACTCATGATTAGCTTTGCTGTTAAACATGAGAGAATCCTCTAATCAATCAATGGATAGTTGATGTCTGAAGGAAAAGCTTGATCTATTTTTTGTTGCTGGTGCCTCCACATGTCCTCGTTCACATGGCACTGGCCTTCATTACTTACTATGCACAGCATGCATTCTTTACCACGCCTTTGGATATCATGGGTTTACCAAACAAAATTAACTGATTTAAGTCTTTAATGCCATCTAGTCTCATTAAAGGATGTTTCAGACCTCATTGGCCAGGGCAACTTATTACTTTCGTTGTCAGCACTCCACATCAGAGTAAAGAACTATCGTTTTGCATGATTTATTTTTATTTTTTTTTGAGAGGCAAAATACCTTTATTTTCCTTGTTAACAAATTACCTAAGTATCAAAAAACCTTTCATTGTATAGCCTGTACAAGAAGGATCTTGGAAGCATGAAGCATACTTGTTGTTCCCAGTTCATTTGGATGGAACGCTACTGGACAATGCTACAGCTATGAAAGCTAAGAAGGAGTTCTTTTCTACCCCAGATGTTCTTCATATATTTCGGCAGGTGAATGAAATCGTTGTAGCAATGAAAGCAACTTATTATTTTCCTCTTTTGCATATGTTTTTGGAAGCATATAAGATATAACGTTCTTTCATGTATTTTCTTTGTATCTTACCTGAAGAAGATTCTTTGAACCCTACTGTCTTTTGGAGGAGTTGTTTTTGCAGCATTTGACGTCACCATGTAGTGTTGCATTTCTTTCTTAATTTTAAATGACCTATAGAATGGATTCCCCAGTTGCGCAGTTCCTTTTATAGAAGATTTCTTTCTGCAATATGAACGTACATAGTTCAAATTTAATGTTAGGTATAAACTGCTGCAGTATGTTTTTGCTCACCTATGACCTTTTCTAATGACAATTGTAGTGGCTTAAGCCGTTAATGATTGCTAATTTGTTGCTGATTTGTATTTTCAGATTTGTGCTGGGCTGAAGCATATGCACAGTTTGGATCCTCCGTATGCGCATAATGATGTCAAACCTGGCAATGTCCTTGTCACATATAGAAAAGGTCAACCACCTCTTGCGATATTGATGGATTTTGGAAGTGCTCGTCCCGCGAGAAAGCAAATCCGTTCTCGTTCAGAGGCGTTGCAATTGCAGGTAATTTCTTAATCTTTTGCTAGATGGTATGTGTAATAAGCTCTTCTTGATGGATGTACTTTTTGCACAACTATTTCTGAAACTATCCTATCCATTGTTTTGGACCTTTGGTTGCAATTCATTGGCATGTGTAACTGCTTTGTTTTGTCATCGCATGCATAACTGTAACTACCTCAACAACATCTCTTCTTTGTGGGCTGGATTTATGGCTTACTTAAAAATGAGGCAAGCTGGGCTCATTGGCAGTCTGTATGAACAAGAGAGCATGGGATTGCTCTATTTTTGGTCATTGACTTAACACCTTGGAAGTTGGGCTTCAGTTTGGGCTGGTCTTTTGTAAACTAGTAGGTTAATCTTATTGACTATCACAATATGACTTTGATCTTCACAGTTGGTGTCCTGAATCTTGATTTGTATAACGAGATCTTCACAGGTGGTGCTTGGGGATTGGCTAGCAAAACAATCGACAAGTTAATTAGAAGCTGTTGGGAATCCAGAATAGTTTTTTCCTTACCCATGTTCAAAATAATTTTAAAATAGTTTCTTATCATAACTAGATTTCCTCAAGCATACTGGAGAGAATAAGGCAACTGATATCAGGTTATTTTACTAGTAGGCCATGAACCCATCATTTTTTGGATCTACTAAATTCTACATAAGTTATGTACGTTTGCGATTTATGCTATCAGCACTCATACTAAGAGGTTGATTTGATAAAATCTTCTTGATGTTTATTATGTAGGAATGGGCATCTGAGCACTGTTCGGCTCCTTTCCGAGCTCCTGAGTTGTGGGATTGTCCAAGCCATGCAGATATTGATGAAAGAACTGATATCTGGTCATTAGGATGCACTTTATTTGGAATAATGTGAGCCTCTAACTTCTTCCTTTTGGAGCAAATTTTTTATTCTAGGTATTAAGAACGATAGATGCAACTTTGATCACTTGTTGCTACAGCTAGGACTTTAGTGGTGCATCAGATCACTAAGTGACCATTTAACAGAGCTTAACGTGGAGTTTAACCATGGACTTGATCGATTATTTAGCCTGCATTTTCATGATAGGGATTGAGGTGAAGGCAAGAATCTCATTACTAGGAATCCTATTGCTAGCAATAGGATTACGATCCATGTGCTTTTAATGTAATTCTAGCAACAGATTGACTAGGAATTACCTGGAAAAATGAGTATCTTGGGTAAATCTACCTTTTTCTGATAATGGAGGCATGACACTGTGGGTCGTAGTAGCAGGATCCTCCTATCAGGGAGACGAATCCATCCCTGATTGTCACCTCTTGCTCCTATAGAGAAAGAAGCACGCTCTCAATTAGGATAGAACCTCTCAAGCATATGAATCACAAAAGAAACAAAAGAAGAGCTACCAAACAAGATGAACTATGGAACGACAATGCAAATTTCTTCATTCATCTGTACCATCCAATCATCCAAATTAGTCACTAAATTACTCGCAAATGCAACATCATCACATGTCATTACAATCTATCTACTGTCATCACAAAAAAAACATTTCCTAATCTTTAAATAGAGCCTATTTGACCCCTGACGTCTTCTGAGAAGGACTACAGAGTGTCCTAAGAGTTTTATAACTTATAGCTGGTTTCGAGCTTTTTTGAGAGTTTTTGAAGTGTCCAAAATGAGAAGTTTCAAAAACAATAGCCCTTTTTATCCGAGTGTCAGACACGAGCCTAGAGAGTCTCGATTAGTGCTATCAGGGTTCGTGAGGTATCTGTGCTTCATAGGATGCCATCTTGAAGCATAGTCGTGCATCAAATTCTACTGTTCCTTAATGAGAAGTCCACTGTCCTCTGCCCCATGTCGGCATTGGTCTAGTACTTCCAATTATAGATCAACTTTTATCGCCCCTTCACAAGTTAGGTCTTTCAGCATAAATGAATTTGTTTCATCCAGCTTCAGCGCGAGGTCTTAATTTTTCATTATTTTTTGTTCTTGATTCTGCTTCCATTAATAGTTGTATCTCACAGGTATGGTGTATCTCCATTTGAGTATGCACTTGAGGAACCCGAAGGAAGCCAACAGTTAGCCATTGCAAATGCACAGATAAAGTGGCCAGCCGGGCCTAATCCTCCGTACCCAGACACTCTTCATAAATTTGTGACATGGTTGCTTCAGCCCCAGGCGACAGTTCGGCCTCGCATAGACGATATCATCATTCATGTTGACAAGTTGATCTCCAAGTTCTCTCCCTGAAGATATGCTGACAAAGAAAATTGGTCGACTACTTCACTCGTGTATGTACGATCTGCATTTCAGCCTATTCGGTAATCAATGTCCTTACAGTGCAATTTTACTTAAACGTGATATAAGATAAGAAACTAGCAATTTGCTGTTATCGTGGCATAGATTTTCGAAGTACATTTGGCCACAGTGCAATGGTTTTGAAATTTACTGTATTACTCAATGGCAGCTGTTTAATTTATCACCCCTAATTTGTTTCTGTTCAGATCTTCCATGCTTCCCCAATTATTCGTTTTTCTCTTTTTGATGACGATACCTCAGAACCATCATCCCCAGTAACTGCAGTATACGTCTATATTAACATTCCATCATCTAGGGGTTCATGTGTGTGATATTCGATGATAGGGTTTTCAGGCTAAAGCGCAACCAGGTAAACTGTAATTGCCTTATCTTCTTAGGACTAGCGAGGTAATCATAGAGCGGCCTGAGCTTTTTGATCGTTATTGCAATAATGTCATGAAACCATCTTTTGCATATCGAAATGCTACGGAACCGTGACTTTGTATCCTGCAAGATTCCGCGTGTAATTTATTTGGATCCAGGAAGTTGTATATTTTGTTTTTGAAAATTGGTAAGAATTTCTGCTCCTAAATTTGTTGCCTCACAGGTCTTGCACCCTACATGAAGCTTAAGATGAAACAAATGATCGTTGCGCTCTGATTTTTACTTGTCTAAAGGACATCGCAATTATAGTTTGAAACATGTGACAATATACTCATCATCCTACATAAGAGGTAATAACCTTTCCATAAAAAATACCAAAAAAAAAAAAAAAAAACAATCATGAACAAAAACTACTAAAGTACGGCTTTATAATGGATCACGACAAGTTTTTGTGTTTTGAAGAAAGAGAAAAGGAGTGAACCTATGCTGTCCAGTCTTGTCCAAGCTCCGAAGTCAAGTGATCGGCGTACGACAAGCTCCGGCGTTGTAGTGGGGATCGGCGTCGACGAGCTCCGGCATTGCAGCGGGGTCATTGTCATGAACAAAAATTACTAAGTAAGGCTTTACAATAGACCATGACGAGTTTTCATGTATTGAAAAAGAGAAAAGGAGTGAACCCAAGCTGTCCAATCTCCGAAGTCAAGCGACTTGCGTCCGATGAGCTCCGGCGTTGCAGCTGGGTCGAGACTCAGAGAAGCTCCATTTTAGTCTGCTACTGCGTGGTTCCAGCTTGGGTTATGGAAAGGAACAAAAAAGAATTTATTCTAAAAACTAGTCAAGTTTTATATATATAAAAAAATTTTGGAAAATTGCAGTGGGGCATGTGCCCCCACTGGTCTCTTCATAAATCCACTATAGCACAAGTGGGTGGCAGGATTGGACTTCCAGGATTAGTCAAAATGCACGTAAGCTAACTTGAAGTTGTAAAAAAAAATCTTTTAAGAAAATGTTCAAACCATAAGAAAGGCCATAACTCCACAAGAGGCTGCTAATTGCTGTCCTTTCTAGATCCTGCTGAGTAGCACTTTACATCATGACCAATTCAAAGAGATCCCGATGATTCAAACACCACGTCAACCACTGGGGTGGTAGTCTAGTGGTAAACGGCTCGCTCCCATAGGATTTTAATGAGTTGAAGTTGCTGGTTTGAAGCATGCGGACGATGCCCCCTCATGTCTTGCAATCTAGCTGTGAGCAACTACTACTCAGTGAAGTACTAGAAACCCGTAGATGATTAATTCCTCGTGGGGCTCATTGTGGATTCGAATTTTGCTATAGTCACACTCAGAAGAGATTGCTATAGCTAGTAGGGGTGTGCACAGGTTGGATATGTTTGGTTTGATTCTGACCCGACCATGTTGGGTAAGAAACATTTAGGCCCGCAACCGAAACGACAGATGGTAAAGACCACCCGTCCGCGAGCCCGATTCTTTACTTCGGGTCAGGTTCGACCCCACAGATAAGGAACGTACTGAACCGAAACATGTTTTTTACAGAACCCAATCTGCACCTGACCGAACCACTTGTTTGAAGCAGCTTGAGACCCTTCGGGTCAGGTAGTCGGGGATTTTGCACAGGCCTGCTAGTCTCATCCCCTCCCTTTCTTCGTCTCAAATAAAAACAAAATCTTAACCTGGGTAGGCTTTTTAAGCCCACGAGGTATGGAAATGAGAGAATCAGGGGTTTGAATAAATGCTTCATCTGAAAAATGAAATGATACTTGAGCTACATTGCTAGAGTTTGCCTAGCATTCTCATTTTCCTAGCAGGCCCTCAATTTTTCTACCACGGGGAGAAACACTGCTAGGGGTGATACCATTCCGGTTTCGATCGGTTTGGGTGTATTTTTCGGTTGAAACCGGTTATCCGGTTTGAGATTTTTAGAAACCAGACCCGGTTGAGATAAACCGGTTCCGATTTCGACCGGCTCAACCGGTTTCGGTCCGGTTTATCCGGTTTCATTCATGAGCCATATTTTGGGCCCAACACATCAAAAAATTCACAATTCAACCCAAAAAAATATCAACCAAAAATCTATAATTCAACCCTTTTTTTGGGCCCAACAAAAAAGGATCAATTTTGAGCCCAATATATTAAAAAAAAAACTCATAAAAACATAATTAAGCCCATAAAAACAGTTTTTATATAATAAATATATTTATTAGACCAATATATACTACAAAATATCAACCAAAAACCCATAATTCAACCCCTCCCCTATGTTTTTATGTATGTATATATTATACATATATATAACCGGTCCGGTTTCAACCGGTTTTTAAAACACATAAATCGGATCGAAATTATTTTCCGGTTTATAAAATTTTATAAACCGGAATCGAATTGAAATTATTCAACCGGTTTAAAAAATTCGGTCCGGTCCAATTTTTCCGGTTTCGTCGATTTTCCGGTTTCGAGTAAAAGCCCTAAATACTAATAAGATTTAGGGCCTTGCATGGTCATTCTCATTTCGGTTGTTTATCCGTATTCATTGAACCTGATTTTTATCATGCTTGAAGAACTCGACAACCTCTACACAATGAACAATTTTGATTATTAATGCGGGCCTGAAATAAGCCCACAAAAATTGAAACTGGACCAGAACGGAGGGTAAACACACACCTGAGTCCCCCCAAAAGCATATGAATCAGCAGAGTTCTCTCCCCACTGTGAATACTTGTTTCGGTGTCTGCGGCTGTTGCGTTGTTTTTGGTCTCAATTCACTGGTGATCTGCCCTAGGCCACATAATCATTTTGCTCTCAATCTTTGCTTTGGACTCTCACTTTCAATCGTTGCTCTTACAAATTTTACTAATTTGAGATGTTTTTAAAAGGCGCTTTCACAGTCTCCGTTGCTGCTTTTGGTCGCCCGCACGCGAAAAGTATGTGACACAGGATATATCCCAAAAGATAACCCAAAAGTCCCACCCTTTTACCTTCGTGAGGGGATAAGTCGCGAAGCATGTGGGACCTCTGGTACACTTTTCCTTGGGGTCCAACCATGAATCCATGAGCGGCTGGAAATGAAAAATGGGGAAGTCATTCCGTCACACTGAATAATAGTACTCCACTATAGAGGTGAAAGTACACAGAAACCTTCTTAATTATGCTTTTTTTTAACGAAGACCCCTTAATATTTAAAATCACTCATGCAGACCCCCTCAACTATATAAAATTAACCAATTAGGATTCTTCTATCAAAAAAATCATTAAGATTGAGGGGTCTGTGTGGACAAATTTTTTTTTTTTTTTGCGGGGGGGGGGGGGGGGGGGGGGGTGTGGGATGATTTTAAAAGAGTAGAATCGTCATTTTCCGCGTGTACAGAGTTAGCCAATATTTTATTTCATATTATTAAGGGGGTCTATATTGGTGATTTTAAACGTTAATGGTCTCCGCGTGTACTTTCACCAAATACAAACGAAAAATGGTGAGAAAAGAGAGCAGGTGATCCCCCTTCCTACCCCACAAGAGATCCACAGCTCACCACATGATCAAATACCACCTTCTCAACTACTAAGCTTTACACTTTTTAACCTTTTTGGATTCTCCCTTCCTTCCTTGCCTACTTGTTATATACCCACAGCCGCACTCTACTGATCCTTGACACACTCTACTGAAACAAATTGATCAGAAACAAAGTTTCAGCAATAGTAGACATTCACATGGAAAGAAAAGTACCTTCCAAAACAATGATGCTGGCTGTGAGTTCAACCAGCCGGGAAGCCTGTCCCGCGACCATCATTGGTTTCAGTCCCACAAAGCCATGTCATCACGAACGTGGAGATCACAAGGCTGATAAGGAGTTAGCCGAGGAATATAAAGACGAAATAGATTCCTGGTTGTTGCTTGACCCCGATAGCGACGGTGATCAGCAGAATAGTAATGGGTACTCTTGTGGGGAGGTTGATTGTTGTTTAGACCTTAAAGGGTATAACTCATGTTTCGAAAATGATCAGTGCCAAGTTTGCTACAATCCCCAGCAGTGTCAGTACGGCATTTACCAGGGGAATATTACTACAAGTGAAAGGCTTGTGACCTTCCCATTAGTGGGAGCCTCGGAACAACAACCAAAACAACAATACTGGAAGGACTTTAACTTGGGAATGGAATACGAGATGGCGAAAGCTCGGTTCGTTCACAACCCTTTGAGGAGTACTCAGAGTGTAAGATCATGACTTTTTTCATTTCCTTTCCCTTAATTTTATGGTTAGGCACTATCGATCCTATACTCTTTTGAGCTGCACTTGATGGAATTCTTCGATTGTTCTTGACTCTCAAACATCTGTTTTCTAAACTGGAAGCCTAGACTAGCTTACCAGAATCAGTTTCTAAAACTATCCACGAAAGAATGTTATCAGAAAGTTTTTAGTGAAACTGCTTTCGAAAACAGAAACTAAGGGAGCGTATGGTAACCTTTTTGTTTTTTGTTTTTTATTTTATTTTATTTTTTCGAAAAGTAATGAAGAAAACTTATTTGGTGACTTCTACTTTTTTGTTTTCATAAACTATGAAAACTACGAAAATGTGTTTTCTTTATTATTTTTTAGAAACACAAATATTACCAAACATGTTTCTTATTTTTGTTTGGGAAGATTTCAAATTACTCTAAATTTCAATTAGACTATCAACCTTTTAACAAACTCAATTTTACTCCCAACGTCATCTTCCGTTAATCAAAACGCTCCCTTCCGTTCGAATGACTAATGGATTTCGTTAAAGGCTCCGTTAAATAGCGTGTTGATTGAATTTTGATGATCCGAGCAGCTCAATTTAATTAGAACATGATTTTAAGGGTTCTATTCAATAAAAAAACTGCTCAAATCAAGCCCTTCCAGATTATTTTTTTTTGGCTGATTTCTCATGGATACCCCTAAAATCACGTTATGAATACATTGAGCGGCTCGGATCATCAAAAGTTGATCGGGATACTATTTAACGGAGCTTTTAACGAAATCAGTTAGTCATTCGGACAGAAAGAGGAGTTTTGATTAATGAAAGATAACGTTGGGAATAAAATTGATTTTTTTTAAAGATTGGGAATCTAATTGAAATTTAAAGCAAAGGTTGGGAGAATTTTAAAATTTTTCCTTTTTGTTTTTATGAAAATATAAACCTATTTCTACTTCTAATTTTTTAAAAACAAAAAACTAAAAAGGTTGCCAAATGCACCCAACATGGCTCTTCTTCTATCCTTCTACTGAATGGTAGCTTTAATCTTACTACCGGTATATCTTTAGTTCTTTATAGGTCCTACAAAATGCACAATATGAATTACTCAAAAAAAATACTCAAAAAAGGCCCACGGAGGTGCTTGCGAAAACCTCCTCTGTCTGGCTCATTTGGACAGAATTTAATGTCTTACGGAGTATATCTTGTGGATATTTGTGAACTGGGTCCCGAAAGGCGCTTTGTTTTCTTTCTTTTAGCTTTTCATTCTTTCCTGGCATAAAGTAGGAGCACTTTCATCGTTTTAAATGATTTTTATATTTTTTTATTACATTTTTATACTTTTTCGATTATTCTTGTCGAAATGAAAAATATGATTTAAATTTTAATAACTGAAAAGAATCAAAAAGACCATGCAAAAAAAAGTCCCTAAGGCACATCCGGGTGGGTACCGCGTGGTGCCCGCTTGGCGCATCCGAACAGTCCATTGCGTTTTTGAAAGGCTCGAATTTGGAGAGAGAAAAAGGAGAGAGAAAGTGTTGGGGTGAAAAGAGAGGGTTTATAAGAATAGATGAAGTTAGCCAAGGACCCCATCTAAGCTGTCCAAAAGTGTATTGGAAGACCCGGATGTGCCGTGTGGATGCTGGGTGGGTATACTTTTGGACGTCCCCAGTGTACCCAACGAGTAACACATTTGGGTATCACGTGAATATATCCACTGAACCCCAAAAATTTCTCGGCCTGTTAAAAAAGCCTGGGGCTCTGCCCGGATTCCTGTCCATAATTCAATAGATCTTCCATTTGCAGCATCACTTGATTCCAGAGAGATTCAAAATATTTGCGGAAGATTCTTCTATACATGATATCAAGGTTTTAAATAGTAGTATCAATATATAGTTAGCGATGCGTAATGTGATCCGGGTGTAGCAATCTTGAATTTTCAAAGATCATTTTCTATCAATGAAATAATTTTTGGAGTGCCTAAAAATCGGTCATAGATCCGTCGAGTAGCTTCTACATTAACCTTAAACCAGTACGTGAATAGGACAAGAACCCATATATAGCGGGAATCGCCGATACACACAGGTCGTCTTTTAATCTTACCGGTACACCGAGGTTTAAGAATATCGAAAGACCAAAAAGATGCATACATAGCAAACGATACACTACGTAATGGCTAGTAATGTAAAAGAACCGTGAAATTGAATGGACCATCCAAACTAAACCAAACCAATCAATATTGGCCGGTTTTTCGATTAGCTTCGGTCTATTCAGTTTTGAAATTGTAAAAAAGATTATTTTCGGTTCGGTTTAACAATTTGTACAGCAAAACCGAACCGACCGATTTACTTTATGGAATATTGTACATACTTGAACTTTTTTTTTTTATCCGAACATACTTGTACTTTAATCTCTCTCATTATCTCATATTCCCTTTGCATTCCTCCAACAACAGAATTTCTTTAAATTGCAATTGGGCTCATTAAAGTTTCTTTTCAGACCATATAAAATTACAGAATTTGCTTTAAATTATTTATCAACTTTGAGGTCCAAACCGATCACACCGATCTGAACCAAACTGCTTCATGCAAAATGGTTTGGTTCGATAAAAGTATTAGAATTGTCGGTGGGTTCTCTGTTGATGAAAATACAAAACTGATTCATGCTTCGGTGCGAAATTGTCTTCAGAAACTGACCTTACCGAATGGCCTCTATTTAAATCCTTGCATGACATGAAACTTCAAGGTTGATAGTTAGATTAACAGTGCTTCCACATAGAATTCTTCTTCTGCTGCTGTGTTCTAAATCCACTTACTATTCCAGATTTCATGAACCTAGCTCTCTCTCTCTCTCTCTCTCTCTCTCTCTCTCTCTCTCTCTCTCCATATCTTAGGTGTCTGTACCATTTTTGGATGCTGGCATGGTACCGGAGCCAACATTGCGCAACATATCAGACTCATATGGAGGGCAGTTTGGCACACAGTACTCAAGCACAAGGCTTCCAGTACCACCCAAGTTCACTCATATCATGAATAGGGAAGCGAAAGTTCAAAGATACAGAGAGAAAAGGAAGACAAGGAAGTTTGAGAAGACAATAAGGTATGCCTCAAGGCAGGCCTATGCAGAGACTCGTCCCAGAGTCAGGGGAAAGTTTGCAAGGGAAGCTGAGAAGGAGGAGAGTGAAGTAGATCAGATGTTCTCAATGGATACGCATCCCCATGGAATTGGTCCCCCATTCTAAATACCCGTAAGAGCAAGTCCACCCGTAGGCTATTCGGGTTATCAAAGTCAAAACTTGATAAAGTATATGGCAGGGTAGTGCTCCACCCAGAAGCCGATGTTTTATTCTGATCAAAACCCATAAGCCAAAGTTGATGCTGAAAAAATGACAAATTCATCTTTGGTGCGTGCCAAATTTGTGAAATTATCTAGGTGAGTAGACCTTCATCAAAAAATAAAATGGGTTTAATTCAATAGTCCAAATTTGAGATTGTGGTAAAATGACACCAAATCAGTATGGTAACATTGCTATTTGTTTACTTTTTGACACAAGCAAGCCATAAAATGACTCGGACAAATCTATTTTTGGCACTAACGGATGCACTTGCTCTTAGAGAAGAAAATATACGGAAGCGATAAAAATAAGTAGGTAAGGGTACTGTTGTAGGTTAGTTTACCTAGGTAGATATACTAGTGCTCATATTCGTCAGGGAACATTATGCTCAGCATCACTTAGTTATCTGCAAAGGACCAGCCGCTCCTATATTTGGGTCAAATCTAGAGTTCCACGCACTAACGAGTATGTTTAGTCCCACACCAAACAGCAATGGATACATGAATCCAAGCAAACGAAAATTTTGAATTAGTCACCCATTGAAACAACCACTTGTTGACACTGTTATAGTTTCCTAAGCAATTGCAGTGAGGAGAATAACTTCTGCTCCTTGCATTCTTTCAACCTCATTACTCTAAGTTACTGCTAGTGGCGGAGCCATGATTTGAATGTGGAACCTGGAGGTGGCAACTAAAAGATCAATATACTCCCTCCATCTTAAAAAGAATGTCCGATTGGCAAACCAAAAATGTATATTCTCAAAGTTATTTCCCACGTAAACCAAAAAGTTGTGGGTTTTCTAAAAGCTTTGGAACAAATCGTCCCACCATTTCTTAAGGTAAATAGAGTGGCTAACTTCAAGATATGCCCAAATGGGAAACACTAGGTTAGAACAACCGACGCAAATAACAAAAGCCAATACTTGCTAATCACGCCAAAATTAAAGCAATTTTAAAAATACCAAAAATGAAAAGACTCAAATTTAGAAACTAGAATCGGAAACATAGTTATTGGTAAAAACCTAGCGAAAAACAGTATTGTCTCGACCAAATAATTAGCAACCTAATTATTTTTTCAAACTGGAAAGATCAAAGATTTGATGGCCCGAAAGATGGCGAACGTCAGAAAAAGGCCCTTGGTTATGCAAAGCAATTAGTCTAGGCCTCATGAGTCAATCTGCCAACATCGAGCCACAACTCGATTAATACTTCGCAACTTGATCAAGACTTTTTTGATAAATCTAAGTCTCAGGTGTCTGGCCGATCCAAGTACCGGCAAGCAATTAAGTCTGCACCAACAACCCTATCTCACCATTTCTAGAGGTCCTTGTAATAATGCTACTGTAAACGAAGGGAAGACAAAAGTAGAGAGCGGAAAGAGGGCTTGTATGATTTGTACTAGATTGGAGTATAGGGAATGCCAAATAAGACGAGTGGTGGGTAGAGGAGTTAAGCAATAGAAAAGAAGTGATTGGCTAGGGTTTGAAGGAGGTAATTTGAATTCCCCAATCCTAATAGGAGTATTTGGTTTGTTGTGCTTTTCATCTTTTTTTGTTGTGCCACCTGGTCATTTCTTTTACTCCCTTTACTCTTTAGGTATCCAATTCTGCAACGCCATTGGTTGCTTTCCACGGCTTCCCCACTTCCTATAAACATCAAAGACAAAGATGTGCATATCAACTAAAGTGCCACCTGGTCATTTCTTTTACTCCTTTTAGGTATCCAATTCTGCATCGCCATTGGTTGCTTTCCGCGGCTTCCCCACTTCCTATAAACATCAAAGACAAAGATGTGCATATCAACTAAGTGCGTGCGTGTGTGCACGCGCACGCGCGCGCACACAGGAATTTTAGGCTCAGTCATCAAAATAGTATATACTTGTCTGCACTTTTCTCTTTTTCGGGTGTCCTACCGCTGCCTGGTCATTGCATCCACTAATTTCAAGTATCCAATTCTGCAATGACATCAGTTATTCTCCACCTATGTTACATGGATATTGCAAAATGTAAAAAATAAACCGCATTAGACACTTGAATAAGGGTATGGATCCATGTCCAACACATTTAGTCGGACATACACTTACGAAGCAAATCTCGCAATTCCAGTTTATCAGGAACTACACTTAGGAAGCAAATTTCACAAAAGCTATTCATGCGGCCTCCCTGAAGTACAACCCATTCTGCTTGCGGAGATACAAACATATATATACTCTGGAGTTAGAGTGAAAAATAAGATAGATGAATGCAAATGGAACTAATCCCAATAAAGAGACTTGAACCCAAGATCTATCGAAAACTAAAGCTCAGAGCCTCACATAACGAGTTAAATCAATACTTATTCCAAAAAAGCTAGTTAAGCTGTAAGGAAATGTGTTTAGCGATGGACATCAAGCTATCCAAAAGCTTTCATCCGTAGTACTTTAGTTCAATATATGGCTGAAATTGATGGAAACCTCCCATGTACCTTTATGTCAGTGGTGTGCTTTCAGAAAGACAATTGCACTTTTCACTTTTCCACCGGGGAAAATGAGCACAAAGTTGAAACCAAGCTCAACCACATGAAGGAGTGAAGTACAACATGATGAATCTAAAGTTTTGTGGTACCTTCTTATCTAACATGAAAAGTATTTGAGCTCCATTGGATCTTGCGACTTTGGCTATTTGTGGCAGATTCTTTGGCCCTATCTTGCACTTTCCACCCAAGGAGGGTATCTGTTTGAGCACTGTGATTGGTTACTCTCAGTTGCTTTTCCTCCATTTGCTGATGTGTTCAGCCTCACATTCTTGTTTCAATCGGCCACTATAACCACTCATGCTACCAAGATAGCAACATAATATACCTGTTGTGGGATGTGAAATTATGATTTTGATAATTAAGACCATGGAGCCAGCTAATTAAGACAAAAATGACAAAGCAACTAAATGCACAAGACACATGGCGGCTTATAGTAAATGACTGATCTAAACAGTTCGGCGGGTAGAGTGTCCAAATACATGGGTTCTGGGCACTTAGCGCGCCCAAGTAGGACTACACTTGGCATAAAGGATGTTTGAAGAAAATGAGCGATCAGCACAAAGTTTGACCGATGATGGGTAAAACGATAGAGCCCTTGGGGGAGAAGGAACTTGACTTTTGGGCAAGAAAGCTGAGTATAAGTGGTACTGTATCTGCTTTATGGCAGACCAAAACAGCAAAACTTGAGTATAAAAAAATTACAAAGATCTCCAAAAGACATTAATGATGACCTATAACCATGGTCGCCCTTTTCTTAGTTTTTTTAGCTCGGCTGGGTCTTGCTCAATTGAAGCTCATTGCTCGGATCGCTAACTTAGACATCAGAGGGCATTTCGGCCAACCCCCAGCTAAAGGCTTGCGTTTGAATGGTTTTTACTTTCACAGAAAAAAAGCTTGACTCGAAAAGGAAGGTTGACCAGTTACTAATGTGTGGTCTCATCAATAATCTCGCATTTAGGAGAGGCATAAAATCCATTCCCCTACCCTCACTCATATTAAAAATAATGGTAACTCTTAATGGCATGATCATCATCAAGAGTTCCTGACCACACGATCTACTGTTATTGATGCCATAGATTCACAATATCCAAGTGGCACAAGAAGCCAAGGGGTTTCTTGCTCTTGTAGGACATAGTAGGAAGGCTAGAGAAGCCTTAAGGCCGTGTTTTGAGTTATGTTACCTAGAACGGGGATTGTATCGGTAAGAGAAAATGGAATAAAAGTGTGGGCGCTATGAACCACTGAAACACCTAGGTATTTCCAAAACACATCGGGGGCATGCAACACACTGGGAACACGCCAAGATACACATGGGTCACCACATGGTGTGTTCGTTAAATTTGAACATTTTGTTTTGTAGAAGCTTTACATAAACAAAAAGTTTGTCCAATTCTCTTTTTTAAGAGTTTGTTCGTACCACAACTTGTGCAATGTAATGACTCTAAACCGAACAAATTAAGAATACAAATGGAGTAAGGACATAGAAACTTCCATAAACCTGAAACTTAGAAGCAGAAAAGTAAGAACAACAAAACTAGTTAAGAATGCAAATTATAGGGGCTGGAACGGAGTCTTTGGCCTTGTTTGATGTGTGTTATAGTTTGAACGGGTGGCATCACATTATCCCAACTAACATATATCTTTGTCGCCGAAAAATAACTTTTGTAACAGATTTAGTCGGTGATGGGAAGTGAATATTTGGCAACCAACATTTTCAATAAATATGCTTGATAATAATAAAACGGTAGCAGGTCCTTATCGTGAATAAGTTCTACGTACCGAAATTTACCTGCCGTGACATCCTCATCTGTTAAAGAACCTTTCTTACAGTCATAACTCAAACAACCTTTGACTACCAAAAGAAAGACCCCTTGTTTCCAGAATGCCTAACTTGAAGGCTCTTGATGGTCATGCGACTTAGCCAAACTATGTGCTGCTTTTACAAC
Source organism: Rhododendron simsii (assembly GCA_014282245.1). Lineage (NCBI taxonomy): Eukaryota > Viridiplantae > Streptophyta > Magnoliopsida > Ericales > Ericaceae > Rhododendron > Rhododendron simsii. The sequence continues at coordinate 22,752,560 of CM024964.1, forward strand.
TTGCAATAATCGGAAATCAAGAGCTAAACCTATAACATCTAACAAAGTAGGCTTAACAGAAGTATCCAGCCACTGACACCCCTGCCAGGCCATGCACCATATTAAACAATCCGTGAGAATTTCCACTCTCTATAAGCCCATCCTTTTAGCCCATTGCAAAGATCGTCATTGCTTCGACCATAGTAGCTAAAGAAGCAAAGCCAACAAAGACACCTTTATCCCGAATGAAGCCATTTTGAGAGAGTGCCCGCCAAGCAGCTGCCCCTATCCAAGTATTTGCACACCAAGCCCCATCCACAGAAATCCTAGGAGTTACAGCACTCACTCCTCCCCCTATATTTGAGAACACAGCTCGGTTACACTTCGCAAAAACATGGAAAGCCCTTAGGAATCCTGCTGAACCTCCTTTAGCAGCCCCAAAGCTGACGAATCTCCTGCAAACTCTCTTGGAGGGAACGATGAATCCCTTGAAACGAAAGTCTATTCTAGTCTTGCACCAAATAACCCACAAAATGCCCGTAGCCTCCCAAATAGTTCAAATATCCAGATCTTCTTTAATACAGTTAGAAAACCAATCAGAAAAAGACATAGGACTCCCAATCGAGAAATCCAACCCAGATTTGAGTCTCTCCACAGTCTCAGAGCCACCTTGCAATAAAAAACATATACTCTATATTTTCTGAAGCAGTCCTGCACTCCGGACAGCTAGAATCAACTTGTCAACTCCTTCGAACAATAATATCTTTGACAGGCAAAATACGGTGAAGCACCTTCCATAAAAAACAGAGCAAACTTTGACAGGAGATTAAGCCCCCATACTTTCTTTGATAGACCAAAACCATCGCCACCTGTAACGACAACGCACAAGCCATGACAGCTAAAAAGTGTGCTGATTTAACCTAGAAATCCCCATCATTAGAAACAGTCCAATACATTACATTATCAAACTTCACCCTTGCCACATGAATAGCTAAAATTTGAGAAACCACCTCCGGCAGAAACAAAACCTCAATCAAAGGTTTGTGCCACCTCAACTACTCCCAATCAATAAGCTCTCTCACCTGGAAGTCGTTAATCCCAGTTGGAGCCACAACCGAATAAGGATTAGATGAACAAGGAATCCACTTATGCCCAAAAACAATAATCTTGCAGCCATCTCTTACCCTCCATCCAACACCCCTAAGAAGACCCCAAAGGATACTCTTCCAGTCCCAAGAGCAACCAGAGGAAGCTCCGAACTACTTAAATTCCTGCCTCCAACAATATCCACCAAATAAAGCTTTTGCGATTAAAGCCTCTGGGTTACCAGTTACCACTTATTAAGCAACCTCCAATCTTGTTTGGCCAGCAAAGCCCAGTTAAAACAACTCATCTCTTAGCCCAAGACCACCTAATCCCTTGGCTTACACAAATCCTTCCATTTCTTCCAGCAAACACCGTTGCCTTCACTCTTACCCCATAAGAACCTTATGAAAATACTTTGAACCTCTCGCAAAAAAAACTTTGGAACCCCAAAGACTGAGAATAATAAGTGGAAATGGCTGAAAGGGATTGACTAAAATCAAATCTCCCTAGAAACGATAAAAAAGATAACTTCCAACGAGCCAAACGGCTTCTAAGTCGATCAAGAATACGATGGAATAAAACACTGTTCTGACATTAGAAATCCAAAGTGGAACCAAGATCTACCCCAGGCTTGGACACAATTCTAATCCCGAAAACCCAATAGAGCTTTATGATCCTCCCTCATGTTCTCAGAAACATCTCCTATTCACTGCACATTGACTCTTTTTCCTGACAGTGGACTGATAGCTTATTTTCATGATGCTCTGCGTAAAGAAAGACCAATGAAATAATACCCTTTTCCTGGACTCATTCATTTCACAGCTCCATGCTCTCATCAGGCAACATCCAACTGAGAAATCACAAAAATCCATTATAACTAGCAAAAAACTGACATAGCACACAAGAAAATGAAACAAAATAAAATATATGCATAGCACTTTCAGGATAAGCATGAAAAATGTGACATCAAAGGATTCAGTTACTTCTTTGGGAGATAATTTATACCTGGATACAATCAATCAACGATTTCTGCAACAATTACCTCATAAAAGCATTAAAAACAATCACAGAATAAGGGTTCGACAGGAGGGCAAACCTAAGTATAAGGCATTATTGGGAAGGGGTTGAGGAAGATTCCAGCGCTATTGATCCGGTTATACATTGCTCACACAATGGGCACATGAAACAACTGATCAGCATTCTTTAGAAAATACTCTAGTTTTCTCTGATTAACCATCTTTAAACTAAATTTATTGACAGTTGGGGGAATAGTAAAAGGATAAGCAGGAGTTGACATTGGATTATGCAACAAATACTCTAACCAAATACATCATCCTACAAAGACCAGATAAGGGGACCACAGTTGCTCTCCTACAAACATGCGAATCAGCAATAAACCTCTAGCATACTAATTGATTATAGCACAAGCCCATCGTTTATCTAGAACACCAGGTGGACTCGTCTTTCAATTTCTCCGGAAAAATAAAAAAGAATAGGGTTTTCTTTGGTGGCAGCGGATAATTCTATTTTAACTAATATTCTTAATTAGTGCTTCGCAATAAGTAAATGATAAGTAAATATCATTCCAAAGCATATTCATAGTATAATTACTGATGAAGAAAGTGCACATCATTTCAACAGTACAAAGCTTAAACCGGGTCAGATAATTCTAAAGCATAATTATCAAAGTACCGCAACTTTGGACTTTGCCATTAAAATTGAAGTCAGTAACAGTATATTAGCTCAAATGAAGTAAAGAAACATGATCATAGTCAATCTCAAGGGGTTGACAGGAGGTTAAGGCATGAGACCTAGGTTTGCTCATGGGTTCGAAACCTCTCGGGTGACATAAACTCTTACAAAGCCAGTCTATACGGAGCATTAGCTCCGGGCTTAAGTGGGCCCCGCTAGTAGGTAGTGGATTCATGGTCCTAGGATTAGTCGAGGTGCGCATAGGGTGTCCTGACACCTGGTTATCAAAAAATCTAATCCTACCCAGCTTTTATAAGATTTTGAGCCATTGGTGAACCTGTAATTCCAAGACCCAAAAAGCCAATACGGGCCGGCATGTCATCTGCTGCAATGACAAACTACATTCTGAATGTAAGGAATAACACATGCGCATGCAATCTGAATACCCAAATGAAAAGTTATAATTGAATTGCTCAAAATGTGCTTTTGGAATGCCAACAAAACGAGAACCCACTTGGGAAATTCACCTAATCTATAAATCCTGATACGCGCAAATCGGAAAAGAAAGGGAAAAAAAAAAAAGCGAGATTACGCATGGGTTTTGAACAAGCGCATTGCCATGGAGTTTCCCTTCGCCAGCGGAGTGTGGCGTGTGAATTTTTTTTTTTATTCGAGAAAGTTCGACAAAAGAGAGGCTATTATATATGCCAAATTAAAGCCGCGTTCCCAAAGTGCGAGTTTCACTGAAATCCTACTTCGCAATTCAACATGCGATGTCTATTTAATACTCCTACGGCCCAACCACCATCAATCCTAATTAGTGATTAAAAATGCTTTTATACAATGTTTACTTTATAAATCTAAACCGTTCATATTTTAGAAGTCATCAAGAAAATTAACCATTGAAAAAATCATATTAATAGGATTTGAATCAATATCTCATCGGGAAGCAAAATGAAGCTTTTGTGTTTATAATTATGGGTGAGGCTACGTTTAATCAAATCAAAAAAGCCTTGCACAAGCATTAAACATTAATGATCAAATATAGACTTATACTAGATTTTACTTCATGGATCGAAGTCGTTCATATTGTATAAATCATCGAGAAAATTACTCATTGCGAAAATAATACCAATCAGATATGAAACCGTATCTGATGGGGAAGTAAAATTAAGCTTTGACGTTTAAAATTGTGGGTCACGCTACATTGAATCAAAGGGCCTCGCATTTAACGCATCAAACTCGCGTTTTCGCGTATGGAAAGCTCGAGTCTTAGATCGCAGTTTCAAGGCGCGAGGTCAATTGAAGGGTAAATTTCACTATCACCCCCTTATTTCACTCGAATCATATTGCATACCTCTTTGTTCTCAAAATCACACTCTACGTCCTTTGTTTCCTTAAAATTGTGCAACACTTTACCACTTTGTAAAACCAACCAAAAAAAAGAAAATAAACTTTCCTCTTTACAACCTCCATGGATGCAAACGAGCCGAGCCTTATAGCTTTATAGTGTTTAAGTTCGGTTTGTTCAGTAAACGAGCCGAAAATTTGAGCTTGAGCCCTTAATGAGTCGAGCAGGTTATGATGTTTTCTACTTTCTATTTTTTTAAGCTCTTGTTAATAAAATTTTCTTTGCTGTTTAAAAATTTAAAAAGTCGATTTTTTGAGTGTTGAGTTGAGAATGTTTATTAAACGAGCTTAAAACTCGAGCTCGAGCTCAGCTCCATTAACAACCGAGCTAAGTAGAGCCACAAGCTACTCGCGAGAAGCTCGATTCGTTTGCATCCTCTCTGTTTTTTCGTTGGCCTCCCTTTCCAAACTGCCAAACACAGCCTTAATTATCAAATTATAGACCCTTTTTTTTTTTGAAAAGAATTATAGACGTTGGACACTCTAAAACCAGACACCAACTTCGTGGACTTCGGTTCACCCCGTCATCGCAATCCTACGCTGCCTTCTCCATGCTCTCATCTCCCTCTTCAGTCTAGAGAGAGAGAGAGAGAAGAGAAGAGAGAGAGAGAGGGAGGAGAATGTCGAAGTTCTTCCCCACTTCTCACCTCACCTCCATCCCCTGTCGAACCTTATCCACTCATCACACTCTCTGCAAACCTCTCCCCTTCGTTACCCTCACTCCCGCCCTCCCCTCCCGATTCTCTCTCTCCTCTCCCCTCTCAAACCCACACCGACCTCTCTTCCTCCACCCCCTCCCCGATTCCTACTACCGCCGGAACCTCTCCATTCGGGCCTTCGATTCATCTTCCGAGACGCAAAAGGATGAATCGTCGGCCGAGAAGGAAAAAGACCCAGCCGATTCCGCCGAGTCCGGGGGAGATAACGGAAGCGTGGTTAAACCCGGTGAGGAGTATCCGAGTGGCGAGTTTGTGTTCGAGGAGTTCGGCGCGTGGAAGAAGTTTGTGGTGAAGCTTCGGATGCTGATTGAGTTTCCGTGGCGGCGCGTTCGCAAGGGCAGTGTTTTGACCATGCAATTGCGCGGCCAGGTGAGTTTTATTACTTCACTGTATTTTCATTTTGGAAGGTGGAAGAGTCCTTTTGTCATTTGAGTCTAATAGTGTAACTAGTGTTGGTTCAGCGTCGACAAAAATGTCTAGAGGTATAGAGGTGCAAGAACACACAACTCTAAACAAAAAAATATACTCGAACTTGGTGATATACAATTAACCAACCGGAGCTAGCTCAGTTGGCGAGGACTCTTGCATCTCACTAGTAGTTCAGGTGATTACAGTTGTACTTTGTAATTCATACATGTTGTAAATGATCTCTCCTATCGGTTGACAAAAAAGAAACTTGGTGATATACGTTATCTTCTTCTGATAAGCTTTAACTTTGCATATACATTAGGCTGTATAACTTATTGGATTGAATTCTTTTTGTTTTTGTTGACCTATACAGTTTAGATTACTCGCAAATGTAGCTTAACTTTTGCTGGCAGTGGCACCATACAAATGATCTATGGCCGACTACTGAAAAAAAAAAACCTAATTTACATGTGAAATTGTTTATAAAACTTACAAGAATTAGTGTGTTTTTTTGAATCTAGGGGATTCAAGAGAACCCTCTCAACTACTAGACTAGTAGAGCCGCCCTTGGTGTTACAATTCTAATGTCTCACATCGGCTAAGTATGGGGTTGGCCTTGTATATATAGGCTCTAGTGCTTCTGTGGGCTAAGGATGAGATTGGCCTTGTGTATGTAAGTTCTTGGGCATTCTTTGCTTTGCAAGCCGGTTTTCAAGGAGAAGTTCCGACCAAGGGCTTGTTTTTTTGGTATCACAGCTAATCACCATGTTGCCATTTGAGCCATGAAGGCGCGGCGTACAAGCTGGATTAAAATACTTAAGGTGTTGGATACTGATAGGTAAGTAGAGCCCTGAGAGAGAAACTGAGAAAGATCGACCATCGGGTCAATGTTGATAGAGTGGACCGCAGTGGACGGCACCTGCGGGACTATGGTGGTATGTTACGATCCTAATATCCCACATTAGCTAATTTCCCGATCCTTGGAAGCAATATTCACTGGCAAAGGATCTCCTTACAGCTCTTGGGCACGTTCTGCTTGCAAGCCGGTTTTCAAGGTTGAGTTGTACCCAAGGGTTGATATTAAATAGGACCATTTGATTTAATGGATATGATTTTACCCTAGTGGTTCACTTGTTAGTTACATTGTTGAGTAATGTGTCTATCTGTTCTTATAAAAATGTGCAATGATATGCGTTTTGCGTAGTTTATTTGGTTTGCTGTAATTTCATTTTTGATAGTGACCTATTACTGTATTTGGGAGTGCCTGACTTTGGGCGTGATCTATATGTTTTCTGGTAATGAACAAACCACAAGGCTTTGATTAGAACACAAGGGGCATACCCTTAAGCAATGGGCTTTTACGTAGACCAAAACAACAAAAACAACATAGAACAGAAGCTAGGTAGAAGAAAAGGAAAAAATATTAGGGCCTGGTTTTTACTGTACTGTTGGGAATATAAATGTTAACTGGAACCCAGATGCATTAGGAACTGAAAATGGCAGGGAAGTCAGCTCAAATAAGGCTAGAACATGTTTTGTTTCTTTCGTTTGCATTCCTATTATTTATATACTGCATTATTGTGGTAATCCATCGTGTAATGAATGTTGTTGACACGTCACTGACATCATCCTAAGAGAACTTAGAGAAGTAGGTGCTCAAACTAAAATTACTTGTATACAGTTTCAAGCCTCTAACACTTGCTATTAATTTGGCTATTCAAAAAAAGAAATGAGAGTTTACAACTGCGTCTTGAGTCATCGACGTAGGTAATGATTGAAATGGCCTGTTAGTCTCTTACTATGCTGCCCCAGGTATTACTTTAAAGTGTCATTGCTCAATTTTGTGTATTCATCATGTTGAACGATCAGCTGATCCTTTCAGTTCTTGATAAGTCCATGAGAGCTTTGATCCATTTGAGATTCGAACCCTTCTGTATGATCCAAATTGCTACGTTCTTCTTCTTAGTATTATCAGGCGCTGTGTGTTGTTTCTTTCCTCCCTATTTCGTTGCGTATCATTTTCTCGATGTTGATGCTTTGCTGGCACTGTATAGGTTACTCATTCCATGTCTTCCTCTTCTATTTTTAAATATTTCAGGTATCTGATCAGCTGAAGAGTCGTTTCTCTTCTGGATTATCTCTACCGCAAATTTGTGAAAATTTCATCAAAGCAGCATATGATCCTCGTATTGCTGGTGTCTATCTCCACATTGAACCCTTGAATTGTGGGTGGGGTAAAGTCGAAGAAATACGGAGGCATATATTGGATTTTAAGAAATCAGGTATTGACATTATTTTCCCTTGAGCTTAATCTCTAGTCCTTCTTTGGGCTTTTTGTCCTTATAGATTGACAGAAGTTGAGAAATCCCAGTAGCTCTGCATGCATGAGTGACGAGACTCTAGTAAGTAGTCACTTTGAACAGAGTCATGTGTAACAGATGGGTTTTTCCATTTATAGCCACATCACATGCATTTCTGCCACAATTATTGACAAGCACGCCATAGCACCACTTGTCTACCTCAGATTGCACAAATTTTGGATTTGGTGTTCTGAACGACTTCTTTTGCCCAGGAGGAGCAAACACTTCTGATGCATCAGGATATAAATTGATGCATCTTAAAGGGAGTATCTGAACTGGAGCCTATGCCATGGTTGACCCTCTTTGTAATACAATAAATGCAACCTGAACAGTTCAAGGTTATTTTGCTTAAGCACATGGCCACCAGCATTCAATAATATGTTTAGCATTCAGAACCCCAGCCATTTATATGAGTTTGTCAAGCTGTTTCTTCCACATTGCGCAATGTATGTGATATAATTTGGAACTTATGAAGCGAAATCGCACCACTTGGGTACCAAGTTAATGTGAAGTATATGAGTGTGAGAATTTGAGTTCTGCCCAAGACTGTGTAACCTGGTATCTGAGTTAGGTACAAGGATGGGTATGGTGCGTGTCTCTACCCTGCAAGTGGCAGGTGTTGCCGAGTGAGCATGCCATGCGTGAAGGAGGGTATGAAGCGAAATCCCACATCACTTGGTTACCGAGTTAATGTGAAGTATATAAGCATGAGGGCAACCTCACTTCAAGAGCTAGCTTTTGGGGTTAAGTTCTATGCAAGACTGTGTAACATGAACATTTTGCAAATTCAACGTTTTTTTTTTCTTCCACAAAGTAGATGCATGTGCATCCATATGAGTGTAAACGTCCTTGTCTGTGTCCGAGATTTTGAGGCTTGCTGCGTTGATTTTCTCAGCGAAATATGGCATCAGAGTCTTGTGGTCTGAGCTTTTTCTCCACAAATATGTTCTGGATCTGGATCCCTGACTTTATTGCTTTACACAATTTGCAGGAAAATTCATTGTGGGTTATGTTCCTGTATGTGGAGAGAAGGAGTATTACCTTGCCTGTGCTTGTGAAGAGCTATACTTCCCTCCAAGTGCTTATTTCGCTTTGAATGGGTTGGCAGTTCAAGCGTCATTCCTTGGAGGTAAATTTCTTTAACTGGTTGAAGTGTGGTCTCTCAAGTGCATTTGACAAAATTTATGTGGCCCTCAATCTACCAATTGACTTCTATTTCTTGATTTTCTTAGGACAGAGAATCTAGTGTCTGTTATTGTATCTATGTTACATATTGTTGTGACTCAATCATAGAGTGAAGATTATCTCTATTAGATTGTTAACCACCAACTCATCCAAAAGCTTAAGCTGTTAGAGAGAGTGGTAACTTTATTATTTATACCTTCAACACGCCCCCTCACGTGTAGCTAGGCTCTCCTCCATAAGCGTGCTAACCACGTGTTAATATTTTAACATTAGGTAGGCGGTGATATTCGAATACAGGATCTATTGCCTGCTGTGATACCTTATTAGATTGTTAACCACCAACTCATCTAAAAACTTAAGCTGTTAGAGAGAGTGGTAACTTTATTATTTATACCTTCAACAATCTCGACTAATACACACAGGTTTTATTTTATGACATGCCTCTTGGGATAGATAACATGTACATCTTATGGGGTTGCTTTAAGCAACTTATGTTGCTAGTATGAGTGTGGATGAAATGCGGGACATATCTAATGGCTGATCTTAGTTGCATAAACCAACTATATCTGGCTGTTTCATAAGAAAACCCTGATATGGCTTGTGAAGCCTACAGGAACCACATTATGAATGGAACAATATCATGAGTGGCATCTCCTAGCTGCATCCACACACTACTTTTGAACTACTTCTTGAGTCTGTCTAGATTCTTCATCAGTTAAGGTATTCCATGATTGTGTAATTGGGACGCAATTATATGGTAATTTACTTAAATAACTGTATAATCGAATATGTATAGTTTGATGTATCCCCAATGTGCCCGTTTTGTGACGTATACTCCTCTTAATTACCGCATTGACCGATCTACAAGAAGGCTTGTCACTACATCTTTATAGCTAGCACTTGGGAGAAGTTATGTGGTGACAAATAAATTTTCCTCTACTTGCAAAATGGAGCCTTACTTTGCTTCACCTATGGCTCATTGTTAATGTTTAATTACAGAGTGACATCAAAAATTGTTTTCACAGGTGTCCTTGAGAATGTTGGAGTTGAACCACAGGTGGAAAGAATTGGGAAATATAAAAGTGCTGGTGATCAACTGATACGCAAGAACATGTCTGAAGAGAACTGTGAGATGCTGACTTCGTTGCTTGATAATATTTATGGTAATTGGCTGGATAAAGTTTCTCATGCCACAGGTCTGTTCGTCTGCTTTCTTGTGCTTTGGCTTGATCCTCATGGGCTATACTTAACGATGGGGTTCGAAATTTTCATTCAGGAAAGGAAAGAGAGAATATTGAAAATTTCATAAATGAAGGAGTTTATCAAGTAGAAAAGCTGAAAGAAGATGGCTGGATTACAAATATAATGTATGACGATGAGGTACAGAATAAGTTTCAATATTGGGGCATAGAATTTTTGATTGGGAAATGGTTTACTTTCTATCACTAATGAATTTAGGCATCTCATGAGCCAGACTGTTCTTTACTAGAAAATGGCAATACCTTAGCAATTTACATTTTGAAAAGCACGTTCCAAAACATGGTGCAATATGTTTTCAAGACGATGGTTTTATGGATCCCAAAGGTTTTTCCTATATACTTTTAAAAAAAATCTAGAGAAAGTGAAGCTCTGGCTAGACAAAATTTCTTTTATATGTTTCAGTGATTCAAAAAATATACTCCCTCTGTCCCTAATTGTTGGTCCACTATTCTAGTTTGGGATGTTAATGTTTGTCCCTATTGGAAAGTCAATCCAAATGCCATTTGTTCTGCAAGGTTTTTAATTTTCGATCCGTGGAAGGAATCCTTGGAAATGATGGTTATGAAAAAAATCGCGTAGGTAGTAACTCTTGGCAGAGATATCAAGCAAGAGTATATATGAAGTAATGGTAACAACAGCAACTATAATAGTACCCATATAATCTCTAGTAAATGGGGGTATGGGCGAGGGAGGGAGGGTCGAGACAGTCCTAACTTTCGGAAAAAAATACACAAAGTGGGTGCTCTTAAAAAGTTTTACCACTTAAATAGCAGCCCCCGGTACCTCCAAAAGTTGAGGAATCAAAGGATGTTAATGTTGTGGAACCATGCCCCAAACCATGGCCGAAAGCCACGACAGGCCTAGAGGGACGATTCCTTGTTCCCTTCAATCAAAATCCAGAGCATCAGTAATGCTCAACAATACTTGCTCAAGTAAATTACATAACACATATTTTCTCTAGTACTTACTATAAACATAAGATTTGTTTATATTTGTTAAAACAATGTTTGTGGTTGATGCGGACTACGAATAATAATATTGTCTTGTATTGCATATATATATATTCCTTAATGCTCCTCTCAGCGTGCTCTCAAACAAGGAGCTTCTGTGATCCTAAGCTTCCCCGCCCTCGTTTCATGCAACTGAGATTGTATTAGCAGTATATATTTTAGCATGTCAGTGACTAACATTTAGGTTTTATGAACCATCAGTGATTACCAGATGAGTAGGTTTGCTTACTATTTTGTCTACCGTTTACCTTTACAGTGAAACTGTGTATTCAAAACCTAAGAATTTAACTTCTTTGTCGAGACTAATATGATGTTGAGATAGCTTTTGTCTTATGTACATAGGTTATGTCAAAGCTAAAAGAGAGACTAGGAATTCAGGAGGACAAAAAACTTCCAGTAGTTGATTACAGGTAATCTTTGTGCTTTCTCCTTCCCTTATCTGTCCATCTGGTGAGGATACTGTTTTTGGGAAATTGTACTTTTTTTTTAAACATAGTGTGGGAGCTGTTTGTTGAGTCTGAATTTTCTCAAGTATACTTGTTATTTCTGATTTTTGAATCAACTATTAATGTGCTTACTCATATGTTACTACAACAATAATATGGCCCATGTAATCCTCAATCGATGGGGGCATGGGCAGGGAGGACTAGAGATAGACCTAACCTTTGATAATAGAATTTTCTTTTAAAAAAAAAAAGTGGCTGCTCTCAAAAAGTTTTACCAATGAAACAGCGGCACCCTGATATCTCCAAAAATTGAGGAACTCAAGGGACATTATGCCGTGGAACAAGGCCCCCCAATCAATGCCGGAAGGCATTGAAGAGGGCATGCCTAGGGACCTGATTCAATTTCTTTGCTCAATACCGTTCTTCCTTCATTTAAAATCCAGAGCATGAGTGATGCAAAATAGCTTACTTAAATGTTACTGCTGCACTTAAATTTCTTTGGGATGTCATTAAATAGATGCAACGTGATTGGCATTGCGAGCTACCGACTTTGAGCTTACAAGAATTTCTTTCCTTATAACTCCAGGAAATACTCTAGAGTTAGGAAATGGACCCTTGGTTTATCAGGTGGCAAAGACAAAATTGCCATAATCAGAGCCTCAGGAAGCATTAGTAGGGTACGGGGTTCATTCAGTGTATCTAGTTCTGGCATTGTTGCTGAGCAATTTATTGAGAAGATCCGTAGTATAAGAGGTATGCTTTATCTACGTAAGTCATTTTGATTCAATGAAGTATGTAATGAACAGTTGTTTTCTGCTACTGTAACATGTTCCCATCTGAAGATAAAATTCTGTTAATCTGTGCAAAGATTTTTTTAGACTTAAGTCTGTTAATTGATGTGTTATCCTTCTAGTTATTCCACCTTTCAACTTCAAGTTGGACGTTTCAATTAAGCTTTCCGTGTTCCAACGCAAGGGGAATTACATCTCATATAATATGTACATAGTTTGTTTTTATCTAAATTACTTAAAGTTACCAATATGTTGCAATCCGATGTGATTTAATCCTATAGTTGTATTGAAAATACAATATAAGTGTCTTTGATGTAAACAACTGATGGAAGAGCGAATGCTAAAGATTTTCTTTTTATAAGTAATTAATTATGTTAGATACCAGGCATTAAGGGAATGCCGCCCGCCCATATACAAAAAAAAAAAAGGATTACAAAAAGGCCCTATACCCGCCAAAAGTATGAAACAGATGAAACCAATCTATGAATTGGTCAAGGGAAGGATTACATTACCCCTTGTCCCATTTATACAAGCTACTAATCACAAAACTATTGATCCTAAATAAAGGATTAGCCACCCCTTCAAAACATCTTGAGTTTCGCTCATGCCATATTATCCACATTAGACATAGAGGGATCATGGCCCAAACACGTTTCTTTCTTTTTCCCACTCTAGCGCCTCTTCATGCAATTAAGAGCTCCATAACATTCCTTGAATGGCCCATTCCAACCCAAACCGTCTTAGAAAGATTCGAACACATCTCATCCCCCCTCTCCTACGCTTTGCAAACCATACACTCTAGAAAGCAAGCCTAACAATGCGTCCTCCTCCTCCCAATCATGCACATCCCTATGCAAGCATTATCCCACACTATAACACCATCATGATGTTGAAGATAATCCGAAATGGATGCATTCTTATCAATAGCCATAGAATAGATATTTGGGAAATCATTCCTCAACCTCGCTTCCCCACACCACACGTGGTTCCAAAACTTCACCCTTCGACCGTCGCCCACCTCCAAATGAGTATGTCTCATAAAAGCCTCCCACCCATTCATTATGCCCCTCCAAAGCCCCACTCCGTGCGGCAAACTCACATTAAGGGAAGACCACTCTCCCCATCCACACCCATATGTTACAGCTTGTCCTACATCGGTTGATTATAACCTCTTGTCTCACATCAGTTAAATATAACCTCCAAACCTAATATATGGGTTTGGGCGGCCTCTCTACTAATTGCCAATTGGTTTTGAGTTGGATGCTTTAACATGGTATCAGAGCTAGGTTTTCGGAGGCTTTTGGACAAGGCTTTATGTCGTTGATGGATGGTTCCCCCTTTGTTTGTCGTTGATAGTTGATTGTTTGAATTGTCTTTTTTACCTCACCACGTGTGAGTAAGGGGTCGCACATGCGGGAGAGTGTTAGAGCTTGTCTCACATGGGTTAATTATAACCTCCAAACATAGTCATTTGCCAATTGGTTTTGAGTTGGATGCTTGAACACATACTTCGCTACCACCACCTTCCTCCACCTCTCTCCCTTTCACACGTAAATCCCTACAACTATTCACCCAACAAAGCTTGATTAAATAGCTTTAACCTTCTCGCTCCCAATCCTCCCTTCGGCGCACAAACTGTATCCCAAACAACTAAATGATACTTATAAACTCTTCTCCCAGTCCTCCCCAAAGAAAATCTCTTTGTATTTTTCTAGTCTCTTACAGAAGCCGAAATAACGAACAAGGACATAAAATAAGTGGGCAAGCTTGATAGCATATTTTTAATTAACGTTAATCTACTTCCTTTTTGGAATATATTGCCACTTCCACCCCGCTAATCTCTTTTGAAATCTTACCACCACTAAATCCCAAATTGCCTTTGATTGTAGAGGCTTGTTGGGTTGTAGATGTAGGTCTTACGATGAACCATGGAAGTTCTGTATCTGCTTCATCTTCAAAAAAATTCTATCTAAATTTTGAGGAAGATACATTATCATTTGTAGTAAAGAAGTTTATGGTTGGGGGGGATTCGGACCAACATCTCTGGTTATGAAGGCAAATATCTTCCCAATTAGACAATGTAATCACATCCCACATCCCGGTGTAGAACTTGGACTGATATGGTTCTCGTCTATGCTAACTTTGTGTTAAGTAACAGTAATCTTTATGGCTTTGTCTTTTGTGTGTTTCTCAGTTTCACTGAGAAAAAGTTTATTTGGAGTAGAACAACTCAAGTGATTAGTGTAGCATGCAGAACCTGCAAAACCAGTTCTGCGGCTCCTCTTGGTCCTTGAAACTTGAAAGCACCACTATGCTCACAAAAACAGTCTTGTATTGGGCTCAGGGTCGGTTAGGTTGGTTGAGGTATGAAGCTCCAAACCGATCAGTTTGGGGGAAAAAACTTTTATACCTTTCCCCAACTGAATTAATTAAGAGACTGATATCCGTTTAGTGGGTTTGGTCCGGTCGGAGATTTTGGGGCATTGAGGTGGGCTTCAACAAACTGTAACAAAGACAACAAACTGTAACAAAGAATACAAATCAAACAAATGGATTTCTTCAGCTTAATCAAACAGCAACACTACTGAAAACAAAAGAAAAATGGACAGATTTAAACACCTTCAACAGCAACTTCACCTAACATCTGCTTCCTCACTTCTTTCAATTTCTTCTTCTCCTTCAGAAAAGAGAGGTCTGGGGTTGAACTTTTGAGCCCCAAATGTTAGATATTAGTGTGATATGTACAGACTGTTGGATTGGAGTAAAAATGGATGGCTGAGATTAAAACTCTATGGGGGGAAAGTTTAATTTCTTAACAGAGTCGGTTAAGTTTGGGTCTGGGTTGGGGTCAGGAAATTTCCATGTAACCGAGACCAAATTGAAAACAGAAAAATATTAGCTTTGAAATCAAAACGACCAAACCGTTAGCTTAACCTACTGAACCCTGAATTTTTTGGGAGGTTTGGTTGGTTATAATTTCAGCAATAACATAAATAAAAGTATTATTGAAATAGCAATGAAAGTTAAGGCTCAAATGCATGTTCAGACATTCAATTTGTGAAGATTAAGTTTACATGGTTTACACATGTGCTTTACATTTTTATGTTTTGTTGTTCTCATTTAGTGGCTTATAAATGTATCATTGTTATGGTCTACTTGAAGTGTTCTAATTGTAATCTTTTTGTTATGTTTGTCAAGTTAGAGTTAAATATTTGGCCTATTCATATTTTCCCATTCCTTTTTTCCACCTGCTGTTAATTACTCGTGTCTAGTTTACCTTGTCTTATTTTAAAACGGTGCTCCTCCAGTTGATGTTGACCTTCTTTTTTCAGAGTCAAAATTGTACAAGGCTGCTATCATCCGAATTGATAGTCCTGGAGGTGATGCTCTTGCTTCAGATTTGTAAGTGTTTCTGTGTTCTATCTTTACCAAGCAAATTTACTTAGTCGAGACGTGATATGGCTAATGATCCAAAGAGACAATTCGCAAATCATCATCTTTTGTGAATTTCTTAGGTGCGCAATTGCAGAGGAACTGCATTCTATTTCTTTGTCTTGAACTTCTTATCCTCGTTGTTATGAGTTTATGGCTACTCGGGTTCACCATTTACTTGTTATTAAGTGCGCACTAGTATTTTTGACTGCATCTCCCCTTGATTTTCATTCAACTTTGAGTTGTCCCACATCTTCGCACATCTTTATAATGTCTCCTATCTCCTCTAGGGCATAATTCTTTTTCCCAACAGATTTTATAGCTCCTTCTCTCAAATGCAACTTGTAACAACATTTGTAGCCATTAAAATCTAAAGGCTTGATGGACTTGGGGATAATTCACAAACTAGTCCCAGGATAAACTTGATCTCATATGGAAAGTTTTGACAATATGATGCAATAATAACGGGATAACAAAGAGAAAGTAGCAACTGGTACTTCCAGAAACATTTAGGTGGATGGTTGAACACCCAAAAAGTAATAACACTTCAGGCTATTTAAACTATTTGTAACTAAATGAACAAGACAAGGTGGGGAAAAAAGCAAAAAGAAAATGTATGTAGCATAACCAGAGTCCAAGACTTTATGTTGCAATCTTCAAAGGATGAGAAGGCTCAAATCTTGATGTTAGGAACCAATGAATTGAGGGACCTACTTGAGCAAAAGGCACGGAATGGAGAATAGAGTTGCGGTAAGAAGCTTCAGGAACATTCTGTTATCCTGATATGCCATGTGGAGGGGGGTGGGGTAAGTGCCATTCCCAGTTTCAAACAATTTTTTTTATGCTAATATAAATGATTAGATACTTATGGTATCCAACCAACTTGATCTTTTGTAGAGATACTAGGGAGATCACGATTTAGAAAATGAACGGTTTGGATCATGACAACATTGTCTCAATAGCTTTCATTTGATGACCACAAGAGAGTTGGACAGAGACTCTATTCCTTTTAACAAAAGACAAAGCCGGGCATAAAGCCCAATTATATGATTTTACACTTAACCTTTCTCTTCACACTTGTACATGCAACATGCATCAATAAAGTGTACTACACCGAATAGAGCCACTCCCGAATTCAAATCCTGGGTATGCTAGAGCTTATCGTATCTCCAATTTGATTTCACCAAAAAGTTCATGTGAGAATTGAGAAACACAGAAAAGTGGTGCAACAGATTGGTGAAAAGGCTTCAGACAACTAGGTAATTTGTGCTAGAAGCTAGACCAGGAAGGAATGTAGTAGCAGAGTTGGTGGAGCTGACATTTGGTCAAGGGATGATGGAGCTGACACGTAACTAGTAGCGGAGTTGGTGGAGCTGATATCCTCTGAGGGCCAGTCTGTGTGACAGTAGTAATATTGAAGGAATGTAATCCTATAGTGTATGTAATCTCATTAGAGTCAGTGGATTATTAATACCTCACCCCCATGGTATCATATATCTCACACTTTGTTAGTTTATATACCTGGACTATTAGCTTCGCTAGCGTTCCAGGAGAATATTGTCATTTGTCAGTTCATAACAATCTCTGTAAAGCAAGGGGCAAAGCTTCTACGACAATGATGTTAATCAGGCTGTTATAATCTTAACCAAGCACCAGATATGTGGTTCCCTTCAATATATAATACAATCTGATGCTCATATCCAATCAAAAAACTGGAGCTTATATTTATAGAGAAAACCAAGTGTTCTTGTTATGGGCTACAAGTCCTTCGAGGGAGGATGGGGTCCGTACATTAACCAAATTCTTGCAGCAACTATTCACTCCAGTGCTGGTGCTACTTACATTGTCACAGTGTTGCTCGGGTGTTATATGGCATGATTCCATGATGTGCAGATAGCCCAAGAAAGGCCTTTTCTTATCGGCTATATGATACGGACATATCATATTAGTCATTGTATTCGTACTGGCATGTGTGAACACATGGTCTACATGGTGGCATGTCACGTGCCGGTTTTGTTTTTTTACTGCTTTTCTTTTTATTAGGCAAGTTATGGACATAACTTCCATACGTGTCCTCTGTGTCTAGATAATATCACAGAAACTTGGGGTCTTGCGTGCAGCATACCGTGCCTAGCCAAATCTTGGGGAAAAAAATATTAATGTTAGTCAAGTTGGCTGGTCCTTCACATAACATTGAGATATCATGTGATGCAGACGAGAATTGCACGTGTATTCTAAGAAATGACATTGCATTTCAAAATTATGTTGGGTCTCCTAAATAGATTTGATATTTCCAATTTCTATTACTCCTACAGATAGGGTAAAGTACACGAAATATCAGACTATAAAGTCGAAGGGCATGAGAAATTCTTGTGATCTCACATAGTTGGTTAAGCAGTTTTACCGTTTTGGTGTATGTTCACAGAATGTGGAGGGAAATCAAGCTTTTGGCTGCATCAAAACCTGTCATTGCATCAATGGGGGATGTGGCGGCTAGTGGAGGATACTACATGGCAATGGGAACGGGGGCTATAGTTGCAGAGAATCTTACCTTAACAGGATCAATAGGAGTTGTTACAGGTGAACCTGGCCGTTCATTGGTTATGTTTCTAATGTTTTATGGTTTTTGAAATTCAATGAAGAGATGAACATTGTAGTTCTGTAAGATACTAAGCACTATATGATGTTTATTTTCTGGTAGTGCTCATCTTTAGTTTTCTTTCCAACTTAGTTATGACCAACTGATCTGACAGAATATTAAAACCTAGAGGTTTAAGTACACAGAACCACTAAAAATGATTCATCAAGACGAAATAGAGCAATGAATCATGGTTGATATGAACATCTTCTGAAAGGTTGACAATTTTGTTGTGTTCGGTTGTGTCATTATGCCAGCTCTGAGAATGTTTATGCATTTATCGTGGAAACATTATATGATCTAACCACTTTTGATAGCATTTATTAACCTGTTGATGAGGTCAACTTAGGAGGCTGTTGAAACTTGAAAAGACCTGTCTTAGAATTATATGCCTACTCAACATAATGGTTCAAACTGATACTTTGTAGGCCCGGTAATCGTAGACATTAAAATGTATAGGCAAGCTGCTAAAACTAGGAAATGAAATGAAGCTGCAAAGGAAAGGATTTGTGGCATTATTAAGGAAATTTGAGATTTTGCACAATTTAGTAGGAGAAATAGTCTTTCTTTTATAGGGTTAAAGTTTCCTAGTATGCTTATACTGCAAAACATAGATGCTAATGTTAAATGGGATCCTGAAGGAAACCTATTTCTGAGGTTATGTCTTTATGTTTTTTGTATTTTTGCTTGTAGGGAAATTTAACTTGGGTAAACTGTACGAAAAGATTGGCTTTAATAAGGAAATCATATCAAGGGGAAGATTTGCTGAACTTACTGCAGCTGAACAGCGCCCATTTAGGTGAGAACCTCTGTAATGATACACATACTTGTGTTTTGTAAAGAAATGTGGTTGTGGCCTCCAAGAAGTTACCTTCAAGGGTCGAATACTAAGAAGCACGGACACTTACAAGATGGTGGTGTGTCCGTGTCCGACAGCGACATTCCTCAGACACACTTGGACACGTCAGATACTCTTTTTTTCGTGTCCATAATAAGTAAATAAAAATATTATTTCAGACATGTGTCCGATACTTTTTCTGCAACGTGTCCAACGCTTCTTTGGTGTCTATGTCTAAGAAATAAGTATTTGATTAGTAGTTATTGGACACTTGTTAAAATGTGATTTCAATGATTTCGGAATTTGACACATCTCTAAGACATTCAAAGTTGGAAAAATGTAATTCTATGACTGATCATATTTCAATTCACTTGAAAATCTGTAAAGATGTCTGGAGGATTCCTAATCGTGCCCATGCCCTATTTTTCTGAGGAATTCTCATGTCTCATGTTGACTAGATACTTCATAATGTGTTGTATATCATATCATGTATTATATAATTCGGGTTGTATACTTGTGGTGATATGATACTTCATAATGTGTTACATATCTCTATGTATGTATTTTTTTTTTTTTTGGGCCACACAGTAGTATGTTGGTATGCTAGATTACTACAAAGGGGTCGACCGCTGCTTCATCAACTCAACCCACGACCTCATCCTTAGGATTTTAACCCAAGGGGAAAGACCATTGAGCCAAAGCCCAAGGTATTGTATGTATGCACACATAAGTATGTATTTGGATGTAATAATAAACATACCGTGTCCGTATCTGTGCAAATTATTTCAAATCCTACATTTCAATTGCCTGTGGGTATGCCCTGACCCTTGGTATTGTCCATATTAGGCTTCTCTTTCCATGCAGTTTTGACTACTTACAAAAATTAGTCAAACTCAACTTGCAGACCAGATGAAGCAAAACTCTTTGCCGAGGCTGCACAGAATTCTTATAAACAATTTCGAGACAAAGCAGCATTTTCAAGATCGATGACTGTACGGTAATTCATTAGTTTATTAAAAGTGGCTATACTCTCTTCAACTGCCTCTTTTGAAAGTTGCTTTCACGGTTATGTTTCAGGTAGACAAGATGGAAGAGGTTGCACAGGGGAGAGTTTGGACAGGTAACGATGCAGCTTCACGAGGTCTGGTTGATGCTATCGGTGGGCTCTCTCGGGCTGTTGCTATAGCAAAACAAAAGGCTAGTATACCCCAGGACAGACAGGTTGGCTCCTTATTAACTTGTTTAAGCTTAGTATTTCAAAACAATCAATAATGTCCTTTATCTATTTTTGGAGAATATCTAGATCCAACATCATTCTTTTGATTCATTACGTCCCGCTCTCTGGAAATGCAGAAGTGGTAAATGCGTCATTTTATCTCCCTGTTTCAGGAGAACCTGTTGCTTTCAATGTAGCATTTAGTGTATTCTTCATTTATTGTTTACTTTTAAGTCCATAGTCTTCTTCTTCTTCTTCTTCTTCTTTTTTTTTTTTTTTTTTTTATCTTTCTTGGGACGGCCACACACACCTTTTTTCAAACTTCAGTCTATATTTAGTGATGTCTGCGGGGAAGAAGCTCTTGAGTGGCATCGTCAGTAGTGAGTTTTTCTTAAATGCATCAGTAGTGATTTTTTCTTGTTAGTTCATCTTGTGCTGAAACATCTGTATAGCCTGATTGTTCCGAGTAGTTTATTTAATTTACTTAGTGGCGTTAAGCTTTTACCATAAATTTACAGGTTTCTCTTGTCGAGATGTCAAAACCATCCCCGTCGCTACCAGAAATCTTAAGTGGGATCGGCAGTTCTGTGGTTGGAGCGGACAGGACATTGAAAGGACTGCTAGAAGACCTGACTTCTTCGAATGGAATTCAAGCCCGAATGGATGGGATAATGTTCCAACAACTAGAGGGAGCTTCTTTTGCTAGCCCTTTCTTGAATCTGATTAAAGACTACTTGAGCTCCCTCTGATCACATACAGGTGGCCATCGTCCGTCTTGAAATTCTCTCTTTTTCCCCTTTATTATTTTTACTTATTTAAAACTTCCATTTTTGGTTACTTTTTAGCGTTAGAAGTGTAAATAGACACAGTTCAGGAGAGATACAACATAGTACTTCGTTAAATGTAGGAAACAAAGATAGTACAGAATTCTGTTGTTTTTGCCACTTTTATGGCCTTAAAGATGAGAACCGTATCAATGAAGTAGAAGTACATTGGTACATTCGTATATTTCATACAAGCCTAGACTACTAAGAACATTTCAAATACAATGCTTGGATTGTTCCGACAATTTCTTATTTTTCTTCGTAGCAGATAAATTCTTCACTTTTTCGGGCACATCGTATAGGGTGGAGGATTGTTTGACTTACGAGAAGAACAAGAAATTGTTAAACCTTCGAACCTGAAACAATGCCGATAATTTTCACCAGCAAGCTGGTGGGAAAAAGTGCTTTTAATCGGTATACAAATTCTGTCGACTATAGTATAATAGAGCATAAATTAGTTGATTTTCATCTGGAAGTTATTTTATAAAGAAAAAAAGAATTACGGAGTAATAAAATCTCAATTCGCACGAGACAAGTTTTAGAGTTCTTGTACTTCATAGCTCGAAATTTATTGGCATAAGTAGTTAATTTAGCGGATCAAAAAAAAATTTAGGAATTAAATTCTTATGTTCAAAGGTGGCGAGCATGCAAATTTTATTTTTGATTTCTGGAAAAATATTAGTGGAGGATGAAAGTTTCTTTTAGAATCGTCAGGGCTGTGAGGACGGCTACCACACAGTCCTGCTTTCTCCATCATTACTTGGTATATATTGGGAAGTGTTTGCGATAGCTAGAAGAACATATTTTAGATTAGATATTAGATACTCTTTAGATAATTATGAAAGCTCAAGTAAAACAGTAAAAGTTGATGGTGTATTTATTGAAAAGCTAAATTTTAACTTGCTAGTAAAATTTAACTTTCATACTGCTTAGTATCTAAAATATGATTCGAGAAGCACCTCAAATCCAGAATTTAAAATCAAGTTCTGGATCATTATTTATTTTATACAACTTCTTAAAATTCCAAAATCTTTTAGCTATGACTTTTTTGACAAACCCTCACAATAACCTTTTAAAACCAAAATATCATAATTAGCCCAAGAATTTTTGGTAAGCTGAGAGCTAAAACTTACATGTCCGATATCCTATCCATGTGCTTCTGTACTGAAAGATTTTTCGGTCTTTTTTTTGTCATTCGTTAATCTTAATCTACTCTATCCTAAAGGATTTGAGGAGGAGATATGTGCTCACGAGAATCAAATCCTGCCCATATGCATGAGAGTATAAGGAAGGCGCCAACTCCACTCCACCCTACTTGCGTTTTCCGGTGGTTGGATTGTGTGATTTTATAACAGAAGAAACAGAGTTTTATAACTGAAAAAACAGACTCTATCTCCTTCGCCTTTCCAAACCAAACTCTACGCTCCACATGGCTTTGGTGGCGCCACCACTCTCACCCCACGGCCACCGCCACCAACCTCCCTTCCGCCGACTCACCCGAAAACCAACCATCAAAATCTTCCTGCTGCACTCACTTCACACCCCACAAGCATCCCTTTCTCCCACCACCGAAACGCACCCCAAAACTTCTCTCTCTCTATCCCACTCTCCAACCCACCACCCCTCCTTACCCGAACAAATAACCAATCACTGTCACTCTGGAAACCTCGCCGAAGCTTTGTCATTGTTATTACAGCTGGAATTTGATCAAATCTCTTCTTATTCCACGGCCCAAAAAGCCGAGGCTGTGAATGTTCTACTGCAGGCCTGTGGCCACCAGAAAGACATCGAGGTTGGCCGAAAAATCGACAAGATTGTTCGCGCATCGACCCAGTTCAAGAATGACTTTGTTATCAATACCCGAGTCATTACCATGTACTCCTCGTGTGGGTATCCTCATGATTCTCGTCGTGTTTTCGATCATTTGAAGAGGAAGAATTTGTATCAGTGGAATGCACTGATTAGTGGGTACATTAGAAATGAGCTCTGGTTGGAGACGGTGGCTGTATTTTGTGAGTTGATTGCAAGGGGCGAATATAAGCCGGATAATTTTACTTTCCCTTGTGTGATTAAGGCATGTGGTGGGAGATGTGATGTGGGTTTGGGACGGGCTGTCCATGGGATGGTGATAAAGATGGGTTTGGATTTGTGTTCGGACGTGTTTGTTTGTAATGCAATTATTACAATGTATGGGAAATGCGGGTTTATCGAGGAAGCAGTTAAAGTGTTTGACAAAATGCACAAAAAGAGCTTGGTTTCTTGGAATTCGATGCTTTCTGCATTTTCTGAAAATGGGTTGGCTCAAGAGGGGTTCAATGTGCTGAGGAGGATGTTAGAAGGCGAGGAAGGTTTGTTGCCGGATGTTTCCACGATGGTGACCGTGTTGCCAATGTGTGCAGGGGAGGGGGAAGTGGGAATGGGAACGGTGGTCCATGGTTTTGCAGTGAAATTTGGGCTGACCGAGGACTTAATGGTCAGCAATTGCTTAGTGGACATGTACTCAAAATGCGGCTTAATACAAGAATCCCAAACGCTTTTTGATATGAACGAAGATAAAAATGTAGTTTCTTGGAATTCCATGATTGGGGCTTATTCTAGAGGAGGCCATGTCAATAGGACCTTCGGGCTTTTGCGGAAAATGCAGAAGGAATGTGTGAAAATGAGGGCTGATGAAGTTACCGTATTGAGTGTGTTGCCAGTCTGTTTAGACAAGTCCAACCTGTTAAGCGTGAAGGAACTTCATGGCTATTCACTAAGAAATGGGTTTCAGTATAATCTGTTGGTAGCCAATATGTTTATTTCAGCCTATGCAAAATGTGGGGCACTGACTTCTGCTGAAAATGTCCTTCATGGTATGGAGAAAAAGACAGTTGGCTCTTGGAATGCTCTGATTGGTGGCTATGCGCGGAAGGGAGACTCATCAAAAGCTTTGGATGTATACTATCAGATGACAAATTCAGGGTTAAATCCAGATTGGTTCAGCATTGCTAGCCTTCTTTTGGCTTTTGCCCACCTGAAATCGCTGAAGTATAGAAAAGAGATTCATAGCTTTGTGCTTAGAAATGGGCTAGATACGGATTCATTTATTGCTATTTCACTTCTTTCACTTTACATTCATTGTGGCGAACTACAACTTGCACAGGTTTTATTTGACGAAATGGAGGATAAAAGTTTAGTATCCTGGAATGCAATGATTGCCGGTTACTCTCAGAATGGACTTCCCAATGAAACTTTAAATATCTTTCGTGAAATGGTTTCCAATGGAACCCAACCGGATGAAATTTCAGTAACCTGTATGTTGGGCGCCTGTTCACAGTTATCAGCTTTGCAGCTGGGAAAGGAAACCCACTGCTATGCTTTAAAAGCGCAATTTACAGAAGACATGTTTGTTAGTTGTAAAGTCATAGACATGTATGCAAAATGTGGCTCAATAGATCTATCCAGAAAGGTTTTTGACCAACAAAAGGAGAAGGATGTTCCATTGTGGACGGTTATTATTTCAGGATATGGAATTCATGGACACGGGAAAGAAGGGCTGGAGCTATTCGAGGAAATGCAAAGTTTAGGGTTAAAACCTGATGGATTCACATTCATTGGTATTTTAATGGGATGCAGTCATTCTGGGCTTGTTGAAGAGGGTCTTAACTATTTCAATCAAATGCAGCCAGTGCATGGCCTAGAGCCAAAATTGGAGCATTATGCGTGTGTAGTGGACATGTTAGGTCGTTCTAGGCGATTCCATGATGCTTTAAAGCTTGTAAATGAGATGCCAATGGAACCTGATGTTGGAATGTGGAGCTCTTTGCTCAGTTCTTGTAGAGCTCATGGTGAGATGGGTTTAGGTGAAAAAATTGCTGAGAAATTGTTAGAACTGGGGCCAGATAAAGCTGAATATTATGTTCTAGTGTCGAATTTATTTGCTGGATCCGGGAATTGGGATGATGTGAGAAGGGTGAGGGGGAAAATGAGGGAATTAGGCCTGAAAAAGGATGCAGGGTGTAGTTGGATTGAAGTTGGAGGGAAAATTTACAACTTTTCCGTGGGTGATAAACGGGTCCCAGAGTCTGAGGCAATCCGTGAGATGTGGAGAAGACTGGAGGAGAAGATAAGTGGAATTGGGTATGTTCATGATACTGCTTCGGTGCTTCACGATTTGAAAGAAGAGGAGAAAATAGAGATTTTAAGAGGGCACAGCGAGAAGCTCGCAATCTCTTTCGGATTATTGAAGACGAAAAAAGGTGCAACGCTCAGGGTGAGCAAGAATCTACGCATTTGTGGTGATTGTCACAGCGCGATCAAGTTAATATCGAAGGTTGTTGATAGGAAGATAGTTGTGAGAGATAACAAACGGTTTCACCATTTTAGTAACGGGTTATGTTCTTGTGGGGATTATTGGTGATGAAGATGTGGATAACTATTTTTTTCTCTAAGTTATTTTTCCCATGGAGGAGTAATTGATTCCTGGGCTTAAACCAGATCTTCATGAGATTTTCTCTATCTGTACATGTGGAACAGGTGCTTTGGTTTGAACTAGTTCTTCAACCATATTCTTTTTGTAACCATTTATGCCCAACTGCTATCAATGTAATTGGTTCGAAAATGCAATTGTTTTGCCTTCGAAGTAAGTTGTATGGTTATAGGATAAGGAAACTGTATTTTGTAAAGTGGGAGGCTGTAGATCTCATCTTTTGTATGAAAAAAAACATAGCAGTTTTGAGCGTTCACCACTTGGTTGGTTTTTGCGGAACAGTCCGTCGCTAGTGGAACCACTGTTGCAACTGTTTATCTAAGCTTTGCATCCGCATCTCCGACATGTTGTATCCTTCAGTGTTTACCGTGTCGACAATGTGCATTAAACCTTATCTCTTTCTAATCTATTATAATAGTTGTGCACTGTGAGTTGTATCTTCGTTGTTGTGAATGAATTTCTTACATAGTACTGTAGTAGTTTGTAAGCTGCCTTGTGGAAATGGTACCACCGTTGTCAAATGGCATACTTCTATAAGTAGTTCTTTCCAATACGAGGAAAAATTATGTCCGGATGACCCGAACAACCCCCATTGTCCGGACGGACCGGACACCCAATCCCCATCTGCCACGTCATATTTTCAAAAGAAGTTGTCGGTTGTGCAGTTGCAGCATTAAAAGGGGCCTCTGGTATGCTTAACCATGGTCTTGCTTCGTCCCACACATGACCCTAGTCTAGTTAGTTTTAACCCCTAGTCAATTAATGTCGTTGGGAAAAAGAGGAAACAAGGAAGCATTTGATTCGTTCTTTTTCCTGCGCCGTAGTAGTAATTAAAGAAAGAACCAGTCTATCCACACAGACAAAAGTGTACAGATTGTGCACAGATTTTTGTGTGGGGTCCACCACGGATTCCACACATATGATCCGAGCCGTTTATTAAATGTAAAACATTTTTTCAAGGGTGCTTATGAAAAATCAGCTCAATCCGATACATGTAAGTTCTCGACTCAATTATCTAACTTTTCATTGAGATTTCAAGAAAATAAAAAGTTAAATTATTGGATCGAGCACCTATAAGTATTGTATTAAGCTGATTTTTTTTAGAGACCCTTGAAAAAGTATTTTACATTCAATGAACGGCACGAATTGTTTGTGTAGAACCTATGATAAATCTCACAAAAAAATTTGTGCTCAATCTGTGCATGTAATATTTGTGGACAGATTTTTGTTAATTAAGAAAACATACGTGACCAAGCAATAATGTGAAGAAATGTCCGCCAGCGTTGTTGGAGGCCATTTGGTTTATTAGGCCAAAAATAGGCCTGAGTCAAGTTTTAAAAATTCACAGTTAAGCGAGGGTAAATAAAGTTCAGACGGGTCCCTTCCCTGTGGTGCAAATAAGGATGGTAAACGAAATCAAGTTACCAGAGTTTGAACTCGCGTTCGTTCGTTAAAAGCTTGTTCAAGATTAATTTGTTATATAAACAAACAAACCAAGCTTAAACAATTTTTTTGAATCTCGTTAAGATTTCAATCCAAGCTTAAACAAGCTACTACTGGCTCGTTCGAATTATTAAGTGGAAAAATCAAGCTACTCGTGTTTGACTTGATTAAAACTCGTTTGAAATCGATTTGTCTCAAATACAAGCTAAGCTCTGATATATTTTTAAAACTGGTTAAATTCGTTTTCAAAGATTGAATTGAATTTATACGTAATAAGTATAAAGAAGAATAGATTAAATGTTAAAAATATGAATGATAATTAAAAAAATAAAATCCAAAACCCTTAAACAAGAGCCCCTGAGGCCCTGAGTCGCATCAGTCCAAAGCAAGAGCTAACAGTTTAATAATAAATGAACTTCATCACACACTCTCTTACTCTCAGCTCCCAATTCTCAAATCCAACACTACAATCATGGCGTCAATCACTTCTTCTCCCTCTAACTCACAGAATTCCGCTACCAAACCCCAGGTTCTCTCTCTTCTCCCTCCCTCTCTATATATATATATATCCGCGTACATATGAATATATACACACATTCATATACATATATTTTCATATTCGAGGCATTTGGTTGTTCTGGTTAGTCATTCGTGTTTAGGGTTTTGTGAAGGATGCTGCCGCTGGCAATGGATTACCCGATGCCTTAGAGAAAAAAACTCCCTCAGTCGATCCCTTCGAGTGAGTGAGCCGCCTCCGTTTCTAAATCCTTTTCGTTGCAGTTTTTATTATAGCCCAGTCGGTTTCTCCATCCAATTCCGTGCTAACAGTGTTTTATGTTCCCAATTTTGTGTCTTCTGCGATTTAATATTTGTTGGTACCTCAACGTCGGAGCATATTAGAATTCCCTCCGTACTTGAAGCATGTGTATGGGTCATTTGGTTTCAACCTAATCGAAAAGTAGCAAATGTAGATGTACAGACTTTTTAGATCCGTTGGGCTCGAGAGCATAGTTGTTCACTGAGGGTGAACATTACCCTCTTTCCTATTGGTTGAAATAGCGTGAATCCCACCACAAAATGATGTCATGTTTATCAAAAAGTGTATTGCACGGATGGGACCTACACCACTTTAACCAATAAGACGGAGGGTAATGTTCACTCTCTTTTAAGGAGGGCGAACAAAATTGCACTCGGATATGTATCCAATGATTCACAAAATCGTATCGTACCTCATGTACGGTTTGTATAGAACTCTCACGGTAAAATGATGTATCCTACAATTTACATGTGTATCCCGATACGGTTTATATCCTACGATTAGTTATTGAAGAAAAGTCGCGCCTTATATTGCGAAGCAGAACCCCAAATGCATTCAAAGTCGTTTGATCTAATTATGATGACATTCAAACTGTTTGAACGAAACCTAACCTCAATCCCTTTAGGACTCCAATAGAAGAAATAAAGATTCTTCGATCATGTTTTGCATGAATCATACAAGGGCTTTTCTTTTCTTTCCCATGACTAAGTCCTAGAAAGCATCGATGTTATACACTCCACTTGGGAGACTTGGAATTTTCATCCTAAAAACTTCCCTTTTCATATATGCAATAGTTTTTTGCTTTCTGATTAGGTATGATTAGTTTTTAATCCTATATTAAAGTTTATTAACATATCTTACGGTATGCGATGCGTATCTAGATATGTTTCATAAAATTTAGAAAAAAATGATAAACAATACTTATCTCGATTTGAGAACACTGCGTAAGAGTGAGGAAAAGGAGAGGTCATGCCCTTTAATTTGGAAAGTAACTAGGTTGATGTTTATACGTCATGAACTAGATAAGTACTTCTTGATTGACATTTTAATTTAGTTATTTCTTATAATTATTGGCTAGGAAAAGCAAACCATCTACACTAGTAATTTTAATTCTTATAATTATTGGCTAGGAAAAGCAAACCATCTACTCTAGTAATTTTAAAGATTCATGCAGGTGGACATCTACGACACTGGGCTTAAAATCACATATGCAGTTCTATGTGCTTGGGAATATTTGTTTGGTGAACTTACGCATCACATGGGCAGTTACAAATGCTCATGGACAGATATTTGATTCAAAACTTCCTAGAAATAGTTTTGGTTCTCTTTGGTTTTTAATCCCTTTTAAGGTTTTTTTGAGAATGGAGTTGCATATTCGTTCAATGGAAGGGAGTTGCATGTGCTCATGAACAAATACTTGCTTTAGCCGGTAACTGGATTATATACAACTAGAAAATAGATCCATATACAACTTTCTAACATCCCTCTCTCTAAAAACATTTTGTTGCTCTCCTACGAGTTTATTGGTCTGCACTTGAGACAAGATTGTATATTTTCTTTCCTCTCCTCTTGATGAGAATAAATTTATTTCTTGCTGAAAGCTAACTACTTTAAGTTTGCTGCCAGTTGGTGCAAAAAACCAGTAGCTTCGTGGCTTTTTTTTCAGCTTCCCCCTCTTTTTAGTGTATTCTCCTGATCATGGTATTAGTTCAGCTCACTTTACAGTTGCTACCATTTATATTTAAGATGTCTACAGTGCATTGTTAAACTCGAGAATTATGCATAGAATTGAAACCGTAAAGTTTGTTTCTACTCTGTAATCAGAGCCAACATGTACTATTTTTTCTTTGTGTAGGGATATGAATAGCGGGGAGTACATCAAAAGGTTCAGCAAATATGAGGCCGACTACACACGTCGATTGATGGCCAAGTACTTCTCGGATAAGGATATCTATGGGGGTAAACGTTTAGTGTGTGTTTACAAGGTCTTAAACCATAGTTTATATGTATAATGGGATACATCATGTGGCAACAGAGACGAAATGTGCATGAGGAGAATGTAAAGTAATCTAGAAGTAGTATGGTGAAATATTATAGCCATGTGCTGGAAACGACTCTCTGTGTGCATATCGATACCTTATGGCACGCAATAGCATGACAAGTTATTACTATGAGTTAGGGTTGGCCCCATCCATTTGCCATCTTTTGCGAAGGCTCACATCTGTTCATTGCCCTTATAGAGTGGCCTTAGCAAAATAAAGCACAAAATGTAAGTAGAGTAGATGATTATCTCTAAATTTTAAAACTGCAAAAAAAATGTAAGAACAAGGACCTTGGTCCATGAATCCATTGCTATACAACTTACAGCTCCAAGACCACATGAAGAAATGCTATTTTGACAACATTGAGATATCAGAAATTGCGCATTTGGAGCTATTAGACAGCACACACCAATTTCTATGTCATCCCTAAATGGATGTATGATATTGCAACTGAATATCTGTTAGTTTCGCAGCACTTGTTTGGTATAGGAAATGGATTGCATAACCTTTTGTCAATTCTGCTGTGACCCTTTGTGAGATTGCAGCACTAATTTGCATCCATCAAGATCCACATCGCCACAAATGGGATGACAAACACTTTTTTTTTTTGCAGTGTTATGTCCTCTAATTATTTGTTGTATTAGTCATCTCAATAACCGACGTCAATACTTGTGTGGTTTCTTCTAATGACGAGATGTTGTCGGCTTTTAGTATTCTCTTGTGTGCTCAGGTGCTGTGTTAGTTCTTGATATTTTCATGGAAGAAGAGGTGCTAACTCAAAACCATGGATGTAGGATTGTCAGTATTTGACTTTATCAAGATTACTTGTCACTTGCAGACAACATATTTGACGAAAGCAAGACAATTGATGGCGAGACTATTAAGGCGAGCAGGTATAGTGAAATTGGAGCGCATATGTTCATCTAACCAATAGTTCGTTATATGTCAAATCAAATGCTAAGGTTTTGTTTGGGAATGTCCATCTAGGTGGCATTGTGCTCAATCATATGCAGACCCTGTCCAGTTTCTCAAAGAGAAGAGCATCTGCACTTCAATTACTACTGCAGACACCCCGACTACCATCACAAACGGGAAGCACCCAATGGATGATGGGTGAAGTACAAGTACCTTCTTTACTCAGTTGAAACCGAAGTTGGTCCCCGCCGAGGTTACAGTGTAAAGGAACCTGAACTCTTCCCTGATGATTTTTGGTGGTTCTTAGAAATAGCTTACTTCTTTCATTATAATTGAACTTGGGAAACATGCAACAGGAGCTAGCTATAGCTAATGTTTACCCTGTCAAAATGCAATTTTAGTTAGATTACCTTATTGGTGGTGCAGAATGGACACATTAACGAAAATTGACGAGAAATAGTTTGTGTACTAACTGGTTCTCCTATTTGACATATGTCAAGTATTTGGATGCCTAGTTGGCACAGGTGATGGGGCTTAAGTGCCTCTCCCTCCACGTGTACTCGGGTTCGAGCCCCTCCAGTTGCAAAAAAATATATATG
Source organism: Rhododendron simsii (assembly GCA_014282245.1). Lineage (NCBI taxonomy): Eukaryota > Viridiplantae > Streptophyta > Magnoliopsida > Ericales > Ericaceae > Rhododendron > Rhododendron simsii. The sequence continues at coordinate 22,784,138 of CM024964.1, forward strand.
AGCTGGGAGGGCCCTGTGCCAGTTGTGCACCTAAGTGGTGCTATGGTGACGGCCTGTCCTCACGGACAGTAGCTATGGCTCGAACCAGACATTCCACAGCAGGTCGGGAGCCCCTATGGTCACGCCCAAGGGGGGTTGCTACGCCGGTCGCCACCTCCAATTTTGTTTATCAAAAAAAAAAAAAAGTATTTGGATGCTATTCCAGATAGCTTTTTCAATTAATTACTTATAATATCACATTAGTTACTAACCTGGCAACTAAAACCTTCATTAACTGAAACTGAAAGTCTCTGAAAACCAAATGTGGAGTAAGAATAACACCGAAACTGCTTTACTTACAATATCACATTAATTACTAACTGGGAAACTAGCGTCATGATTAACTATCATACGCATCTGTGGTACCTTGATGTGCAACTTGGAAAATGGTCCCAATAGATGAACTATTCCCACATAGGTAAAATCAACCACAGAGTTTTCTTGTCATTACCGTGAAAATATAAATTTTCAACCCGGATGGATTTCTATGGATCTTACCAGTCTGCCTCCTAACCTAAGAGATGATGGTTGAAGCACTCACGAAAATTATCAACAATCGTGTAAAAAAAAAACTACTTGAAACTCTCTTTTTTCTTAAGTAATTGGGATGCTATGAAGGCACTTTTATCAGTGCATCAAAAGTAGACTTCACATTTACATCACAATCCTTGATAGCCATAGGATACTTCACGAAGCTTTCCGCCGTGTGAAATCCAATTTAGAATATTGATGTTAAAGAAGAATATGTATACAAAGAATGAAAGGTAGCATGAAATGCACCTTCCAACACAACTCTTTGAACTCTTATACTTTTTAGGATCTTGCATTTATCAATTCAAAGGAAATGGAATTACATGTATCGGTATATGTTTATCTTTATTTGGGTACCAAATAGTAGGCAATTCTAATTTACTAGTAATTAGGAAGTTTGTCGAGTGCTTGAGGTAAACAGTATAGGAGTGTACATGTCTTTGTAGCGTAACTCATCGTGTCTGTTACCTTTTCCATTTTATGCTTCCTCTTGAAACAATAGGTTCCTACTTGTTGAGCTATCTCTTCGGGGAACTGCCACTTTTTCCATTCTACTGATGGTGTCTATTCATGGGCTTCGTAGGGTTCTACACCATGGTATTGAACCAACCTATGGTGTTGAAATGTTTCGTAAACTTTCTTTAATGGTGGTTATAAAGTCCTCCAGCATCTCGTCTTTTTATATGAAACCGTTTTGAATCATGGGATTTTTGAGCCTTCTGTTGTTGAAACAGAGTAAAAGCCCTTTTGAAGACCAAAGTTGCATGCAAACCTGTTGGGAAATGATTTTGCAGTTGCCAGCATGCTGAACTTCTTGAGGAAATCCATTTTTTGTGGGTCACTTTTCCATATAAATTTGTGTTTTTTTTGTAGTCTAGGTTTACATAGTAAAGGTGTGGGCTAGCATAAAGCGAATGGTCAATATGCAGTCCTCCTTTCAATACATCACCAGGGATAGTTTCAAATTTTCAATACCCAAAGGCTGTTGGTTCATTGGAAAAAGGCACTTGTTTTTTGTTTTTGTTTTTGTTTTTTTGTTCTTACTTGGTAGAAAAACATAGCTTGCACTTCACGAATCTCTTGAAGGTTCCTTTAATAAGTTTTGCTACTAATCTTGCTAATCTAGTTGAATGTGAATGCTGAGACCCAAAGTGAGAATTTTGTGTGTGGGAGATGGAAATAGACATTTGGGCTAAGCAGAGTGTACACTTGACATGAAAGCTATCTTAAGACCTTTTGAACAGAAAAGTTGCCTGCAAATCACTTGAAAACTGGTTTCATTCTTACCAAGTAGATTGCATGCTGATATTTTTGAAGAAATTGAACTATTATTGGCTAATCTTCCTTTTAAACATGTTTTCATCACTTCAACTGATAGTTTCAGGACCTGAAGGCTGTTGGTTGGTTTGAAATGGTTTTTGTCCTTTTGCTTTGTCTTATGTTCTTTTATTGATTAAAAGCATCTCAAGCTTTTTCACCTTACCCATCTCTTGAAAGTTTCCCTTAGTTATTTATAACTTGTGGCAGAGATTATTGCTAAACTTGCTGATTGTGAATGCTAAAATCCGAGTCAGGAGTTCTAGTGTGTAGACCTGTTGACTAAGTAGTAAGTAGAGGTTATACTTGCAGTAAAGATGTAGCAGTTGACATAAACCCTTGAACTGTATGATGCTATGTATGGAAATTGGGTTTCGCAAGGAGAGAGAAAAACTATTACAGAATATTACTCCCTCCGTCCCAAATAAGTGTTCCCTACGAAAAGACGTTCAATTTTTGGGGAAAAAAATAAATAAAGTACTTCCGTGCAAAAAAAATTTCTATTTCTTCGCACCAAACTAAAGAACTCAAGTAGATCTTCAATTTAGGGTGAAGAAGTTGAAAAAATTATGCACGAAAGAACTTTTTTTTTCAAAAATTGCATGTGTTTTCGTAGGAGACTTATTTAGAGACAGAGGGAGTACTAGTTATAGAAGGGTGGTCGGGGTGCAACGGTAAGTTTGCCTCCATGTGAACCTGGTGGTCACGGATTCGAGTTGCAGAAATAGTCTCTCCGCTTATTGGAGTACGGCTGTGTACATCTAATTTTTCCCCAGATCTTGCAGTAGCGGGATCCTTGTGCATTGGGTAGTTGTGTTCGTTTTAAATTACGTTTACTTCATGGTGAAAACTTAACAATTCCTAAAAATCAAGTCTTTCTGAGGAACTCCTAATTCTTTGTAGTTCCTTATAGCGTCAATTGTTTCTTCGTCACACCAGTTGTACACTCCATTCTGCCAACCCTTGTTGATTCTTTGTTCTGTCAAACCTTGTTGATTCTGTACTAGGTTCACAAACGAATAGGACTTCTGATGGGCCAACCCTCTTTATGCGCCCTTACAGGAAAATGAACTTTGCTACCCTGGGCGCGATTCCCTCACTTGGTCTGGGATGATCCAAAGACTAATGAAACTGTTTTGTTTTGGTTTTTTTTTTTTTGTGTGTGTGTGTGTCAAATACATGTTTATTTTCTTCACATTACGCCAACTCAGAACAAAGAAATGAAAGGAATTTAACTTCAAAACTTTCATATTGCCAGTCTATATGTCCTTTTTATCATTTCTTCTCTCAATTCTTTCCACTTCCAAGGACCAAACATAGAGTAGGTAGGCACCGTAACTGAGGTACATAATACCAAAGATGCAAATAGTAGAGGTATGTAGCGGAATTAAGGGTCATTCATTTATATTAGCAGATGCATCAATTGAACAAGATCCTAACCACGAAGGTGTGGACTATTCCCTTATAATATATATAAACATCTTACCATACTTAAGATACCATTTAGTTAATCAAATTCATGGAGCCAAGGATCGATGGATTTGAACCTCCGACCTCAGGCAATACTGAAACTGACCTCTTCCAAATCCACCAAAGGAGTTTTCTGGTTGGAGATGAAACCCCGAAGGAAAGAAATCTCCTCCTTGAGTTGCGCATTTTCTTGGAAAATCTTGTTGATGCACTGAGATAAATTAATAAGCTCTTCAGTTAGTTTCTGATTTGTGGTGGTGAGTTGGCTTTTCTGTGACTGCAATTCCTCAATTTGCTTCTTCCGTCGTAGCCGAGTCCGCCTTGCTGATTCTCTGTTTGATAACTTCCTTCTGTGGCGCCTCAGATCACTGGCACTGGCTTCCTTCTCCTCTGTTGCAGCCATAGAATTTGAGTTCAGTGACTTGTTGCTGTGGGATGATGTGTTTGGAGAGAGATCATGGAGAAAAGGGTGGATATGGGTGTAGTTTGGGAATGATGTGTTTTTGTGGAATGTGGTGAAATGAGTGAATGAATCTTCCGTTGGGTTTGATGGGGGTGGTGTGTCATGAATTCCCATGTATGCTCGAGGGAGAGTGCAGAGGGGCTGTGTTGGGTCAAACCATTCACTGGAGTGCATGGCTTGAGAGAGAGAGAGAGAGAAGGGATGGGGCTCTATATATACAGAGATATATGTGCTCTAGCCTCTATATATGTACAGAGATGTATATTCTGTTTGAAACAGGTAAAAATGGCTCTTTGCTTTCAGAAACTGTAGCTGGATTTTTTATTTTTATTTTACGTGCAGTATATTTTATCAAGGGAGAAACTACAATGGGGAAAACCAAAATGAATCTTTTGACAAACTTACGATCCAAATGCAGGCTTAGGTTAAATTTGTGTTACTATGGGTCAGGGGCTGCTGCACCATGGCTTGAAACCCCTTGTTAAAAAAATGCAGTACAACTTCGTCTTCTTTTTTACATATATTTTGATTTTTCTTTTGTATAATTTAATTTTTCTTTTATATTATTTGCCAAAGTGAAAGAATATACACTTAAATTTGAAAATTAGCAAATAATATCGCTCAACGAAACATAATAAATTAGGCATGATAAATCTTCAACCAATATATATGTACATGTATTTTAAATAGAGCTTAGTATACAAAAATTTTCTTTACATTTTTGTCACCGTTGAATTAAAAATCCCCGAAGCCACTTCTACATGCACTGAGTGCTCTTTCATGAATGCAATTGGAGGTGCATGCACTTAGTGATAGTTGTGGTTATGGATTCATAATAATTAGCAAGGGTTCGATAATGGGAAACTTCGACACTTTGACACAATTTGTCTCTAGTCTTTGTGTGTACACTTGTGTTATTAGCGTAGTACCATAGGAACATGAGACACTTTCACCCCTTGGCCTTTCGGTGAGGGACATGAGACACTTTTGCCCGGTCAATTGCATCTTTTCTCTCTTTTTCTAGTTGCATTGATGCTCCCCAAATTGAAAAATAAGGTACAAGTTGCAAGATTCTCTTGAAATTACCGCGTCAATTGTGCAGTGCTTTAGTCAATTTCAGGTCGTCTTGAATTAGAAAGTAGAGGTTGCTCTCTCTTTTTGCTTGTTTGTGCAAAGCGGGAAATAGGTGAAAACCGGTGTTGACATTACAATGTGAACATGCCGATATTCGCATTTTATTGTCCAAGACAACATGAAAAGAGGTATTGGGAGCTAGGTAAACTTTATGGAAGTTCAACTATTTGAGGTAAATTAACAACTCTAATAAGAGTGAACGGTCGAATGTTTTGGTTTAATGCAGTCTTTCTCCTTGTGGGTTTGCATATAGGGATTTTCTGTTAGTCGGACGGTGTTAACGCAGGGAGTAAAATGACTATTATGCCATTTCCCTGGTCTTATTATTACTTTTTTTTTTTCCCTCTTGATTCTGCTGGTAAGATTTGATGTTAAGTTTCCAAATGACCTGCATGACCTCTTAAAAGCAGCCTGTTGGTAAAATAAAAATAAAAATAAAAAATGAAGTCATCCAATGGTAATGAAAATAGAAGTAATCCAATTTATGGGATATTCCAATGGTTTTCACTTGAGTTGGTTATTTACTTGGTTGTATTTCAATAAGTGTACATTTTGTAAAGTTAGTTGACAAAAGTTAGTACATTCTTTTTTTATTTTGCTCCTAAAAATATACTCCCTCTGTCTATTCTTAAATGTCCTGCTTCGTAACTTTAACTTATTAAAAATATATCATCATTATACCTTTCACAATAACTATTTCCTCCATTTTTCGTATTTACCTATCATCATTACACTTTTATTCACTAACTTTTCAAAATGGAATATACTTTTATAGACAAAATAGACAATGCACCAACTTTTACTTACTAACTTTACAAAATTGACACTTATTAAGGGACAACCCAAAATGAAATATTGGACTCTAAATAAGGGACGGAGTGAGTATTTAAAAAGTTAGTGAGTAAAGTGAAATAATGATGTCTCCACGGAGAGTAAATGTGAAAATTATAACTTTTACAGTGTTAACGAAATAGAACTTTTAAAAAGGGACAGAAAGAGTATAAGTCATGCTTACGAGATGAAAAACTTTTTGCATTTCCCGTTCTGTTTATCTTTCATTTTTCATTCTTTATTTTCTGATTTTTGTTATTGCTTTTCACAGAAAGCAGAAATAATTCTAAAGAAAATATCAAGAGAGGAACCAAGGAGATGGTCATCTCCTCCTTATCAATTCCTACTCATGCCTAATCATGATATCAATCACCTTATTATCATTCTTTTCGAAATTTTAACGGTTATCAAACGCGGTCTCAATATTAGTCGAGTGTGATCACTCATCAATGGAGCTGTATATCCCTCATTCGTAATCCAACGAATCAAAAGCCCTGAGGAGAGAGTGGGGTGGAGAGATGCCAATATTTCCGTGGCTGAAACCTCAGCGAAGAATAAGCAACTGTAACTGTATTCTTAAGTCAGCTCGATAAAGGTTGCGAGAAATGGAAACTTAAACTCAGGCCTACTATGAAGAAGGGAAAGGAGAGATGAAAATCTCACTAAGAAGTGAAGGGTGGGAACCCAAGGGATTGGCCCAAGTCGTCCCAAGCCTGAAACTTAAGGATTTACCCTCTCCTAAGTTTTCAGGTTCGGAACTCTTAGTTGCTACCAACTCCTTTGGCCATACGGACCATTTGCTCCGACTTTAAGTGAGGTCCCCTCGAGTGGAAGGTGGATTTATGGTGCCCCAAGATTAATCAGGCGCACGTAAGCTGACCCAAACACCTAGTTTCAAAAAAAAAAAAAAAGAGGAACTGAAGGGTGGGCGATAAATGGTCCTTCATGCCTGTTCACTGATCCTAGATTCGTGATTAAACAAAAAAACAAGTTTCACAACAAAAGGCAAAAGCCAAACATGCCTCGTGTATATATACCTAAGAGTATTTGTGTTCCCCTTATTTGTAAAAGCAAATGAACTCATGCGACTTGCCCTGGAACATTTTCCAGCAGGCTCACATAGGTACCGGTTTCTGTAAGAAGGAAGAAAGAAAGCACTAAAAGAGAACGAAAATTACAAAGAAAGACACCAAGCCCGAAGGCAAACCGCATGACCTAACCGAACAAAAAGACTTCAAGCAATTCAGGGGAAAAAATATATATATCTCGCATAAGCAGCTTTATCCTCTTCAATGTGTCACCTCCTGGCTCCAGCCATTCCATTAAGGAGAGAAGGTGTTGATATCTATATGCTTCTCCTAAACTCTTCCATGAAAACAAAACATGTGCCTATGAATTTTCTTTTCCGCGACTGTCCATCATAGTTCATTGAACATTGAAGCCTACCAAGTTGCTTCTACTTCCAAGATGACTTGATCCCTCCTCGTATACCAACTTGTTCACAACCACTTAATCACCGGTATTATTCACCTTCATCAGAGGTATGGAAAATGAATCCAACCGTTTGAGATCACAAGAAATGTAAAATCGCGTAAATGAAATTCAGCAGGAGAATTCTCGAAAAACAACGAAACCACATCCTGCATAATTTTTACTGAATAAGTTCTTATACGAAGTAAATTTGGACCACATTGCCCCTACCTAACTTAGACATTAACATATTGAAGGAGGTTGGATATTTCTACATCATTTCTAGTAAAACAAGAAAATTCATGGCATCGAACTCCATAGACCATAGTCTAGTCATAGGTAACTGTAAACACTACAATGTCAAGCATATCCACTGATGAGGGAGGGTCACAAAAAATTAAATGGAAACATTGGAAAGACAAAAGGAATATGTTGAGATGCTAGAGGAACAACGCTTTCACGGAATCGTGCAAACTTACCACTCCCTGCCCGCATGTAAAAGACAAGATCTCAACCTGTACTGCTGTACATTGTATCTCAATCCATGAATATAAAATATTGTCTCACCTAAATAATCTAAATTAAACGAGACCATTTAATTATCAACCAATGGGTCTTCTTCCTCTCCCCCTCTCAGCTACATTGCTCTATATCAATGAAACTAATCTTCACTTCTCAAAATTAATAGACTCGTCTAACAAGACAAAGTTGGCCACATTCACGTGTCTTCTATGTTCTTTGGTTGATCACATAGCTGAATTGATTGTAGGATTACTTGAAATCAAAAAGAAGAATTTGACACAAAGTAACCCAAATGGCAAAAGTTGAGCTGAATCAAATAAGCAAAAGACAGGACAACGGACAACCTGTTGCGGTGTGTCTAAATGAAAGTGCCCGTTGCAGTGCACATTTGCTGTTTGGAGTCGCCACTTCCCATCACTTTGCATATTTTGAGCATGAGGCAACCATTTAAATAAATCTTAGACTAAGAGGCAAAAATAAACAATATTCTACAAGTATCATCAACTGCTATCTATTCAAACAAGGTACGATATCGGTATATCAATCAAAGGAAACGATAATGTCCTAATCCCACATTACAAAAAACAAACAAAACAACATTCTTTCCTCTCAACAAATAATCACATACAACATCTTAAATGATGTCATCCTCGTCAAGGAGAGAAGTGAACTCTTCCCAAGTTCAACTCTTCCCAAGTTCCCATCACTACTATCTACAATTGAAGAAACTAATACTCACGAAAAAACTTCAAGATTATATCTAAACTTAAGAATTTACCTTCAATGACTGCGGCCAGCTCTTTGGGTCCTCTTCCTCCTCTCATAATCAGGATCATCCGTTGGCAACTCATAGCGACAGACAGGGCACGTATTCCTAATCCCCAACCACGGAACGATGCAGTCCCCATGGTACCGGTGCGAACAAGGCAACTGCTTTGGTTTCTCCCCAACACTCATGCCATCCTTACAAACCGCGCAAAGTGAATTATCACTTTCCACGTCCTCCTTCGTCACAACCACGGATTCAAGATTCTCAATGACTGTTTTCGAAGCAGGAGGCCTCCCAATCATCGCGTTCTCGTTCTCCGCGAATTGCCCAAACAACATCTCGTACTCCACCATGTCGTGATCTCCCAAATATTCAAGATTCTCAACACCATCATGTTCTAAACTCAAATGGGCTTCCAAGTTGTGAACATTCAACAAAACCTCCCACTCCAAATTATTACCCCTCATCGCACCCGCCAACTCCACACCCATTTCTTCTTCTTCTTCTTCTTCTTCTTGATTTGTAATCATCACACTCGGCACAGACGAAACATCCAAGTCCTCATCCACATCAAACATGCTCAACACCTCTCTCTCATCAACCCTAGCATCCACTTCTTCCCACTCAAAATCCTCAACCCCATCTCTATTATTATCTTCTAACTGGAAAGAATCCCAACATAGCTGCAGACTAATATCATCATCACACCCATTAATATTATTATCATTATTATCCTCTACAATCAATCCCATCCCAAGAAACTCATTCTCATCATCCTCTTCTGAATCAGACCCAACCCTAACCCCAACCCTAAACCCTAAACTCCCATCATCACAACCATCATCAAACCCTAACCCTAACCCACAATCATTATTATCCTCTACATTCAAGCCCATCCCAAGGAACTCATTCTCGTTCACTTCTGAATCAGACCCAGCACTAACCCCAACCCTAAATCCAAAATCCCCCTCATCACAATCATCATCAAACCCTAACCCTAGATCTAGCTCCAAACGGGTCGGACCCGGATCGGGAGAGACCACACCCGATTGCTCGACGCGCTGGTGGAACAGGTCCATGACGAAGTTGACCTGGTTTTCGCGATCGAAGAGATCGACTGCGGGGATTGCATCTGGGTTGAAATCGAATGGATCGGGGTGGAAGGGAGCGAAGGTGTCGGAGAAGTCCCGGTAGTAGGGGACGGAGGCAAAAAAATCGATAAGGTCGCTGTCGTCGCCGTCGTCGTCGTGAGGGTGAAGGAAAGTAACCTCCGCCATTGCACAAAGAGAGAGAGAGAGAGAGGGGGCGCCTTTGAAGTTGCCTTGTAGATGTTTGTTGGTTGATCGTGTGGGTTTGCAGGTGGAAGGGCGCTTCTCTTTGCGTTGGTGGTCTGGTGGCCTCGCTCGTTGATTACCACATAATCATACGAGTTTACGGGAAAAATTTTCAATCTAGATGAGTATTACATGGTGTCTGCTCAATGTCTATTGCGTTTTTAGATGACTCAGATTTGGAGGGGGAGAAATGAGAGGGAAAGTGTTAGGATGAGATGAGAGAGAATTTCAACTCGAGTCATTCAAAAGTGTATTGAACGGCCTAGATATGCCGAGCGAATATCATGTTGGATATATCCACCTGACACTAAAAAATTTCTTTTGTTTACGAATACAGGTCTCGTACCGTATATGACACTAGATCCATGAAATTGTCCACGATAAAAACTGGACGGTCCAAGTTTGAAATATTACATATTTTTTGATATTCTTATTGAAAGATATAAATAATTTAAATACATATAATTAACTTCAGAATTTTTAAGATTAATTTTGCAAAAATATTTGACTTCTTAAAAAGCTCAAATTCCCTTTGAGAACACTTAAATTGAGACGAAGGGACTATATTTGTTGATGTATGTAAAGAGAATGATTTGTTTAAAAATCCATTAAAAGATTGGCTTTTAATTATTTAGTTTAGCATAAACGCTCCTAAATGTAAGTCCAGTTCAATTGCACAAAAAATATGCGAAAACTTATTTCCTATAACTTCCGCGGTGTTCACGAAAGTTGCGAGATTCACAGCTTTTTCATTTTCCCTGCAAAATATATCTTGCAAAAAAAAAAAAAAAACAGAAGAAAGAATTCTGATTTCCTCACACAGTTCTAATTTTTTAAGACGGTTTATATATTAAAAAATATAGTTAAAAAATTAAGTGCTCGAATTTTATCCGTTTGAATGGGTGTGAAGATCTTATTATTCTGATCATATTATTCTAAAGAGACATAGTCAAATTTTGTTTCTAAGGCTCTCATAATCACATTTCTATTCCATAGGATTGCAAATTGGTGGTTGGAAACTTTGTTTTTTAAACAAAACATTGCCGTCCGAAAAAATTAAGTGCTCAAATTTTAATCCGTTTAAATGGATGTGAAGATCTTATTATTCTAATCATATTATTCTAAAGAGACATAATCAAATTTTGTTTCTAAGGCTCTCATAATCACGTTTCTACTCCATAGGATTGCAAATTGGTGGTTGGAAACTTTTTTTTTTTTAACAAAACGTTGCCTGGCCGTTAAGTTCCGTTTGAAACTTAACGGAAGGACTAAATAGAACGCAAGTCAATAGTTGGAGGACTAAATAAAACATTTTGATAGTTTGAGGACTAAGTAAAAATCTGGTGGATAGTTGGAGGGATGTTTTAAAAAAAAACTAAAAAATGTTAGTACTATGTGCACAGTGAATCGGAACCGTTTGTTTCAAGATAAACGTGTTTAGCTAAGTCATTGGTATCTAATGAACTTGAATTTTCTCATGCTTGAAACACTCGACGAGCTCTATAAAATAAAGTATTATCGTGAGTGAGTCCCGTATGGGCCTGTAAAAATCCAAAACTGAATGGGACTGGATGAAAGAAAATTGGACAAGACCCGAGAGTCCCTCAGCAAAAACCTCAAGACAAACGAGTTGTTCTGTCCTACTGTTCTAAATGTAAGGACCAAATTCCAGAGTCTCTGTGTATTGGTAATTCCATATGACAAAACACATATTTATATCGAGTTGTAATATTATTATTTTTTATAAGCTAGCGAGTCTGTATAGGATTAGAGTGGAAGGAATCATTTATTTGTAATTGAGAGTGAGCATTCTGAATAAAAGAGGAGGTCGGCTTCAACGAGACAAATTTTGTCAAAGACGGATCGATGGAAGGATTCATCTTGTTATCTATCGGAACATCTTGTCCGTTTAATTGGAAAGATACACGCAAATACAAAAGGTTCAATAAAAGTCTATTTTATAGACTTCTTTCTTTACCTCCTACTCCTAGGTTTGGTCCAAAGCCTTGTAAAAGGAAAGGCACGGCAAGGAAAAGGTGTGCCCTATATTCTACACATACAGTGACGTTGTGCGGCGGCAGTAAGGAGAAACGGAAGACGCAACTGGTTTCTTTGGAGACGAATTCATAAGGGAGATTTTAGTTAGTTTTCGGAGGGCTTGTGGACTCAAGGCCGTTGGTGATCAAGATCATTGGGTGCGGTATACGTGTGACTCAGCATGTAATACTTAGAACGTTGTGAGGATTTACTATGTTTGAATATGTATATCTGTAACTGCACAATAATTATAGTAGTTTGATTCATTTCCTTGGTTTTTACCCATTCTGAGGTTTTCCACGTATATCTCTATGTTGTGCGATTGATTGGTTACCTAGTTTTTGCTGATAATTTTACTTAGTGATTCGCGTTCATATTGTTAAGGTTTTTTTTTTATAGATTATTAGGAAACCCCGATTTTTCACTAAAGGCCATTGCCTTAAATGCCAACACAAAAGCCCAGCAGGGTAAAAGACGATGCGCCCCTCCAACAGTACCATAGCCGTCAATGGATCACAATTATTGTTCATGTAATTAAATTTTAAACTCCTTTTAAGGGGCATTACATGAGTTAAATTGGGAAAAATTCTTTTATATCCCTTCAACTCTAACCAAAAATTCATTTTGGTCATTCACATTTCAATTTTGGCCTAAAAATATTTCGACTTTCTAATTTTTTTTCAATGTCATCCTTTAGAAGGAATCCATTTTCCTTGAATTCTGCTATAGAGACCAAAAGCCGTACCGGGCCGTCTCCGGCCACCGGACGGCCGATCCGAGCCGTCCAAAAATTCTATAAAAAAAAAAACGAGGGAGCCAATGCAGGAATCAACGGCATCTAATGTGTGTAAAGTGCTTGATCTAAATACCCTATTTTCGTGTGTGTGCGCGTGTGTGTATATATATATATATCCCTAAAAGATGACATTGTAAAAAATTGGAAAGTCCAAGTATTTTTATGGCAAAATTAAAAGGTGAAAGACCAAAATAAATTTTTAGTCAAAGTTAAAAGAATATAAAAGAAATTCTCTAAATTTATTTGAACTTAGACTAATGCCTCGCAATATACAACAACTTTCTCCTTTTACAGAACTATGGGAAACAAGAGGCTTGAAATTTTTAACTTAGACTAATTCCTCAGATATGTTAAACTGTGGGGCAGAATTTCTCCACATACAGCAATTTGTAAGACAAGAAAAGGCATGCTTCTGGACTCGTAGTCTCTAGCCGGTCCATTTCGCCGAATGGCACTGCTGTCATTTTACATTCTTCTTCTTTAGAGAATCAAATAAAGAAGATTTTTCTTGCTTGTTTGATGACTTGGCAAAAGGATTTTTCGCCTCACCTGTCTTCTTAACCTCAGCATTCTTCGCCTCACCCGCATTTTTCAACTGAACATCAGATGACTTGGCAAAAGAATTAGACGGTCGCGTTTGCAACTTACTCTCCTCCCCTGTCTTCTTAACCTCAACATTCTTCACCTCACCCGCATTCTTCAACTGAACATCATTCTTTACCTCTCCTATGTTTTCCAAATTCGCAGTTTGCCCCTGCTTTACTTTGGCCTTCCCAGCTTTAGCTACTGCTTCTGATAGCCCTTTTTTCATAAATGGAGGCGAAGGCAACTTTTGTGATGGTGATGGAATAGCAGGTTTTGAATCATAACTGCTTTCCAGTGGGGGGATGGATTTGCGGATCATAAAATCAGATTTGTCTGAAGTATCAGAACCCAAATTTGTGACCAGGAAGGCTGTGGCTGCTTTGCTTTCGTTTAGCAACCTTTCCTGAATAAAGCAGAAAAGGCATTCAGAAAAAGGAAACATAAAGAATTTAAAATAAATACATGGAAAAAGCGACGTTAAAATTCTAAGACATTGAGGGCTAACCTCCTGTATGGTGGTGAAACGCTCTGCCAAATTTGGAAGCTTTAGACTCTTTGCAAGCTCGATTGCTCCTTTGACAGATTTTTCAAATGACAGAAGTTTCACAAGTTCGGTAGCCCTTACAAGCTTATCACCTAAAGAATTATCATCACAAGAAGCAAGCCGGGTCAATATCTCGAATGATTAAGATATCTTAAGCGGGGAAGAGAAAACGGATTCAACAACACCACCCATACTTAACAGCACTGCATTTGTGGACTTGAGTTTCTAGAAGAATCTATAATAAACATGATAGAGAGACCAAGGAAATAAAGTTAGCTTTTTAAAACGTCGTCATCTTATCTTTCCCTTCTTTCAACTTTTCCGTTCACTGAGTGAATCTATGATCCAAATTCCAAATACAACCCAAGTGCAGACATAGGTGAGGAAAAGCTTGAGTGTGACGTTTGTGACCTATTACAGAAGGTACCATCTAAGTAGCACAAACTCACCATTGCAGCAGGATGCAATAAGCTTGAAGATGCATTTATCAAGAGAGCAATCCATTTTGAAAGCTTCATCATCAAGAGAAGTTGTGTCCTGACCGGTGGACATCATCTCTTCGATTGTTTTGTTAATCTACAAGGAGTTCCACACAAATATAGTCAGCGGTTGAAGTAAAAAGATTTCCCTTCCCCGTACCGGAGCCAAATTTCCACGTAGGAAAATTAAGGTGTACCTGGGAGAGATGCAGGTTGTGTAAAATAAACTCATTCTCAAGGTTATCTGCTCCCAGGTCAGAAGACGCGAGAGGAAATGAAAGATCCATTAAATTGAGAACTGGTTTGGGGATGACCTGAATAAGAAATAAATAGAACAATAAATCTTGTTGATTCTTTTAGTTACAAAAAGTAATATGAAAGCAGATATGAGCAATCCTACCTGTGGGAACGTATCAGGAGATTTGCAAACAACACAAAACAACTTGTTTGCATTCAATCCAACGACCCAATGGTTTTCCTCTGGCTTCCTTACTTTCGTAGAACTGCATATTATAACTTTCTGTTAACTTGGTACTAAGAACACTTTTGGTGGCTTGGTTACTAGAATCAGTGCTCAATTTTAGGTAACAAATTCCCACCTGAATAATGGGAGCCAGCTGCCTCCATATTGATCAGTAAACACTCTAAGCACACCCTGCAAATATAATGGCAATCTTATACCAAGTTCCGAAGGAGGAAGTGCATATGTTAGTGACAAGACAGAGATTATCATACCTTAGAATCAAAAGTGCATATTTTGCCTTCTTCGCTGAAACCAAACCAGCTCAGATATGAGCCAGGGGTCACTGGAAGTCGTCCTCTGATGGATTGGGTCCCGTGACGAATGTTGAAAACTCTAAATTCCAGCATCTGCATCACAGAGGAGAAGGATTATTTTAACATTGCTCTAGGAAGAATGATATGCACCAAATTGTGTTTCTAGGAAAGCTAATCTTGTTACCCGATTACACCATTACAGTAAAGACCTCATCACTCTTCTCTAATCTCTATCGAGTACAATTCCATTAGTTTGAACACAATATGCTAGTACTGAAATTCTACAAACCAAGTCCTGAAAATGAATAGAAAGCACTTAGCCTTCTGGCATCAGTGGTTGGCCACATTAGTGTTTGCCAATATCGTCACATGTGATAGGGGTTGGCCCTTGGATCCACTAGAAGATACAGCAAATAAGATCAATCTAGCTGGAGGCTGTCAAACAGAAGTTGAAAGAATACCTGGTCATTTGATGGAAGTGAAGGAGAAGCATGTGTAACAACTGCAAGTTCATCCCCGAAACCTACTGCAGTCACAACTGGCCCATCAAGAGAGAGAACATTTCTCTACAATGCAATTTTTTCATCAGCAACAAAGAAATATATTTTTTACAACAGAGGATAACTAGTACTACCAATTAAGAAATAAGGAAAAGGGAAAATGAAAAAAATAAATAACATTAGAAATCACAAACAGCTCTCCGATTACTGCTATTATTTTCCTTTCAAAGTCGTGAAAACAAAACCACATTTACAAGTTTTCCCACTCTGGATGAATGGTAGAGGACCCTCAACATATGCCAAGCTGCTAATAAAACTATATCCAAATGGAGAACGACTACTACATGGAAGTTTCTCTGGTGGTAAAGGGGTGGCCGTGGAAGTTGTCAAGCCGAGAATCCTTCATGTACATGTCAATCCAATTTAAACGCAGCAGACCATGTATTTCTTGTGACCAGAATTCAGAAAACGTCATTGAGCCATGACCCATAGTGTTCGAACATAAGGTGGAACCAATGGTGCTCCACCTTATACCGATAGGGTTCAAGCGAACCCCCTGAGTTCAAAAAATGCACCAAAAAATTGTAATTTCTTACATTTAATTTGATTTGTCTTTGATATTGTCAGCACTAAATTACCCTTACGGAGCGCCAAAACAAATAAAATTTCAAGTAAATTTGTGAGTAAGTAGATGATATAGATCAACAATACAAAATAAAATAGGCCCAATAAATTTTCAACCAAAAAATTAATATATTTATCTTATATAGAGCTTTGTTTACAAAATTTCTATTAATGTTTGGCCCACTGAACAAAAATCCTAGCCTCATTCATATCAAAATAGTTCATATTTAAGACCTTCAGAAACTAATAGGTACAAGAAGGTCGCTTTAGCAATCCATCATACAGAGCACCCGTTCTGTAGGAAGATTCACAGAAATTTCCATTGTTTATGCATCCATGGTAATGACAATAATATTCTTGAGACACTAAAATGCACATAGATTACTTTAAACATAGAAGGAAGGTCGATGTGTAACAGGACAAACCTGCAAGCCACCCTCAGTAAAGATGCGGAGAAAATTAAGACTTGTAACAGCAGCTACCCAAGCAGTACCAAGTGCCACAACCTTAACTTCTTCGTCTTCAAAGCGCATGGACCACTGAATTTGCATTAGTTAACAAAGTAAGCAATGATGATGCTACCGAAGTTCTTTCACAACATGAGCATTACTAAACACAAAATAAACAAACCTCGCTGTTATTTGCCCAGCTGCTGAAGGGACGATACATGAGAGTACTCATGCTCTTTTCACCCTTGCATGGATTTGCAAACACACTCCCATTTTCATTTAGTGCAGCCATTGTAAAACCAAAGTAATCAGTCATTGCGGGAACTCGTGGGCCTCTTCCCGTGTCATGAAAATCAATCTGTTAACATATTACAGACAATTAGTAAACGACAATGTAGGTATGGTTTTGAGCACTACAAGTCTCCAGCAAATTGAGTAAGATAGACTTATTCATAGTAATTAGCAGGTGACTTCACAGCCATCTCATTGATAAGGAAGCAAAATAACAACTTTTCATTGCAAACTAGGATTGTAGGTTAGAAATAATGCATTTCCAGTAAACACTATTAAAACTCTTGTTACTTGACATCCATCATGAGTCTTAGATAGGACCAAAGTAGCATGGCCACGACATGCAACACGAAAAAGACACACCAACATGCTGGTTTCAAAAAAATGGAGGACTCAACATATCAAGTATACGCTGATATCAATTATTCTATTTGTTGTACATGTGAATGCTTTATTCATAGAGCATATAATATGACATCACACTAGGTGCATTGAGAAGACCGTAAATTTCATAACCTAAAAGACCAAATGATGGAAGTTTATGTCTTTAATACTGCAAGAGTGTATTCATGTGTTCCTAAGTGATGGAAATTTGCATTTCCAAGGGTCCCAAATATGGTGGTTTATTAAATATCATGTCACGTGGTTTGTAATTGACTCAGATAAGATTGTCATGGATTCGGTGCTAATTAGATTGTGAAACTGGTATTTTTTGGTGCATTCCTCTTTTATACTAGTATTATTTTCTCTCCATTTATGTCAACATAAAAAGCGTCTGTGCAACTTGTGAACAGAGTTTACCTGGATTGTGGTTTCGTCATTATGCTTTATATCAAGCCTGGTCTATCCTTTGGTCTTACTAGTGTATGCTTTATAAGTCGTAACACTTCATCACTTCCATTATGCTGCCCAGTTATCTTTGGCTTCTGTCTCTGTATTCCAACATGCTATTAGACTCTGCTTTTTGAGATGTCTTGAGTTTAAACCTTTACATTTGCTTTGGTTCTCCATCAACATTATGCTTCACAATATTTATGGATGGTTGCATCCCCACGTGCAAAACATAGTTGTACGTTAGGTATCTTGATGTAAGTTATTAGGCCCATTTTCCTAATAGCTTAAGGTTTTGGGACTACAAGTGAACTAGCAGAGTAACCATTGAAGCTTCTCCATACTTTTATTTTCTTTACATATATATACATTGCAAAATTGCCTTTTTGTTCTCTTAATACACTATTTCAATTTTTTGTTTTATTCCTTAACCAGCAATAGTGAAACAGTCACTAAGTAAGAGCTACCAAGACGAATGACAAAACGAAATAACAGCTTGGATACCTCTATATGGGAGTATCCATCGTGTTCAATTGTGGTTATACTTCCAAGCATATTGTAACAGAGAAAGCGTCTTTTTCCTGACTGTGTAGGAGTACAACCTGGTTGAAAAGCCTCCTGCAACTTTGACCCTACTGACGTGGTTGTACGCATTTGTACATCCTTTCTCTTTTTGATTCCTTCCTTATGATTATGAGAAGGCCTTTTCCGGGATGCATCCTTTGGAAGCAAGCTCAACTCATCACTAGTCCCTTCATCAACATCAGAAAAAGACTGCTTTCTCAATCTTTTTCTGCTTGTTGGTTGAGATTCACCATGGCTATCTTCACCAAGATCACTTAAACTACCAGATATATTGGGTTCCTCCACCTCCTCTTCATCAAAAAAGAGGAGGCCATTACTGTTCTTTGATTGCAAATCAGGAATACCCTCTGTTGGAGATTTCATTGAAGATGGAACAGCCGAGTCCCAAATACCATATTTTCCCATTGCATCAATAACAGCCAATGCATTTCCAGTTGGTTTCCAGGCCATACAGCATATTACATCATCAAATTTCTGCCTATCAATGTCCAGCCTCTGATCCACATCCCAGATCAAGACCTGCCTGTCCAAACCAGAAGTGGCCATATATTTCCCATTGGGCGACCAAGACAAAAAACAAATGCGTTGCACATGATCACCTCTCAAGGAGAAAAGCTTTTCAGCTGTGTCTCTATCGTACATCACTACATCATTTTTCAGACCGGGGACAGCTAGCATCTCCCCATCTGGACTCCAGCAAACTATATTCATGAGAGAGAAATCCAAACCAGTGTCTGGAGCTATGCCTTTGAGAGTGTGTAATGCTCTTCCAGATTGAAGTTCCCAAACTATGACAGTCCCAGCTGAATCGAGTGAAGCCAAGTATTCGCTTTTAGGATCAAAACCTAAACCTGTAACAGAACCTCTATGTCCTTTCAAGACCCTTGCAATGGAACCATCAATGGTATTGATAAGTTTAATGCCCTCATCATCACCAGCAGCTGCCAACATGCTACCAGATTTATTAAAACCAAGGACACGAATTGGCAATGTAAATCTGGTTATATTGGTCTGGAACTCTCCCCCTGACAATGGAAGTCACAACAAAGTTAATTACTTTATGAACTTTGGTCAAATGATTAAAATTGACCCAACAGTTTATGTTGATAATGAGAACTTTGGTTTAATCGAACTTCTAAGTTCTAAATAGGCGAGGAAAAAAGATAAGCTAGGGTTTTTGCATAAATTGTTCTTGACATTAGCAATAAACTGTTTCTAAATTAGACCATCCCCAAACATTGCAGTGGTGAGACCTTTATGCAATAGGCTGCCCTTCGGATTTCAACACTGAAGCAAACAAGCAACTCACATAGTTTACTTATGTATAACACCAAAACAAGTAAGAAGGCCATAAAGTTTAAAAACTGAAACGAGACGACCAAGTGTCACTATTGCACTGGAATTGGAGCTTCACCAATCATGTAAGTCAGCACCTACCATGTCAACTCAGAGATCTATTTGACGAGGACAAACATTAAGGACAACGCCGGATCCAGATTGAATGGTAAAACAAATGCCTGTTCTAAAATCTTGCCTTTATGACATGGATTTTAAAATTGGTGCAAGGACTTGTTGGAAACAATTTCCAGAAACATCATGCAAAATATCTTAATGATAAAATAAGTTGCCAAGTTGGTCACACACATTGCCGAATCCCTGTCTAGTAAATCTACTGCCAGGAAAGGTTGACACCAGAGACCGACTGCAGACAAGCTTACTCACATCGATGAACCAAAAGCACAAAGAAAGCCACATAAAAAGGCATAACTCTTTAGAGACAAAGCTTTTATCATGCCTACTTAAGCGCTTTCATCATATCTTTTGTGCATCAATCGTCATCCAATTTTTTTGCACATACGAGGCATGACTGATGCAGCCCCAGTGAACTTGCTAAAAACCATGACTGGGATCACAAAAGGGGCTGTAAAATGTTTTAAAATAATCCTAAATTCAACAGCTGCTGGAATTTAGTCCTACTCCAACTGTTAAGACTTCAACAAACTTCTTAACCAGCTGCCTTTTTAGTTACACCCCCAAGGAATTCTAACTGTATCTGTGAATTTGAACAGCAAAGAACTCAATCCAGACCATCATTGTAAATCACAATTCCATTCTCTTTCAACTCTGTTCTCTGACAATGACCAAAAACTTCTGACATACAACACCCATTTTCCCCTACCGTTTCAGTTCATTAGCAAACTCCCAACGTGACATAAAATAGGATCCACAGCAAGTGCTGTAGTAGGGGATAAAAAATACACCCTACCATGCTTTCTCCAACTCACCATGCACATTCCATTCCCATCTATTGGCTTATTAACTGATTCATTAGTATTGAACCTTACCTTTATATCATAATATTAAAAGGAGCTTTCTAGCTAATTATTCAACTCCAATGATATCTACCCTGATGTTAAATGATTACTTCAGTTTTAGCTGTTTATTTGATTTTAGTTTGAAAACCCTGGTTGCCTATTTTGAAGCAAAAACTCTACCACCACACTCAAAGAGCATCTCCACTCCACTCGTTGACTCAAACCTAGACCAAATTGACTTTTACTCAAATTTTGCAAGGATATTTTTCTTCTCCCAAATTTACAACTATGCCATTAATGAAGCTTGTATTCAAATTTATCATTGAAGTTAGGGTTGCAAATGAGCCGAGCCTAGCTTCGTCGTTTTCGAGTTCGGCTTGTTTACTAACCTAGCCTAAAACTTGAGCCCGGCTTGTATTTAAACGAGCCCTAATGAGCCGAGCCTGGCTAATTTAGTTAACGAGCCGAGTCCACACAAAGGAGCCAAGCTTTTGAGTGTCAAACTCGACTCCTTTAGCAAAAGAACCTAAAACTCGAGCTTAGCTCGTTTACTAAAAGAATCGGGCCGAGCCTTAAATAGCCAAAGTGAAGCTCGGTTCGTTTGCAGCCTAAACGAAGTGTCTAACATCAAATGAAGCTTTTACTCATATTTGAGTAAAAATACAAGTAAGGGCTGGAGATCCTAGAGCATGCGTGGTTGTAGCAAAGTTATGTAAGCAAATTCTCCTGCAATTCACAAAAATATACTCCACTTCCAAACTCCATTACTTCTGATCAAATAGTCTATTTTTCCTATAAAAAACATATATATCTTGCGCCACGGATGGAAGAGAGAAAACAAAGAGATCCACCTGGAAACTTGTAGAGCTTGACGGAGTGGTCGACGGATCCGGAGGCGAGGCAGGTGGAGTTGGGGCTGAGAGCCAAGGAGGTGACGCCGTCGCGGTGGTTGCGGAGAATCCTGGGCGCGCTGGAAAGCAAGAGGGGATCGTGGATGCAGATGGAGGGGTCCGAAGAAGACGAGGTGACGATGTGCTGGGCCTGGAGGTCCCAGAGGATCGAGCAGAAGGAGCCGGCGCCGTTGCTGTTCTTGTGAGCTTCTCGGAGCTTGATCGATCTGATCTTCATGGCTAATTGGTTAGCTTCTTCTTCTCCTGAAAGTAGTTTGGGTCTGTGCGGAATGGTGACGTTTAGGGTTTTGCTCCGCAGTGTGGACCTTTTGGGCTAAAGTGAGAGTTGAATTGTTTTGATTTCAGCGGGAAACTTTTTGGGGTTTAGATTTGGCGGGAGCCTACAATTCCATCGATAGTTTATTTTATCCAGAGAGATGCCTTTTTTTGTCTGTTCGAAAACAATTACTACTTTATTCAACTACAGAAAAGCTACGTGCACAGCAGCTTATACACAGTAGCTGTGCACATATCTCATTTTCTCCTAACTCGGGTCGCACAGAGATGATCGGAGCTACTCATTTTGTTCTAAATATGTCGTTTAAGGTCTCTGTAAAAAATGAGCTTCGTTCGATATCGTTAGAGGCGTT
This sequence comes from Rhododendron simsii, assembly GCA_014282245.1. Classification (NCBI taxonomy): domain Eukaryota; kingdom Viridiplantae; phylum Streptophyta; class Magnoliopsida; order Ericales; family Ericaceae; genus Rhododendron; species Rhododendron simsii. The sequence goes on from CM024964.1 coordinate 22,806,371, forward strand.
AACAAAACACCCAAAATCGCTTCAAAATATTAGGCCTAAATTTTGAAGTGATTTTGGGTGTTTTGTTAACGCCTCTAACGATATCGAACGAAGCTCATTTTTTACGGAAACCTGAAACGACATATTTAGAACAAAATGAATGGCTCCGATCATCTTTGTACGACCCGAGTCGGGAGAAAGTGGGATCTGTGCACAGCTGCTGTGTACAAGCTTCTGTGCACGTAGCATAGTTCATTCAACTATCAATACTTGCACACACTTGTATCTTTCCGCAGGGTCCACACACACTATAGCAGGGCCCACACATACTAGAAATATAGTGTATGTGAACTTCAATGTGAATGTAAGTGAGTTTGTATAAATATTTGTGTTAGTGTTTGTGATTGTAAAATGATTGGTTCGAAAAATTATGTATGCAGTAGCACTGTGATAGTTCAAACAAAGAAGAAAGGAAAAATTCACACAGTGCACGTAGGTGCGAATGCGTGAAAGCGTCTTCCAATAACCTTCAAAACAATTAAAATTCATGGGAGTGAGGATTAAGAGCGCTAACACAAAGCGAGGGTTAAAATTCGTGAGTGCAAGTATTAAGAATGCAGAGCAATGATTAGGAGCGCAAGCATATGCTATTTTGAAGGATTATATGACTAAGGGCTTGACTCGCAATTTAGGAATGACAATTCACCCCTCCCGGCCCACAAATTCACGTCCTCCCAACATATTTCTGTCCACCTGTCCACCACAGCTTTCAACCTACACTCAACACTGCGCCAATGAATAATTGACGGACAAGATCACGCGAAACCTTTAAAGACCCACCGCTTCAATAACACGGACAAGGATTGCTTATGATTTCCAGAGTGAAGGCATGTGGGAATATTGAAGCAGTGGGTCTTCGCAGATCTGGCGTGATCTTATCCTTCGATTTAATTCATTAATGCAGTATCAAGTGTGAGTTGAAAGTGCTTATCAAAAAAAAAAAGAAAAGAAGTGTGAGTTGAAAGCAGTTGTAAATGGGTGGAAACAAGTATGTGGAGAGAATCTGAACCCCCACTCCGATTTAAGATGGGTCTACGTCAAATTTTTGGATACCATGATGGGTTCGAGAAAAAATTATAAGAACCTAATAGGTGTCAGGAAGGCTCGAGTTGATGTTACCTTGACCATATATATTTTTACATATAATTTATAGTTTTACCCCCAATTTTTCTTTTATTATTATACTAATAAAAAAAACTGTATTTGGGTTCTAATATTTAAACAGTATAGTAAATAATGGCACATAATTCTACATATATTCAACATTTCTTTGTTATGTAACTATTTGTAGGCTTAAGTTTCTGCGTACGAACATAATAGGAAAAACTTTTATTTTAAGTTCAAAAAGTCTACAAACACAATTGCGTCCGATGCAGTTGTTTTTGGGTCGCGTAGAATGTGAATCTGTGTGCACCGAAAGACTCCCAAAGCAGTTGTTTTCGGAATCGTGTTTAAAAGTTTTGTTGGTAGCATTGCTACTATTTTAACGTCGCTCGTAGGATACAGTTTGTTTGAACACGAAATGATAGGAGTAACAGACACCATTAAAACAAAGATAGTTAATGCTTATAATCGTATCTAACGCCATTTTATTTAAACCTCTTTTCTTACCAACATATATATAAACCCAACATAAAACCCTGGTAACATTCAAACTCATCCACAGATCCCCGCCTCAAAAAACAACAACTCCAAAAAGAAAGGGAAAAAAAAAAGTAGAAAGAGAAAAACAAAAAAGAAGGCACAATGGTGAAGCTTACCAACTTATCGACCGTGGCCATCTTGCTCGTAGCAATCATGGCAATCGCGATGAAAGCCGGGGTTACATCGGCTGGCCCATCGCCGAAGGAGGTTCTCTCCGATTCTTACTACGAGACGTGCAAGAGCAAGGTCGGCAAGGCCTGCGGAATAACGATCGTGAGCGAAATGTTCTTCCGGAATGCAACCACGGACGCTTCGTGTTGCAGGAAGATGTTGACAATGGGTAAGAATTGTCACGCTAATATGTTGGGGAAGATCTTGAATGTGTCTCCCTTCAAGGAAAACAAGGCTCTTGCACTGCAGAGGAGCAGGGCAATACTGGCCAGGTGTTCTTCACTAAAGAAGTAAATTTGGTTGAAATCAACTGCAAAGAAATTAATCTGTTGTATTTTATATGTATGGTGGTTGTGTAACACAGAAATGAAAGGAATATATAGTTCAAAGAAAATCTGTATTTTAGAGATTGAAAGAAATTTGTTCATTAACTTTTCCGTTTGGTTTGATCAAGAATTGTCGAATAGAATTTTTTGCATTCAATGGTTTGATTTATAAACCATTTGTAGCGAAAAAGAATGACACAATTATAAACATATGTAACTGAAAAGGGAAAAATTAGTATTCATAATTAAACCATTATGAATACTAATGTGCACAACATGTGCTCTTATTTCCATTCAAAAAGATGGATGGAGTTAGGGTGAGGACGAAATAGGAGGGAAATAGATAGTTGAAGGACGAAATACGTCGTTTTGATAGTTCGATGACGAAATAGAAACAAGAGTGATAGTTTGAGGGATGTTTTCATAAAATACTCTTATTTTTAAGAGATAAATTTACAAAATAATAAAAAATTATGGTTAGAAGCTTAAAAAACCGAAAACCAAATATTCAAAAGTGAATTTTTATTGTTTTGATCCTCTTTAAATGTTTTTCATGTTCAATTCACTTTTTCTCTTTTCTGATTTTTCTGGTCAACACAATGACAGCCGAGAAGTAAAATATTTTGGCAACAAGTACACTAATTTTTTAACTAACAGCGAAAATAAATCACTGACTATCAAATGAGATAAGTTAGTTCACACTCTTGCAAATAAAATGACTTGTCTATCTATGTACTCTGCTTGGAATCGCAAGTCGCAACGCTTTTCACCGGTCCCTGCGTAATAAGCCTTTACAAGAAGGGTTGGCTCGTTTGCCTAGAGATAAAAGGATGATAAATAATTTCCATTTTGTCCTTACCACATGAAAGCCAAGAAGTAAAAATAAAAGCCCATGGGCATAACCAAATGTAGTATGCTGCTGCAAACATCAAAGTCGTAAGAAAGACTAACTTCGGTTTTTACAAAGACAAATCTTCATCCTTCGTCCCTCACTCACTCATTCTACTATTTTAGTGCGCGCACAAGCAAGTGAACGCGCACATCATATATTTTTACTAAGCTCACTGAGTTTCTCGACCAACTCGTCCAAATCTCTAGTCGAGCTCCCTCCCTTAACAGCATTCCACGCCGCCTCACGCATCTCCTTAACTCGGGTTCTCTCAGGCCGAGTTCCGCTAGCTGACTCGGTCAACAACCGAGTCAACTCACCCAAATTAGGAATATTTTTAACTCCTCCCTCACAAGCGCGAACTGCCAAGCCCAGCTGGTCAACCAGCAAATTGGCATCGATGAACTGGTCAGCACCCATCGGCCACGTGAGCAACAGAACCCCTGCCGCCACTCCCTCCAACACTGAGTTCCACCCGCAGTGAGTCACGAACACGCCCACCGCTCGGTGACTCAGTATTGCCACCTGTGGGGCCCAACCCCTTACGATAAAACCCCTCTCCCCCACGCGCTTTCCAAACCCCTCTGGAATCGAGCCACCTCTGCCTGCCGCGTGTTCCTGCACGCACCAGATGAAATTGACCTCACTGCGCTCAAGTGCAGCCGCGAGTGCCTCCGTTTGCTCACTCGTCAACTCGACACGACTCCCAAAGCACACATAGACAACGGATTCATCTCGCTTCCCGTCGAGCCACGTCATCACCTCGTGAGCTGGCACCGCGCTGGACCCACCGCGGTTAGCGGGGCCTGTTGGGTCGTCATTAGGAGGTAGTAACGGCCCCACGGCCCAAACCTTTTTATGCCCCATTTCTTTCTTCACGTGGTCGATGTAAACCCGTTCCAACTCGGTGAATGAGTTGAACACGGCGCCCCAACTCTGGAAATTGCCCAACATCCCATTTCTCAGAAATTCACTATCTGGGTCACGGATGTGCGGGGTTATTTGCCACCAGGGGCATTTCGGGGAATTCGGAACTCCCGCGAAGGAAATTACGGAATTCTCGTCGGTCGGATCGTCGTTCGTGGAATCGTGGGCAAGTCACGCCACAGGGAATTATAAACCGACGCGGCGAAAGCACCGGAGGGCCAGAAGGCGACGCGTGGCACGCCGAGATCGGTGGCGAGGCGGTGGGTCCAGCCAAGGAAGAAATCGGATACGATGGCGACGGGTGGCCGGGCGTGGGACCGGAACCACTGGAGGATAGGGTCGTAGAGTGCGGCGGTGGCGCGTATTTTAGCAGGGAGGCTGAGTTGCGCGGAGGATGAGTTGGGTTCGGGTGCGGAGGAGAGGACGAGGGGCTGGACGGAAGCGTGGGAGGAGAGGAGCGGTTGGAGGAGGGCGAGGTGGGAGGGGGAGACGAGTACGGTGACGGTGAGGCCACGGGTGAGTAACAGGCGGGTGAGGTCGAGGAGGGGGATAATGTGGCCCGGTGCAGGGAAAGGGTACACGAGGATGTGTGCGCTGGTATTAGACATTGCCCGGTTCGGTATGGGTTTCAAGGAAAGTTTCTGATCGAGGTAGAAACAATCGGGGCCTAGGGACCCAAAGCGAACGCACAGTAAATTGCTTGAGGTGTGTTTGTTTGCCGGGAAAAAGAAAAGCGCGCGATTGAGAAACGGCAGTTTTTAGTGCTCTCAGGAGTGTGGGTGTTGCGATTTGCGAATGCTTTGATTGTGGATTTAAAGCTCCAGATTTTTGTGTTTTTTTGTTGCGTCATGCATTACGAGTTGTGACAAATGGCATGCCGATGGTGAGGATAATGTGATGTCGTGGAAGTCCCCAGTCAAACTCAGCTTTGAACATGGTTTTGCTGCTGCTTTTCTTTTTCTGGACGTCTTGGTTAGCTTATGCTTGTTTCCACTAATTTTTTTCCTGGTCTGGTCATAAGTAAGTCATTCACACACTGGAATTAACTACGGGATTTCACAAGAAAAATATCTTTTTAAGGCTTGACCTGAAAACTGAATCTTGAACGATTGTGCAAGAAGCAAACTCATTAACCAACCGAACTATCCCGTGAAGATGCGTTTTTTACCTCATCTCTTGAGAGCGCGTTTTGGCTGCTTGCAGTGTACAGTTTGCCCTTTGCAACTCCCAGTTTTAAGACACGTTTCATTTTAGTGCTTAAAAAAGAGAGAGCTACGGGGCTCTATCTCCATTAAACACGGATAACGCCAAATATACTTTTAATTCGCACAGTCCAAGAAAACTTTAAAAATACGTTCGGTACATGAGTTTGGTAGCTCTATCGTGATGATGTTTTCATATCAGTAAATCTACAGTCACTGCCCCGGGTGCGGTGGCCGGGCGCCGCATGAGTGTTGGGTCCACTCCAGACCCTTCTCGAATGATTTCAGCTGTTCAATAATTAAAAAAAAAAACCCAAGTAGGCCTCGTTCAAAATCAACTCAATTGGATATATGTAGGTGCTTGATTCGATTTTTTATTTTTGAACGACTCGGATTATCTGATTTTTTAAAGTTTAGATCGACCACTTACACATATCGGATTGAATTGATTTTTCACAGGGACCCACTCATTTTTAAAAAAAATTATTGAACGACTCAAATCATTCGTGCGAAACTTGAAGTGGGCCTAGCCACCGCACCTCATGCGGTGACCGTAGACTTATTGTTTTCCTATGGCTCTAGTCTCTAGTGTGACTTTTAAATGAAGTACACTATAATTACGATTGAATTTGCTATTCAAGTGGCTCATTTTTATAGTCTTTGGGGTGAGTTCCGTTAAGATTTTTGGATTTTTCCTTATTTTGTTTTTATTCAAATTTTTTTCGCGCCTCACTTTTTAAGTTTTTCGTTTCGTCTTAACTAGCAAACGCAATTATTTTTTAATGAAGACAAAACTAGAAGGAAAAAAAAACCAAAAAGTGCAAAATTCTTAGCGGAACTTAGCCTTAATGTGTTCATAATTTTGAACCAGTCTACTGGCACAGCAAATCTGTGCATAGATTATGCACAGATTTCTATGTGGGGCCCACTACGGGTCCCATACAAGTGATTCGAGCCGTTCATTATGTTTAAAATATTTTTTCAAGGGCTTCCGGGCTAAATCAGCTCAACTCGATACCTATAAGTGCTTGATTTAATCATCTAACTTTTCATTTAAGTTTTTAGAGAATGAAAAGTTAGACAATTAGATCAAATACTTATAGGTATCGGATTGAGCTGATTTTTCATAAGGGCCCTTGAAAAAATGTTTTAAATATAATGAACAGTTCGGATCACTTGTGTGGGACCCTTAATAGGTCCCACATAGAAATCTGTGCAAAATCTGTGCACAAATTTGTTGTGCCAGTAAACTTTCTGCATAATTTTTGTAAGAAATCTGATTGATCAGATATCACTGGCCTTATTCGTTTGCCTATTTTATTTTGTTTTAATTTTGTTTTTCAATCATTATCCTATATTTTTCTTCAATCATTACCTTATTTCTTCAATTATTAATTTTATTTCTCTCTCTATCTCTCTTTACTCATTACCCCTCTGTCTAATCATTACCCTATTTCTATTTTTATCTACTACCAAAACAAAAATACCAAAAGTTACAAAACGAAAAAGGCCGTCTTTGTGGTGCGTTAATACTCTACGGGATGCATAGCATCTCGGATTCTCGATGCGCTGTCTTATCATGATCTGAATCTTCGGACAATTATGACCTTTTAAAATTGCTTTTAGAAAATATTTAGGACACGTATTTTTGGATAATATGTTCATAATCGGTCAATGTATGCGGATCTCATATACATCGATGAAACTCTCATACATCAGCGAAACTTTCGAACATTAGACGAGTTTAAATATACTGTAATTGTGCCAAGGATTATAAACGAGTCGAGCCGAGCCAATCTTTATCGAACTTGAGCTCGGCTCATTTACTAAACAAGTTTAAAATTCAAGTTCGAGCTCGGCTCGAGCATTAACGAGCTGAGCTGAGTCATTTATTAAATGAGCCTCTTTAATCGAGCCGAGCCACCCTTAACGAGCCGAGCTTTTGACAAAAAAGCCGAAAACTCGAGCTCGGCTTGTTCATTAAATGAGCTGAGCCAAACTGGATTTTAACAAGCCGAGCCGAGCTCACGAGCTGCTCGGTTCGTTTACAACCCTATTTGTGTCTAAATCTATAGCCGAATATTGGTGTTAGTTCCCTGTAGCATTTGTTCGTTCACTTTTAGGTAACTTAATACTAGTACTCTTGTCTACCTAATAAAACACAAGGGTGTGAGGACCACATAAATACAAGTTGAAAGAAAGACTGAGATTCATTTGATGCAATGACTAATGCGTACTCTCCAACTCTCTTAAAAAAACACCTACACTCTTACAAATATATTGCTGTACAATAATATCATCAGTTCTCTTTACCCACTGCTTGACTTTTGGCGTTGGCATAAAAAAACAAAAATATATTACTACAAAAATATCCATACCTACGGCACCACCGAAGTGCATAGTGTCATAGGCACAGATAAACATTAGTGTTTATATGCATTAAAGAATAGTACCAATTGTGGGAACTGGGAAGAACCAAAGGTTCTAGATTCGATATACGAGTGTTCTCGTTCATTTCCATACAATCCCACAAACAATTGTGACAATTGTTAATTGTGTTTTGCTTTGTGTGAATTTAAAAACATCAGCTCTCATAAATAACTTATATTAGATTTAGATTAAAAAAACTCAATATAATTGAGGTTTTGATCCTGACAAATCTTAGATTACAAAATCTTTTAATATCATTTTATTAATAATTATTAGTTTCGATCTTAGCATTTTTATTACTAATATGATTGAAATCCTCCTTTTTAAAGGAAAACGCGACTACTCCGGGCCAATTTGGCTTTAAAAGTGAAACGGTAACTTTTTTTTGTATTTATTTAAAAAAAATTCATATTTGATAATTTGAGTCAAATTTTTATGATTTACTGATTTGTCTCGGCAAAAAAAATAGGAAAAGTAAAAAATTTTGATCGAAACTCATAATTTTTTGAATAAAAGCAAAAATAAGTTAATAAGTTTTTTACTTTTCCGATTTCTGTTGTTGAGACGAATCAATGAGTCACAAAAGTTTAATGCAAAACAAACAAATACAAAAAAAATTCAAATAAAAACAAAAAAATAAGTTACCCTAGTTTCCAAGTCAAACCCACCATCTCCGTAGGGAATTTCATGGCAGCCCAGAACAACGAGAACTGCTATCCATACGGACAATTCATGCACAAATTTCGTTGTGGGTTCATCATGGATTTCTCAAAAATGATCCGAGCAGTTCATTATATGTAAAAAATTCAGCTCAATCAAATAATCTATATAAGTACTCGATCTAATCATCTTATTTTTTATTTAAATTTTAGAATAATGAAAACTTTGATAAATTAGATCAAGCTGGGTATTGAATTAAGCTAGTAATTATTTTGGAGAACCCTTAAAAAACATATTTTACGTTTAATAAACGACTCGGTTTAATAAACAACTTGGATTATACTTTTAGTAAGCCCAAAATAAAATCTATGCAATAAACAATTTGGATTAACGAGAGCAGCTACTGTGTACAAACTGCTGTGCACGTAGCTTTTCTGCTTTTTGTAAGCCCAAAATAAAATCTATCCACAATCTGTACTTCCCTCTCTCCCAACCATACCGCAGTGCAAAATCCTGAAAGGCGAGCGCGACCCAGCTCAGTAGATCTCCAATGGCGGAAAACGATTCAGATTCCCCTCTCCCTCCCAACCATATCCCACTCCCAGAAAATTCTCCCAGCAAACGCCCCAAAACCCTAACCCTATCGCAGGCGCCGAGCTCCCTTCCACCGCACGAACCCGCCGGCGATGGATCGGATACGGAGTCGCAGAGCTGCGGTATATGCCTGTGCTCGGAGGAAAGTGGTAGGGCGATCATCAGAGGGCGCATCGACAGCTGCGACCACTACTTCTGCTTCGTCTGCATCATGGAGTGGGCCAAGGTCGAGTCTCGGTGTCCCCTATGCAAGCGCAGGTTCACTGGCATCCGCCGTCCCCCCATGGACGGCGTCTTTCTCAATGAGCGTGTCGTTAACGTGCCCGTTCGCGACCAGGTCAGGGCTTCGTCGATCTAATTGCTTCGCTTTGTTTTCCTTTTTTTAACTGTGGTATTTTTATTAGAGCGTTGTTTTTTGATAAGGGTATTTTGACGGGTGCAATTTAGAAAATGGAGGATATTGGTATGGCTATGAGGAATACATATTTGATATTTATAAGGCTACTGATTTTGGCGCTCAAAATCAATTCCTTATTTATAATTTAGAGTAATGTTACGCAATAACACTAATAGCTAAACGACTGGGGTGATTAGGAATCCAACATCAAATAACAATTTAATGCCAAACTTATGATACAAATCAGAGTTTCATGCCATTACACTAAAGAACCTATGGTCCTTGCTATGAGTGGAACTGATTTGGCGACCTGTTTGGTTTGATTTGTACTGAATTTGTTATTTGTGGATGCTAATGCGTGAATTATGCGTGGAACTAAATGAGTGTGAATGATATTAGTTTTTTAGTACTTGGAAAGGAGTGTAAGTTTTTTCCTCCTTGCAGTCTGTTTGATCAGTTTATGAAAGGTTTCTGGCTTTAATGTTTCGGTGGGTTACAGTCCTTCCTATTGGGTAGAGAAGTATACCATGATCTTCAATGGATCTTATCTAGGATTGCAAATTCAAACACGTTGTAGTTTAAATGTTCCCATCTCTGGACATCTCCTCTCCAATTTTGATAGGCAGTAGGACAGAGGGATCTCTAGCAGAATCTCCAGGACCAGAACTAGAAGGAATAGGATTTTTGCGAATTTTACCCATAACATGCTATTGGTTTATTGGTGCCGTGTCTAGTAGTGTCATTCTCATTACGGATAAGCCTCCCTCCTTTATCTGAATTTGTTTTTCAAATTAGCGGACCCTCTAGGTTAGGACCACTTAAAATTGTTTGGCTCGTAAGACTCTCTGTTGCCACCCCTTCTTATTGGCTACGTGGACAAGATTTACCGGCTCAGAAGCTTGGCCCAAGTTTGGGTCCCCGGTGCAATGTTTGTCATGTTACTTCATTGATAGAGGGTGGTGAGACCTGATCACTTTACCTTGTTTGGGAAGGTTGCAGAATCTGATTTTTATTTGTTGTGCATTTGCACATTGGATGAGACTCCTTGCTCCTGTGATGCTTGGTAATCGAACATTCTGAGAAAACTCTTTTTGTCCTTACATTTCTGAGAGTTGTTTTGCCACCTACAAGTTTTTTATTCATGATTTTGGTTTCTTTAAGATGTATGTAGGAAGTGTGTATTAGGCATTATTGTTGTGCAATCTGTACATAGATATAGTATGTGATGCAATATACGTATCGGAAGTATATAATGCATTCTGTACTTATAAGAATCATATATCAGCGGTTAACATTTTTTGGACACATATTGAAACAGGTTACGATTTTCGTCTTAAAGACATGTCACACTTTCATTCCTACACAACAAACTCAACGATCGAAACACATCGATTTGTTTTAATAATTGATCTTTGATTTCCAGTAATTATTTTAAAAGTTTTCAAATACAATTACTTGAAAATATTTAGGGCATGAAGTCGTGACATAATGCTTTCTGCGTATAGAAAATTCTCAAATTGAGTGTAGTTTATACAAGCCACAAGAAACTGAAACTAAATTCCAGTTCCATGTACCAGAACGACCCTGTTCCTGATGGCATAGAGATTGATTAATTATTGTTTGTGCGCCATGCAAACAGCAAACTGACATGATCCTTTGCCTAGTTTAGGTAGAGTTGCTGTGTTATGCTATCTTTGACTACCTGTTCGTGCAGGACCTAGACAAATCCTTGTTCTTAAATTACAGCTGAAACTGGCTAATGAGCAGTCACAGATAATGACATATTTCTGCATTGCAGGTTTATCATTGTTTTGGAAATGCAACAGTAGGGCCTCCGGATCCATATTCAGAAGTTCAATGTACAGTGTGCAACAGTGAGGGAGATGAAAATTTTCTTCTACTTTGTGACCTTTGTGACGCTGCATCCCATACTTACTGTGTTGGTATGGGAGCCACTGTCCCAGAGGGTGATTGGTTTTGCAATGACTGCACTGTTTCTAAAGCTGAACACAAGAAGAGTGAAACAGATGCCCATCTTGACACCCCATTGAGTTTTAGAAGCTTGGGTGAAAGACCTTTGGTGGAAGAACATGCTTCTATTCTTGCTATTAGACGAGAACCCAGGTTGAGAGTACTTGAGAGACCACCCACCAGAGTTCCAGAACATCCAAATAACTTGTCAACTCCTATTCCTTCTGAGAGGAGAACCAACCCTGAGTTGGGGGCAAGAACCCTGCGGCGGTGCCGAAATGTGCAAGGTCGTATACAAGAGTTACGTGAAAATTGGAATGCTTTTCGTAGAGGATCCTTGAGTTTTACATCCAAATCATCTGATACTGCTGATGATACAAATCTGAGAAAGAGCAGTGGTGCCACTTATTCTGGCAGACCAAGTCAGCCGCATCGTTCTGGTAATAATGTATCTGAAGGAGGCTCTTATGATGTAGTCAAAGCATGGAAAATGTTGGATGCAGCCAAGTCAATGGAACAGGTTCGTGGGAAAACCAGCATTGTTCTTAAATCCTCGAAAGATAATTTAAGCAAAGTAAATAACCCAGTAGGAAAAACTAAACCAAGTTCTAGCCTTCTGGCATCAAGTAGCAAACCTCTTCGGGTGAAGGATCTTGCAAAAACTAGATCACAAAAGCATAACAAATGCTATTCTTCTGTAAATGGAACTGAGAGTCATAAACCTCAGATAGATGTAAGGGCGAGGAATGGTATTGCTACTCCGACAAGGATTTTGGAATACAATGAGATTTCTCCAAGCTCTCAATCACCAGGAGACTATATCCACACTTCAGTTCTGGTAAATGTTTGCCATGGAAATGGGGGGAAGCCAACAGAAGAAAGATTACGTGCACAATCAGCGGATGGTTTACACAAGCGTGACGGATCTGGTTGCTTGGTTTCTCCAGCTGGGCCAGTGACTTCAGGTTCTAACTCAACTTCTGCCAAACTGGAAGTGTCTTCGTCCTCCTATATGGGAATTCCCATTGAAAAAGCTAGAATGGGAAAAAGTTGTGCTGGAAGCAAGTCTATGCGAGATGATGATGCCAAGAGTGAGATTCAGTCTCTTGTGAAGCTCAATCTGAAGCTCCTGACCCGAGATAGACCAATAGGTATGGATATTTCATACGAACTTAGGGCCCTTTTGTTTGACTGGACCATGAACAAATAGTGAAACGACATTTAATCCATAGGAATTCAATCTCATTAGATTACTGGTGATGGGGTTAGGAATTCCACATTCCTGGGGTATATCTACCCAGGGGCGGAGCCAGGAATTTTGATTAGTGGAGTCAAAAATTAGATTAGTATGCACTTCAAACAAGTTGTGACAATTTAGAGATTTTTTTTGAGGTCAAAATAGCTAAATTATACTTATTCCTATGAAAATTTGGGGTCAAATTAGTAAAAATAGGGCAAAAATTATACCTATCCCAAGGGAAATTTGACAGCTAGGGGGGTTGGCCGCCCTCCCTTGTCCCTTAGTGCCTCCGCCCTTGTATCTACCCATGTTTTCATGGGATTTTGTATTCGACGGATATTTAATTCGTACCTCAAAAACGATGATCCTTCCCCATATGAAGGTCAAAACCCAAAGGCAATCATGGAGTGAATTGAATCTCCTTTGAGTTAGGCCTGGTTCCAGTTTCTATAAAAAGGAATTTTTAGAAAATGAAGGTAATTTCAAGCTCAAAAATCTTGTGTTTACGCAAATAATTTTCCTACCAATATTGATATTGTTTGATAAATCTTATTGAGATCTTTTAGACGGTGTAAAAAAAATTAAAAAATTATTTTTCATTTTCTTTATATTTGAGCTTGAAATTTCCTTCTTTTTAAAAAAGAAACTTTAAAAAGAAAATGGAACGGCACCTTAGCTGACCAAAGCAAAAAAGTTTCAATAGAAGGTAGGATAGGTGGTCGGTCCCCTTGGATTTATATCTCAATTCGATGCTGCGGGCCAAGAAAAGGCCCTTGGTACTTCTTTGTCTATCTTTTTGCATCTTTCACTAACTCGATAGTTCTTAGACTGTTGGGAAATGCGGTACAAACTGTTGGGGTCGTTTCCTTGTAGGACTGCATGTCCCAGCTTGAAGGTAAACATCAGATGTTGGATGTCAAATAGTCAATTGAGGGGATTGTTGAATAAATTTAGAAAGAAGATCCACAGTGTTTAAGCAATTGGAAGTTTTCTCCGTACCTTAATGCTATAGGGTTGAATAGAAATTCCAGTGACCATTTGTGACTTGTGAGTACCCATGTAATTCCCCATTGAAGGGGTATGGGCGGGGGAGGACTGAGATAAGACCTACCTTTGGCAGTATATGCACAAAGTGGTTGCTCTCAAAAAGTTTTACCACCAAAATAAAATGGATAACCCACAGGTTGACAAAATTGTATATTGGTATTCTCCTACAAGGGAGAGGTGTCTTAAAAGACTTCCTGTATTTTGATGCTAATTCGATGAAAATGCAAATTTACAACCTAAATAGTGTCCAGTTCTATGCATTAGTGTTATTTTGGGTGCTGGTATTTTGAATAAAGCAAGTGAATTTGTGATTCTGCAGGAGTGGATGCATTTAAGGAAATTGCAAGACTTTCTACTCACTCCATCTTAGCCGCATGTGGTTTAGAGCGGCCAACACCCGGTGTCCCTTCCTTTCAGAGCTCAGTATGCTGCCATAGTAATCAGGTTGAAGTTAAACAACTCCGAAGAATGTCCACACTAATGCCTAGCTCTTGCAGAGAATGTTTTTATGTCTTTGTCAAGGATGTTGTTAACGCCGTTATGGTTGAAAAAATAGGCCATGTCAAAACGTCACATTGAGCCGGTTATCTTGGCATAATGGTTTGTGGTTGATGTTATTGTAGCCTTTCTTTACCTTCCCACTGAGGAATGGAATTCCATTGTTCATAGCGGTGGCGAAATATATATAATAAAAAAAATAAAAAGATGCATTGCAATATGTGTTCAACACTTCTTTTCTTAAAGAATGAGTCAATTATTTTTTTGACTATGATTATCTACCACATTAGTTTACGCAAATCAATAACCTGATATATTTCTTTCATATGGTGCAAATACCATTTTTTCTCAATACAAACTCAATAAGGAATTCAAAACATTTATTAATTTCTCTAACTTCAATTGAATATTGAAAAAGGGTTATTTACCTAAGCACTCCTTAATGTTTATCTGTTTTTCACGGACGTCCCCTCTACAAATTTTTGCTACGGCCAGACACCCTCATTAAAGTTTTTTTTGTCCTGTACACCCTTTCTGTTAGAGTTCCGTCAAGTTCTGTTAGTTTTTTTATTGAAATTATTTCAAAAGGAATAAAATGTTCCAATATTACCCTCAACCATGTTTCCTCTCTTATGAGTGCTTGATTCAATACCTATAAGTGTTTGATCTAATCATCTAATTTTTTATTATCCGAAAATTTGAATGAAAATTTGGATGATTGGATCGAGCATTTATAAGTATTAGATTGAGCTTATTTTTTACGGGGACCCTTGAAAAAATATTTTACATCTAATGAATGACTCGAATAATTTGTGTGGAACCCATGATGGACTCCCCAACGAAATATGTGCACAGATGTATGCTTAGTTAGCAGCTCTCGAACCAAACCGACCGAACAACACCTAGAGTTATAAATGGTTTAGGGGAAAGAGAAGGATCCCGGTGGGATTAGGAAATACCCCACCAATTCTATTTTATAACGGAGTAGTACTACCTATAAATAAGTGGTTAGGCGAGACAAGGGTTTGCACTTAGAAGAGAGAGAGAGAGAGACGGACCAGAGCTCTTAACAACAGAGAGAGAAGAGAAGGAAGAAGGAAGAAGGAAGAACGAAGAGAAGAGAAGAGAGATCCAAACACCACCACCACCACCACCACCGCACAGAGAGAGAGAGAGAGAGAGAGTCTGATGGTCAAACAAGACAGAAGACGGAGGCTGCGGCAGCGATGCAGCCGCTGCGATCATCTTTATGCTGCGATGAGGGCGATGACGGGTGGGCTGATCGATTCTGCTATGATCTGGAAAACTTGGAAGAAGAAGACGACATTGATCTGGATAATATTAATTAAAATGATTCGGACACAGTCTCTAAATTGCTGGAAACACAGCGCTACCTCGATATCATGGAGAAAGTTGAAGATGCTCTTGAGAAAAAGGGATCTGATATGTCGAATAGCAGTGGCATAGTTCTACAAGACTTCCAGTTATTAAGAGTTGACTGCACAGCATTGACAGTTGACATTGAGAATGAGATTTCTATCGTCCATAATTTTATCCGAGACAACTACCGGTCGAAATTCCCTGAGCTTCAATCACTTGTTCATCACCCAATCGATTATGCTCGACTAGTTAAACAAATCGGCAATGAAACGGACCTGACCGTGGTCGACTTGGATGGTTTACTACCCTCCGCCACTATCATGGTGGTTTCCATCACGGCTTAAACCACTAGAGGTAAACGACTTCTGGAGCAAGTCCTTCAAGACACCATTGATGCGTGCGACCATTCTCTTGCTCTTGATTCATCAAGGAAAAAGGTGCTTGATTTTCTGGAGACTAGAATGGGACATATTGCAACGAATCTTTCTGCTATTGTCGGGAGCGCAGTTGCGGCCAAACTTATGGTGACTGCTGGTGGTTTATCACCATTGGCTAACCTGCCTTCTTGCACTGTCCGGCTCCTGGGTGCTAAGAAAACAAACTTAGCAGGTTTTTCTATAGCGACAACATCTCCGTTTCGTGGGGGCTATATTGAAGAAACAGATATTTTTCGAGTACACCCCCTTCTCTGAGGATGCGCGCCTGCCGGTTACTGGCTGGAAAATCAATACTCGCGGCACGCATGGATTCCGTCAGTGAACATCCAACTGGTAATAGAGGGAGAGCCCTTCGCGATAAGATCCATAAAACAATTGAAATGTGGCAAGAGCCACCACCAGCAAAGCGTCCTAAACCGCTTTTGGTTCCTGATTGTAAGCCCAAGAAGAAGAGGGGCGGGCGGCGGTTGAGGAGGACGAAGCAAAGGTATGCTATTACGGACATGAGGAAGATGGCAAATAGGATTCAGTTTGGAGTAGCTGAAGAAACTTATTTAGGTGACGGAATTGGAGAAGGATACGGTATGGTTGGTTAGGCTGGGAATGGAAGGTTGCGTGTATCAGTTGCTAAGAGCAAACTTGCTGCTAAATTAGCTAAGAAGTAGGTTTACTTTTTGCAACTCTTTTTTTGTTTGTTATCCAGCCAAAATGTATGGTTTAGTGGTTACAACCCTTTTTTAGTAGTAGTTGATCTTTGATTTCCAGTAGTTATTTAAAAGTTCTCAAATACAATTCCTTGAAATTTTTAATGCGTGAAGTCTGGGTAAGGCAAAGTGTATACAAAGGGAAGCGACAATATGCTTTTTGACTAGGGTTTTCTGCATAAGGAAAAGACCTCAAGTTTGAATTAAATCCTACTATTAGTGTAGTTTATACAAGCTACAAGAAACCAAATTCTGGTCCCATGTACCAGAACGATCCCTGTTCCTGATGGCATAGGGACTGATTAATTATTGTTCGTGCCTAGTTTATGTAGAGTTGCTGTGCTATTTTTGCAATGTAGGTTTATCATTGTTTTGGAACGCGACAGTTGGGCCTCCGCATCCATATTCAGAAGTTCAATGTACAGTGTCTAACCGTGAGGAAAATGAAAATTTTCTTCTACTTTGTGACCTTTGTGACACCGCATCCCATACTTTCTGTGTGCGTCTGGGAGCCACTGTCCCAGAAGGTGATTGGTTTTGCAATGACTGCAATGTCTATAAAGCTGGAACATGATAAGAGTGACACCCCATTGAGTTTTAGAAGCTTGGGTGAAAGACCGTTGGTGGAAGAGCTTGCTTCTATTCTTGCTATTAGACGAGAACTCTGGCCAAGGGTACTTGAGAGACCTCCCACCAGAGTTTCAGCATATCTGAATAACTTGTCAACTCCTATTCCTTCTGAGACGAGAACCAACCCTGACCTGGGTGCAAGAATGCTGAGGCATTTCCCAAAATGTGCAAGGTCGTATACATGAGTTGCGTGAAAGTTGGAATGCTTTTTGTAAGGGATTCTTGAGTTTTACATTCAAATCATCTGATTGAGCTGACGATACAAAGCTGAGAAATGTGGAAGGTGGTGCCACTTCTTCTGGCAGATCAAACCAGCCGCATTGTTCTGGTAATAATGTATCTGAAAGAGGCTCTTATGATGTAGTCAAAGCATGGAAAATGTTGGATGCAGCCAAGTCAATGGAACAGGTTCATGGGAAAACCCGCATTGTTCTTAAGTCCTCGAAAGACAATTTAAGCAAAGTAATTACCCCAGTAGGAAAAGCTAGACCAAGTTCTAGCCTTCTGGTATCAAGTAGCAAACCTCTTCAGGCTAAGGATCTTGCGAAAAATAGATCACGAAAGCATAACAGATGCTATTCGTCTGTTCAAGGATCGGTTTGTCATAAACCTCAGATAGATGTAAGGCAGAGGCAGGGTATTATTACTCCAAAGAGGATTTTGAAATTCAACGAGATTTCTCCAGGCTCTCAATCACCAGGAGACCATATCCACGCGTCAGTTCTAGATAATGTTTGCGATGGAAATGTGAGGAAGCCAACAGAAGGAAGATTACGTGCACAACCAGCGGATGGTTTACATGAGCATGACGGATCTGTTTGGTTGGTTTCTCCAGCTGGGCCAGTGACTTCAGGTTCTAACTCAACTTCTGCCAAACTGGAAGTCGCCTTGTCCTCCTATATGGGACTTCCAAATGAAAAGGCTAGAATGGAAAAAAGTTGTGCTGGAAGCAAGTCTATACAAGAAGATGATGCCAAGAATGAGATTATTCAGTCTCTTGTCAAACTCAATCTGAAGCTCACGACCAGAGATAGACCAATAGGTATGGATATTTTGTTTGAACTTAGGGTCCTTTTGTTTGACTGGACCATGCACAAATTGTTAAAGAACGTTTTTTCCGGAATTCAATATCATCAGATTAACAATGATGGGGTTAGCAATTCCGTTTTCCAGTGGTACTATATCCCATGTTTTTGTGGGATTTTGTAGCCGACGGATTTCTAATCCGCACCTAGCGAACAACAATCCATCCCCATATGGAGGTCGGAATGCAAGGGCAATCATTGAGTGAATTGAATATTCTTTGAGTTAGTTGACTGAAGCACAGAAGTTCCAATTCGATGCTGTGGGCCAAAAAAAAAAAAGGGCCCTTGGTACTTCTGTGTTTTTCTCTTTGTGCATCTTTTCAGTAACCCGATTGTTCTTAGACTGTTGGGAAATGTGGTACAAACTGTTGGGGTCGTTTCAAGCAGACCTAAACTCTGGCGATATATGGACAAAGTGGTTGTTCTCATAAAGTCTTACCACGGAAATAAAATGGGCAACACACATGTTAACAAAATTGAATTTTGTTTTTTCTCGTACAAGGGCGAGGTGTCTTAAGAGAGTTACTGGATTTTAATGCTAATTCGAGGGAAATACATTTTTACAAACTAAATAGTATCCAGTTCTATGCATGAGTGATTTTTGTCGCTGGTATTTTCAATAAAGCAAGCGAATTCGTGATTGTGAAGAAGTGGATGCATTTAAGGAAATGGCAAGACTTTCTTCTCACTCCATCTTAGCCGCATGTCCGTTCCTTTCTGAGCTCTGTAGGTTGCCATAGTAATCAAGTTGAAGTTCAACAACTCAGAAGAATGTCTACACTAATGCCTAGCTCTTGCAGGCAATGTTTTTATGTCTTTGTCAAGGATGTCGTCAACCACGTTATGGTTAAGAAAATAGGCCATGTCAAAACGCCGCATTGAGGCGGTTATGCTGGCATAATGGTTCCCCCCCCCCCCCCCCCCCCCCCCCCCCCCACAGAGAGGAATGGAATTCCATTGTAGTGTTTAGGTTTTTTAGGCCAAACGGCCCAAACTGCTTACTGTTCGTAGCTCCATAGAAATGGCTTGGTAGATCTGTAGTCTGTATTGAGTAATCTAACGCCAAATTGAGTTAGATTGTCTGTTTCGTAATTTGTTTCAACTCTGCTTTTATTCTGCGTAGAGTGCATATTAAATTGCTAACAAGTATTCAGGGTTGGCACAGGCACAAGGCCCAAGAGGCCTGGGCCTTGAGCATTCCAAGAATCTTAAATTTTACTACTTGGATTTGAGTAGAACTATTTTTAAGCTTAATAGAATGAAAAAAAAGAAGCCCAATTGGAGGTAATGAGTTAGCCTAATCCACCATCCCGTAACTCTTTCCCAAATGCATGGAATGTGTATAGAGTGCTTTTGACTATGCCGGTTAGTGTTGCCACGAATGAAAGAAACTTTTCAAAGTTGACATTGATCAAAAATTACCTTCGATTAACCATGTCACAAGAAAGACTAAATGAGTTATCCATGTTATCAATTGAAAATGACTTGGTAAAAGAGGTATATTATACAAATTTAATTGATACTTTTGTTTCTAGAAATGCAACACAAGTAATATTCAAGTTGATACTCATGCGTTCTTGAGATAATATATATTTGTCTATTTGGAGACTTTGTATTTTGTGTTAGTATATAATGATTAGTAGAACTTTATATTGGTTTGGCTTTCTCGTATTATGATTGTTGCTGTAAAAATTGTTAAGTATTAACTCTTTAATCTTAACTCTTTAATGACACAGTTTTTTTTTTATTAGGCATTGGATACTAAAAATCCTTGGACCAGCCCTTCAGGTATTGGCTATTATATTGTTGTGAGCTAGTTTGTGATGGTTAACCAGGATCCGGGGATGTCACAAAGCAACTCGCTATAGAACGTTGCAGGGCGCATCCGGACCGCCTAAAAATATTTTCCGCGATCTAGATTAAAAACGAACTGTTCCATGGAAAAGTTAACTCTTCTCTAACTATTTCCTGGAAGATTTTTTTTTTAAACCGAACTATTAATTGCCGAGATAGATGGTCCGAATGTGCCTTGCAATATATAGTCCAGATGCGCCGTATTGAGCGATGTACCCATGGCATTGCTCAATAACTCAAACTTGAGTTTGGGTAGTGACGTAATCCACCCTATGCCCAATTACAGATAATGTGCCTCACAGAATTGCACGAAAACAATGAAGACCTTTTCACTGGGTCCCATAAATATATTTGTGGATTCACTCACAAGTCACAAGTTTTGAGTTTTTTATGACTTTTGTTTTGAAAATTGATTTTCACACTCCCTTTTATCTAAGTGCATTTCATTTTTTGTTTTGTAGTGATGTAAGATTACATAATACCTTTTTTATGCGTGAAGGAAAAAATGTTATGAAAGATAGTTTTATAATTATGGGTACAAAATTAATGTGAGGAGTTTGTCATATCTTTTTTTCTGTTAATCGATAGAAGATATCATTTTTACATATGATATGAAATACATAGTACAAACCTGACACACGACATTAATTGTGAGAGTCCACGAGACAACCAAGCTCAATCACTCAACACCCGTATGCAGGTGAAGAGACTCGACCTCAAGAGTCCTAGCCAACTGACCTAACCCCAGTTGGTCGAGTTTGTCATATCTATTTGCTTTTGTTTATTACAATTCTCGTTTGGGAAAAGCTACCAAGAGATTGTGTAATCCTACAGAGCCATTAATACAATTTCAAATTGTTCAACCCGAATTCATTTTACGAAATTTAGCAAATGAAAATAAATATTTCTCATGTACAGGTGGATATTTGTTTACATCCCCGAGTTTTACCCGCATGGACGTTAAGAAAATATTGCTGTTTCGAGTTAGGCCCACATATTTTTAAGGGAGATTAACAAATGCGGATAAATATCTTTCCAAATATAGGTGGATTTAGACATTTTTTGGGACATTAAAAGTTAATTTCTTCGGGTTGACAGCATCTCCAACGGGAGATGTCAAAGCTGAGGTGGACAATCAAACGGTTAGTTTTGGCATTAAATCACCATCCAAGCATGTTGCCTTCTATCATGCCAGTGACATGGCTTTGAAGGGAGGTGAGGTGGCTTTGAAGGGAATGGCAAACTTGGCCAACTTTGACAACTACCCTCCTTCATGCCAAATTTCAAAAATTGATTGTTTGGATTTTGAACATTTGCCCATTAGAATTTTCTATTTCCCTGTAAAAGTTTGAACTCTATTTTTTCTCCCTATAAATGTAGACTTGAATAATCAATATTTTTTATTCACACCATGGATTCTCCATACTCTCAATTTACCTTTTTTTCCACGCAACAATCTGAATATCCTAGTGAGATATTACAATCTCAATATTTTAGCAATTCTTTGATTTTTAATTTTTAACGTCAAAAACTTGCATTTAATGGTTAAGTTTGCACATGTATAACAAATAAAATTTTGGCAAATACAATTATTAGAGTTCATCAAAATTCAAAATGTAAAAATAATATAATTTGACATTAAGGGTTGACATTAAGGGTTGGAGAGGATAGCTTGATGTCAAATTAATTGAATTTGGCATATGGGTTGGAAAGGAAGATTTTGATGTCAAATTGGAGATGCCAAATTGCCACGTCAGCCTTCAAAAAAAATTTGACATCCCCAATTTGATATCAAGGGTTGGAGATGCTCTTATCTCTTTGTTTACATCCCTGAGTCTTATCTGCATGGACATTAAAAAATTGCTCTCTCGAATTAGGCCCACATATTTTTAAGGGAGTTTAACAGATGTAGATAAATATCTTTCCAAATACAGGTGGATTTGGTCATTTTTTGGGACATTAAAAGTTAATTTCTTGTGTTGGCATTATCTCTTTATTATCACTATCATTTAATGGAACCAAACAAATAATGATTCAATATTATCCACGTATGGATGATGTGTAATCCTACAGAGCCATTAATACAATTTTCAAATTGTTCAACCCGAATTCATTTTAGGAAATTTAGCAATTGCAAATAAATATTTTCTCATGTACAGGTGGATTCGTATATACACATGAGTCTTACTCACATGGACGTTAAGAAATTGTTGTTTTGAGTTAGCCCCACAGATGTTTAAGGGAGATTAACAAATGCTAACAAATATATTTTCAAATACAGACGTTAAGAAATTGATGTCTTGAGTTAGCTCCACAGATGTTTAAGGGAGATTAACAAATGCGAATAAATATCTTTTCAAATACAGGTGGATTTGTACCTGCATATACAAAATTGCCCTCTAAAGGCTGTCATTTACATTATTTTGTCTCTATTCTATAATTATCATTTTGAGAAAGCTAACGAATAGTATTTAAGTTTGTCCATGTACAAGGGATATGAATTAAACAGGGCCAGGCAATTTCAATTCCTTAATCTGCATTCGTTTACGGGGGCTTAATAAATGTGAATAAATATTTTCCTAGTACAGCTGGATTTGTAAAACTTAGTGACAGGGAATCACACCGGGGCGTTACTTAATTTTAAATTGCTCGCGCCAAATTAAAGGAATGGTGCTTAATTCTAAATACACCTCCAAAAATTCTCTCTACACTAACAATGAGTGCAATTTTGTAATACATGAGATGAAAAGGAATAAGCGTTTAAAGAACATTTGAAGATATTTCTAGAAACCCTTACGGAACATAAATGTGATGATTTCTTTGTCGTAGGATTTATATCATGGGCCCCATATGACGTAGTGCGTTAAAAATTACCAAAAGACTAGTTTGGATCCTCTAGCCGCAAAAGTATAAGTAGCCCATTTTCTTTCGTTAGTCTTGGAATTTTCATGACGAGTGAAGAGAGAATGTCAGGTTGTAAAAGACGATCAAAGCATTATCATCAATTGTTTTTCTCTTCTTTTTCTTGCATATTTGTTTGTGGTACCACAGAGACATTACCCATGTTGTCATCGTAGAAAGTAGAAAGCTAGATAACAAATCACGACATCGAGTTTGAAAATAGATTCACGTAGCGGACCCCAAATAGATTACCCAATGACCTTTCTTGTTGCAAAACATAGAAACACACAACGGCATGGGGAAAAAGAGCACGGTGGGAGTGGAGATTCTGGGGACAAAAGATTCCCACCAACATTATATATACCACATTTCCCCCAAAATCAATCCTCCATATCCTCTCTCTATCTGCCTTTCTGGAATCTTCAAGGAGGAAGAAAAACTTTCAGAGGTATCCTTGAAGAAAAACTTTCAGAGGTAAGGCCTTTTTCTCTCTGTTTCATCTTTTTGTTTATCTGTCTTTTGTATATAGTATCTATGAAGTTTTATTACCTTTACTCAAATAAATGGTTTTGATTCTGACTCAGTTGAATTGTTTGGTGGATGAATAGATGGAGCATGTTGGTGATCTAGAAGAGCAAACCTCCATTACCATTGACAAAAATGAAATCCCACATTTCGATTCAGATTCAGAAGATGATTCATTTTCTTCTCCCATTTTCGAAGAATTTGGGGTTTTTAAGAAAAATGGATGGAGTAGAATACATGGAGGAAGCAAATGTTATAAAATCATCACTGGATGCATTGCTCAAGGTATGGGAAATGATGTGGCGGCCGTTCATAAAATCCCATGGTCCGGTCCCAACGGACGGTTGGAAGCGTTCCGAATTTCCTCGGCTGAGATGGTGAAGAAACGTGGAGGAAATGGTAGCGTAAAGCATGCCTGGTATGGGGGATCAAGGGACGAAATCTGTGGAATTATATTCCATGGATTCCAAAGATGCCGACAATCGGACAATGGTGAGGATGGCTTTGGGGTACATTTGTATCCACTGGAGTTTGTTATGGATGGGTAAGCATGAAACAACCACTGTTTTTCATTTCCAGTTGACTACACCTCTAGTTATTGAATTTGGACAAAATCAACTTTTGACTGTTCTTTTTGCTTCTTCCTCCTTCCAGGGCTTGTTTGATTTTAATTGAACAATTTTCTTGTCAGAATATTTAGAGATCAACCAAAAAATACTGACAATTGAAAAAAAGTACTACAATAATTGTTTGTGTATTTTGCAGGGCTTGATTATTTTCCTTATGAATACTGTGCAGGTTATTGTCGTCAGTTGAGGATGAATATGGGCTCCAGCATATATTGCTGTGTAACGTAGTATTGGGGAAAATGGAGGAAGTACGTCCTGGTTCGAAACAATTCGAACAAAGCTCTATCGAATTTGATTCTGGAGTTGATAGTCTTTCGAGACCAACAAGGTTCATAATTTGGGAGGCTTGCATGAACTCCCGCATCTTTCCCAGCTACGTCGTTAGTTTCAGGGCTTTCAATGGCAGAGGTAAAGGGACAAATTATAGTTTCTTCTTCGAATATATACGAGGTTATGCAGATTTGTTTTGTTGATAAAAAAGACGTACAATTTCATTTGGGCCTTCCTATTGTGTTTTTATGCTTCGTTCATTTGGATTAGTTTGAGACTCTAATGTCATTTGATAAGGTTTCGGAAGGGATCGAACTCCTGTATACAAGCCCAATGCACAATGTGTAGGGTTTTCTGTTTTGATTCCCAAGCTGGCAAACGTATTACCTCCTTCAAAAATGGCGTTGATACGTAAATATCAAAGCGTGTTCCGTGTAAGTTCGTCTTTTCTTTCTGACTCTTATTTTCTTCTTACTTGTTCACCTCCTATGGAAATTGTAGTACGAGCAATTTTCCTCATCTAAGTTGGCCTTTTCTTTTGTTTTTCATTTATGCTTATGTAACCGAAAAAAGAGAGTAAGAACTCCATTGTGCTGTGCTAACAGAACAAAAAGATCTCACGAGCCCAATTGATCCATAGATTGCGGCAACTAGTTGGAGACGAGTTGTTAAATGATGTGATCAAATTATATACTAACAAGGTATGTCGTCTCTATTCGCATTCTTCTTAGTATAATATTTTCTGATGACATATTTATGTTCTGTGCGATTGCATATTCGAGTAATCAATCGTTGTGGTGTTTCTACAGCAACCCGAGGATCCAATACCGCCCTCCGAAAGAAGTTAATCCGTAGTAACCACAGATTCTCGATTTGCCATTATTCAATAACTTTCAGCAGATCCAGAATAGGAGGAGGAGGATTAGACAGACAGATTTGAGTGATCAATCGAGCTTCAAGATGTGTTGGGATCCCAAAGCGAAATGTAAAAATGGGACCGTTTATACATTTTTTTTAGCATAGAATTATTCTCGATAGAAGCCCTTGTTGGCTGTAGATGTTCTTACTCTGTTACTTCTTGTAGCATTTGGAGACACTTTATGAAATGTAAGCTATTTGGTTATATAGAATCTATATACTACTATATTTTTTACACTTTATTATTCGATGATCCAGGTATATGTTACTCCTACAATAGAGAACTAGAAGAAAACAGTTAATCCCACCCAGCAAAGTTTTTTTTTTTGATAGGCAAAAGTAACATTTTATTAAGAGAAACGGGGAGGGGAATCCAACAAAATGTTGGACAAATACAGCCAAATGGGACAAGCCCAACCTCATAGGGACAAAGCCCAGCAAAGTTGGCGATGTGAATCACAATTCACAACAATAAACACCGGGAAAATGATTTCCACACTCCCCTTTAAGCCATCCACACTTCCTTTTTTATTTATATTCACATAAATTTATAATATTGTCATTGCATGTGTAAAGAAGTGTATTGAATAAAGGGCAAGATAGTAATTTCAAGTGGAAAAAGAAAAAAAATGAGTGTGAATTGTAAAAAGGAGAGTGTGAAAATCAATTCCCTAAACACCTAAAAATAAAATTACAATGGACAAATTTATCAGACACAGAATTCTTGCTCTTTTTAAAGAAATTCAAGCCCTTTACGATAATAAATGCATTGCTAGAAAAGATCTATGACTTGTCCTTTTCAGATACAACATCCCTAATTTATCAAATTTATCCTTTCCAGATATATACTATATCTCGGTGAAAAGAAGAATTTCTGTAATAAATTATTCAAACGTACATGGTATATAACGCTTAAATCAGGTCATAAGAGTGACAAAATGAGCTAAGGCCCCGTTCCCGAAATGGAAATAAGTATTTATTTTTTAAGAAGGCAATTTCAAGCTTATTTTTTAAAAAGGTGTTTTGGAAAGGGGCCTAAGTGATACTAGCTAAATGATGTATTAATGCTAAATGATGTATTAAGGGGGCAAGTTGTAGGGTTTTGTAGATAAAGGGGTGAAGTGAAAAAGTGTGATAGCCAGACTCATAATGATCGGAATCGTTCACTTTTTGAACTTCGCTGAGAACATCGATCACGCTAAAAATCAGGTTAATCGGATGTCGTTTGATATAGCCAGAAAGGGTCCATAAATGGCCTAAACTGGACCAGACTGGATGGGATCAGAGTCCAAATAATACTCTTTTTTTTTTTTTGGGAAAATGGGGCCGTGTTTTTCTGAAAGGTTCATACAATTAATACTCTCAAATATACAAACAAAGGGTTTTTTTGGTTAGATATTCTATTTGGATTATTTTTTTGTTCTTATTCAATTTTTTTCGTATTTGTTAGTAGTTTTTTTTTTTGTCAATTTCATCTTTATTTAAAAAAATTTGAATTTCTATGTTAATATTTTATTTTTTAGATTCCTCTAATCATAAGAAAGTAATAATCCATAAAAAATTGATGAAAAATTAACAAATGCGAAAAAAATTGAATATGGACAAATAATCAAAATAGATTATTTATTAGCCAAAAAAGACCCTAATTTGCTCGGAAACTGTGGAAAGATGTGGAAAGTAAAGAAAAATGGTAAATGTACATGAAGACCCCCTTAACTATCATTTTTTTTCACGGAGACCCCCTAATATTTAAAAAAAGAATATGTTTTACAAAATTGACAAGTATAAGCAAACAATCCCACATCGCAAAGTGTTGGTGATATCATTATTACAACAACAAACACTAAAAAATCAAATTACAATGGACATATTAATCAGGTTGAGGCACGAAAATCTCACTCTCTTTAAGGAGATTAAAGTCCTTTACGGTAATAAACTAGTGCAATACTTGAAAAGATTTATGACTTGTCCCTTCCCAGATACTCCATAAGCCTAATTAATTGTGCAGTTTGTACCTACTGTGCACAATTTCAGAAAAGCTCCCCTAGGACTTGATTCTCAAATGGTGTCGCTAAAGTGTAGTTTTGAGAATGATTGTGAGATAATGCATTCTCAAAACTTGGCTCCCAAAACTGGAAAAACCCCAGAATGCATTATGAGAATATACAATCCAGCTCCCAAACAGGCCCTGAGCAATGCTCACAGGCTCACAGCTAGCTCCATGGTTTGTTTCATAAGCTAGCATCGGCTATTACTACTATTATAAGGCAAATGCTGTATGGCGCTATATTGCGTTGAATATGTGGGCCCTTTTGGACAGATTTTATGCCCCTTTGGGCAGATTTATGCATCTTCCCAATGTGAAGAACTGCACGATGACATCACAAAAGCAATTTTATGTGATTTTACATGTTTGTCCTCAATCTTCTAAATTACTCGTATAAGAATTCTCGGGTCCTTGTTGCTACACTCAGGCGCCATTTCCCCTCCAACTTTTCACCATTCAGATGAACTCCACTCTTCTTCTAAGCATGGATTTGACTTTAAAAATCAAATAGTAAATTTGTTTTAATATTTATTATTCAAAAAAAAAAAAATCGCAGTGGTTAGTTTTATTTCAACTTTTTGTAACTTATTGATTCGTCGTCTCAGTAAATAAGAAGAATCAGAAAAGTATAAATTTGATCGAACTCGTAATTTAAAGACAAATAAGTAAAAAAAATTGATTTGTTTTTTGTCTTTATTCAAAAAATTAAGAGTTTCGACCAAAAAATTTTACTTTTCCGATTCCTCTGGTCGATACGAATTAAAAAGTCACAAAAATTTGACGCAAAACAAACAAATGTAAAAAAAAATTCAAATAAAGTCCAAAAAAATAAGTTAACTTTTCAATCCAAACGTACCCCACTAACACTTCTTGCACTTTTAGAAAAATTGCACGTTTTGTCTTTATTTAAATTTTTTCATGTTTGCTAGTTTTGCATCAAACTTTTATAGATTATTAATTCATCTTGACGAGACGAATCGGAAAAGTAATTTTTTTTTTCTTTTACAAATACCACTTTTAAGAAGAAAAAATTTGTTGTTGACTTTTTTGCCTTGTTCAAGTTCTCACTTAATTATGCACATAGAAGTTGATTTATTTAAGGCTTCAGGTGTTTTATTAGGCATTTTTGTGCGAGTAATAGAGTAACAAAAGTGCTACATATACAATAATTTAAACACAATACTAAACACAATCTTTTACATATATGTGGGGTCTACACACTACATACATAACAATCCAAGCACAATACCAAACACAATCTTTCACATACACGTAGAAGCCCCACGTATATGTGAAAAATTGTATTTTGGTGTTGTATTTAAATTATTGTATTCCTAGCATTTTTGCTGGGAGTAAACCGGGAAAGAAACAAAAAACAAGAAACAAGAAAACCTAGAAAAGTAAATAAAAAGTGTAAATTTAGGAAGGGTACGTAAAAAGTGCATATGGAAGAAAAAACAAGAAAAGGGTAAATTTGGCAAACCAACAAATATATAGAGCACTCAAGTCATGATGGTGACATAAAGTGATTTTACTGTCACAAGTCGGGGTGTGTGAACGGTGCACTATAGCACCGGTTAGCCGGACCGCTATTATAATTTCTGTGACTTTTGTGATGGTTACCCATGGCCGCATCTCTTGCTCAATAACTCTAACCTGATTCAGGGTAGTGACGACGTAAACCCAACCCATGCCCAGTTACAGATAGCGTGCCTCACAAATTGCACAAAACCAAATAAGAGCGTTTTTCAATGGCAAATGGTATGCATAATCGTGAATGATTAATGTCATTTTCACCATTTGTCCGGGGCGGCAACCACGGAGGAAGAGAAAGAGTAAGAGTAGGAAAAAGAAAATCACAGCACATCCGTTTGATTCGCCAATGAATTTTGCAGCGACATAATTTGAATGTTTACCGAGGAAATTGGAGTCAATTTGGTGTTTGGCGGTGAAATTGCAGCTGCATTATTGCTCTTCTTGTGGTGTAGTGGTGGATAATGGATTACTCTCATTCTCTCACACTACACCCTCTCCCACGGCCTTTTGGTCTAGTAGAGGGGGCCTTCGGTCCCAATACAGTGGGACCCGGGAATCCTGCAGTGCACCCTGTAGTGCACATTCAGACCGTCCGTCTTGACAATTAATCCTTCGGATTTAAAATAAAATTCTTCGGGAAAGAATTTATTAAAACCTGGACCGCTAAAATACTCCGGTTTTAATGTGCACTACAGGATCCCCGAATTCATTACGGCGACACCGCAAATCCCCCAAAATCTCCTCTAATCTCACTTTTTTTTTTTTGGCTTTTTGTTTCCATATCCAAATTAATTAAAAACAGAGCATAAGTTAGATGTATAAAGTAGGGGTGTGCCAAAAACCCGTGGCCCAACGGACCCAACCAGACCCGAAGGGTTTCAGGCGGGGCCGAACATGTGGTTCGGTCTGGTACGGGTACTTTTTTCCAAAAAAATTAGTTTTCGGTTCGAGGCTCAGGGTGTTGTTTTTCTTACCCGACCCGACCAAAAGATGAACAATTCATATAGATTACTTCAGTTTTGGTCTGACCCGACCCGACCCAAAAAATGGGGCACGCGGACTGTTATTCCCACTCATTCGGTTCGGGTTTGAGGCCAAAAAAATCGATACCCGACCCGTCCGACCCTTCCACACCCCTAGTATAAAGTATAAACCAACCACCAAAAAACAAAGACCTACATTTGGCTCCTATACAATTTGATTGCATCAAAACCTAGAATCTGATGCATTATGCATATGTTGTTACATCTATCCACATGAAAACTTATTTATTTGCTCCACACATCTGTACATTATCACGAACAAAGGTTTTCCATAAATAACAAATGGAGTGAAATCTACAGATATATATGTATGTATGTCTAAATCCATATGAGTAAAGAGAGAAATCATTTGCTTTTCGAACAAAAAAAAGTTCGTGATTGTTGCCAAAATGCTAAATGGACGGCGGGAGTAATAAAAAAAGAAGAAGACTAGTAATAAAATTAAAGTAAGTAGAGAACAACAGAACACATGATACAGAGTGAAGCCCGACGCCTAATGTATTAGGGTTTTTTTTATTCAGCCAAGGCACTGGAAGATTGTAGTCCCACAAAACGATGTAGTTTTGCTAAATGATCCCCTCCTTATATCTCCAATAACACTTTGTGAGAAAGCATGAATAATTTCCCCACACGGGCTGCACTCACAATATGCTGGAGCCACAAGCAATCATTTAGCAAAACTACGCTGTTTTGGGGGCTACATTCCTATAGTGCCTTGCCTCACTATAGGAACCCCGAATTCGGCAATTGATGATGTACAAAATTGAGATGTTATGTAAACTACAGTATATGATCAATGATGACACAATTAATACTATATGGACGAAATTGAGATATCATGCAAACCGGTGGGACCATTCCCAAAATTTTTCCAGAATTTTGCAAGAAAAATTAAGGTTTAGTTGTTCATTTGTCAGGAAAAAGAAACTTTCGGAAAAATTTTGTGAGTGTTCACTCATTTTCCTTTTCTCACGACGCAAAATCCTGTGTTTTTTGCAGGATCACTTTTGCAGGAAAGGAATTCCTGCAAGAAAACTTAAATTGGTAAGTCCTAAAATTTTTCTGCCAACTGAACACTAGGAAAATTATGGAAAAATTGATTTTCCCATCATTTCCTGTACTTTCCTGGTAACTGAACGGAGCCTAAGTGAACAGTGATGAATGGTTTAGGGGGAAGAGAAGGATCCGGCCATCCGGGTGGGAGTAGGAAATGCCCCGCCAAGAGATTAGGAAACGTTTTACTATTATAATTCTATTTTATTACGGAGTAGTACTACCTATAAATATGTGGTTAGGCGAGAGAAGGGTTTGCATTAGAACAGAGAGAGACGTACCAGAGATCTTAACAACAGAGAGAGAAGAGAAGGAAGAGAAGAGAAGAGAGATCCAAACACCACCACCACCGCACAGAGAGAGAGAGAGAGAGAGAGAGAGAGAGAGAGAGAGAGAGAGAATCTGATGGTCAAAGAAGACAGAAGACGGAGGCGCAGCCTTCAGGCAGCGATGCAGCCGCTGTGATCATCTTTATGCTGCGATCATCGATTCTGCCATGATCTGGAAAACTTGGAAGAAGAAGACGACATTGATCTGGATAATGTTAATTACGATGATTCAGACACTGTCTCTAAATTGCTGGAAACACAGCGCTACCTCGATATCATGGAGAAAGTTGAAGATGCTCTTGAGAAAAAGGGATCTGATATATCGAATAGTAGCAGTGGCATAGTTCTACAAGACTACCAGTTAATAGTTGACTGCACAGCATTGACAGTTGACATTGAGAATGAGATTTCTATCGTCCATAATTTTATCTGAGACAACTACCGGTCGAAATTCCCTGAGCTTCAATCACTTGTTCATCACCCAATCGATTATGCTCGACTAGTTAAAAAGATCGGCAATGAAACGGAACTGACCCTGGTCGACTTGGATGTTTTACTACCCTCCGCCACTATCATGGTGGTTTCCATCACGGCTTCAACCGCTAGAGGTAAACGACTTCCGGAGCAAGTCCTTCAAAACACCATTGACGCGCGACCGCTCTCTTGCTCTTGATTCGTCAAGGAAAAAGGTGCTTGATTTTCTGGAGACTAGAATGGGGCATATTGCACCGAATCTTTCTGATATTGTCGGGAGCGCAGTTGCGGCCAAACTTATGGTGACTGCTGGTGGTTAATCACCATTGGCTAACCTGCCTTCTTGCACTGTCCGGCTCCTGGGTGCTAAGAAAACAAACTTAGCAGGTTTTTCTACCGCGACAACATCTCAGTTTCGTGTGGGCTATATTGAAGAAACAGACATTTTTCGGAGCACACCCCCTTCTCCAAGGATGCACGCCTGCCGGTTACTGGCTGGAAAATCAATACTTGCGGCACGGATAGATTCCGTCGGAGGACATCCA
Source organism: Rhododendron simsii (assembly GCA_014282245.1). Taxonomy (NCBI): domain Eukaryota; kingdom Viridiplantae; phylum Streptophyta; class Magnoliopsida; order Ericales; family Ericaceae; genus Rhododendron; species Rhododendron simsii. Next base: position 22,838,766 of record CM024964.1, read on the forward strand.
ACTGGTAATATAGGGAGAGCCCTTCGCGATAAGATTCATAAAACAATTGAAAAGTGGCAAGAGCCACCACCGGCAAAGCGTCCTAAACCGCTTTTGGTTCCCGATTGTAAGCCCAAGAAGAAGAGGGGCGGGTGGCGGTTGAGGAGTACGAAGCAAAGGTATGCTATTACGGACATGAGGAAGATTGGCAAATAGGATTCAGTTTGGAGTAGCTGAAGAAACGTATTTAGGTGACGGAATTGGAGAAGGATACGGTATGCTTGGTCAGGCTGGGAATGGAAGGTTGCGTGTATCAGTTGCTAAGAGCAAACTTGCTGCTAAATTAGCTAAGAAGTAGGTTTACTTTTTGCAACTCTTTGTAGTTTTTTGTTAGTTATCCAGCCAAAAAATGTATGGTTTAGTGTTTACAATCTCTTTTTAGTAGTAGTATTTGATCTTTGATTTCCAGTAGCTAGTTAAAAGTTCTCAAATACTATTCCTTGAAATTTTTAAGGCGTGAAATCTTGGTAAGACAAAGTGTATACAGAGGGAAGTGACAATGCTTTTTGAGTAGAGTTTTCTGCATAAAGAAAAGACCTCAAGTTTTAATTAAATTCTACTATTATTGTAGTTTATACAAGCCACAAGAAACCAAATTCTGGTCCCATGTACCAGAACGATCCCTGTTCCTGATGGCATAGAGACTGACTAATTATTGTTCGATCGTGTCTGGTTTATGTAGAGTTGCTATGCTATTTTTGCGATGTAGGTTTATCATTGTTTTGGAAACATGACAGTTAGGCCATCGCATCCATATTGAGAAGTTCAATGTACAGAGTGGAACAGTGAGGGAAATGAAAATTTTCTTCTACTTTGTGACGCTGTATCCCATACTTTCTATGTGCGTCTGGGAGCCACTGTCCCAGAAGGTGATTGGTATGACGCTGCAGCATTTGCCGAAATGTTGGAATGCTTTCGTAAGGGATCCTTGAGTTTTACATCCAAGTCATCTGATCGAGCTGACGATACAAAGCTGAGAAATGTGGAAGGTGGTGCAAATTCATCTGGCAGATCAAGTCAGCCGCATTGTTCTGGTAATTATGTATCTGAAAGAGGCTCTTACGATGTAGTCAAAGCATGGAAAATGTTGGATGCAGCCAAGTCAATGGAACAGGTTCATCGGAAAACCAGCATTGTTCTTAAGTCCTCGAAAGATAATTTAAGCAAAGTAATTACCCCAGTAGGAAAAGCTAAACCAAGTTCTAGCCTTCTGGTATCAAGTAGCAAACCACTTCGGTCTAAAGATCTTGCGAAAAATAGATCACGAAAGCATAACAGATGCTATTCTTCTGTTCAAGGAACGGTTTGTCATAAACCTCAGATAGATGTAAGGCAGAGGCTATTATTACTCTGAAGACGATTTTGAAATTCAACGAGATTTCTCAAACCTCTCAATCACCAGGAGACCATATCCCCGCGTCAGTTCTAGATAATGTTTGCCACGGAAATGTGGGGAAGCTGACAGAAGGAATATTACACGCACAACCAGCGGATGGTTTACATGAGCATGATGAATCTGTTTGGTTGGTTTCACCAGCTGGGCCAGTGACTTCAGGTTCTAACTCAACTTCTGCCAAACTGGAAGTGGCCTCGTCCTCCTATATGGGACTTCCAAATGAAAAGGCTAGAATGGAAAAAAGTTGTGCTGGAAGCAAGTCTATACAAGAAGATGATGCCAAAAGTGAGATTATTCAGTCTCTTGTCAAGCTCAATCTGAAGCTCCCGACCAGAGATAGACCAACAGGTATGGATATTTTGTTTGAACTTAGGGTCCTTTTGTTTGACTGGACCATGCACAAATAGTTAAAGAATGTTTTTTCCGGAATTCAATCTCATCAGATTAACAATGACGGGGTTAGCAATTCTGTTTTCCTGTGGTACTGTATCCCATGTTTTTTGTGGGATTTTGGAGCCGATGGATATCTAATCCGCTGCACCTCGCAAACAACAATCCGTCCCATATGGAGGTCGGAATGCAAGGGCAATCACTGAGTGAATTGAATCTTTGTTGAGTTAGTTGACTGAAGCACAAAAGTTCCAATTGAAGGTAGGATATGTGATTCCCATGGATTTATAGCTCAATTTGATGCTGTGGGCCAAAAAAATAAGGGCCCCAGTGGCGGCTCCAGGAATTTATAATAGGGTGTTCAGAAATTACCTTATTTCTACTAGCTGATCTATTAACCGATAATACATATAAAAAATAAAAAATATTAATATAAATAGTGCGGTAAAAAAACATTGCCTATATTTTGAAAAAATTAACTACGATGCAAAATGAGAACTTAAAAATAAATACTTATATTTTTTAATAGTTTTTTTTTTTTGAAAATTATCTTATTGCGTAGTAGACAATGTTTCGAGAATGGAGGGGGTAAAATTTTGCCGTTGTCCTTGATGAGTTCTCATATTTTGTGCCAACGTTTAACCGACATATTAATCTACTATAACAAGTTTGAAAGAAATTGTAGCAAATATTGTGGTTGGCTTTTTGAAAATATGTTCTTCTTTAAGATGATATTATGAGATTTATATCCTAATCTTTAATTTGAAGGAGTATTATTCAAATTAATGGGGTTTTGCAGTGTAGTTGAATTTTTTTTTAACTTCTTCGTAATTCTATAAGTTAACTAGACAAAAAAAGTAGTTATTGTCATGAAGGCAAAATCAACACATTTAGACCATCGACAATAAAGATGAAGAGAGAACGCAGATCATAAATACTTACACTAATGCATTTCTTTTACCAGCAAAAAATTCTTTATAAATCTTTGAAAAGAGTATAAATATTTAACTGATCAAGGGCACAACGGCGAACGCCACTCGAGAACCAAACTCAAAGGAAAGTAAGGAGCCAACCAAAACGCTAATATATTCTTGTTTTTCTCTTACTTTTTCATTATGTTTGTGAGCTTTATTTTAGGTAATGTGGTAAGTGTTCAATATGAATTACCTAGATTGATGAGTTATAATTGAGTTGTGATTGAGTATTCCATTAGTTTTGGGTTTGGTGTTCAATTTGTTTTTGAGTTAGGTGTTCAAGAATATTAAAATTGGGTGTTCATTGACATTTGAGTTTGGGTGTTCAAAACATGGGCTACCCTACAATTTCTACATGTATTCTAACAAAATATTTTTTTTTTGGGTGGTCATGTGACCATGGTTGGTTGGCTGTGGAGCCGCCTCTGAAGGGCCCTTAGTACTTCTGTGCTTTTCTCTTTGTGCATCTTTTCAGTAACCCGATTGTTCTTAGACTGTTGGGAAATGTGGTACAAACTGTTTGGGTTGTTTCAGGTAGACCTGAACTTTGGCGATATATAGACAAAGTGGCTGTTTTCAGAAAGTTTTAAAACGGAAATAAAATGGATAACCCACATGTTAATTTTGTTTTTATGATGCTTTTTCGAGGAAAATACATATTTACAAACTAAATAGTATCCAGTTCTATGCATCAGTTGATTTTGTTGCTGGTATTTTCAATAAAGCAAGCAAATTGGTGATTGTGCAGGACTAGTGGATGCATTTAAGGAAATTGCAAGACTTTCTACTCCATCTTAGCCGCATGTGGTTTAGAAGGGCCAAAACCTGGGGTCTGTTCCTTTCTGAGCTTTGTAGGTTGCCATAGTAATCAAGTTGAAGTTCAACAACTCCGAAGAATGTCTACAGTAATGCCTAGCTCTTGCAGAGAATGTTTTTATGTCTTTGTCAAGGATGTCGTTAACCTTGTTATGGTTAAGAAAATTGGCCATGTCAAAACGCGGCATTGAGGCGGTTATGCTGGCATAATGGTTTGTGGTGGATGTTTTTATGTCTTTGTAGTGTTTAGGTTACTTTCTTTTACTGCTATCATTCTTGGAACTGGTAATTATTTAGGTGTTTCGAGTTGTGGAGGGGAAGAGACCATCTTACGCCGAACGGCCCAAACTGCGTACTGTTCATAGCTCCATAGAAATGGTTTGGTAGATCTGTAGTCTGTATCGAGTAATCTAACGTCAAATTGAGTAATTTGATTGTCTGTTTCGTAATTTGTTTCAACTCTGTTTTTATTCTGCGTAGAGTGCATATTAAACTGCTAACAAGCATTCAGGGTTGGCTCAGGCACAAGGCCCAAGAGGTTTGGGCCTTGAGCATTCCAAGAATCTTAAATTTTACTACTTGGGTTTGAGTAGAACTCTTTTTAAGTTTAATAGAATGAAAAAAAGAAGAAGCCCAAATGGAGATAATGAGTTAGCCTAATCCACCATCTCATAACTCTTTCCCAAATGCATGAAATACGTACAGAGTGCTTTTGACTATACCGGTTAGTTTTGCCATGGAAAAAAGAAACTTTTCAAAGTTGAGATTGATCAAAAATTACCTTTGATCAACCATGTCACAAGAAAGACTAAATGAGTTATCCATGTTATCAATTAAAAATGACTTGGTGAAAGAGGTGCATTATACAAATTTAATTAATACTTTTGCTTCTAGAAATGCAACACAAGTAATATTCAAGTGATACTCATGCATTCTTGAGATAATATGTATTTGCCTATTTGGAGACTTTGTATTTTGTGTTAGTATATAATGATTAGTAGAACTTTATATTGGTTTGACTTTCTCGTATTATGATTGTTGCTGTAAAAATTGTTAAGTATTAACTCTTTAATAACATTTTTTTATTAGATCTTGGATACTAAAAACCCTTGGGCCGACCCTGCAAGCATTGGCTATATATTTGTGGATTCACTCACAAGTCACAAGTTTTGAGTTTTTTATGACTTTTTTTTTGAAAATTGATTTTCACACTCCCTTTTGTCCAAGTGCACTTCATTTTTTGTTTTGTAGTGATGTAAAATTACATAACTACCTTTTTTATGCTTGAAGGAAAAAATGTATGGAAGATAGTTTTATAATTATAGGTACAAAATTAATGTGAGGATTTTGTCATATCTGTTTTTTTGTCAATCGATAGAAAATATCATTTTTACGTAAGATATGAAATACAGAGTACAAACCTGAGACACGATATCAATTATGAGTACACGAGACAACCAAGTTCAACCACTCAACACCCATATGCAGGTGAAGAGACTCGACCTCAAGAGTTCTGGCCAACTGAGCTAACTCCAGTTGGTCAAGTTTATCATATTTTTTGCTTTTGTTTATTATAATTCTCGTTTGGGAAAAGCTACCAAGAGATTGTGTAATCCTACGCCATTAATACAATTTCAAATTGCTCAACCCGAATTCATTTTACGAAATTTAGCAAATGCAAATAAATATTTCTCATGTACAGGTGGATATTTGTTTACATGCCCGAGTCTTACCCGCATGGACATTAAGAAATTGCTGTCTCGAGTTAAGCCCACATATTTTTAAGAGAGATTAATAGATGCAGATAAATATCTTTTCAAATATAGGTGGATTTGGACATTTTTTGGGACAAAAAGTTAATTTATCGGGTTGGCATTATCTCTTTGTTTACATCCCCGAGTCTTACCTGCATGGACATTAAGAAATTGCTGTCTCGAGTTAGGCCCACATATTTTTAAGGGAGATTAACAAATGCGGATAAATATCTTTCCAAATACAGGTGGATTTGGACATTTTTTGGGACATTAAAAGTTAATTTCTCGAGTTGGCATTATCTCTTTATTATCACTATCATTTAATGGAACCAAACACATAATGATTCAATATTATCCACGTAAGGATGATGTGTATTCCTAGAGAGCCATTAATACAATTTTCAAATTGTTCAATCCGAATTCATTTTAGGAAATTTAGCAATTGCAAATAAATATTTTCTCATGTATAGGTGGATTCGTATATACACCTGAGTCTTACTCACATGGACGTTAAGAAATTTCTGTCTCGAGTTAGCCCCACAGATAGGGAGATTAACAAATGCTAATAAATATATTTTCAAATACAGACATTAAGAAATTGATGTCTCGAGTTAGCTCCATAGATGTTTAAGGGAGATTAACAAATGCAAATAAATATCTTTTCAAATACAGGTGGATTTGTACGTGCATATACAAAATTGCCCTCTAAGAGCATCCACAGTGGAATAACCAAAAGTCAATAATCAAAAGTTGCCACATCATCTTTTGATTATGCATTTAAAGGGTTGTTAAAGTTAGCAATGTAGAGGTTCACAATGGTACAATCAAATTTGAATAACCAAAACTTGCCACATCATAATTTCAATTTATAAAAATCTAAAAATTGTGAACATAGAAAACAATTTTTTAAAAATAGGTTTCAAACTAATAAAAACATGTTATTAGAATAAAAAAAAGTTTTCGGGAAAAAGTAAAAAAAAAAAAAAACAGTTCTTGAATTTTTTTTTTAAAAAGAACAGTTTTTGAAAAAAAAGTTTTAATAAAAAAATGCTTTTGCAAAAAAAAAAAAGTTTTCGCAAAAAAAAAAAAAGTTTTGAAAAAAAAACAATTTTTGTAAAAAAAAATAAAAACTTTTTTTAAAAGTATTTTTCTTAGAAATTTGTTAAAAATGGAAGAGAGAATGTTTTTGTGTAATGATGGTGTACTTGATTGAAAAACTATGGAAACAACTAAATTTGATTATTGACAAAAAGTTGCTAGTTTTGATTATCCAATGGCCAAAATTTGATGAGTTGCTAAGAGGTTGTTAAATCTGATTATTCCACTGTGAGCACTTTTTTGATCTTATGTTGCTAATCTTAGCAACATTTTAATTTTGATTATACTACTGTGGATGCTCTAAGAGCATCCGCAATGTAATAAGCAAATAATTGTGGATAAGCAAACTCAACAACAATGCTAAAAAAATATCCCACATTGTAATAAGCAATTTTACAAGTCTTTTAGCAAATAACCAAATTTCACTCATTCCATAATCAAACTTAACAACTTTTACCAATAATCAAAACTCAATAACTAAATTCAAAACTCAATAATTCAAAAACACCCCACATTAGAATCGTCTCATCGAGACGAATAATCTGGTGTGGTTGGGTGGGTGATTGAAACTTATTTGCGATTGAACATATGTGCAATGTGTATTATGGGGATTTGTTTTGTTTGGGATGAAAAATAACCAATGTGGAGGTAGAAGTTGTTAAGTTTGATTATGAACTAAATGGATAATCAAATACTGACGTGGCATATTTTGGTTATTGATTTTGATTATTCCCATTGCGGATGCTCTAAAGGCTGTCATATACATTATTTTGTCTCTATTCTATAATTAACATTTTGAGAAAGCTAACGAATAGTAATTTAAGTTTGTCCATGTACAAGGGATATGAATTAAACAGGGCCAGGCAATTTCAATTTCTTAATCTGCTTTCGTTTACGGGGGCCTATGAATTAAACAGGGCCAGGCAATTTCAATTCCTTAATCTGCTTTCGTTTACGGGGGCCTTAATAAATGTGAATAAATATTTTCCTAGTACAGCTGGATTTGTAAAACTTAGTGACAGGGAAATTAAAGGCATGGTGCTTAATTCTAAATGCACCTCCAAAAATTCTCTCCGCACTAACATTGAGTGCAATTTTGTAATACATGATAAAAAGGAATAAGCGTTTAAAGAACATTTGAAAATGTTTCTAGAAACCCTTACCAAAAATAAATGTGATGATTTCTTTGTCGTAGGATTTATATCATGGGGCCCCACATGACGTATTGCACTAAAAATTACTTACCAAAGACTAGTTTGTATCCTCTAGCCGCAAAAGTATAAATAGCTTGTTTTCTTTTGTAGTCTTGGAATTTCACGTCGAGTGATGGAAGAATGTTAGGTTGTGAAAGACGATCAAAGCATTGTTGTCAATTGTTTTTGTCTTCTTTTTCTTTGCATATTTGTTTGTGATATCGTAGAGCCATTACTTGTGTTGTCATCGTAGAAAGTAGAAAGCTAGATAATAAATCACGACAAAGAGTTTGGAAGTAGATTAATTCATGCAGCGGACCTCAAATAGATGACCGAATAACCTTTCTTGTTGCAAACCATGGAAATACACGACGGCATGGGGGTAAAAAAGAGCACTGTTATGGTGGAGATTATGGAGACAAAAGATTCCCTCCAACATTATATATACGTACCCACCTTTCCCCCAAAAACAATCCTCCATATTCTCTCTCTCTCTTTGCTTTCTGGAATCTGCAAGAGAAAACAAGATTTTTCAGAGGTAAGGCCTTTTGCTTTCTTTCATATTTTTGCATGTTTTTCTGACTTTTGTGTATATATCAACTTTTTCATCAACTCAAATGGTTTTGATTCTAACTCAGTTGAATTGTTTGGTGTTTGATAAATAGATGGAACATGTTGGTGATCTAGAGGACCAAACCTCCATTAGCATCGACGAAAATGAAGTCCCACTACTCTCAGATTCCGAAGATGATTCATTTTCATCTTTGGTATTCGATGAATTTGAGGTTTTCAAAAGAAACGGGTTGACTGTAATAGAAGGAGGAAACAAATGTTACAAAATCATCAACGGATGCGTTGCTCAGGGCATGGGAAAGGACACAAATGTTGCGGCCGTCCATAAAATTCCATGGTCCAGTCCCAACAAGCGGTTGGAAGCTTTCCGCATTTCTTCAGCTGAAATGGTGAAGAAATGTGGAGGGAACGGTAATATAAAGCACGCATGGTATGGGGGATCAAGGGATGAAATATGTGAAATTATATCCCATGGGTTCCGAAGATGCAGACAATCATATACTAATGGTGAGGATGGTTATGGAGTATATTTGTATCCACTCGAGTTCGTCATGGATGGGTAAGCATGAAACAACTATTGTGTGCCATTATCTGTTGATTACAACTCTAGTTATTGAATTTGGACATACAAAATCAACTTTTAACTTTTCTTTTTTTCGTTCCAGGGCTTGTTTGTTTTTAATTGAACCTTTTTTATAAGGATTTTAGAGATCAGTAAAAAATGAAAATACTGACTACATCTAAAATACATGTGGCCCCTGCACAAGGTTGACACGCACAAATCGAGAAATGGTCCAAATACAAGTACATGTTTGTGTGTCTCTAATCAACTTTTTGTTAGCCTTGGTCACAAACATTCAACTTTTGAGATTTTTCACGCCAAAGACAGATCGGCGACCCCAAAAGATTTGAAACGGTAGAGAAATTAACAAAATAATAATACTGTAATAATAACAACTGGAAATAGCCACTAGAAATGTAAATCAATGCGATTAACCATTTCTCATTTTTTTTTTTCACTTGGGGAATAATTTATTTGGCTCGGCTTGATTATTTTTTTTCTGAATACTGTGCAGTTTAGTTTCATCAATTGAGGATGAAAATGGGCTCCGGCATCTTTTGCTCTGTAATGTCATATTGGGGAACATGGAGGAAGTACGTCCTGCTTCGAGACAGTTCAAACCAAGTTCGAACGAATTTGATTCCGGAGTCGATGATCTTTCGAAACCATCAAGGATTGTAATTTGGGAGGCTTACATGAACTCCCGGATCTTTCCCAGCTATGTTGTTAGTTTCACGGCTCACAATGTCCGAGGTAAAGACACAAATTATTGTTTCTTTCTTGAATATATCATCGTTACGTGGATTAAATTGTTTTTTTTGAGCAAAAATTGTAATTTCATTTGGGCCTTCCTATTGTGTTTTCAAGCTTCGTTCATTTGGATTCTGGTGTTATTTGAAAAGGTTTCGGAAGGGATCAACCTATTGTATACAAGCCCACCACACCATGCGTGGGGTTTTCTGTTCTAATTCCCAAGCTAGCAAATATCTTACCTCCTTCAAAAATGGCGTTGCTCCATAAATATCAAAGCGAGTTTCGTGTAAGTTCATCTTTTCTTTCTCTCTTATTTTTTCTTTCTGAGTCAGCTTTCTTTCATTTTTCATTTATGTTACATATGTAACCAAAAAAAGAGATCATAACAAATTGATTGTGCTGTGTTAACAGAGAAAAAAGATCTCACGAGCCCAATTGATCAATAGACTGAGGCAACTAGCTGGAGACGAGCTATTAAGTGACATGATCAAAACAAGGGAGTCCGATGGTAATGATGCTGCATAACATTTTGAGCGATGTAAGAGCTTGCCTTAGCTCTTGGTCTGGTTGAGGATTAGGCAGGAGTGGGATGTATAGTTTCTTTACCTGTTGTGGTTATGTCTGAGAATGTACAGATATAGGTTTCTTGTGTTTGCCTCCTGCTTGTAGTTGTTGTGGGGTTCAAGGCTATCCCCTTGCCTTTCTTTTTTGGGTGTGTTTGTATAATAGAAATTGCTTACCAAAAATACAAAAAAACTGTTCTTTCACAAAACAAAGAAAGACGTGTCAAAACGGTGGAAGAAATCATGTCTACACAAACGTTTACTTTTTTTTTGATTGGCAAAAGAAAATTTTATTAATCTCCGTAAGATTACAAAGATTAAAAGAACAAGGGCAAAAGGAATTTAAAATTACTTAAATTCCAAGACTACCCGAGACATAAGCGATGGTCCGAGACCAACCGACCCCAAACACCCAAGACACAAACGTTTACTTGATATTCCAAATTGAGGGAATCTCCAGAAGGTAGTTTATCTTCAATGTTTGCTTTTGGAAGCCAAAATTAAAGTTTCCAAGTGAGAATTTGTGAAGCTGGACTTCAGTTGTGAAGGTGTACGTAAATGTAAAAAAAGAGCAGTTGAGCATGACTTGTTTTGGCGCATAGTTGGACTGACATCAGGTACGTCTTGCAGAGTGTGTTTATGTACCGATTTTGGAGTGCTTCTCTGGTGAAATAATTTGCTAGCGAGCTTTGCCCGTTGCAGTTATAGCATAGGTAAGTACGTAACCTCCATGAAGGTTGCCCTTTGGGCGTTTTGCGGATCAAAAAAACAAAAAAACCTCCACGAAGGTTCTGGCGAACACGTGCTGCAAAGTGTGTGGGTTTTTTTTTTTGGCACTTAGGCTCTGTTTCTTTGGACGTAAAATATTTTTCAGTAAAATGTTTTGCCTATTTTCCGGTGTTGGTTGTGTAAAAAATGAGGAAAACATTTTACATGTAAAATATTTTCCATCAAGTGGATGAAAATAACTTACCCTTAAATCTTCCGTAAGTAACCAAACCAAACCAAACCGAGCCTTATATCCTAATCAGTTGAGGTCGGCTACATAAATAATAAATCCGTTTCTTCCGTAAGTTATTTTCCGAAATGAACCCGTTGTCTTTTACTACAATTCTCATTGCTCAGTTTCCTTGATCGCCTGTCCTAACTCACGTTCAATTCCAATAATCTCATATCTCTCCACCGTTTAAGCCCCATTCTCTCTCTTTACACTATTTTGTTGATTTCACCCAAACACCGGAAAATAAAAGTTTAAAATTTGTTTTCTAAAAAACATTAATTTACATTGTAAAACATTTTACATCGAAACAAACGGAGCATTATTGTTCTGTACTCCTGATTTCGTGAAGCTTTTGACAGATAGATGGCTTCGGCGGTGTTTTTCCTTCCTGTTTTGCGTGTGGGTTGTAGCTGCATGTGTTCAACTTATAATATCCGAATTTGCATTACATGTAGTTGATTATGTTTTTTATTTTAATTGCCGATCCCTATCTATGACTGTATGCAAATTTCTGGTTCATTTATTTATGGGAAAATGACAGCCAAGGACGTGTTGTGATAATTAATACCCGTCAATGACATTTTCAGCATGTCCTTGACAGGTATTGATTATCAAAACACGTTCTGGACCGTCATTTTCCCTTTATTTATCTGTGTCGTTTAATTGTATGTTTCCAGGGATCGGGTCAAGTACGTTGGTCCTTCTGTCCACATTGAAGTTGATAAAAGGGTCTTCACCTTTCCTTAATGTATCTATCCTGTAACTACATGACTAAATGTGATACCATCTCTTTGTTGCTTATCCCGCGCGGGTCTATGATTGCAAATTTCTGGTTCATTTGCTTCTGTTTATTACAATTTGGGGAAAGCTATACCAAGAGATGATGTAATCCTACAGAGCCATTAATTCAATTTTAAATTGCTCAACCCGAATTTATTTTACGAAATTTAGTAAATGCAAATAAATATTTTTCATGTACAGCTGGATTCGTATACATCATCGAGTCTTACGCGCGGGGCGTTAAGAAATTGCTGTCTTGAGTTAGCTCCAAATATTTTTAAGGGAGATTAGCAAATGCGAATAAACATCTTTCCAAATACAGGTGGATTTGAACATTGTTTGGACATTGAAAGTTAATTTCTCGAGTTGGCATTATCTGTTTATTATCACTATCATTTACAGCCGGAACCCAACAAATAATGATTCAATATTATCCATGTAAAGATGATGTGTAATATCCTATGTACAGAGCCATTAATACAATTTCAAATTGCTCAACCGGAATTCATTTTAGGAAATTTTAGCAATTGCAAATAAATTAATATTTCTCATGTGCAGGTAGATTCGTATACATCCTTGAGTTTTTCTCGCATGGAAGTTAAAAAATTGGTGTCTCGTGTTAGCTCCACATATGTGAATAAATATCTTTCCAAATACAGGTGGATTTGTACTTGCATATACAAAATTGCTAAAGGTTGTCCAAGTGTTGCTCACATGGACATTTTTTGGACATTAATTTTTTTTTTTTTTGTTGCTCAGCAAAGGAAATTTTATTAAAGCTCGAAAAGGTACATCGAGAGGACAAGATGGGGAACAAAATAGCTCAACCCAGAAGAAAAACAAAAGTAGATCCCATCCAACAGGATTTTGGATGAGAACACCTCAAAAATTACAGTTTTAACAATCGAATACCATCTAAATACCCTTTAAACTCCTCAGTCGAATACACCTTGATATCAAATTTAACTTTCATCCACATGGCCACTCTGTACTTGATTAAATCCACTACCTCTTGAGTTGGACATTAATTAAAAGTTGATTTTTCGAGTTGGCCTTATCTCTTTATTATCGTGATTCTTGATTATCCACGTAAAGATGATGTGTAATTCTATGTACAGAGCCATTAATATAATTTCAAATTGTTCAGCCCAAATTCATTTTAAGATATTTAAAAATTGCAAATAAATATTTCACATGTACAAGTGGACGTTAAAAAATGTGAATAAATATCTTTCCAAATACAGGTGGATTTGTACTTACATATACATCCAAAGGCTGTCATATACATTATTTTGTCTCTATTCTCAGGGGCGGACCCACGTGCCTCCACGCATTTTTATATAAAAAAAAACATTTGATATAAATTTGTAAAAGTTTCCTACATTGGTACTAATCAGTACTGTGGTGGAGTGGTTATGTGTGCTGTGAAAAGCTCTAGGCAACCTGGGTTCGATTCCCCAGTATGCCAAAGCTTGTGTTTTTTTGTTTTTTTCTATTTTTGTTCTCTCTTTTCTTTATTTTTTCATTTTTGTTCTGTCTCTTTCCTTTATTTTTTCATTTTTGTTTTACCACTTTCCTTTATTTCTCCATTTTTGTTCTACCTCTTTTTTTATTTCTCTATTTTTATCCTATCTCTGTGTGTTTTCCTCCCAATCCAAAATATTATGAAAATCAAATTACGAAATTCTTTAGTTTACTTTCTATTAATTTTAGGGCAAATTTTCGTAATAGGCCCTGTAGTTTTATGGTTGTCTCACTTTCGTCCCTCTAGTTTCAAAGTGCTCGAATTTCGTCCCTGTAGTTTGTTTTACGTTCCAAATTGGTAAAATCGTTAACACCGTTAACGAAACTAACGGAAAAAAAAAAATAAGTGTTCCAATTTTCAATTCGTTTGAACCGGTGCGAAGATCTTATTTTTTTGATCATTTTATCCTAAATGGTCGTAATGAATTTTTGGCTCTAAGGCTTTTCAACAAGCACCCGAAGACTCCTTATTTAGTTTCAGGGCTCTCTTAGGGTGCTCATTGAAAGGCTTTAGAGTAAAAAATTCATTACGACCATTTAGGATAAAATGATCAAAAAAATAAGATCTTCTCACCGGTTCAAACGGATTGAAAATTGGAACACTTTTTTTTTTTCCGTTAGTTTCGTTAACGGTGTTAACGATTTTACCAATTTGAAACGCAAAACAAACTACAGGGACGAAATTCGAGCACTTTGAAACTAGAGGGACGAAAGTGAGACAACTATAAAACTGCAGGGACTACTACGAAAATTTGCCCTTAATTTTATGGTTGCCACTACGACAGTTGAAAGAGTATTTTCAAACATGAAGATTATCAAAAATCGGTTACGGAATAGAATGAGTGATCAATATTCAATTATTTAGCGTTAATTTAGTGGTAGATATACAGAGAAATATTTTTTAAAATTGTAAATAATAGGTGCCCCCAGTGTATGGAATTCCTGGGTCCGCCCCTGTCTATTCTATTACTATCATTTTGGGAAAGAAAAATAGTAATTTAAGATTATCCAAGTAAAAAGGGATATAAATTTGCACAGAGACGGCCAGGCAATTTCAAGTCCTTAATTAATTCGTTCACGGGGATTAATAAATGTGAATAAAAATATTTTCCTAGTACAGGTGGATTTGTATATAGTATTTTATTTTTGGCTAATTGGGGGGGATTTGAAACTACAAAAGATAATTATCACATGAACGTTACAAAATCGTTGTCTAGTCATATACAGAACATTTTATCATGTACATGTATTCAGGTTAAAACTTAAAAGTGACACGGAATCACACCTCGTCGTTATGTAATTTTAAATTGGTCACACAAAAGTAAAGGAATGGTGCTTCTAAATACACCTCAAAAGATTCTCGCAATTTTGTAATACATGATAAAAAGGAATAAGCGTTTAAAGAACATTTGAAGATTTTTCTAGAAGCCGTTAAATGTGTCATAGGATGTATATAATGGGCCCCACATGTTGTATTGCACTAAAAATATCAAAAGACTAGTTTGGATCCTTTAGCCGCAAAATTAAAGTATAAATAGCCTGGTTTCTTTCGTAGTCTTAGAATTTTATGTCGGGTGAAGATAGAATGTCACATCGTGAAAGGCGATTAGAAACAAAGTTTAGGACAAAGAATTTGAAAGTAGATTCGCGTAGCGGACCCCAAATAGATGAGAAACAAAGTTTAGTTTCCTATTCAATGACATTTTCTTGTTGCAAAACATGGAAACACACGACGGCATGCGGCGGGAAAAGAGTACGATGGGGGTGGGGAAGATATTCCAGTCACCTATATATATACACATATACAGGGTGCTCACCTTCCAAGAAATCCAATCTTCCACCTCCATTGAATTTGCAAGGAAGAAACCAAATCCAATCTTCCACCTCCATCAATCTCCTTCTCTGCTATCTCGAATTTGCAAGGAAGAAACCAAAATTTTCAGAGGTAAGGCCTTAATTTCCCTCTGTTTCATCTTTTTGTTTTTCTGTCTTTTGTATATCTACGGTCGAATTTCTATCACCTTTACTCTAATTTCAACTTTTTCATAAACTATAAATGGTTTTGATTCTGATTGAGTTAAATTGTTTGGAGGATGAATAGATGGAGCATGTTGGTGATCTAGAAGAGCAAACGTCCATTTCCATCGACAAAAATGAAATCCCATTTTCCGATTCGGAAGATGATTCATTTTCTTCTCCCGTTTTCGAAGAATTTGGGATTTTCAGAAGAAATGGATTGACTAGAATAGAAGAAGGAAGTAAATGCTACGAGATCATCAATGGATGCGTTGCTCACACTAGTGGACAGGACAAAAAAGTTGCGGCTGTCCATAAAGTACCATGGTCTGGTCCCAATGGGCAGTTGGAAGCTTTTCGCGCTTCCTCCACTGAAATGGTGAATAGATGTGGGGGAGGAAATGGAAATATAAAGCATTCATGGTATGGAGGATCAAGGGACGAGCTCTGTGGAATCATATCCCATGGCTTCCATAGATGCAGGCAATCTGACAACAATGAGGATGGTTATGGGGTTTATTTGCAACCATTGGAGTTCGTAATGGATGGGTAAGCATGAAACAACCACTGTTTTTCATTTTCAGTCGACTACAACTCTAGTTATTGAATTTGGACAAAATCAAATTTTAACTCTTCTTTTTTCTTTTTCCTCCTTCCAGGGCTTGTTTGATTTTAATTGAAAGTTTCGTTGAACTTGACTTTTTTTCCCCCACTTGGAGAAAAAATTATTTTGCAGGGCTTGATTATTTTCCTTATGAATATTGTGCAGGTTATTGTCGTCAGCTGAGGATGAATATGGGCTCCAGCATATATTGCTGTGTAACGTAGTATTGGGGAAAATGGAGGAAGTACGTCCTGGTTCGAGACAATTCGAACCAAGCTCTAACGAATTTGATGCCGGAGTTGATGATCTTTCGAGACCGACGAGGTTCATAATTTGGGAGGCTTACATGAACTCCCGCATCTTTCCCAGCTACGTCGTTAGTTTCAGGGCTCATCTCAATGTCAGAGGTAGACGACCAAATTACTGTTTCTTTGTTGAATATATATATATATATATATATATATATATATATATATATACACGGGACGGTTTTATGGACACCCTAAAAAAACACCTAAAAAAACACCCTCAATCTCAATCTCACAGTTTCCGATCAAATTTTTATGATCCGAACCGTTCAATGCGTGCAGAATGTGATTTTAAGTGTACTCGCGAGAAATTAGCAAAAAAAAATGACCGGAAAAGGCTTGATTTGAGCAGTTTTTATTTGAACCGTTCAATAAAAAACTGTTCGAAACTGTTTGGATCAAGCCCTTCCCGGTCATTTTTTTTGCTGATTTCTCCCGAGGACCTTTAAAATCATGTTCTGATCACATTGAGCGGCTCGGATCGTCAAAATTTGATCGGAAACTATGAGGTGTTTTTTTAGGGTGTCCACGGAACCACCCCGATATATATATATATATATATATATATATATATATATATATATATATATATATATATAGATAGATAGATAGATAGATGTCACGTAGATTTGTTTTGATGATGAAATAAATGTAAATTCATTTGGGCTTTCCTATTGTGTCTTTAAGCTTCATTATTTTTGATTCTGATAAGGTTTAGGAAGGGATCGAACTCCGGTGTACAAGCCAACTACACAATGTGTAGAGTTTTCTGTACTGATTCCGAATCTGGCAAAAGTCTTACCTCCTTTAAAAATGACGTTGATCAGTAAATATCAAAGCGAATTCCGTGTAAGTTCATCATTTCTTTCTTACCTATATTTTTTTGGTATTAATTTGTTCACCCTGTACGATGTATGTAAATTGTAGTATGACCAATTTTCCTCGTATAAGTTGGCTTTCTTTTGTTTTTCATATATCTTTTTCTGAACACCATAAAGACAAGTTTTATTAATCTCAAAAAAGATCTTTCATTTATTTCTTTTGTTAATCCTTCTTGTTATATGCATGCAATAAAAAAAAACAAATCATAAGAACTCGATTTTTATGTTCTAATAGAAAAGAAAGATCTCACGAGCCCAATTGATATATAGATTGAGGCAACTAGCTGGAGACGAATTGTTAAATGACGTGATCAAGTCATGTACTATTAACAAGGTATGTTGTCTCTATTCATATTATTCTTACTAGTATTTCTCGATGAATTTTTTTTCCCCAAAGATCTGAATTCTTTCAAATGGTTTTAGTAATTCGCAAAGCATTTGCTTGCCTTCATGAAGTCTTTACAAGTTAAATTCCCAAATATGAAACACGATGTTTCAACTCATTGAATTTAAACCTCACGGTTCAAATATTTATCGCAAAGTGGTGCTCAACATCCCTCAACAGAGCACCACGTGGTGGGCACCAAGTGCAGCCAATAACTTTTCATAGATCATGGGTTTTCTCATCATTAACTTGTAAAAAAAAAACTCTTCCACTGCTGGAACTTGCAAAAATTTAACCTAAGCCCAAACCTTTTCTTTTCCTACTGCATTGTTATCATCTTTTGATCATTTATGATTCATGAAATTTTTTTTGCCATTCAAAAAAAAAACTTGTTTCATTGTCTTTGAGTATCATTTCCACCACTAAAAGAAGCATTCAATGAAGAAAACAAGTATATCTTAGTTGTTACCCATTTTAATTCGCTACGATACGTTCTGTTCTGTACAATTGTGTATTGGAGAAATCAGCCTAGCTTGTGTTGTTTCTACAGCAACTCGAGGGAAGCAGTAGATCTTCAGCTTCAGCAGATCCAAAATAGGAGGAGGATGCAGCAGGCAGTGTAGATCTTCAGCTTCAGCAGATCCGAATCAAGATGTGCTTTTTTAGTCACTTGTCGGGAGCACAAAGCGAAATGTAAAAACAGACCGTTAATACATTGTATAACATAGAATATTCTTGATGATAGAAGCCCTTGTTGGTTGTACCATATGTTTTTCCTCCATCACTTCATCTAGCATTTGGAGACATTTATGATTACATTTAAGCCAAAATTTGGGTAGATAAAAACCCATGTATCTTCTGTAACTTTATTGATCATCCTAGTATATTTTGTACCATTGAGAACCAGAAGCAAATTAACAATCGGCGATTGGAACAATAAAGGCTCTATTTGTTGTAACCAACTTTAAGCTTGAAGAAATACATCTCGAAACTTTTTTGCGGACCTACCGATGGGAAACAATGGCATCTCTTTTTATGATTACTTGGTTAGCAATATACAGTTCTCACCTTTTAATTAAGCAAAATATGTATAGTCCATATCCTGTTTGCTATTGCGTTAGACTCAATGTTCATGTGCCGACACTTAAAGAAACAAAACTCATGCATCAGATTTAGGTCATGGACCACGGACCTTATAAATTAAGAACCGTCACGCCCATAAAAAATGGGATGTCAACAAAAGGGAAAAAAAATCAACAGTAGTTAATTTTGTGGGAAACAAATTAAGTTCATCTTCAATGCAACTGAACTCCTTCAAAAACTGACTCAACTCATGAAATGATACTGCTCTACCATACCTTTCTTTTGTTTAAAGGTTCATATCAGGTTCCAACTTTTATCTCCTTTGAAGGTAAGATATTTGTCGGCAACAAAGTACTGTAGAGTCTGCCGATGAGTATACGAGTATACAAACAGGTGCTTGAATTGGTCATTCCTAAACGGACGTGTGCGAAACTTCAAAAAACATTGAGCGGATTGGGTGCTTAATTACTTGATTGTAAAAATGAAGATTAAGAAACGGAGGATGGAAAAATTGAAGAGTAATCTACTGTTGTTATGAGAAAATCCACAAGTAATTTACTGCCATTAGCTGATGATGCAGCTTGTTTAATTTGCAACTAATCTGGTTACAGCGAGGGAGAGGTAGAGAGCGGGAGAGGCCATTGCTCCTCATACCAGAAGGAGAGTGAGCAGTCATTAAGAAGCCGTGCAAGGGATAATATGTGCGAGAGACGAATAGAGTCAAAAATTGCAAATGACATTTGGAATATTTGACCGATGAAAACCCCCCCTTAAATTTTACAGCACGCAATCTACACATTAATGAATTGAAATAAATCAAAAGCATGCCTTGCGACGGTCCAGATGCGCCTTGCAGGGCGATGGACCCATGGCAATGCTCAATAACTCAAACCTGAGTTTGGGTAGTGACGCAACCCACCCCGTGCCTAGTTATAGCCAGACCTGGGCAACGGACGCGAAACACGATAACACGATAAGAACCGAACATGAATTCTAAATGGGTCGGGTTCGGATTGAACATGTGAGACACAAAACTGACAAGACCAACACGATTACTTATCCATGTCACCCATTGACACGACCCGAACATAACCTGAACATGAACATATATATAATATATAATTTTATATATGTAGAAAGAAGGGGGGGGGGGGGGGGGGGGGATCGAACCGATGTCTCTGGCTCTTTTTCTAGTATTTCTACACAAACAAACCATTATTCCACAAATTGACTTGTGCTATAGATTTGAAAAATTAGTATAAAGTATATAGTAGACTTGGATAACGGACACGAAATACGATAATATGACACGAACCGAACACGAAGTTAGTAGGTAAGGGTTGACCATTTCTGACACAAAACACGAAAATGTCACGACTTGAGAACACGAATTCTAAATGGGTCGGGTTGGATGGTTTGTGACACGAACCCGATTGACCCGACACGAACACGACCTGACCCGACATGTTACCCAGGTCTAGTTACAGTTAATGTGCCTCACAAAATTGCACAAAAACAAGTTTTGACTTGGTCCCATATATATTTCTGGATTCACTCACAAGTTTTGAGTTTCTTATGGCTGTTTTTTTTAAAGAAATTGATTTTCACATTTGCCTTTTGTCCAAGTGTACTTTATTTTTTGTTTTGTAGTAATGGAATTTACATGACTACCCTTTTTATGTGTGAAGGGAAAAATGTATGAAAGATAGTTTTGTAATTATATATGAATGAAGACAAAAAATGGAATCTACTTGGACAAAATGGAAGTGTGAAAATCAATTTCCAATTTTAATAGCCAATAGCATGCATAATTGTGAATCATTAATTTACCTTAACTTTGGTGTGGACCCAGATACCAAATTAGTGTCAAAATTAATGTGTGAAGGTTTGCCATATCTATTTGCTTCAGTTTATTACAATTCTCGTTTGGGGAAACCTATCAAGAGATTGTGTAATCCTATAGAGCCATTAATACAATTTCAAATTGCTCAACCCGAATTCATTCTGGGAAATTTAGCAAATGCAAATAAATATTTCTAATGTAAAGGTGGATTCGTATACATCCCCGAGTCTTACTTGCATGGACGTTAAGAAATTACTGTCTCGAGCCCCACATATTTTAAGAGAGTTTAACAAATACAAATAAATATCTTTCCAAATAAATTAAGGTGGATTTGGACATTTTTTTGTACAACTATTAGAAGTTAATTTCTCGAGTTGGCATCATCTGTTTATTATCACTATCAGTTGGTGGAAGTGGAACCAAACAAATAATGATTCAATATTATCCACGTAAAGATGATGTGCAATCCTATGTACAATTTCAAATTGCTAAACCCGAATTCATTTTAGGAAATTTAGCAATTGCAAATAAATATTTCTCATGTACAGGTGGATTCATATACATCCTCGAGTCTTACTCACATGGACGTTAAGAAATTGCTGTCTCGAGGTAACCCCACATGTTTTTAAGGGAGATTAACAAATGCGAAATTGAGCGCAATTTTTGTAATACATGATAAAAAGGAATAAGCGTTTAAATAACATTTGAAGATTTTTCTAGAAGCCCTTATGGAAAATAATTGTCACGATTTCTCAATCGTAGGAGGTATATAATGGGCCCCACATGTTGCATTGCACTAAAAATTACCAAAATACTAGTTTGGATCTTCTAGCCGCAAAAGTACAAATAGCCCGTTTTCTTTCGCAGTCTTAGAATTTTATATCGAGTGAAGATAGTATGTCAGGTCGTGAAAGACGATTAAAACATTATCGTCAATTGTTTTTCTCTTCAACATTATCGTCAATTATTTTTCTCTTTTTTTTCTTGCATATTTGTTTGTGATATTGCAATGCCGTCGCTTGTGTTGTCAATTGTCACCGTACAAACTAGAAAGCTAGAGAAAATAATTAGGATGAAGAGATTGAAAATAGATTCACGTAGCGGACCCCAAATAGAAGAGAAAAAAGGTTTAGTTTCCTATTCAATGATCTTTTCCTGTTACAAAACATGGAAATACACGACGGCATGTGGCGGGGAAAGAGCACTGTGGGGGTGGGGACAAATTATGCTGGTCACCAGTATATATATGTCTACTGGGGTGCTCACCTTCCACAAGAAGAATTCTTCTAATTCCATCTGTTTCCGTCTCTGCGTGCTCTCTAGAATTCACACAAAATTTTCAGAGGTACGTCCTTTCTCTGTCTTTCATCTTTTTGTTTTTTTGCCTTTTGTATATCTAGTCTGGAAATTAAGTTCTATTACCTATACTTCTCGTTTCAACTTTTTCATCAACTTCAAATGGTTTTGATTCTAACTCAGTTGAATTTGTTTGGTGGATGAATAGATGGAGCATGTTGGTGATCTAGAAGAGCAAATGTCCATTACCATCGACAAAAACGAAATCCCACTTTCTGATTCGGAAGATGGTTCATTTTCTTCTTCCGTTTTTGAAGAATTTGGGATTTTCAAAAGCAATGGATTTGCTAGAATACAAGAAGGAAGTAAATGCTATGAAATCATCAATGGATGCGTTGCTCACGGAAGTGGAAAGGACAAAAAAGTTGCGGCTGTCCATAAAATACCATGGTCGGGTCCCAATGGGCGGTTGGAAGCTTTTCGCGCTTCCTCTGCTGAAATGGTGAATAAATGCGGGGGAGGAAATGGAAATATAAAGCACGCATGGTATGGAGGATCGAGGGACGAGCTCTGTGGAATCATATCCCATGGCTTCCATAGATGCAGACAATCTGACAACAACGAGGATGGTTATGGAGTTTATTTGTATCCATTGGAGTTCGTAATGGACGGGTAAGCATGAAAACAAATGAAATGAAACAACCACTGTTTTTCATTTTCACTTGACTACAACTCTATTTATTGAATTTGGACAAAATCAACTTTTAACTCTTCGTTTTTCTTTTCCCTCCTTCCAGGGCTTGTTTGATTTTAATTGAACATTTTTCTTGTCAAAATATTTAGAGATCAGCCAAAACATTTTGACAATCGAAAAAAAAGTAGTACAACGTTTTTGTTAGCTTTGCTGCTTTGGTCACAAAAATTCAACTTTCGAGATTTTTCACGTGAAAGAGAGAAAGAAAAAGAAAAACTGAGAAAAGCACCAGAAAGATTGGTTGAACTTGACTTTTTTCCCCCAATTGGAGAAAATTATTTTGGAAGGCTTGATTTTTTTCCTTATGAATACTGTGCAGGTTATTGTCGTCAGCGGAGGATGACTATGGGCTCCAGCATATATTGCTGTGTAATGTAGTATTGGGGAAAATGGAGGAAGTACGTCCTGGCTCGAAACAATTTGAACCAAGCTCTAACGAATTTGATTCCGGAGTTGATAGTCTTTCGAGACCAACGAGGTTCATAATTTGGGAGGCTTACATGAACTCCCGCATCTTTCCCAGCTACATCATTAGTTTCAGGGCTCTCATTGACAGAGGTAGATGGCCAAATTATTGTTTCTTTTTTGAATATATATTGTTGTCACGTAGATTTGTTTTGATGATGAAATAAATGTAAATTCATTTGGTGTCTTTAAGATTCATTATTTTTTATTCTAATAAGATTTAGGAAGGGATCGAACTCTGGTGTACAAGCCAACTACACAATGTGTAGAGTTTTCTATATTGATTCCTAATCTGGCAAAAGTCCTACCTCCTTCAAAAATGACGTTGATCAGTAAATATCAAAGCGAATTCCGTGTAAGTTCATCATTTCTTTCTTACCTTTATTTTTTCCGTATTAATTTGTTCACCCTGTATGATGTATGTAAATTGTAGTATGAGCAATTTTTCTCGTCTAAGTTGGCTTTCTTTTGTTTTTCATATATATATATGTGTGTGTGTGTGTGTGTGTGTGTCTTTTTTTAAACACCAAAAAGACAAGTTTTATTAATCTCAAAAAAAATTTTCATTTGTTTCTTTTGTTTATCCTTCTTGTTATATGCAATAAAAAAAACAGATCATAAGAACTCGATTTTTATGTTCTAACAGAAAAAAAAGATCTCACGAGCCCAGTTGATAAATAGACTGAGGCAACTAGCTGGAGACGAGTTGTTAAATGATGTGATCAAGTCATGTACTATTAACAAGGTATGTCATCTCATTCATATTATTCTTACTAGTATTTCTCGATGAAATCTATTAACAAGTATATCTTAGTTGTTACCCATTTTAATTCTCTACGATACGTACGTTCTGTACAATTGTGTATTGGAGAAATCAGCCTTGTGTTGTTTCTACAGCAACTCGAGGGAAGCAGTAGATCTTCAGTTTCAGCATGTCCAAAATAGGAGGAGGATGCAGCAGGCAGTGTAGATCTTCAGCTTTAGCAGATCCGAATCAAGATGTGCTTTTAGTCACTTGTCGGGAGCGCAAAGCAAAATGTAAAAATGGACCGTTAATACATTGTATAACATAGAATTTTCTTTATGATCACATTTAAGCCAAAATTTGGCTAGATAAAAACCTATATATCTTCTGTAACTTTATTGATGATCCAAGTATATTTTGTACCATTGAGAACCAGAAGCAAATTAACAATCGCACACAGCATGCAAAGTGCGATTAGAACAATAAAGCCTCTTTTTGTTGTAACCAACTTTAAGCTTGAAGAAATACATCTCGAAACTTTTTTGCGGACCTAATGATGGGAAACAATGGCATCTCTTTTTATGATTACTTGGTTAGCAATCTGCAGTTCTCACCTTTTAATTAAGCAAAATATGTATAGTCCATATCTTGTTTGCGATTGCGTTAGACTCAATGTACATGTGCTGACACTTAAAAGAAACAAAACTCATGCATCAGATTTAGGTCATAGACCACGGGCCTCATAAATTAAGAACCGTCACGCCCATAAAAAATGGGATGTCAACAAGGGAAAAAAAAAATCAACAGTTAATTTTGTGGGAAACAAAATTAAGTTCATCTTCAATGCAACTGAACTCCTTAAAAAACTGACTCAACTCAGGGAATGATACTGCTCTACCATACCTTTCTTTTGTTTAAAGGTGCATATCAGGTTCCAACTTTTTTCTCCTTTGAAGGTAAGATATTTGTGGGCAACAAAGTACTGCAGAGTCTGCCGACGAGTATACGAGTATACAAACAGGGGCTTGAATTGGTCATTCCTAAACGGTCGAGTGCGAAACTTTTTTTTTTGATCGGCAAACGAAACTTTTATTATAAACTCGAAGGGATACATCGAGGAGCTCAACCACAGTAAGCATCAAAACTTACAAGATCAAGCAAGAAAGGAAACACGAAACAAAATCCTCCAACAGAACGTTGGAGGAGACACACCTCACCTCCCCCATACTACAAGCACATATTACAGATTTAACAACCTAATTCCATCCAAAAAAACCTTAAAATCCTCCACCGTATACACCTTAATGTCGAACTTTGCCTTTATCCACATGGCAACTCTAGCTTTTACCTTCTCAACCACAACCTCGGTTGTCACTGTTGCATTGTTAAACACATACTCATTTCGCACCAACCACAACGACCACAGCGTCGCAAAGAAAGAAATTTCCCACAAACTTTTCTCCAACTTTCTGAACCGATTATCCTCCCACCACCTGAATAAAGTTTCCAACGATTCGGGGCATACCCATTTCACATGCCACCAATCCAGAATCTGCGACCACACCTCCCACGAAAATTGGCAATGCAAGAATAAGTGTTGCGGAGTTTCCAAGAACAAAGAACAAAGTGGGCAAAAAGAAGATTGTCCCTCTGCAATCATATTTCTGCCCAATAGCACTGATCTCGTGGCCACCTTGGATTGAATAGCCATCCAAGCAAAAATTTCCACCTTAGGAGGGCTAAGGTTCTTCCAAATGGATTCCAACCCCGAACTACCTGAATGCCCATTACTTTCCCACTGATTGTACATCGACTTAACTGAGAAACGATGGTTAGATTGGGTGCTTAATTATTGAGCGGATTGGGTGCGAAACTTCAAAAAACATTGAGCGGATTGGGTGCTTAATTACTTGATTGTAAAAATGAAGATTAAGAAACGAAGGATGGAAAAATTGAAGAGTAATCTACTGTTGTTATGAGAAAGTCCATGAGTAATTTACTACCATTAGCTGATGATGTAGCTTGTTTAATTTGTAATTAATCTGGTTACAGCGAGGGAGAGGTAGAGAGCGGGAGAGGCCATTGCTCCTCATACCAGAAGGAGAGTGAGCAGTGATTAAGAAGCCGTGCAAGGGATAATATGTGCGAGAGACGAATAGAGTCAAAAAGGGCAAATATGACATTTGGAATATTTTGGCGTGGCATTAACAGCATCCCAGGATTAAATTAAGAATCAAAAGTCATATCTGTAAAGGACATAATATAACAAAAAAATTCAACATGAATATTCGGGAAATGGCGGATATCTAATTATGAAATATTTATGAGAATATATACAGATTGACTAGTAGAATCAAAAAATTAGAGGAGAGGTGATTTTTTTAGAGAAATAAAATTGTGAAGCAAAGAAATTTAGGGGCTTCGTTATTCTAAAATCCAAATGAAAAGTTACACGATTGGATCAAGGATCTATAGATATCGGATCGAGCTGATTTTTTGCGGAAACTCTTGAAAAAATATTTTACATTTAATGAACGGTTTGAATAATTTGTGTGGGACCCGTGGTGGGCCCCATAATAAAATCTGTGCACAAATTGTCTGTGTGTGCAAACTTTCTGTCATGTGAGTAGCATTTTTGTTACAGATAATGTGCCTCACAAAATTGCACAACACCAATGAAGAGCTTTTGATCGGGTCCCATATATATATATTTGTGGATTCACTCACAATTTGAGTTTCGAATGACTTTTTTTTTTTTTTTAGGGAATTGATTTTCACACCTCCTTTTGTCTAAGAGCACTCTATTTTTTGTTTTGTAATGATGTAAAATTACATGACTACCCTTTTTATGTGTGAAGGAAGAAATGTATGAAAGGTAGTTTTATAATTATACATGAATAAAGACAAAAAATGAAGTGCACTTGGACAAAATGGGAGCGTGAAAATAAATTTTCTTTTTAATTGCCAATAGTATGCATAATTGTGAATCATTAATGTCATTTACCTCAACTTTGGTGTGGACCTTATAGGTGCAAAACTAATGTATGGAGTTTGTCATATCTATTTGCTTCTATTTATTACTACAATTCTCGTTTTGGGAAAGCCGCCAAGAAAATTGTGTAATTTTACAGAGACATTAATACAATTTCAAATTGCTAAACACGAATTCATTTTAGGAAATTTAGCAATTGCAAATAAATATTTCCCATGTACATGTAGATTCATATACATCCCCGAGTCGCATGGACGTTAAGAAATTGTTGTCACGAGTTAGACCCACATATTTTTAAGGGAGATTAACAAATGTGAATAAATATCTTTCCAAATACAGGTGAATTTGGACATTTTTTGGATATTAAAAGTTAATTTCTCGAGTTGGCATTATATGTTTATTATTACTATCATTTGGTGGAACCAAACAAATAATGATTCAATATTATCCACATAAAGATGATGTGTAATCCTACAGAACCATTAATACAATTTCAAATTGCTTAGCCCAAATTCATTTTAGAAAATTTAGCAAATGCAAATAAATATTATTTCTCATGTGCAGGTGGATTCGTATATATCCCCAAGTCTTACTCACATGAACGTTAAGAAATTGCTTTCTCGAGTTAGGCCCACGTAGTTTTAAGGGAGATTAACAAATGCGAATAAATATCTTTCCGAATACAAGTGGATTTGGACATATTTTGGACATTGAAGTTAATTTCTTGAGTTGGCATTATCAGTTTATTATCACTATCATTTGGTGGAACGAAACAAATAATGATTCAATACTATCCACGTAAAGATGATGTGTAATCTTACAGAGCCATTAATTCAATTTCAAATTGCTCAACCCAAATTCATTTAATGATATTTAGCAATTGCAAATAAATATTTCTCATGTACAAGTGGATTCATATATATCCCCGAGTCTTACTTGCATGAACGTTAAGAAATTCTTGTCTTGAGTTAGCCCCACATATTTTTAAGGGAGATTAACAAATGGGAATAAATATCTTTCCAAATACAGGTGGATTTGGGCAATTTTAGGACATTAAAAGTTAATTTCTTGAGTTGGCATTATCTCTTTATTATCACTATCATTTAATGGAACCAAACAAATAATGATTTAATATTATCCACGTAAGGATGATGTGTAATTCTACAGAGCCATTAATACAATTTTCAAATTGCTCAACCCGAATTCATTTTAGGAAATTTAGCAATTGTGAATAAATATTTCTCATGTACAGGTGGATTCATATATACATGAGTCTTACTCACATGGACGTTAAGAAATTGCTGTCTCAAGTTAGCTCCACATATTTTAAAGGGAGATTAACGAATTAATATCTTTCCAAATACAGGTAGATTTTGTCTCTATTCTATAATTATCATTTGGGATTTGATTTTCACACTCCCCTTTGTTATATCCACACTCCTTTTTTTTTTTTTAGCAAAAAAAAAAAAATACATACACTTTCAACACTAAAAAATAAAAAAAGGGGAGTGTGGATGTTAAAAAAGGAATGGCACTTATAAATTAAATACAGCTTCAATCATTCTCTCTACACTAACATTGAGTGCAATTTTCGTAATACTTGATAAAAAGGAATGAGCGTTTAAAGAACATTTGAAGATTTTTCTAGAAACCCTCATGGTAAATAATTGTGATGGTAGTTTCTTTATCGTAGGACGTATATAATGGGCCCCACATGTCGCATTGCACTAAAAATTACCAAAATTCTAGTTTGGATCCGCCAGCCGCAAAAGTATAAATAGCCCGTTTTCTATCGCAGTCTTGGAATTTTCACGTTGAGTGAAGAGAGAATGTTAAGTCGTAAAAGATGATCAAAGCACTATCATCAATTGTTTTTCTCATGTTTTTCTTGCACATTTGTTTGTGATACCGCAATGCCATAACTTGTGTTGTCGCCATATAAACTAGAAAGCTAGATAAAATAATTAGGACAAAGAGTACTTTAAAAATAGATTCACGTAGTGGACCCTAAATAGATGAGAAACAGAATTTAGTTTCCTATTCAAACTTTTCCTGTTGTAAAACATGAAAATGCGCGACGGCATGCGGCGGGAAAAGGGCACGGGGGTGGTGGAGATTCTGGGGACAAAATATTTCGGTCACCTCTATATATACGGGGTGCTCATCTTCCATAAGTCTCATTCTCAGGATTCAGAGGTAAGGCCTTTTTTCTCTGGTTCCTCTTTTTGTTTTTCTGTCTTTCGTATATCTAGCCTAGAAATTAAGTTCTATTACCTATACCCTCATTTCAACTTTTTCATCGACTCCAAATGGTTTTGATTCTAACTCAGTTAAATTGGTTGGTGGATGAATAGATGGAGCATATGCATTTTGGTGATCGAGAGGAACAAGTCTCCATCAGCATTGATGAAAATGAAATTCCAATTCTAGATTCTGAAGATGAATTATTTTCTTCTTCGGTCTTTGAGGAATTTGGGAATTTCAATAGCAGTGGATTGAACCGAATACATGAAGGTAGCAGATGTTACCAAATCATCACCGGTTGCGTTGCTCAAGGTATGGTGGAGGACGCAAATGTTGCAGCTATCCATAAAATCCCGTGGTCTGATCCCAACACGCGGTTGAAAGCTTTTCGCATTTCCTCGGCTAAGATGGCAAAGAAATGTGGAGGGAATGGTAACGTAAAGCACGCATGGTATGGTGGATCACGAGACGAAATCTGTGGAATTATATCCCATGGGTTCCGAAGATGCAGACAATCAGACCATGGTGAGGATGGTTTTGGGGTACATTTGTATCCTCTGGAGTTCATTATGGATGGGTAAGAATGAAACAACCATTGTTCTTCATTTTCAGTTGACCACAACTCTAGTTATTGAATTTGGACAAAATTAACTCGAATTATTTTGCACGATTTTCCTTATGAATACTGTGCAGGTTATTGTCTTCAGTTGAGGATGAAAATGGGCTCCTGCACATATTGCTGTGCAATGTAATATTGGGGAAAATGGAGGAAGTACGTCCTGGTTCGAAACAATTCGAACCAAGCTCTAATGAGTTTGATTCCGGAGTTGATAATCTTTCGAGACCAACAAAGTTTATAATTTGGGAGGCTTACATGAACTCTCGCATCTTTCCCAGCTACGTTGTTAGTTTCAGAGCTCTCAATGTCAGAGGTAAACGGCCAAATTACTGTTTCTTTTCTGAATATAATATTATTGTCGCGTAAATTTGTTTTGTAGATCAAAAGAAATGTATTTACATTTTGGGCCTTCCTATATTGTGTCTTTAAGCGTCATTCATTTTGATTCTGATAATGTTTAGGAAGGGATCGAACTCCAATGTACAAGCCAACTACACAATGTTTAGAGTTTTCTGTTCTGATTCCCAATCTGGCAAACGTCTTACCTCCTTCAAAAATGATGTTGATAAATAAATATCAAAGCGAATTCCACGTAAGTTCATCATTTCTTGTCTCACCCTTATTTTTTTCCTTATTTGTTCGACTATTGTCACTTCGGCAAACACACAAGATGAGAC
Source organism: Rhododendron simsii (assembly GCA_014282245.1). Classification (NCBI taxonomy): domain Eukaryota; kingdom Viridiplantae; phylum Streptophyta; class Magnoliopsida; order Ericales; family Ericaceae; genus Rhododendron; species Rhododendron simsii. The sequence continues at coordinate 22,869,093 of CM024964.1, forward strand.
TTTACTACTGTGAAGCGGCTTTTTGCAAAAAGATGAGAGGGAAACTCAGTAAGATGATGGAGTAGCTAAATATACGAGATCACAAACATAGATTGCTCGCGATTTGGTAGTTTGTTCCGTCATGTGTCATGTATGGAAATTGTTGTATGAGCAATTTTCCTCGTCTAATTAGTAGGCTTTCTTTTGTTTTTCATTTATCCTTTTTTAAACACCAAAAAGAAAAGTTTTAGTAATCTTCGAAAAGATTTTCATTTAATTATATCTTTTGTTTATCCTTTTTGTTATATGTAATTAAAAAAAAAAGATCATAAGAACTCGATTTTTATGTTCTAACAGAAAAGAAAGATCTCTCGAGCCCAATTGATCTATAGATTGAGGCAACTAGCTGGAGACGAGTTGTTAAATGATATGATCAAGTCATGTTCTATTAATAAGGTATGTCGTCTCTATTCGTATTCTTCGTACTATTTATCGATGAAATTTTTCTTTATTTTATTTCCAAAGATCTGAATTCTTCCAAATGGTTTTAGAAATTCGCAAAGCATTTGCTTGCTTCATGAAAAGTCTTTACAAGTTAAATTACCAAATATGGAACACGATATTTGACAACGCATTGAATTTAAACCTCACGGTTCAAATATTGACCGCAAAGTGGTGCCCAACATCTCCCAACACAGTCATCAGTCATGTAGGATGTTGGAACAACACATGGTGGGCATCAAATGCATCCAATAACTTTCCATAGATCTTGGGTTTTCTCATCATTAACTTTTAAAAAAATTCTTCTACTGCTGGTACTTGCAAAAATTTAACCTACGTCCAAACAACTCTTATGATCATCTTTTGAGCATTTATGAATCATGAAATTTTCTTAGCCATTCACAAAAAAAACTTGTTTCATTGTCATTGAGCATCATTTCCACCACTATAGAAAGAAGCATCAATGAAGAAAACAAGTATATCTTAGTTGTTACCCATTTTAATTCGCGACGATACGTTCTGTACAATTGCATATTGGAGAAATCAGCCTTGTGTTGTTTCTACAGCAACTTCAGGGAAGAAGTAGATCTTCAGCTTCAGCAGATCCAAAATAGGAGGAGGATGCAGCAGGCAGTGTCCTCTATGTCCGAATCAAGGTGTACGTACCTTGGTCTTTCACAAAACGAAGAAAGAAAGTCTCAAAACGGTGGAAGCAATCATGTGTCTACTTGATGTTCCAAGTTGTGAAGATTTTTTTTTTGTAAAAAGAGAGCCAGTCTTTTGGTGTTAAGTTGATCCCTCAATGGTGTATAAACAGATGCCCAGGATAGTGTGAATCGGTGTAAGGAAATTGCTGTAAAAGCCGATAGTTTGAACGAGTGTAAGTAAGGTCATATTTTTATTTTCCTCCGAGTTCTTCTGCAAATGCCATATTGTTGCATATTCCATCTTCCCCCCAAGATGCTTGTTTTACAGTTTTCAGTGATTCCTACTTTATAAAATACGAAAAGGTGATGAAAAACAGAAGAGAGGACAAGAACATGACGATCGCCGGAACTACTATAAACCCTGCTTTCCATCCGGAGTGATCTTGAATATAAACGATAACGTGAATGCAATCAAAAAGTGATACAACACTTGTTTCTTTGGTCCAATTGATCTGCTCCAAAAGCTAAGGAACACGATCTAATCCCACCGGCTCCAATGGACGTTAGGCATTAGCACAAAGGAGAAGATCAGGATTGCATATTGTTATCCTGTTAATTTTATAGCTAGACATTTAATTTTTGTAATACATATTTACTAGTGATGAAGAAGAACCGTAAAATGTACCCGGTATTACACTGGTACCAGTATGTACTGTACCGGTGACAAAAATGGTACCATGTCTAGTCTGGTATTCAAAACTTGCTATCACCAAAATATTCCAGAAACCATGTCCGATGAAAGGAATGGGAAGTCCAAGTTTATGATCCATTGACCAATGCTGTAAATCCGGCTGAACGGAGCATTCACGAAGCAATAAGGCGTGCCGAGAGGTTTACATGGAGAACCAGTATTTTATTGGAAGTTGCCATTTTTGGGTGAAAGATCGATCAATGGATGCACAAACATGGTTCCAGTTGAGATTGCACTTATTGTGGCGAGTAAAATCAAAGCAGAAGAAAGGTTTTCTGTTTATGTTGTTATCCCAATGTGGCCAGAAGGAGTGCCAGAGAGCAAACCAGTTCAAGATACTCTGTTCGAACGCACAGGAAATCTGTTTTCGAAGTTCCATGTAAGTTGCAACATAAAATGAAAATTTTACATGGAAACGACGGAGTGTTTCAGAGTGTCTGAAAATCTTGTGGACACAACCCAATTTCTCAGAACACACCAATAATCTGTTTTAGGACGAAAATGACGAATGTTTCCTATCCATTTGTTTTTTGTTTTCAGAAACTCAAAAACAAAACAATTTCAAACACACCTCCACAACTGACACTCTGCTATGTTCATCGAATAGTTGAAATTAAGTACTACTACATGTTGATACTTGATAGAATCTGCAAATGTGAACCAGCGATCCATGGATGGGCAAAGAGACATTGAAATCACAATCAGATGACGCTATCAATTGCAAAATGACAAGCAAAGATTAGTCCCTGGGATATCCATGCCTACCGTATGTCACTATGGTATGAGACTATACCTCATACCATAGTGACATACGGTAGGTATGGAATGCTTCAGCTGAAGAATTGTTCCGAGAGCCTCATACCAGCCATCGAATGCATTCAAAGCATCCGCAGCATATAGGAGAGCAGATGTGGAAAATATACAGAGGAGAGGAAGTTATAGACGTGGAAGGTGTCCATTCCACGTCCATTTAGTTACTCACCCCTTCATTATAAACACTGATCTAGAGGATGATAGCTGTTATTTTCCAGATACAAGAAGTCTAGTCAACGGGAAGGTCTCTCTCAAAAGAAAATTTCTCTCATTCAGAGGTGAACGCCATGTTTTGGGGGATAGATTGTGCACAAATTTTGTCCTCGTTCTGGGCAGCGAGAACACAGAAAACTTTCATAGAGGAACCCGCACAGAGCAATAAGAAAAAAGGAACCCACTATTCAAATTTTGAGTTTTTTTCTTATTTTGTCCTTATTTAATTTTTTTCGGTGTTTGTTAGTTTGGCGCCTAACTTTGTGAATTATTGTTCTGTCTCTTCAAGACGAATATATCGGAGTAAAAAATTATGGTATCTACTCAAATATTTTTGAAAATATCTAAAGATAAAGCCCAAAAAATCTTGTCCAGACGAATTAAAAAAGTAAAAAATTACCAAATATTTTTTGAAATATCCAAGATAGAAGCCCAAAAAAATTGATTTTTTAAATCCCACAAGTATGTGAGAGATTGTGGATGGTGCTGTATTTGGATTAATGTGTACCAACACTTTTTTTTTACTGTTTAGTACCGGTGGATTTGTCATTTCATAAGATTTCTGTTTACATGAACGTTACAAAATTGTTGTCTAGAGTTGGTCATCGATCTACCTTTTTTTGCTTGTCTATTATAATTATCATTATGGGAAAGGCGGGAAAGCCAACCAATTGTAATTTGAGATTGTTGAAGTAAAACCAACTAAGGTTAGTATTTTTTTGCAAAAGTTTAGGACTTCCATTGATAACGAGGAGCTCACAATATTGGGCATATTTTTCCCGAGGGAGAAAAATAACCGAACAGGCGGATAGACAATCCAAAAACCTACACCTCCAAACCCATATATGCACATAAGAAGAGCAATAGTGCAACACTACACCTCAACTACTACATCTCACATAATCTAACTCACACATACCAACAACAAAAACGACACCCCAAACGGCTGGCCAGGATTCTTGCTAACATATAGTTATTTAATAATGACCAGGTAAAAGTGATACGGAATCACGAGGCGTTAGGTACTTTTAAATTGCTCAACCCAAAGCAAAATTAAAGGAATCGGAGCTTCTAAATACACTCCCAAAAATCCTCTATATACTAACATCAGGCGCAATTTCATATCATAATACGTAATAAGAAGGAAAGGTATTTAAAGAATATTTGAAGATGTTTCTAGAAGCCCTCATAGAAAATAAGCATGACAATTTGTCCGTCGATGTACATAATGGGCCCCATATGTCATATTGCACAAAAAATTGCCAACAGACTATAGTTTGGATCCTCTAGCCAAAAGTGCCTGTTTTCTTACATAGACTGGAATTTCAAATCGAGTGAAGAGATAATGTCAGGTCAAAAAAGACAATCAAAGCATAATCATCAATTGTTTTTCTTAGAGGTGACAAATTCAACTCATATTTTTTAAACCCGTTCAACCCGCCCACTTATAATCTAACCCAATCCGTCCATATTTTATAATGGGTTTATATGGGTTCAACCCATATAAACCCATTTTGATATGGGTTTAGATGGGTTAAAAATGGGTTCAATCTGAGTTGAAGGCTTGAAGCTAAAAGACCCACAACCTGTTATAAAACGTAAAAACAATGAAGGAAACGCAAAACAGGGAAGAAAAGGTCAAGCTAATTACAGAATTGCCATTGATATATGGAGTAAACGACAGTCACTCGTCCCTCTCCTCTTCTCTCTCTCTAGCTTTTATCAGGATCGTGTGCCACGTTTTTTTTTTTTTTAAAACAGAGTGTGCCACGGTTAGGAGTACCTTTTTTCTATTCCTATTTATTTATCCATTTCATTTTTCAAACCTTTTCATCCATTAAAAGAGCACATTAATTCCACATCCTTTTTCAAATTTGATAAAGAAAAACTGATAAAAGGAAAGAGAATGGTCAAGAAGGAGATCGTATGTTCCCCTGTTCGGCCAAATAAGTCAAATGACTTATTTTTTGTTATTATTTAATTTTTTTTGCATTTGTTAGTTTTTCATCAACTTTTCATGCATTATTGCTTTTTCATGACGAGAAAAATTTAAAAAGTAAAAAATCACGATCAAAAGCTAAATTTTTTGAATAAAGAAAAAAAATAAGTCAATAAGCCAATTTTTTCGTACTTTTTAGATTCCTCTTGCCGTGATGAAGCAATAATCTACAAAAAGTTGACAAAAAAGTAAAAAATGCGATTTTTTAATAAGGACAAAAATATGCCAAATGGCTTATTAGGCCAAACAAGCCCGAAATAGATGTGGACGTTTTTCATTTTCCATTTCAAATCAGAAAAATAAAAAAGGAAAGAAACAGAGGATCATGGGGTGGTGTACTTGGGGTTTCTATTTTGAACTGGGTTATTGTATTGTAGTATTCAGGCACCACGTGTCCAACTTGAATTGAGAAAGTGCTGACGTGAGAGAGGAGAGAAAGAGTTTCAATCCAAACGTCCAAAAGTTATACTTCCATGGCAAAAAGGATGAAAGGGAAATTTGCCAAATAGAAAAGGAGGAGGGAAAAAAAAAAAAAAAAGAGGAAAATGGGTCGGGTCGGGCGGGTTTGGGTTTGCCTTGACCCATATTTGACCCGACCCGTTTCAACCCGTTTACTATTTGACCCACCCATATTTGACCCGTGACCCGTTTCAACCCGCCTAGACCCTCCCATTTGCCACCTCTTCTTTTTCTTGCATATTTGTTTGTGCTACTGGAATTGTTAATGTAATTGGCGATTTCCGGATGTGACAAACCGTTTGAGTCTGTATTTATTCTTTTTCCATTTTGGGTTTGGGAGGTGATTTTATTTGGTCTAAATTAGATACTCCGCCCGTTGGTTCAAGAGTTGATCTCAAAGGCCGTGCTGTGCATCTTGCTTGGAAAGGTATATGCATCTCATGTTCATTTAGCTTAACATTTTCACATGCATCATTAAAGGTTTTCAATGTCTTAATCTTTTATGAAATATTATGTATGCACTAACCTTATATTATTGGCCTTGTTTATTTGAAGGGAAATTTTGCCTAAGGCCTTTTAAGTGCTTGCGCCTTAGTACATAGAGCCTAGGGGTGTCAAATGGGCGGGTTTGGGTCAAAATGGGCAAGTTATAAGTGGGTTGGGTCTTTAATGGGTCATTGACCCATTTAGACCCATTAATTATGAGTTCAATTATCCATACCCAATCCGACCCATTTATTTAAAATCAAACCCGACCCGCCCATTAACCCAATTACCCACCACCACCACAACGCCGCCGCCACACCACCACCACGCAGCAGCCGCCACCACCACCACCACACCACCCTCACCGCCGCCACCACCATCGCTGCCACCACCACCACAACGCCGCCACCATGCCACCCTCACTGCCGCCACCACTACCGCCGCCGCCGCCACGCCACCCCCACCACCATCGCCACCACCACCACCACCACCGCTGCCGCCGCCGCCACCATGGTGGTGGTGGAATATGTCAGGGGACAGGGGACTAAAAAATTTCTCAAAAACATGGGCACGGTTAGTAATCCTCTAGAAATCCTTAAAAATTTCCGATTAAATGCAAATGTGATTAGTCGTAAGAACTACCGGTGCTCCAACTCTGTTTATCATAGGAGTATGTCAGGTTCCGCAATCTTTGATAACCACATAATAGCAAGTGCCTAAGAAGCGTCGATCGCGTCTTTCCTTCTTAGTCATACACAATAAAAGTGTAGGACACGTTGCCGAAAGAGTGTTGAACACATGTCCGGATTAAGATTTTTATTTTTCGATAATGAACACGAAAAGAAGAGTATGAACACATGTCCGAGACTGTTCTAAAAGTGTCGACACCACACCTTTTTTGAGTGTCCGTGCTTTTCAGGTTGAAATGGGCAAAAACCCTCTAAATCTTGAGCCCTCCACTAAATCTTCTGCTTCTTTCATTTTAGTTTATCTTAATAAGCCGCTAAGGAGGTCGTGCAATTACTAGAGGAGATTGCATCCCCACAGTTAATTTACTCGCGATAAAAAGCCATTTGATGCCTAGATTTAAAACTGAACGGGTATAGAATTAGAATCAGCAGATAGGATCCCCTAAGGGATCCCGGATGGAGGGTGTGGTGCGGACTTGACGCCACATTTTAAAATGAATCTCGCGGGTCCTTTCCGGGTAAAACATACGGGTTAAAACAAAATCCCCCTTCTGCTTCCATTTCACTCGTTCAACCCAGAGAAGAGAGAGACTGAAGAAGATATCGAGGAGAAGAAGAAGAAGAAGAAGAAGAAGAAGAAGAAGAAAGAGAAGAAAGAGCAGCACTCCGGACGACGAACAACGACCGACGGTCTCTCTCTCCCTCTCTATGTTAGGGTTTTAGTTGTTTTCAATTTCTCCAGCCCTTCGAATTTTCGATTTCGTTTTGAGAAACCCAAAAAATTAGAGCTTCGATTGAGATCTGTGATAAACCATTCTTGCTAAAGTTATCAATTTTGCTAAAGTTATGGTTAGGGTTTTAGTTTTTTTCGATTTCACAACTGTTAGGGGAAACCCAAAAATTAGGGTTTCGTTTGAGATCAGTGATAAACCATTCTTGCTAAAGTAATCATTTTTTTTTTTTTATATTTTGTTTTGGGTTACGGTTCGAATCTGAATCTCTCGTTCGAATGTCTCGACTAACGATGCCCTGTGATTTCAAGTTTTCAACAAAATAGTCCATTGTTGCTGGGTTTTTTTATTAAGGAAGAGTAATAGTCCATTGTGGTTAATCACGTCCCTTTCCAGAGATGTCTTCTTCTACTTCCTCCCATTTCAATTGCATAAACAAAGGCCTTCCTTGCAAATGTGGGATACCAGCACCTATAAGAACTTCAAAAACAAAGACTAATCGGAGAAGAGAAGAAGATTCCTAGGTTGTATATGTTTTCTTTGTTATTTATATTTATTCCATGCATTTGTAACTGAGATGTTTTTTTTTTTGTTATGTAGGAACATAATGGATGTGATTTCTTCCATTGGATTGACCCCCAAAGAAACATGGAGGTGGAAGAAATTACAAGAACGAATCAAGCCTTGACCAAGGAGGTGGGAGAAATTACAAGAGAGAATCGAGTACTGACCAAAAGGAATGAGAAGCTTAGAAAAAAATTACAAGCTAACGTGCGTGACTACAAAATGAGGTGCTTGATTATGTTAGCTTTATGCATTATCGTGTGGTTCATCTACAATGATGTAACTTTTCCGAACATGAGGAACATGAAATACCCGCCTTAGTTGATTAGGTTGTGAATGTAATCCAACTTCTTCTTTTTGAACAATTTCTTGGTTAAGGTTGGATCTGAATGAAATTTGTTGGTGCTTGACTTTGGTGTTGGCAATTTTTTAGCTGATCTTAGGGGTATGATAAGAAGTTTTCTCAATAGACAGTTAGGAAGTTTTCGGTGAAAAAGTATTGCCCTCTCAAAGTTCCATTCTAGGTTTTTTACCCAATCCAGAAAGCAAACCATGAACTAAACAGATTTGTCACTTAAGAATCAATAAACAACAAAGCTAGAATGTGAGCCTATTGAGGAATAGGAGGATCAAGAGCAACCGAAGTTGTGACCAAAAGTTTCAACCTTTTTACAAAGATTTAATTTCACACATGGTTTGGGGCCCTTATTAAATATGCAAAAGTAGTTTAGGCCCGCACTTATTTAAGTTCAACACTGCCATGACCTCAAATGGTATGTGGATATGAAGTACTTACTATAAAGTAAACATTAATTCATTCCAAGAAAGTTTGGGAAGAAAGAAACCGATTCGGGTAATTCGAATGTGTCACAGTGTTTGGAAGATGCCTCGATCAATTGCATGGGAGCTCAGAAGTTAAAATGTCCTTCAATTTTAAGATCTTGATATTTCACAAGTGATATTCAAGATAACAGTAAAATAGATTATAAGCATTCACGCCTCAACTTGTAGAAACTCACATTTCCTAGATCAGAATCCCGAATTCATTGTTAGAATCCTCTCTTGGGTGAATTTAATACAGAAACCAATAAACTTGATCATTGACGTTTTTTCTTTTGATCTGCGATCATTGACGTTGATCAAGTAAAACAAGTTGGAAAAAGCACAATGTTCTAAACATTATTTGTAGTCAGTACAGCACCCCCACATACTCCAAACTAGTACCAGATCCCCTGTTTTCAACACTATGACTAAAAAATAGATCCAATAGCCAATTGAACCAGTAACATCCAGAGCCACTTCCGTAACAGCATGAACAGCAACGAATCTGTGAATAAAAGACTAATTAGTCCGGAACACCTTAGACAGTAAAATCACAAGCTAATAAGTAAGTTCTTCCTAACATGCATAGTGTAAGAAGCTAAACAGACAAAACCTCAAAAGTACTTGAATTACAAACACTTGCATGTTCAGAGGTTTCGGACATCGTCATCATCCGACACTCGATGATGAGATTTCAACAAATGCACCTTCCCCTAACCGGTTTTTTACGACTGATAGTTTTGCACCACCAAAAGACAAAACAATAACTATACCATAGTTTGGTAAAAACACTGTTTTTCTACAATAGAGAGATACCTTGGTGGTGGTGGTCGAAAGAAGGGGATTGGATTGACGCTGACATTATCTTCTTATACCATTTCTGGCCACAGAACAACAACAGCAGGCACCAATGGCTAGTCTTCAACAGAATCAAGGAATCATTCTATAGTTTTTTGGATGCATTACGTTTATGACAACAAAGAAATGGAACTGAATACTCCTAATGATTTATAAATTGCAATGAATGCATTACGTTTGTGTGCAGTGGATTTATTGAAATGATTGAGCTAGTATTTAAATTACTGGTAGTAGCTTACAAGGATACTACAAAAATACTGTGGATTAACTGATTGCATGTTTGATCCAGGAGAAAACAAAAACTATCGATCTCAGCCCAAATATCGAGTTACAGAAATTCGAGTTACAGCCCAACTATCAATCTTAGCCTAAGTCATAGATTCGAGTTATAGAAAAGAAAGAAAAAAAACCCTAATCGACCATGTGTTCAAGAAAAAAAAAAACAGATTCGAACCTGAAATCGAAAAAAACTAAAATCCTAACCCTAACTTTAGCAAGAATGGTTTATCACAGATCTCAATCGAAGCCCTAATTTTTGGGTTTCTCAAAACGAAATCGAAAATTCAAAGGGCTGGAGAAAGAAAAATTAAACCCTATTTTGGGGAAGGAAGGAAGGCTGTTCCGGAGGCCTGCTCTTTCTTTTTTTCTTTTTTTCCAACCTCCAATTTCCCTTGGGTTGACGCTGAAATAACCAAAGGGGGGTTTTGTTTAACGTATGTTTACGGAAACCCCCCAGTTCAAAACGAGCCGTTGGATTAAACCAAGGGCTGTGGCGTCAAGCCGACCAGCCTTTGGATTTCCCTTAAGGGTTAACTAAAACCAATTTGGCAATTTAATGGTAGGTTAGAATTTTTAACCAAGGTGCTTTATTTCAGTGGGCCAAAGCTAAACTTCCCCTTAGTCAGCCCAGTTGGAGTGGGGTGAGGGGTGTGGCGGCGGGGCGGCGGTGGGTTTCGGGGGTGGGGGGGCCGGCCGGGCCTGTGCTTGAGGGGGGGTTGGGGGGGTGTTTGTTTGGGTTGTTGTGTAAGCCCTTTTTCGGGGGGTTTGAGGGGCCCCATGGAAAGGGTATTCAATTCATAAAATTTTAAATTTAAATTTTTCATGGGTTCTTTCAAGCCAATTGGGTAAAAAATTAAATTTACCCAATTTTGAAAAACCAAAAGTTAAAGAAAAATTCTTTCCAAACAATAAAAATTTTTTATTTTTAATTTTTAAATTTCCAAATAAAAGGCCAAAAAGGCCTTTTTGACTAACCATTGAAAGTTTAAGGTGCCTTAATGGGTTAAGGTTTCCCTTTTTTTTTTTTTTTTTTTCTGTTGTAGTACTGGTGGATTTGTCATCTCATAAGATTTCTGTTCACATGAACGTTACAAAATAGTTGTCTAGAGTTGGTCATCGATCTTTTTTGCCTGTCTATTATAATTATCATTATGGGAAAGGCGGGAAAGCCAACCAATTGTAATTTGAGATTGTTGAAGTAAAACCAAGGTTAGTTTTTCTTTTTTCAAAAGTTTAGGACTTCCATCGATAACGAAGAACTCACAATATAGGGCATATTTTTATTATATAGGGAGAAAATAGCCGAACAGACAGGTAGACAATCCAAAGACCTATACCTCTACACCCCATACACGCACATAAGAAGAGCGGCAGTGCAACACTACACACCAACTACTACATCTCACATAATCCAACTCACACACACCAACACTAAAAACAACATCCAACCGTTGGTCTAAATTCTTGCTAACATATAGTTATTTAATATTGATCAGGTAAAAGTGATACGGAATCACGAGGCGTTAGGTAATTTTAAATTGCTCAGCACAAAGCAAAATTAAAGGAATGGGTGCTTCTAAATACACCTCCAAAAATCCTCATACTAACATCAGGTGCAATTTCATAATACGGAGTAATAAAAAGGAGTAGTATTTAAAGAACATTTGAAGATATTTCTAGAAGCCCTTATAGAAAATAAACATGACAATTTCTCCCTCGATGTACATAATGGGCCCCACATGTCATATTGCACAAAAAATTGCCAACAGATTAATTTGGATCCTCTAGCCGCAAAAGTGCCTATTTTCTTACACAGTCTTGGAATTTCACATTGAGTGAGGAGAGAATGTCAGGTCAAAAAAGACGATCAAATTAAGCATTATCATTAATTGTTTTTCTCTTCTTTTTCTTGCATATTTGTTTGTGCTACCGGGATGCCATTACTTGTGTTGTCACCGTAGAAATTAGAAAGTTAGATAAATAATCTGGATAAAGAGTTTGAAAATAGATCCACCTAGTGAATCCCAAATAGATGAGAAACAGAGTTTAGATTCCTATTCAATGACCTTTTCTTGTTGCAAGACATGAAAATACATGATGGCATGCGGCAGGAAAAGAGCACGGTTGAGGTGGAGATTTTGGGGACAAATATTTCGGTCCCCTGTATATTTATGTACACGGGGGTGCTCACCTCCCACGAAATCCAGTCTTCCACCATTAGTCTCACTCTCCGCTATCTAGAATTTGCAAGGAAGAACAAAAATTTTTAGAGGTAAGATCTTTCTCTCTGTTTCATCCTTTTGTTTTCTGTCTTTTGTAAATCTATGAAGTTCTATTACCTTCAACTCTAATTTCAGCTTTTTCATCAACTATAAATGGTTTTGATTCTGACGCAGTTGAATTGTTTGGTGGATGAATAGATGGAACGTTTTGGTGATCTAGAAGAGCAAACCTCCATTACCATTGACAAAAACGAAATCCCACTTTCCGATTCGGAAGATTGTTCATTTTCTTGTTCCGTTTTTGAAGAATTTGGGATTTTTAAAAGCAATGGATTGACTAGAATAGAAGCCAAAAATGCTTCGTTCGTCGATATATCAAATAAGATCACCCCAAGCGTAGGGTATAATCGTCCAATTGAAGCATAATAATCTGGAAGACCGGGATCGTACCCACGGGAATAATTATACGGCTTTGCTGGATTTGTAGATTCAAGTAAGGGTTTTCGGCCTTTAGGCAGCCAACTTTGTTTTGCTTTAAGCGGTGGAAATTAAAACGGCTAAATTAAAAGCGAATAAACTAGGATAAAAAGCAGGCTAGGTCTAGGAATTATTAACACCCACGACTCGAGTTAAATTACATTTCTCACCCAATTACGCGGTTTAAGATACTCAATTAAGGTTCCTAACCCGGAAGATAGAATGGTTCGATTACCAAGCTAGCTCTAGAATTCATTTGGCAAACATCTCGAGCAATAGAGCTCCAAGCATCATGTGTGGTGAGTAGGAGTAAATGCTATGAAATCATCAATGGACGCATTGTTCACAGTAGTGGAAAGGACAAAAAAGTTGCGGCTGTCCATAAGATTCCATGGTCCGGTCCCAATGGATGGTTGGAAGCTTTTCGTGTTTCTTCTGCTGAAATGGTGAATAAATGTGTGTGTGGTGGTGGTGGTTTTTGTGTGTGTGTGTGTGTGTGTGTGTGTGTGTGTGTGTGGGGGGGGGGGGGGGGGGGGGGGGGGGGGGGGGGTGTAAAGATTGTAAAGCATGCGTGTATGGTGGATCAAGTGATGAAATCTATGAAATTATATCCCATGGATTACAAAGCTGTAGACAATCAGACAATGGCGAGGATGGTTTAGGGTGCATTTGTATCTTCTGGAGTTTGTTATAGATGGGTAAGCATGAAACCACTACCATTTTTCATTTTCGGTTGACTACAACTCTAGTTATTTAATTTGAAGCTCCAATGGGCAATAAAGAACCTGGTTGGTCACTTTGTTGGAAAGAGGAGGATTATTTGGGTGTTTGTGCTGGAAGAATTTTTTTGTTTTTTTCAGGAGAGTGAAGAGTGCTTGAGCCTAGAGTGAGAAAATAAGCACTTTTTATTACACTTGAACACAGATTTTTTGGCTTAATACAAAATGACTGGAACTCATCCTTATTTATACTACCCATGAAAGATTCTAGATTTTTCTTTACAGGATAATATCTACGTAAGTTCTAAATTTTACACATATGAGAAATGGAGTACTTACAACAAATATCTAAGATATTTCTTAAGGTTTTTCTAGACATCTTCTAGAATCTAGATATTCTATTACTTCTAAAAAATACATATATATCTCTTTTCAAAATATTTTCTATTTTTGGTCAAAATACTAAATTAAGTTTATGTTCCAACAGTCAGCAACTCCAAACATGGGAGGAAACCAAAATCTAGCTCTTAGTCTTCCTCTTCCGCTAGCAAAAACACCCTATTATTTTTGTGTCTTCCCACCCGATAAGAGATCTCGTAGAGGAGTCCCGGGCTAGAGGAAGGATCAGTGATTGTTGCCTGTTCAACACCGGGTTGGCCATCTGGAAAGGGCTTCGCCTACTCGTTTGAGTAGTCGATCCATACTGTTGAAGCACTCATTCCAAGCACCTAAATGCAAAATCAAATTGTGAGATAAAGAAACCTTACAAAAAAAATTAAAAAAAATGAACACTCTTCACAACGAAAATAGGGAAAAACATAAGATTGGAGCCTGGTTTTCGCCGGTGTGCAACTCGTGAACATAGGTATGGTGCCGTCTTAGTGACAGTGCAACAAAGATCTCCACAATCCCTCTCGATAATAAAAAAACAACCACCCACAAGATTTACGCAGAGAAGAGTGGTGACAAGAAAATAATACTCTAGAACCAAGAAATACAATGAGAGAGTAAAAGTACAATATTTGAGTGTGTGTAAGTGTTTGCGTGTTGTTATAGAATCATTAATATACTACTATTTTTTAGTATTTACGAAACAAAAAAAGATTAACATTGCTGCTGAGTTTCCTTATTTTATTTTGCATTGTATTCAAGTATAGAAAACGGTTGATTGATCGTGTCACTTTCTCTGTACTTTTTACAATTTTTTCCCCCTGCTATTCGAGTTTGATAAATACAAATTTGAGTAAGGATTTGGTTCAAATTAAATTTGGGGAGAAATTTGAGTAAAAACTCAAATTTGGTATGAGTTTGAGTAAGAAGTGGAGTGATGGTTTGAGTGATTTTTACTCAAATTTGAATAGGGAAATGCTACAATACACACCTCTTATTTGGGTGTATATCATATGCACCCTCATTGAAACACACTAAAATGTTATAATTCTCAAAATGTTATGAATCTATTGCTAAAAAGTTACGAATCATATTGATAAAAAGTTACGAATTTTTAGAATAAAAGTTACGATACGAAATAAAATTTTATGAATGACCGATCCTACAAGTAATTTTTTATGAGGTGACACAATATGAACCACACAATAGGTGCATATGCTATACACCTTATAGGGGTGTGTATTGAAGACTTTCCCATTTGAATAAAGAGAGCATCTCCACGCCTTGACCCATTTTAAGACCCAAATTTAAAATTGGGTCAAACCCACAAAAAACCTCTCCAATCTTTTACCCAAATCCTTCCCCATTTTGGGTTTACCTATTATTCCCCATTTTATTATTCCAATCTTTTGCCCAAATTTGGGACAACCCAAGTCTCTCCCCATTTTTCTCCCCAATATTCCAACGGCTCTCTCTCTCTCTCTCTCTCTCTCTTCAACACCTCTTTCCATGCAATTCTGAGAGCAGATCAAGAACCATAAATTGATTGCTGATGCAGCTCTTCTCATCTCTCTCTCTCTCTCTCTCTCTCTCTCTCTCAACCAATGTACAGTTGTGAGTTTCCAATTTGATCAATGGATGAGTATGAATTCTTGAGGATTCTATGAGTCTAGAACAAACTCATTGAGTAGAAATTGAAAAATGGGAGGCAAATAAAATAGGAGATGTTGGGAAAAAAACAGAGGAAAACAAAAATGGAGGAAAATACTCTTGAAAGCTTGAAAAAAAATATATTTGGGTAAGGAATTATTATGTCATTAGAGTGAGCCTGACCCAAAATGTGTTTTTATCCAAAATTTAATCCAAATTTAAGTAAAAATTTAGGACAATGTTGGAGATGCTCTTAGTACTCGTGTGTGTTAATTTCTCTTGCATCTTTTCAGTAACCCGATTGTTCTTCGACTGTTGGGAAATGTGGTACAAACTATTGGGGTTGTTTCCTAGCTTGAAGGTTAAAATCCGATGTTGTTGGATGTCAATTGTCAATTGAGGACCGAGGGATCCTGTAGGGCGAGGCACCTTACAGGAGTTTAAGTGCAAATTTGGGCCATCCATTTCGGTAATAGACAGTTCAGATTTTAATTCCAATAATGGACGGCTCTGATCAGTAAGAGCTCGAATTAAATTTGAGTGGGGGGTTGGGAATTGATTTTCCCACTTTTTTATATCTACACTTCGTTTTTTTATTTTTTTAGTGAAAAAATATTTACACTTTCAACACTAAACTAAAAAATAATAAAAATTAAAGGAGTGTGGATATCGAAAAAGGGAATGTGAATTTCACTTACCTTGTTGAATAAACTAAAAAGAAAATATCTATGGTGCAACATTCCATCGCTTCGCCTAGCAGTACCCTGTTGAATAAACTAATAAGAAAATATCTATGGTGCAACATTCCACCACTTCGCCTAGCAGTACCGGCGCTTGTATTGCTCTCCCACAGCCGCGTTTACGCGGTTTAGGCTACTCCCATTTCGCTCGCCGCTACTATAGGAATTGCTTTTGGCTTCTTTTCGTCTGGCTACTAAGATGTTTCAATTCGTTAAGTTGTCTATAGTCTGCCCATGGATTCAACAGTAGTTCAAAAAGTTGACCTAATCTATTTAAGCATATAAGAATTTTGTCTGAACATTACTTCTATAGGGTTGAATAGAAATTCGATTGACCATTTGTGAAAGTTTACTCAGTATATAAAATGGAGAACACTCATAGTCCCCAATGGATGATTGTATAGGTAGGGAGGACGGGAGGCAAGCCTAAGCTTCTTTTTTTTCCTGGTAACTAGGAGGCAAACCTAACCTTTAGTAATTACAAAGTGCCTGCTTTCAGAAAGTTTTACCACGAAAATAAAATGGATAACACACATATTAACGAAATTGTATTTTGTTTGTCTACTACAAGGGCGAGGTGTCTTGAAAGAGTAACCGGATCTTGATGCTAGTTCAAGGAAAATACAAGTTCTACTCACTCCATATTACCGGCCCGCATCTGGTTTAGAACGGCCAAAACCTGGTGTCCGTTCCTTTCCGAGCTCTGTATGTTTCCGCTCCCTTTGGGTCCTTATCGGCATATGATTACTGGAGTTTGTTGTTTCCCCATGTGGGTTTTCTTTTTCTCCGGTTTGATGCTGCTTAGGGTTCTTTTAATCTTTGTAATTTGTTTTCAAAGATTAATAAATTTTTTCGCCTTTCAAAAAAAAAAAAGTTGAAGTTCAACAACTCCGAAGAATGTCTACTCTAAATTCTAATGCCTAGCTCTTGCAGAGAATGTTTTTATGTCTTTGTCAAGGATGTCGTCAACGCCGTTACGGTTGAAAAAATAGACCAAGTGCGGCGATGTACCCATGGCATTGCTCAATAACTCAAACCTGAGTTTGGGTAGTGAAGTACCCCACCCCATGTCCAGTTACAGATAATGTGCCTAACAAACTCACAAGTTTTGAGTTTCTTATGACTTTTTTTTAGGGAATTGATTTTCACGTCCAAGTGTACTCTATTTTTTGTTTTATAGTGATATAAAATTACATGACTATCCTTTTAATGTAAAGGAAAAAATATATGAAAGGTAGTTTTATAGTAATTATACGGAAATAAAGACAAAAAATAGAGTGCACTTGGACAAAATAAAAGTGTGAAAATCAATTTAATTGCCAATAGTAGGCATAATTGTGAATCATTAATGTCATTTACCTTAACTTTGGTGTGGACCCGTTGGAATCCGGTGGAGGATTTTATTCGGTGGAGGATTTTAGGAGCTTTCTAGGTGGAATCCGTAAGTTGAAACACTAAGTTTGGCTTGAGGCGTTGTCTCATCCAACTTTCGGTTGGATGCTCTTTCTTGTTTTTCTATGTTGTGTGGTGTAAAGTGTTCACTCACTCTTGTTTTCCCCTCGATGTACCCCTTTCGAGCTAATAAAATCTTTCGTTTGCCGAGCAAGAAAAAAAAAAAACTTTGGTGTGGACCCAGATACCAAATTAGTGTCAAGGATTCGTTGTTTAATCACTTCTTTTCGTCAATTCATTTTGGGGAAAAATAGCAAATGCTAATAACTATTTTTCAAGCATAAATAAATTCATATTTATATATAAATGGGAATTACACACCTTATAGGTGCAAAATTAATGTGTGGAGTTTTTTTTTTTTTCAATCGATACAAGAAGATCATTTTTACATCAAATATGAAGTACATATTACAAACCCACGACACTACATCAATTTTGAGAGTTTACAAGACAATCAAACTCAACAACTCAACCAATATAGGGTAGAAACAAAGAAAGAAAGGAAAAGTTCTCTAAGGGAAGAACACTCACACGCTAGGAAGACTCGAAAAGGTCCTGGCCAAATGAGCTAGCCCAAATTGGTTAACGTGTGAAGTTTGTCATATCTATTTGCTTCTGTTTATTACACAATTCTCGTTTGGGGAAAGCTACTAAAAGCTACAGTAGATTGCAATCCTACAGAGCCATTAATTCAATTTCAAATTGGTCAACCGAATTCATTTTAGAAAATTTAGCAAATGCAAATAAATATTTCTCATGTACAGGTGGATTCATATATATCCCCGCGTCTTACTCGCATTGGATGTTAAGAAAATGCTGACTTGAGTTAGCCCCGCATATTTTTAAGGGAGATTAACAAATGCGAATAATTTTTTTTCCAAATACAAGTGGATTTGGATATTTTTTGGACATTAAAAGTTAATTTCTCGAGTCGGCATTATCTGTTTATCATCACTATCATTTGGTGGAACCAAACAAATAACGATTCAATATTATCCACGTAAAGATGATGTGTAATCCTACAGAGCCATTAATAGAATTTCAAATTGCTCAAACCAAATTCATTTTAGGAAATTTAGCAATTGCAAAATAAATATTTCTCATGTACAGATGCATTTGTAGATATCCCCGAGTCTTACTTGCATGAACGTTGAAAAAAGGTTATCACAAGTTAGCCCCATGTATTTTTAAGGGAAATTAACAAATGCTATAAGTATTTTTCTAAATACATGTGGATTTGGACATTTTTTGGATATTAAAAGTTAATTTCTCGAGTTGCATTATCAGTTTGTTATCACTATCATTTGGTGGAACCAAACAAATAAAGATTCAATATTATCCACGTAAAGATGATGTGTAATGCTACAAAGCCATTAATACAATTTCAAATTTCTCAACCTAAATTCATTTTAGGAAATTTAGCAAATGTAAATAAATATTTCTCATGTACAGGTGGATTCATATATACACCTAAGTCTTACTCACATGGACGTTAAAAAATTGTTGTCTCGAGTTAGCTCCACATATTTTAAAGGAAGATTAACGAATTAATATCTTTCCAAATACAGGTAGATTGTCTCTATTCTATAATTACCATTTGGGAATTGATTTTCACACTTCCCTTTGTTATATCCACACTCATTTTTTTGTCTTTTAGCAAAAAAAATACATACACTTTCAACACTAAAAAACAAAAAAGAGGGAGGGTGGATATCAAAAAAAGAATGGTGCTTCTAAATTAAATACACCTCCAAAAAATTCTCTCTACACTAACATTGAGCGCATTTTTCGCAATAACCAAACCAAACCAAACTGAGCCTTACGTTCCAATCACTTGGGGTCGGCTACATAAATCCGTTTCCTCCATTGAGTGTATTTTTCGTAATACGTGATAAAAAGGAATGAGTGTTTAAAGTACATTTGAAGATTTTTCTAGAAGCTCTTACGGAAAATAATTGTGATGATTTTTCTATCGTAAAATTAATATTATGGGCCCCACAAGTCGTATTGCACTAAAAATTACCAAAATACCAGTTTGGAACCTCTAGCCGCAAAAGTATAAATAGCCCGTTTTCTTTCACAGTCTTGGAATTTTCACGTCGAGTGAAGAGAGAATGTCAGGTCATAAAAGACGATAAAAGCATTATCATCAATTGTATTTCTCTTCTTTTTCTTGCATATTTGTTTGTGACTCCGCAAAGCCATTACTTGTGTTGTCACCATAGAAACTAGAAAGCTAGATAAAATGATCAGGACAAAGAGTTTGAATATAGATTCACGTAGCGGACCCCAAATACAAACGGCATGCGGCGGGGAAAGAGCACGGTGGGGGTGGGGTTCTGTCACCAGAATATATATGTCTACTGGGGTACTCAACATCCACAAGAACCAATCAGCCAACTCCATCTGTCTCGCTCTCTGCTCTCTAGAATTTGCAAGGAAGAAGAAGGATTTTCTCTGCTCTCTAGAATTCGCAAGGAAGAAGAAGGATTTTCAAAGGTGAGGCCTTTTCTCTCTTTTTCATCTTTTTGTTTTTCTGTCTTTTGTATATCTAGTCCAAGTTCTATTACCTATACTCTCATTTCAACTTTTTCATCAAACTTCAAATGGTGTTGAATTCTGACCCGATTGAACTGTTTGTTGGATGAATACGTAGATGGAGCATTTTGGTGATCAACAAGAGCAAGTCTCCATTACCATTGACCCAAATGAAATCCCAATTTCAGATTCCGAAGATGATTCATTTTTCTCTTCGGTTTTCGAGGAATTTGGGATTTTCAAGGGCAATGGATTGACCAGAGTAGAAAAAGGAAACACATGTTACAAAGTCATCAATGGATGCATTGCTCAGGGTATGGGAATTGACACAAATGTTGCAGCCGTCCATAAAATCCCGTGGTCTGGTCCCAACGGGAGGTTGGAAGCTTTCCGCATTTCCTCGACTGAGATGGAGGAGAAATGTGGAGGGAACGGAAACGTAAAGCATGCTTGGTATGGAGGATCAAGGGATGAAATTTGTCGAGTTATATCCCATGGATTCAAAAGATGTAGACAATCAGACAACGGTGAGGATGGTTTTGGGGTACATTTGTATCCTCTCGAGCTCGTCATGGATGGGTAAGCATGAAACCACCACTGTTTTCCATTTCCAGTTGACTACAACACTAGTTATTGAATTTGGACAAAATCAACTTTTAACTCTTCTTTTTTCTTTTTCCTCCTTCCAGTGCTTGTTTTTTTTTTTTGGTAAACCCTTCCGGTGCTTGTTTGATTTTAACTGAACATTTTTCTTGTCAGATTATACAGAGATCAGCCAAAATTAGTACTGACAGTCGGAAAAAAGTACAATTTTTGTGTGTGTATGCAATCACCTTTTTGTTAGCTTTGCTGCTTTGGTCACAAAAATTCAACTTTTGAGATTTTTCACGTGAAAGACAGATCGGCGATCCCAAAAGATTCGACCGAATTCTGAAATGTCTAACACAGAAAGTGATATGTAAATCAAATGTAATTATCCATTTTCTCACTTTTTTTTCCCACTTGGGGCATAATTTATTCCCCACGGCTTGATTATTTTCTTTCTCAATACTGTGCAGGTTATTGACATCAATTGAGGATGATTATGGGCTCCGGCATCTATTTTTGTGTAATGTTGTAGTGGGTAGAATGGAAGTAGTTCGGCCTGGTTCGAAACAATTCAAACCAAGTTCGGATGAATTCGATTCTGGAGTTGATAATCTACCACGACCAACAAGGATCATAATTTGGGAAGAGTACATGAACTCTCGCATTTTTCCCAGTTATGTAGTCAGTTTCAGGGCGCTCAATGTCCGAGGTAAAAGGGCCAAATTAGTGTTTTTTTTTTCATTATATATCATTGTTATGTAGATTTGTTTTTGTTGATAAAAAATTACGTAAATTCGTTTGGGATTTCCTATTGTGTGTTTTCAAGCTTCATTCATTTGGATTTTGATGGTATTTGACAAGGTTTCGGAAGGGATCGAACACCTATATACAAGCCCACTACACAATGTGTAGAATTTTCTGTTCTGATTCCCAAGCTGGCAAACGTCTTACCTCCTTTAAAAATGACGTTGATCCGTAAATATCAAAGCGAGTTCCGGGTAAGTTTACCTTTTCTCTCTTTCCCTTAAGTAATTTTTTTCTTGTTCACCCTGTTTGGAAATTGTAGTATGAGCAACTTTGCTCGTCTAACTCGGCTTTCTTTTGTTTTTCATTTATGTTACATATGTAACCGAAAAAAGAGATCATAAGAAATTGATTGTGATGTGCTTACAGAAAAAAAAGATCTCACGAGCCCAATTGATCCTTAGATTGAGGCAACTAGCTGGAGACGAACTATTAAATGATGTGATCAAATCGAGGGAGTCCGATGGTACTGGTGCTGCATAACATGAGGGATGTAAGAGCTTGCCTTAGCTCTTGGTCTGTGACAAAAATTTCTGCTGACTGGTTGAGGATTAGGCAGGAGTGGAATGTAAAGTTTTTTTACCTGTAAGAATTTAGAGTACTGCAGTTGTGAAGATGTTTGTTTGTTAAAAAAGAGAGAGCCAGTCTATTGTTATTAAGTTGATCCCTCAATTATGTATAAACAGATGCCCAAGATATATAGTGCAAATCGGTGTAAGAAAAGCTGTAAAAGCCTATAGTTTGAACGAGTGTAAGTAATTAAGGTCACATTATTTCCTCTTGAGTTGTTGTATGTTCCATCTTCCTCCAAGATGCTTGTTTTACAGTTTTCAGTGATTCTAGTTACTTTTTAGGAAAATTTTAAATTGGTCAAGGTGGAGAAAAATGGTATCAAATCAAGGAAAAACTTTTTGAGTACATGTTATCGGTTTTCACCAATCGGACGGTCAAGTGGTTTTTCTAGCTCCAACTTATAATTTGGGGTTTCCCCTACTTTCTATTGTGAATCAGACGTTTACTGTGTGTTTTTGTGCGTGTGCATATTTACTTGCCAAGGCAAAGGGAGCAACATAGCTCACTTATTGAAACGACGAGAGCCACTATTTGTTGCAACCAACTTTTTTCCGTTTCCCGTTAATCGTTGTAACTTCGGTTCTCTGATTAATAAAATTTTCTTTGCCGATAAAAAAAACTTCAACAATGCTACTCACACAACGATCCAAACACAACTTCTCACATGCATGTGGGGCCCACACATAGGAGTGTGTGTGGAGCCCACATGTATGTGAGAGGTTATATTTGGTGTTGTGTTTGAATTGTTGTGTGAGTATCATTTTTGAAAAAACTTTAAGCCTAAAGAAATATATCTTGGAACCTTTCGCGGACCTACTGATGGGAAACAAAGACAATGGGGCAAATTTCACTTACCACCCCTGAGGTTTCTGACACGAACAGAAACCTCTCCTGAGGTTTCTGAAATGACACTGCCCTCCCCTCCTTTATCTGACAATACCAAGGGACCCCCTCTCTGTTAATTGCATGTTAGAAAACAGATGGAAAAGATTATTTTTCTCTCCACCCACTACTAAAACTAAACTAAACTAAACTCCCAACCAAACAAAACCATGCTATTGTACTATACTTTCTACAATACCTATACTACCCTCACCAGACTCTTTACCCTTCTTATTTATAAAATATAAAATACAAACATCACTACACTTTGTACCCGTTTCATTTTGAAATTTTGCCCTTATTTAAAAGGATTCAAATTTGTTAATTTTCTATCAAATTTTTGTGAATTATTGGTTCGTCTCGATAAGAGGAATTGAAAAAGTAAAAAATTAAGACTTTTACCAAATATTTTGAGAAATTCAATATTTTGGGTAAAAATAATAATTTTGTACTCTTTTAATTCCTCTTGTTGAGATAAGCCAATAATCCACAAAAATTTAATGCAAAACTTGCAAATACGAAAAAATTCAAATATGAACAAAAATCAAAAAGTCTAAAAATCCCACAAACAAACCCCGTAAAAATCAAAAAGCCTAAAAATCCCACCAACAAGCCGTACCCTCCATTGCCAATAGTTTATTTTTTAGTTTTTATGGGATTTGTTTGTGAAATTTTTAGGCTTTTTAGTTTTTGTTCATATTCGAATTTTTTTTATACGGACTTGTTTGTGATATTTTTATGCTTTTTTATTTTTGTCCATATTTGAATTTTTTTCGTATTTGCTAGTTTTGTGTTAATTTTTGTGGATCATTGGTTTATCTCAACGAGAGGAATCAAATGAATATAAAATTATTACTTTTATCCAAAATATTGAATTTCTCAAAATATTTGGTAAAAATCTTAATTTTTTACTTTTTCAATTCCTCTTATCGAGACGAACTAATAATTCAAAAAAGTTTGATAGAAAATTAACAAATGTGAAACCTTTTAAATAAGAACAAAATCTCAAAGTGAAACGGGTACAAAGTGTAGTGATTTTTGTATTTTATATTTTATAAATAAGAGGGGTAAAGAGTCCGGTAAAAGTAGTATAGGTATTATAAAAAATATAGTACTCCCTCCGTCCCTTTTTAAGTGTCCTGCTTCGTAATTCCAACTTATTAAAAAGAAATCATCATTATACCTTTCACATCAACTTTTTTCTCCACTTTTCCTACTTACCCATCATCATTACACTTTTACTCACTAACTTTTCAAAATGGAATCTACTTTTAGGGACAAAATAGACAATACACCAACTTTTACCCACTAACTTTATAAAATGGATACTTATTAAGGGACAGCCAAAATGGAATACCGGACTATAAAAAAGGGACGGATGGAGTACAATGACATCGATTTTGTTTGGTTGGGAGTTTAGTTTAGTTTTAGTTGTGGGTGGAGAGAGAAATAATCTTTTCCATCCGTTTTCTAAAGTGCAATTAATGGAGAGGGGGGTCTCTTGGTATTTTCAGGTAAAGGAGGGGAGGGCAATGTTATTTCAGAAACCTCAGGGGAGGTTTCTCTTCGTGTCAGAAACCTCAGGGGAGGTCAGTGAAATTTGCCCAAAACAATGGCATCCCTTTTTATGATTTTTACTTCTTGGTTAGCAATCTGCAGTACTCACCATTTAATTAAGCAAAATATGTATAGTCCGAATCCCATATGCGATTGCGTTAGACTCAATGTTCGTGCGCCAATACGCTTAAAGAAACAAAACTGATGCATCAGTAATCTGTGATGAATTGTGAAGTGCGATGCGGATTGCACATTAAGGTCATGGACAACGGGCCTTATAAAGAATCGTCACGCCCATGAAAAATGGGATGTCAACAAGGGAAAAAATCAACAGTTAATTTTGTGGGAAACAAAGTTCATCTTCAATGCAAGTTATGCAACTGAACTCCTTAAAAAACTGACCCAACTCATGGAAAAGCTACTTACATGATACTGCTCTACCATTCCTTGCTTTTGTTTAAAGGTTCATATTAACGTCGACCAGTGACAAATTTAGAAATTTAGTAGAAATGATGTAATTATTAGTCATGTCCCGAAAATATTTTCCCACAATCAAGTCCTATGTTATTCTCATCTTGTTTTAACACGCAATCTACACATTAATGAATTAAAATAAATCAATTGATTTTCACACCCCCTTTTGACCCCTTTTGTCCAAGTGCACTCCATTTGTTGTTTTGTAGTGATGTAAAATTATATTACTACTCTTTTTATGTGTGAAGAAAAAAATGTATGAAAGGTAGTTTTATAATTATACATAAACAAAGACAAAAAAAAATTAAAGTGCACTTGGACAAAATGGGGGCGTGAAAATCAATTTCTTTTTTAATTGCCGCGTAATTGTGAATCATTAATGTCATTTACCTTTTGACAAAAAAATGTCATTTACCTTAACTTTGGTGTGGACCCAGATACCAAATTAGTGTCAAGGATTCGTTGTTCTTTATTTTTTTTTTTGCCATTCATTAGACCTAATCTACTATATCCTAGGGAATTTGGGGAGGGGGATGAGTGTTTATAGAAATCAAACCCTATCCATGTGCAAGCGAGTATAAGAGAGACACCAACTACACTCCAGTCCACTGGCTAAGAATTCGTTGTTTAATCATTTCTTTCCGTCAATTCATTTTGGGGAAAAATAGCAAATTTTTTCGAGCATAAATAAATTCCTATTTATATATACATGGGAATTACTCACTTTATAGGTGCAAAATTAATGTGTGGAGTTTGTCATACCTATTTGCTTCTGTTTACTACAATTCTCGTTTTGGGAAAGCTACCAAGAGATTGTGTAATTCTACAGAGCCAATAATAAAATTTCAAATTGCTCAACCCGAATTCATTTTAGAAAATTTAGCAATTACAAATAAATAATTCTCATGTACAGGTGGATTCGTATATACACCAAGTCTTGCTACCAAGAGATTGTGTAATCCTACTGAGCCATTAATACAATTTCAAATTGCTCAACCCGAATTCATTTAAGGAAATTTAGCAATTGCAAATAAATATTTCTCAGGTACATGTGGATTCGTATATATCCCCGAGTCTTACTCGCATGGACGTTAAGAAATTGTTGTCTCGAGTTAGCCCACATATTTTTAAGGGAGATGAACAAATGAAGATAAATATCTTTCCAAATACAGGTGGATTTGGACATTAAAAGTTAATTTCTCGAGTTGGAATTATCTGTTTATTATCACTATCATTTTGTGGAACCCAACAAATAATGATTCAATATTATCCACGTAAAGATGATGTGTAATCCTACAGAGCCATTAATACAATTTCAAATTGCTCAACCCAAATTCATTTTAGGAAATTTAGCAATTGCAAATAAATATTTCTCATGTATAGGTGGATTCGTATGTACACCTGAGTCTTACTCACACGAACGTTAAGAAATTGTTGTCTCGAGTTAGCCCCACATATTTTTAAGGGAGATTAACAAATGCGAATTAATATCTTTCCAAATACAAGTAGATTTTGTCTCTATTCTATAACTATCTACACTAAAAATAGAAAAGGGATATGTGGATATAAAAAAGGAATGGTGCTTTTAAATTAAATACACCTCCAAAAATTCTCTCTACACAAACATTGAGCGCAATTTTCGTAATATATGATAAAAAGTATAAGCGTTTAAAGAACATTTGAAGATTTTTTTAGAAGCCCTTATGGAAAATAATTGTGACAATTTCTCTACCGTAGGATGTATATAATGGGCCCACATGTCGTATTGCACTAAAAATTACCAAAATACTAGTTTGGATCCTCTAGCCGCAAAAGTATAAATAGCCCATTTTCTTTCGCAGTCTTGGAATTTTCACGTCGAGTGAAGAGAGAGCTTTTAGGTCGTAAAAGACGACCAAAGCATTATCATCAATTGTTTTTCGCTTCTTTTTCTTGCACATTTGTTTGTCCTTGTTTGTGATAACAATGGCATCACTTGTGTTGTCGCTGTAGAAACTAGAATGCTAGATAAAACAAGTAGGATAAAGAGTTTGAAAATAGATTCACTTAGCGGACTCCAAATAGATAAGAAACAAAGTTTACCCTTTCTTGTTGCAAGACGTGGAAATACACGGCGGGATGCGGCAGGAAAAGAGCACGGTGTGGGGACAAAATATTTCGGTCACCACCAGTATATATATGTATACCAGCATTGTGGTGAGAGTTGTCATATTAACGCTTATTGATTCACCCCGAGCTCAAGAACTTCCGCGAGAACCAGTCTTCCAACTCTCTCCCTCCCGGCTCTCTAGAAGTCTCAAGGATCAAAAAAGAATTTCAGAGGTGAGTCTCTTTTCTCTCTGTTTCATCTTTTTGTTTTTTTTGTCTTCCATATATCTAGAAATTAAGTTCTATATATATTACCTATACTCTCAATTCAACTTTTTCATCAACTTCAAATGGTGTTGGATTCTGACCCGATTGGACTGTTTGTTGGATGAATATGTAGATGGAGCATTTTGGTGATCAACAAGAGCAAGTCTCCATTAGCATTGACCAAAATGAAATCCCAATTTCAGATTTCGAAGATGATTCATTTTCCTCTTCGGTTTTCGAGGAGTTCGGGATTTTCAAAAGAAAAGGATTGACTGTAATAGAAGAAGGAAACATGTGTTACAAAGTCATCAACGGATGCGTTGCTCAAGGTATGGGAAAGGACACAAATGTTGCAGCCCTCCATAAAATCCCCTGGTCCGGTCCCAACGGGCGGTTGGAAGCTTTCCGCATTTCCTCGTCTGAGATGGTGGAGAAATGTGGAGGGAATGGCAATGTAAAGCACGCGTGGTATGGGGGATCAAGGGACGAAATATGTGAAATCATATCCCATGGGTTCCGAAGATGCAGACAATCAAATAGAAATGCTGAGGATGGTTATGGAGTATATTTGTATCCACTCGAATTCGTCATGGATGCGTAAGCATGAAATTACAACTATTGTTTTCCATTATCTCTTTTTATTGAATTTGGACAAAATCAACTTTTAACTGTTCCTTTCTTCTTCTTTTTTTTTCTTTTTTTCCCCTTCCAGGGCTTGTTTGATTTTTAATTGAACCTTTTTTTTTAATAAGGATTATTAGAGATAAGTAAAGAAAATAATGACTAAATCCGAAAAACAAGTACAAGTTTGTGTGAGATCTCTAATCAACTTTTTGTTAGCTTCGGTCAAAAACATTCAACTTTTGAGATTTTTCATGTCAAAGGCCAATCCGCGATACCAAAAGATTTGACCCATTTCTGGAATGTCTAACACAGGGAGTGAAATGTAAATCAAATGTAATTATCCATTTTCGCACTTTTTTTTTCCCACTTGGGGCGTAATTTATTTCCGACACCTTGATTATTTTCTTTCTGAATACTGTGTAGGTTATTGACATCAATTGAGGATGACTATGGGCTACGGCATCTATTGCTCTGTAATGTGATATTGGGGAAAACGGAAGTGGTTCGGCCTGGTTCAAAGCAATTCAAACCAAGTTCAAACGAATTTGATTCCGGAGTCGATGATCTTTCGAAGCCAAACAGGATGGTAATTTGGGAGGCTTACATGAACTCCCGAATTTTTCCCAGTTTTATAGTCAGTTTCAGGGCACTCAATGTCCGAGGTAAAAGGGCCAAATTAGTGTTTTCTTTTCATTACATCATTGTTACGTAGATTTGTTTTGTTAATATAAAAATTACGTAAATTCATTTGCGATTTCCTATTGTGTATTTTCAAGCTTCGTTCATTTGGATTTTGATGGTATTTGACAAGGTTTCGGAAGGGATCAAACACCTGTATACAAGCCCACTACACAATGTGTAGAATTTTCTGTTCTGATTCCCAAGCTGGCAAACGTCTTACCTCCTTCAAAAATGACGTTGATCTGTAAATATCAAAGCGAGTTCCGGGTAAGTTTATCTTTTCTCTCTTTCCCTTAAGTAATTTTTTTCTTGTTCACCCTGTGTGGAAATTGTAGTATGAGTAACTTTGCTCGTCTAACTCGGCTTTCTTTTGTTTTTCATTTATGTTACATATGTAACCGAAAAAAGAGATCATAACAAATTGATTGTGATGTGCTAACAGAGAAAAAAGATCTCACGAGCCCAATTGATCCTTAGATTGAGGCAACTAGCTGGAGACGAGCTATTAAATGATGTGATCAAATCGAGGGAGTCCGATGGTACAGGTGCTGCATAACATGAGGGATGTCAAAGCTTGCCTTAGCTCTTGGTCTGTGACAAAAATATCTGTTGTCTGGTTGAGGATTAGGCAGGAGTGGAATGTATAGTTTCTTTACCTGTAAGAATTTGCGAAGCTAGAGTACTGCTGTTGTGAAGATGTTTGTAAAAAAGGAGAGAGCCAGTCTTTTGTTGTTAAGTTGATCCCTCAATTATGTATAAACAAGACATATAGTGCGAATCAGTGTAAGAAAAGCTGTAAAAGCCTATAGTTTGAACGAGTGTAAGTAATTAAGGTCACATTTTATTTTCCTCCTGAGTTCTTCTGCAATGCCATATTGTTGTATGTTCCATCTTCCCCCAAGATGCTTGTTTTACAGTTTTCAGTGATTTTAGTTACTTTTTAGGGAAATTTTAAATTGGTCAAAGTGGAGAAAAATGGTATCAAATCAAGAAAAACTTTATTTCATGTTATTGGTTTTCACCAATCGGACGGTACAGTAGTTTTTCCAGCTCCAACTTATAATTTGGGGTTTCCCCTACTTTCTATTGTGAATCAGGCGTTTACTGTGTGTATTTGTGCGTGTGCATATTTACTTGCCAAGGCAAATGGAGCAACATAGCTCACTTATTGAAACGACAAGAGCCTCTATTTATTATAACCAACTTTTTCCCGTTTCCGGTTAATCGTTTTAACTTCGATGATTAATAAAAAAAAATTTGCCAATCAAAAAAAAAAAAACTTTAAGCGTAAAGAAATATATCTTGGAACCTTTCGCGGACCTACTGATGGGAAACAAGGCATCTCTTTTTATGATTTTTACTACTTGGTTAGCAATCTGCAGTTTTCACCATTTAATTAAGCAAAATATGTATAGTTCGAATCCTGTTTGCGATTGCGTTAGACTTAATGTTTGTGCGCCAATACGCTCAAAAAACCAAAACTGATGCATCAGTAATCTGTGATGAATTGTGAAGTGCTATACGGGTTGCACATTAAGGTCATGAACAACGGGCCTTGTAAAGAACCGTCATGCCCATTAAAAATGGGATGTCAACAAGGGAAAAAATTAACAGTTAATTTTGTGGGAAACAAAGTTCATCTTCAATGCAAGTTATGCAAGTTATGTTTGAAGGAAAAAATGCATGAAAGGTAGTTTTATAATTATATGTAAACGAAGACCAAAAAAAAAAAATTAAAGTGCACTTGGACAAAATGGGGGCATGAAAATCAATTGCCTTTTTTAATTGCCGTGTAATTGTGAATCATTAATGTCATTTACATTTTGACAAAAAAAAATGTCATTTACCTTAACTTTGTTGTGGACCTAGATACCAAATTAGTGTCAAGGATTTGTTGTTCTTTATTTTTTTTTTTTTGTCATTCATTAGACCTAATCTACTTTATCCTAGGGGATTTGGGGAGGGGATGAGTGCTTATAGAAATCAAACGCTATCCATGTACAAGAGAGTATAGGAGAGACACCAACTGCACTCCAGTCCACTTGCTAAGAATTCGTTGTTTAATCACTTCTTTCCGTCAATTCATTTTGGGGAAAAATAGCAAATGCTAATAACTTTTTTTCGAGCATAAATAAATTCCTTTATATATATATGGGAATTACTCACTTTATAGGTGCAAAACTAATGTGTGGAGTTTGTCATATCTATTTGCTTCTGTTTACTACAATTCTCGTTTTGGGAAAGCTACCAAGAGATTGTTTATTCTAAAGAGCTATTAATACAATTTCAAATTGCTCAACCCGAATTCATTTTAGAAAATTTAGCAATTGCAAATAAATAATTCTCATGTACAGGTGGATTTGTATATACACCGAGTCTTGCTACCAAGAGATTTTGTAATCCTACTTAGCCATTAATACAATTTCAAATTGCTCAACCCGAATTCATTTAAGGAAGCAATTGCAAATAAATATTTCTCAGGTAAATGTGGATTCGTATATATCCCCGAGTCTTACTCGCATGGACGTTAAGAAATTGTTGTCTCGAGTTAGCCCCACATATTTTTAAGGGAGATTAACAAATGAGGATAAATATCTTTCCAAATACAGGTGGATTTGGACATTAAAAGTTAATTTCTCGAGTTGGCATTATCTCTTTATTATCACTATCATTTAATGTAACCAAACAAATAATGATTCAATATTATCCACGTAAGGATGATGTGTAATTCTACAGAGCCATTAATACAATTTTTAAATTGCTCAACCCGAATTCATTTTAGGAAATTTAGCAATTGCAAATAAATATTTCTCATGTATAGGTGGATTCGTATATACACTTGAGTCTTGCTCACATAAACGTCAAGAAATTGCTGTCTCAAGTTAGCCCCACATATTTTTAAGGGAGATTAACAAATGCGAATTTATATCTTTCCAAATACAGGTGGATTTTGTCTTTATTCTATAATTATCATCTTGGGAAAGATAACGAATAGTACTTGAAGTTCATTTTTTTGAACACAAAATTTTATTTATTAATCTTTGAGAGATTACAAAGACAAAAGGGATATGAATTAAATAGTGGCACTAAGATAATTTCACTTGCTCAAAGTAAGCAAAGACAGATACAAAATTGTACTTTCATATGAGTACTATTCACACGAACGTTACAAAATTGTTGTCTACAGTTGGTCGTATACTACTATTCAGGTAAAACTTAAAAGTGACAGAGAATCTCACCGGAACGTTACGTAGTTTTAAATTGCTCAACCCGAAGCCAAATTAAAGGAATGGTGCTTCTAAATTAAATATACCTCCAAAAATTCTCTCTACACTTAACATTGAGCGCAATTTTCGTAATACATTATAAAAAAGAATAAGCATATAAAGAAAATTTGAAGATTTTTCTAGAAGCATGTATATAATGGGCCCCACATTTCGTATTGTACTAAAAATTTACCAAAATACTAGTTTGGATTTTCTAGCCGCAAAAGTATAAATAGCCCGTTTTCTTTCGCAGTCTTGAAATTTTCACGTCGAGCAGGTCATGAAAGACGATCAAAGCATTTCATCAATTGTTTTTCTCTTCTTTTTCTTGCTTATGTGTTTGTGATACCGCAGAGCCATTACTTGTGTTGTCGCCGTAGAAACTAGAAAGCTAGATAAAATAATTAGGACAAAGAGTTTGAAAATAGATTCACGTAGCGGACCCCAAATATATGAGAAACAAAGTTTAGTTTCCTATTCGATGACCTTTTTTTGTTGCAAGACATGGAAATTCACAACAGCATGCGGCGGGGAAAGAGCATGGTGGGAGAACAGATTCTGGGCCTGGGGAGACCGGTCACCTGTATATATATACGTCCATCAGTCTCCCTCCCTACTATCATTCCCTGCTATCATTTGCAAGGAAGAAAAAATTTGCAAGAAAGAAAATCAACTGTGCTATCAGTAAGGAAGAAAAAAATTTCAGAGGTAAGTCCTTTCTCTCTGTTTGATCTTTTTGTTTTTCCATCTTTTGTATATCTAGAATTAAGTTCTCTATTCCCTATACTCTCATTTCAACTTTTTCATCAACTTCAAAAGGTTTTGATTCTGACTTAGTTGAATTGTTTGGTGGATGAATAGATGGAGCATTTTGGTGATCTAGAGGAGCAAGTCTCCATCAGTATCGACCAAAATGAAATTCCAGTTCCCGATTCCGAAGATGATTCATATTCTTCTTCGGTTTTCGAGGAATTTGGGGATTTCAAAGGCAATGGATTGAGTCGAATACATGAAGGAAGCAAATGTTACCAAACCATCACTGGTTGCATTGCTCAGGGCATGGGAAAGGACACCAATATTGCGGCCATCCATAAAATCCCATGGTCCGGTCCCAACAGGCGGTTGGAAGCTTTTCGCATTTCCTCAGCCGAGATGGTGAAGAAATGTGGAGGGAACGGTAACGCAAAACATGCGTGGTATGGCGGATCAACGGCCGAAATTTGTGGAATTATATCCCATGGATTCCGAAGATGTAGACAATCGCACCATGGTGAGGATGGTTTTGGGGTACATTTGTATCCTTTGGAATTAGTCATGGATGGGTAAGCATGAAACAACCACCGTAATGTAATTAACCATTTTCTCACTTTTTTTTTTCCCACTTGGGGCATAATTTATTTCACACGGCTTGATTATTTTCTTTCTGAATTAATACTGTGCAGGTTATTGACAGCAATCGAGGATGAATATGGGCTCCGGCATCTATTGCTGTGCAATGTAATTTTGGGGAAAATGGAAGTAGTTCGGCCTGGTTCGAAACAATTCAAACCAAGTTCGGATGAATTCGATTCTGGAGTTGATCATCTACCACGACCAACAAGGATCATAATTTGGGAGGCTTACATGAACTCCCAAATTTTTCCAAGTTACGTAGTCAGTTTTAGGGGGCTCAATGTCCGAGGTAAAGGGCCAAATTCAAGTTTCTTTTTTCCATACACATCATTGTTACGTAGATTTGTTTTTTTTTTTTTTTGGGTAACCACGTAGATTTGTTTCGTTGATAAAAAAAAAATATGTAAATTTGTTTGGGATTTCCTATTGTGTGTTTTCAAGCTTCATTCATTTGGATTTTGATGTTATTTGACAAGGTTTTGGAAGGGAACGAACTCCTATATACAAGCCCACTACACCAAGTGTAGAGTTTTCTGTTCTTATTCCCAAGCTGGCAAACATGTTACCCCCTTCAAAAATGGCGTTGCTCCATAAATATCAAAACGAGTTCCACGTAAGTTCATCTTTTCTTTCGTACACTTGTTTTTTTCATTTATGTTACATATATGACCGAAAAAAGAGATCATAAGAAATTGATTGTGCTGTGCTAACAGAGAAAAAAGATCTCACGGGCTCAATTGATCCATAGATTGAGGCAACTAGCTGGAGATGAGCCATTAAATGATGTGATCAAAACAAGTGAGTCCGATGGTACTGGTGCTGAATAACATTTTGAGGGATGTAAGAGCTTGCCTTAGCTCTTGGTCTATGGCAAAAATTTCTGCTGATTGGTTGAGGATTAGGCAGGAGTGGAATGTATAGTTTCTTTACCTATTGTGGTTATGTCTAATTAAGAATGTGCAGATGTAGGTTTATTGTATTTGCCTCCTGCTTGTAGTTGTTGTGAAAAAGAGCCAGTCTAGTTATCAGGCGTTTGTGTACATGTGTGCGCATATATTTACTTGCTGAGGCAAAGGGAGCAACATAGCTCACTTACTGAAACGGCGAGAGCCTCTATTTGTTGTAACCAACTTTAAGCTTGGAGAAATATATCTCAAAAACTTTTCGAGACTGATGGGAAACAATGGCATCTCTTTTTATGATTTTTACTTGGTTAGCTAGCAATCTGCAGTTCTCACCATTTAATTAATTAAGCAAAATATGTATAGTCCATATCCTGTTTGCGATTGCGTTAGACTCAATATTTGTGGGCCGATAAAAGAAACAAAACTCATGCACCTGTGATGAATTGCGAAGCGCGTGTGTGCGGGTTGCGCATTAAGGTCACGGACCACGGGCCTTATAAAGAACCGTCACGCCCATTAAAAAAAAAATGGGATGTCAACAAGGGAAAAAATCAACAGTTAATTTTGCGGGAAACAAAGTTCATCTTCAATGCAACTGAACTCCTTAAAATTAAAACTGACTCAACTCATGAAATGATACTGCTCTACCATTCCTTGCTTTTTGTTTGAAAGTTCATATTAAGCGTGGCTTGATCAGTGATGGACCTAGAAATTTAATAGAGATGATGTTTTGAAAATATTTTCCTGCAATCAAATCCTATATAAATCTCATCTTGTTCTATACCATGTTTGAAGATGGTTTGTTAAATTTTTTTCAACGGCAAAATCTTTTAATTAATCTTCCAAAGATTACTAAGATTAACATGAGCAAGGAGAGAGGCACCAAAGTGCCTAGTCCAGAGACCCAATCCTTAGATTCGCAAGATGCCAACCTAGGAGACACATCAAGGACAAGCCCAACACCTAAAAGGCCTAAATGTCAAGATAAATCAATTAATTCAAATGGGATGCAGCCCAAAGCTCCTAATAGGCCTGAAAGCCCAAATAGAATAGGACAAGTCCAACAAATAAAGCCCAAAAAACACCCTAACTCTAACAACACATGTGGAAATAGAAGATGAAGCCTGATGTAGAACAAATCTCTACAGATTTTATGGAAAGATTTGATAGGATCAAATCAAGGAAGAAATAAGATCAAATCAAGGAAGAAGTATTGATCAAGATATTCAAGTTATGGGAACTTTTAATTCTAGAGTTTTATTTTTAATTTATGCCACTTGTTTTGGCAACTTTTTGTTAGGGAATAATAATAGTAGGAGATCTTATTTAGTACTCCATATTTAGCACGATTCTAGTTTCCTATAAACAAGGGTGCACGATTCTAGTTTCCTATTTAGCTAGGCCTACTACTAGTATAAATAAAGGTGCAACCCTCCTTGTTATTCATTCAATCATTCAATAAAATTCAGAGTTCCCTCTATTGTGTGTTTATTTCTTTCTTGTGGACTCAAGAAGCTCGTCTATTAGAACGATATCTAACCCCATTCGTCTACTAGAACGATATCTAGTCTCTCTTCTGCTACAACGCTGCGTCAAGTGGTATCAGAGCGAGGACCACCCTTGTCTCAATGTCTGCCGACGAAGTGAATGGAGCGAACCCTAACAAAGGTGATCACAGTATCGATGCCTTGTGGGGTGCGTTCAAGAAGCAACAACAATAATCCGAGATGCAACAACAACAGTTGACGGAGATTCATAACTTGTTGGCTGGAATGAATCTCAACCAGCCACCGATAGGTAACCCTGCTAATCCTCGTGTCCAGCAAGCACGTGAGCCAAGGGTGCGCAACAATTTTGTCCACTTAGGGAATCATCCTAGGCGCATCGCAAACTTCCCAGCTTATGATGGAGAGTCAAGTGATGACGACATCGAGAGGATTGCTATGCATGAGAATCCCAGGGAAGCTTTCCAGAATAATAACTACCGTATGAAGATGGATCTTCCGTCTTTCAACGGGCAGTTAAACATTGAAGATTTTCTGGATTGGCTGCATGAAGTTGAGAGGTTCTTCGATTACATGGATAACGAAGAGGAAAGGAAGGTCAAGCTGGTCGCTTACAAGTTGAAAGGCGGTGCTTCTGCTTGGTGGGAGCAGTTGCAACTCTCACGACTGCGGCAAAACAAAGACAAGATTCGATCATGGCATCGAATGAAGCAGTTGATGAGAGCACGTTTTCTTCCTCCAGATTATGATCAAGTTCTATTCCATCAGTACCAAAGGTGTGAGCAGGGTACCAGACTAGTTCATGAGTATGTTGAAGAGTTCCAGCGACTCTCTTCCCGTAATGATCTACCAGAAACGGAAGGGCAATTGGTGACACGATTTATGGACGGGTTGCGTGCTAACATACAAGATATTGTTACTATGCAACCAGTTCATACCTTGCAGGATGCCATCCAATTGGCAACGAGGGCTGAGTCGCAGTTGAGCCGTAGAGGAGGTGTTCGAAGCCAAGCCCCTACTCGAACATTCAACTCTCAAACGCAAAATCCGATCGAGCAGGTCAAAGGAAAGGCAGTCGCTGACGCAACTTCTAATCAGGCCTCTCAGAGTCAAACAAAGCCCCCATGGAGAAATCAGACGAATACAAGGCAAGCTGTAGGCAGACCTGCTGGACAGAATAACCCTTATGCGCCTCCTCGAGGTGATAAGTGTTATCGTTGTGGAGAGGCAGGTCACCACTCAAATAGCTGTCCGCAGAGGCAACGCGTCAACCTAGCAGAACATGGAGATGAAGAAGACTATCAACAAGAGGATGAGGTCAAAGAAGAAGATCCAACAGAATGGACCCATGAGGATGAGGGTGTATCGCTGGTGGTGCAACGTTTGATGTACACACCGCGAAAGGAAGACGTGCAGAGACACAACATCTTCAAGACTCGTTGTACAGTTAATCAACGAGTTTGTGATTTGATTATTGATGGAGGTAGCAGCGAGAACATCGTGTCAAGGACTATGGTTGACAAATTGGGGCTCCAGAGGCAGAAACACCCTTCACCGTACAGTATTGGCTGGATCAGGGATGTTGGTGAAACCAAAGTGACAGAACAATGCATTGTCCCTTTCTCGATTGGGAAAGACTATAAAGACGAAGTTGTGTGCGACGTGGTGGACATGGATGCTTGTCACATGTTGCTAGGAAGGCCATGGCAGTATGACTTGAACACTACGCATAAGGGAAAAGACAATACGTACACCTTTTACAAGAACAAAGTAAAGGTTGTCTTGGCTCCTATGCGTCGTGAAGGTCGAGTGACAGCTTCTCCAGCTAAAGCAGACTCTTTTCTCATTGTACCAGACATCATGAAGGAAGCCAAAGAAACCCAACTGGTTTATGCATTAGTGGTCAAATGTGAAGCAAAAGAAGAGACTGTCGTACCAAATCAAGTCAAGCCATTGATTGCTGAATTTGAAGGACTTGTTCCCGACGAGCTACTAGCAGAATTGCCTCCTATGAGGAATATTCAGCATGAAATTGATTTCGTTCCTGGAGCAAGCTTGCCAAACTTGCCACACTACCGTATGAGTCCAAAAGAGTTTCAGATCTTACAAGAGCAAGTCAATGAGTTGCTGCAGAAGGGTTTGGTCCGAGAAAGTATGAGTCCGTGCGCCGTGCCAGCCTTACTAACCCCAAAGAAAGATGGGAGTTGGCGCATGTGTGTCGATAGCAGGGCCATCAACAAAATCACTGTGAAGTACAGGTTTCCAATACCAAGGCTGGATGATATGCTTGACAGATTGGGAGGCTCGAGGGTGTTCTCAAAGATAGATTTGAAGAGTGGCTACCACCAGATTCGTATTCGTCCAGGTGATGAGTGGAAAACAGCATTCAAGACGAGAGAAGGGTTGTACGAGTGGCTTGTTATGCCATTCAGATTGTGCAATGCACCCAGCACATTCATGCGGTTGATGAATCAGGTATTCCAGCCCCTTGGAAAATTCGTAGTCGTTTATTTCGATGATATCCTGATTTATAGTCGAAGTGAAGAGGAACATATGAAACATTTATGGGAAGTTTTTAACGTGCTGCGTGAGAACAGTCTTTATGTTAATTTGAAGAAGTGCAGCTTCTTAGCAGATAGTCTAATTTTCTTGGGCTATGTGGTAAGTGCCCAAGGAATCAAAGTCGATGAATCCAAGGTTCAAGCAATTCGCGAGTGGCCAACCCCAAAATCCATTACAGACGTGCGAAGTTTCCATGGCTTAGCAACCTTTTACAGGCGCTTTGTTCGGAGCTTTAGTACTATTGCTGCTCCACTTACAGATTGCTTGAAGCAAAAGCAGTTTGTGTGGACTGATGCTGCAGAGCAGAGCTTTGCAGTGCTCAAAGAGAGGTTAACCACAGCCCCAGTCCTTGCGATTCCAAATTTTGACAAGTTATTCGAGGTTGATTGTGATGCTTCTGGTGTAGGCATCGGAGCTGTTCTTTCTCAAGAAGGTAGGCCAATAGCCTTCTTTAGTGAGAAACTCAGTGATGCCCGACAAAAGTGGACTACATATGAGCAAGAACTGTATGCTGTGGTGCGGAGCTTATACCATTGGGAGGCGTATCTCATTCAACGGGAGTTTGTTCTGAATAGTGATCATCAAGCCCTCAAGTATCTCCAAAACTCTACCAAGCCAAACCGCATGCATGCTAGGTGGATTGCGTATATACAAAGGTTCACTTTCTCTCTTAAACACAAGTCAGGCCAGTTGAACAAGGTGGCTGATGCATTGAGTAGGCGAGCTTCACTACTCATAATTGTCAAGAATGAGGTCTCTGGTTTTGAGTATCTGAAGGAACTCTATGCTGAAGATGAAGACTTCAAGGAAGAATGGGCAAAGTGTAATTCAAGTTTTCTAGACTCTAGCAAATTTCAGTTGCTGGAAAGGTTTATGTTCTTCGAGGATCGGCTTTGTATTCCTCGAGGATCTTTGCGAGAGCACATTATCAGGGAGACTCATGGTGGAGGCCTAGGTGGACACTTGGGGCGAGACAAGAGCATATCGCTAGTTGAGGCTCGATACTATTGGCCACAACTAAAGCGAGATGTTGAGAAGTATGTGAAGCGTTGTTACACATGTCAGACGGCAAAAGGACAAGCGCAGAATACTGGACTATATATGCCTCTTCCCATTCCTGACGCACCTTGGGAAGACCTTTCTATGGATTTTGTTCTTGGACTTCCAAGGACACAGCGAGGTACGGACTCCATCTTTGTTGTCGTTGATCGATTTTCGAAGATGACACATTTCATTCCTTGTAGGAAGACGTCTGATGCCAATCACATAGCTCAATTGTTCTTTCGAGAGGTGGTTCGTCTTCATGGTTTGCCAAAGACTATCGTTTCAGATCGTGACAGCAAATTCCTTAGTCATTTTTGGCGAACTTTATGGAAGCGACTTGATACTTCTTTGAAGTATAGTACTACTTCTCACCCCCAAACTGATGGTCAAACAGAGGTGGTCAATCGCACATTGGGGAATATTTTACGAAGTTTGTGTCAAGACAGTCCAAGGCAGTGGGATTTCGTCATCTCTCAGGCAGAATTTGCATTCAATAATGTGCCGAATCGGTCCACTGGCAAATCACCATTTGAAATTGTCTATGTGCGTCCCCCATTGCACACATTGGATTTGGTGCCCCTTCCTAAGCTTCCTGGAATGAGCGTTATTGCTGGTCACATGGCAGAAAAGGTGGCAAATATCCATGCAGAGGTCAAGCAGAAATTGGAGGAGTCTACTACAAAATACAAAGCTGCTGCAGACAAACATAGGCGTGTGAAGGTTTTTGAAGTGGGCGACTTAGTGATGGTACATTTGCGCAAAGAGAGGTTTCCGGTGGGTACTTACCACAAGCTTAAGCACAAGAAGATTGGTCCCATTCGAATTTTGCAGAAGATCAATGATAATGCTTATGTGGTGGATCTTCCGGAGGATCTAGCTATTTCCAAGACTTTCAACATCCAGGATCTGTTCGAGTATCATTCCATTCCAGATGTGGCCATACCTATTGTTAACTCGAGGACGAGTTCTTTCAAAGAAGGGGAGATTGATGTAGAACAAATCTCTACAGATTTTATGGAAAGATTTGGTAGGATCAAATCAAGGAAGAAATAAGATCAAATTAAGGAAGAAGTATTGATCAAGATATTCAAGTTATGGGAACTTTTAATTCTAGAGTTTTATTTTTAATTTATGCCACTTGTTTTGGCAACTTTTTGTTAGGGAATAATAATAGTAGGAGATCTTATTTAGTACTCCATATTTAGCACGATTCTAGTTTCCTATAAACAAGGGTGCACGATTCTAGTTTCCTATTTAGCTAGGCCTACTACTAGTATAAATAAAGGTGCAACCCTCCTTGTTATTCATTCAATCATTCAATAAAATTCAGAGTTCCCTCTATTGTGTGTTTATTTCTTTCTTGTGGACTCAAGAAGCTCGTCTATTAGAACGATATCTAACCCCATTCGTCTACTAGAACGATATCTAGTCTCTCTTCTGCTACAACGCTGCGTCAAAGCCTGATTCATCAAATTCGAAGCCTGATTCCCAGTGCAAATAAGTGAGCTCATGTTGGCTATTGATCATTGTAGAGGTAAAAACTTCAGGGCCTTCTTGTTCAAATTAGTTTTTGTAGCTGGGGTTTACCATTTGTGGTTGGAAAGAAACACTAGAGTGTTTGGAGGAAGCATAGAGGAGCTGATAATGTGCTTGCGAGTATTGAAGATAACGTGAGACTTCGGTTGTGCACCTAGAGCATTTTCAAAACTCTCTTGAAAATCAAAGACTTTGCCGATGCTGGAATATTTCAAGTAGAGTCCATGGGACGTAAATAACTGTAGCTTTGGTAGAATGATTGAGGTTTTCCTTTGTATGGGTTCTTGTATGAGGGTTTAACTCCCTTTGTTTTGAGTTGGTTGGTTATAAGATGCACAAATTACCAAAAAAAACTCT
The DNA here is from genome assembly GCA_014282245.1 of Rhododendron simsii. Lineage (NCBI taxonomy): Eukaryota > Viridiplantae > Streptophyta > Magnoliopsida > Ericales > Ericaceae > Rhododendron > Rhododendron simsii. The sequence continues at coordinate 22,910,177 of CM024964.1, forward strand.
AACAACAACACCACAACCGCCACCCACCGCCGCAGCCTCCATGCAACACAACCTCTGTAGCACTGCCAACCAACACCACAAAGCGGCCAGCCTAGATCCTCCACCACCATCAGAAAACCCGATGACACCAGAGAACCACCAACTCCCGCCGCCCAAGAACTTATGTGCACATGGCTAATCCCAAACTTGGCCAAACATTAGCATCGTAACATACATACTGACCTCTTCTTTTGCTCTTTGTTTGTTGGGGTAATTTGACTTCTGCCAACATATTTTTCCATGTAAATTGAAGATTACGAGTTTGAATTTAAATCGCATGGAGCTAACCCAAGTGATAATTAAGAACCATTCCAATTTGGCCTTGAGTCCGACTTTTGCTGTCCACGTTATGCACCTTGCCATGGTGGTGGTGGATCGGTGGTTTTGGAGGAGAGAGGAGAGAGAACCGACCTATCTCTTTTCCTTTCTCCAAAATTTTGAACTTGGGTCTACTATTTAAGGGGTTTCAAAGAGAGTAAGAGTGAACCCCAAAATAGTTTTGAGAAAACAATAAGTGTTCTTCCATGAGATCACAGATTTCACTCCCACGGAGGTCAAACATTCCAAACTTTGGGGCCACTGAGGTTATACCCGGTCGTTAACCAGAATTAGACGAGGTACGTGCAAGCTGAAGATCCGGTTATCAAAAAAAAAAGAAAAGAAAAGAAGAGGAAGAGTTATACATGACTGAATGTGATACAATCTTTTAATTACCCCCAAAAAAAAAAGTGATACCATCTTTTTAGATGTCTGAGATCTCGAAAGGTTTCAATTTTCTTGAAACAGTTTCAGTTTTGGCCTTAAAGTACTCATTGTTTGAAATCCATCTGTTCTCTTAAATTTGATGGGTTAATTTGGTGGAAAGGGATGGGATTGATTCTCTGTTTTCTTTACAAGGGTGGAGCTCATGAGTGAGTAAAATGTTTCTATATCAGGTGGACCTTATTGTTGTTGACCAATATCTGGGTGGTCTCAGTTTAATTCTCTCTCTCTTGCCGGCTGTTCCATTGGGACTTCGAGATCTTCAAATGCTTAATGTGGAGCCGTAGAGGGAATAAGCTGAGATGTGATTTTAGGTGTTTTCCTTGGTCCACCGTCTTGTTTCTGCTTCTTGTATGGCTTGCTAAATTTGGGGTTCGACTTAAGGAGAGTGTGTGAATTAGCTTAGAATGTAAAGAATTTTGCTATCAGCTACGACCGAAATACCGACCATTGTAATGATCCTACGTGGAAAGCTGGGTCCCACTCCTCTGTTGTCTCCCCAATTTCAAAAACCCCCAAATTCAAAAGCTCTGAATTTTTTTGAATCGGGTGAGTTTACTCCTTTCTTTCAAAGCACCCACCCACGCCTGAAGAGCCACCCACCCAACACGATCTCCTCTCTCGACTACCACCATCGACGGCCACCCCAAAACTCCCCCACCACCACCACCGACGCAGAACCACCACGATCTCTTCTCTTTTCTCTCCTCCATCTCACACACTCCCCTCTCGGCGCACCACCACCGACGGTCACCCCTACCACCACCGACACACCACCACCATCTCTTCTCTCTCACAGGTATCTCTCTCTCTCAGGTATCTCTGTCACTTCCCTTCTCCATTAATGTATATTTGATTCTTTCACTAATGTGCACACACAAAAATTATGTCTTTTTTTTTTTTTCAGATTTCATAAAATTAGGGTTTTCTAACCTCTCCAATTAGGGGTTTTTTTTTTTTCCAGATTTCGTAATTACCTTCTGATTTATACGAGTTTTGAGTTTTGAGCAAATATGTTGTCCCATTATTTTTTCCAATTAGGGTTCTTTTCATTGTCCTGTTATGTTTCAGCACTCCATGCCTAGAAGAATCAAATGGGTGTCTCACTTCCTCTTTCAGATGTACAGTGACAAAAATATGCCCTTTGTCGTTCGTGAACTGCAATTGGAACATTTGAGATATTAGTAACCTGCAAATTTGCAACCAACAAATGTATTTTTTTTATGACTGGAGTGAAGTTGGATGGAGTACGTATGACTGGAGTATTTCATTAATCCATGTTGTTTTGTGGTGAATAGATGACCATGAATTACTGAAAAGAGGGTTTCTTTCAATGCTTTATTTTTCTGGCTGGATTATTGGATTCATGTTTTTATGACGCAAGATTGCTAAATATGCTTATTCGTGGTTCTTTGTTTTTTCTCAGATGTAAAACGTCTCATCGGGAGAAGATTTAATGATGCCTCTGTGCAAAGCGACATTAAGCTATGACCCTTCCAAGGTCATTGCTGGTCCTGGTGACAAGCCAATGATTGTTGTGAACAACAAGGGTGAAGAGAAACAGTTTGCTGCGCGCTGAGGAGGATTTGAATGCCTTTGTCCAAAGTGACATTAAACAGTTCGTTTCATTGTATTGAGAGTCTAGTTTTTTTTTTAAAACTACATTGAGAGTCTAGTTAGATAAGAGGAATTGAGTTTTGAGACTTCCATTCAGATGATAACGAAAGTGGTGCAGCTTTTCTTATAAGAATCATTGGGTTGTTACGGGCGTGTATCTGAAACTTCTTGGGCATTCAGAAGCTTCTACTCTATGGGAACGAGTTTTCGGGTCCAATCCCACCTCAAATCGGGCAATTGCAGCAGCTTTCGAAGATCGATTTCAGCCACAACAGCTTGGTCGGCCCAATCATGCTGAATATCAGCCATTGTGTGCTGTTAAGGAATGAGATGTTATCTTTATTGTAATGGGATTTTCAGTTTTCACATGATGGAAGTGTTTCTCTTGTTATGGAATTTCAAGTGTTTCTCCTGTTATGGGAAAGTAAATCTTGCTTTAACCTTTTTTAAGATCCTGATTTTGTTACCTATTAAAGTTAGAAATTTCTTGATGAGTGGGAGAATGGTGCAAATTTCTGCTAATACAATTGCTATAAACATATTCTCCTCTGAAATTGAATTCTAGTTGCATGAACTTGAATCCTTGTGAATGAAAACAGTGTAGCATAAAACAGGATACAAAATGGAAACAGTTTGGGAGATGACTGAAAAGATGTCAACAAAGACCGAAGTCAAGTGTATGCTTTGATTAATGTCAGTCAACTACTTGCTTTACCAGGTCAAAAATAATGTAGGCAACGGTTTCTATTGCTCTACTAGAGCGGAAAATGCTATGGAGTATATGTTTATGGGCTGAGACGGATACACTGACACGATATGGATACACCGACATGATACGGATATACCAACGCAATATGGATACACCGACACGACACGGATACACTAACACAATAAGGATATGCCGACACGACATGGATACACCGACACGATACGGATATGCCAACACGACATGGATACGCCGCCACAATATGGATACACCGACAGACCACAGATACGTCGACATGACACGGATTCCTCTCTGTCATTGATTCACAATATGGATACACCAACACAACACGGATACACGGACATAATACTGATATGCCAACACGACACGGATGCACCGACACGATACGGATACGCCAAGACAATATGGATACACCAACACAAAACAGATACGCCGACATGACACGGATTACTCTCTGTCATTTCTCTCTCTCTCTCTCTCTCTCTCTCTCTCTCTCTCTCTCTGTTTGCATATACCTCCACACATGTCCATAAATTAACTTAACTGATGTTCTAGAATTGAAAGAAAAATACATATTACTTCGAAAAGATTTTTCTGGTGTATTCAAAACAGCAATATTTTTGCCTTTTTACATTCTGTAACCAGCTTCACATTAGCAAAAGAAATAAAGTTCACGTGGGACATTCCCCATCAGAACAAAAGAAAGAGTTCAAAAGCTTGAGCTAGCCTAGCCGATCAAAAAAAAAGCTTGAGCTAGCCTAGTTACAGAATTCAAATCTGGATTGCATTACAAAGTGCAAATAAGCTAAGGTTGTAAGCTTTCCAATTCCAACACCTGCAAATAAGATCAACAAAAGAACCAGCACATTCAGACTAGTATCAGCAAAATAGCCATCATAACCATCAGAATATGAAGTTTATCAAACCCAACAAAGGACAGATACGAGACAAGGATTATAAAATGTAAGATTAAATTTGAAGTACTGTATTATAAAATGCAACCACCAACTCTAAATGATAATAAAATGCAAGCACCAACTCTACATTCCAAGTACCAGCATGGTATTTCACAAAAGTAGCTGCTACTCATTTTTTTCACATCCTGCCTTGTATAAGCAGCATCAATAGTATCTCAAAAGCATCATTCCATCCCTGACAGAAAAAAGGAAGAACAACAAGAAACAAACTAAGTCAAATCAAAATGAGGGGAGAGAGAGAGAGTCATAGTTAAACTTATAAATCAATAAAAGTAGGAAGTATTAGAGCTAAACTTACTATAATCACGTCCCAAGTCACATGGAGATTCATTAAAGTCCTAAGTCCATGTACCAAGATATCCTACACTTCCTTGAGATGGCTGAAATCATAACCAATTAAAATTATGGTAACATGAAAAAAATAGAAATTGAAAAGATTAGACGTAGTACGAATTAAGTCATACTTACAATAACGTTTTCACTCTCTTGCATGACAATCTCATGAAATTCCGCACCATGAGTGCGGACTTCCTCCACATCCTAAAGCGGAATAAAGTCAAATGCCAAATCATACAAACCAATGAACATAATTATGTAATAAAATTGAAAGGAATGCATAATGATTGGTATACCGGTATACTCTTTGCATTGGCGCGACTACATTGGACCCTTTTGTTTGATTTCGTATTGTTCCTAATAATTTGCTCACTCATTGATTGCTTCCTCTTCGTCGGTGGTCGCCCTCTCCGAGGCCCTTTACTTGGATCGCCCACGGTATATGATTTATCTTGGAAACTTTCCAATTCATTTTGTACATCTCCAACCGTAGGCATATTGCTTAGACACTCCTGATTGTATAAGTCATTCTCCGCTTTAATTTCTCGCAACCTAGCTGCCATCCTATCAGTCTTGGCAATGGAATACATTGCAATGTCAGCAGCCTCATTGAATAACCCCAACAAACTATCATAGCGAGCGAATTCGGGCTTTCGCTCCCAATTAACATAACTCACCTTAATTTTTGTGTGACTCCTCACCAAGTTTTTCATCCAACGTCGTAAAATATATTTATCGGGCACTGCTTCAAGCTTCTTTTTTGACCAAACTGAGATCATATGCGAGCACACCATTCCCTTACTCTCAAACAACCGACAATTGCAATTAGTTTCTGCTGACTCCTCATTAAAATGAACAAGGAAAGTGCAAGTTTTAAATATATTTTTTTTCTTTCCAACTAGGATGTCTTGTTCAATGTAGAATTGTGAAATACCATTTACTACTGGCCCAATAGTCAAATTGCACCCAATTGTTTGGGCTACTTGCTCTCGGAATTGCTTGCATTTCCCAATTGTATATGCTTGTTGAAATTGGTCCTCAAATCCATAAGGGGACACTTTCTGAATTTGAAAGTTTAAGGAATGGGCGTCTGCCTCTTCTTCTTTTTGCACCTTCTTACGCAAGGCATTCTCATATTGCCCCACAAATTCCTTCAAGGTGGTATTGGAATGGACGTAGCCATCAAAAAAGGCATTCATGCTCTCGCTTCGTTGGGTTGTTGACATCCCCGCCCAAAAGGTATCCTTAACAAATGCTGGTACCCATCGATGCCTCTCCTTGTACAATCCAGCTAGCCAATCATTGCTCTGCAGATTAAATTGTTTGATGAGGTCTGCCCAATTTCGTTCAAAGTCCACTGGATACAAGGAATCATATACAGCACTCTTGAGGGATATTTTTATCGCCTTATACTCGTTGCAACTCTTCAACTTATCACGAATTTTTTTCATGATATGCCACAAACACCAACGATGTCGTGCATTTGGAAAGACTTCACTTATTGCGTTTTGCATTGCCCTACATTGGTCTGTGATGATAGCATTAGGGTGGGAATCAGACATGCAAGAAAGCCAAGTCTCAAACAACCATTTAAATGAAGCGGTGTCCTCCCGTAATATCAAACCACATCCAAACAAAATCGATTGTCCATGATGGTTGACCCCTACAAATGGTGCGAAAGGCATATTGTACGTGTTAACAAGGTAAGTCGTGTCAAAGGTGACCACATTGCCAAATTCTTTGTATAACTCTCTACTGTACGCATCAGCCCAAAAGACATTCACTAATCGGTCATCTTCATCAAGATCGATGGCATAGAAAAAGTCATTGTTATCTTTTTGCATCTTAACAAAGTACTTATGCATTGCCTCGGCATCCCCTTCTTTGAGCTGTAAACGCCTTTGTTTATCCTTGTAATTCCTTCCATCCTTTTCTATCCATGTTATATTATCAGGCCCCCCTGCCTCGATCACACATGAGGCAACGATTTTGTTCATTGTGATTCCAGCTGCCGAGTTCAATTCAATTGTCCTCTTCGTATGTGGTGGGATAGCCCGGTAGCACCGAAGATATTTCACTTTTTCCGGGTCCATTTCATGGTTGTGCTTCAGTTCAATCGAATTCAACATCCACTTCCCATCAACTTGCAAAGAAATATTCATATGGGCTTTACAATCTATTTTTGGTGTTGGATGGGATTTAACGGGATTCAAACCCGTTGGCCTAGGCTTTCCACCCCGATGACAACCATAAGTTATATTCGACTTTACATTGTCACGCTTCTTAGAGGTTTTTATAAGCGAACCAAAACCTTTTGCTTTCGCATAAGTAGCGTAACATTCCTGGGCTTCGTATTCAGAATCAAATATTGTTCCAACCTTAGGTTCCAATACCACCTCCAAATTCTGAGCTTCCTCCAAATTCGGATCATCCTCTAAATTCGGATCTTGTATTTCCATGATTCTACAAATAAGAAATACAATGGCTTAAGAACACACACACAACTATTTTTAAAAAAGAGTTGAATTAGTCCACAGTTACAATGCACGATGCACTGAAACATTAAACATTCATACTATTACAGAATAATAAATTGGTGGAAACAAACATTCAATATCCCAATATGAGGTCCCCACATATTTTTTAAACAAACATTCAATATTCCATTTGTCTTCTTTTTCCATGTCGAGTAATGGTGAAAACAAACATCTAACAAAAGAGAGGCACCACATACAAGGTACCCATATACTTTAAACAATCATCCGTTCCATACTCTTTGAATATGGAGTGCAACAAGTCAAACAAGGGAATCGTAAATCGCAGACAGCATTTTCATACTTTATGCTTGTGATCAACATCTAATATCAAAGTTATTTGAGGATCTAAGCCCAAAAGTTGTGAGGGTATTCACTAGCTAATAAATAAAGGGAAGGAGAAAACCCAAAGTTACGAAAAAAATTTAGGTGACCCAAACCTGTGACAGAGAAATCAGTAGGAGTGAGGAGTTGGTGGTGGTGGGGCGACTTCGGTTGCGACTTTGGTGGTGGATCAGTGGTTTGGGACGACTCGTGGTGCGGCGTCTGTGGTGGTGGGCCGGTTGATCAGTGGGAGCTTCGGTGGTGGTGGGCCGGTGTATGTGCGAGGCTCCGGTGAGGTCGATCGGTGATGGTTCGGCGTATGTGAGAAGCTATGGTGGTGGCGTTGCAAGATCCTTTTTGGAGGGAGAGAGAGAGACTGTGTATAACAAAATTAAACTTTCCCAAAATTTTGAACCTCGCGCGTCTTTGAAAGCTGGAGAAGTAGAAAAGTGGGACCCTTAGAGCTTTCCACGTAGGATCATTACAAGGGTCGGTATTTTAGTCGTAGCTGATAGCAATTTTGGAGTAAATCATGCTGGTCTGCTTAACCTTGATAGCATGATTTGTTTCGGCGAATAGTTGGACTGACCTCAGGTCTTGCAGAGTGCGTTTATGTACCTAGTTTGGAGTGCTTCTCTGGACTCTGGTGAAATAAGGTGTTAGCGAGCTTTGCTCGTTGCAGTTATAACAAATGTAAGTATGTAACCTCCATGAAGGTTCCGGCAAACACACGCTAGTGTGTGTGTGGATTTTTGGCACTTATTGATCTGTGCTCCTGATTTCGTGAAGCTTGACGGATAGATGGCTTTGGCAGTGTTTTTCCTTCGTGTTTTGCGTGTGGGTTGCAGCTGTGATCAAATTATTGTTCTGGTTTTTGGCACTTATTGATTCTGTTTGTTATTTTAATTGCTGATCCCTGTCTATGACTGCAAATTTCTGGTTCATTTATTTATCTGCGTCGTTTAATTGTATGTTTCCAGGGATAGGGTCAAGTACGTTGGTCCTTCTGTCCACATTGAAGCTAATAAAAGGTCTTCACCTTTCCTTAATGTATCCTGTGACTACATGACTAAATCCGATACCATCTCTTAGTTCCTGATCCCGGGTCTATGAATGCCCCGGGTCTATGAATGCAAATTTCTGGTTCATTTATTTATCTGTGTCGGCTGATTGTATGTTTCCGGGGATCGGGTCAAGTACGTTGGTCCTGCTGTCCACATTGAAGCTGATAAAAGGTCGTCTTCACCTTTCCTTAACGCATACTGTAACGGCTAAATGCGAATGGGTAAATTCCTTTTAGGTCTCGTTGAGACAAATAATCAATTGAAAAATATTTGCGCAAATCTAGAAAGATGACGGAAAGTATCACTCACTTAATAATTAAAGAGAGTCGATTGCTAGCAATCCTGGACGGCCAATTTGTGTGGTACATCAAACTTATGGTGGCCTTTGCTTGTGATCGTGTAAACCCTCAAAAAATTGAAATGCTCCCTAATATAGGAATTGTTTTTTATCGTGAGAAATGTTAGAATAGTTAGATTAGCACCTTTAAGTAAATAAGTCAAGATCCTCTGATGTACGATTGATGATCTCTTATGCGGTCTTGCATGTGATGAAAAACAGGATTCGGTCCTATTTCACAGTCCAGACCGTTCATGTAGTTGGTCTTGGCATGTCTAACTTCCATGCCAAAAATCGAGTTTATCAGAGATTGGTAAAAAGTTTAATCTAGTCATATTTGTCTGAATATAAATAAACAGTTAGAGTATGTCTAGCTATTGCTTTTGTGACAAAATATGGTTCGTTCAAGTTGATACCAATGTCTAATGAATTTAATTTTTTGCATGGACGTTAAACACGTCAAGACACATAAAATAAATTGTTCTCATCATCATCAGATGGACTATTGATCGGTCCCATTTTTACGTAGTTCTTTCATTCTATGGTTTCGACAATGGCGACGATCTTGCATGTTTGATTTCAATGTTTATAAGTAAAATTAATTCAAAGTGCTGGTCTTATAACACAATTGAAATTAGATTGATCAACAGATTATTATTTTTTTTTAGGCATATAAATAAACGAATTTACTGATGACATTGAAAATCTTTGGAAAATACTTCTCTATTACGTATGTTATTGTATTTTTATAAATTGCTTCAAGTTATATTATAGATTTGCAACGCATGGTTGTGAAAAACTATAATATCCTTTACCTTAAAATAACCTAAAAACATACAATCTCCACTTCATACTATATCTTTGCCTCGAAGATTAGAATCTTACGCCTAGTCACGGAAATTTGGTACTATGGGTTTCCCACATATTTTAGTGTTCGGATTCTCCTCCGTCCAAGTTTTGGAGTATTGGCCTGACGAGAAAATCTAAATAAGGACTATTCATTGGTACGTACTCCGTATAATCAATAATTCGAAATTGCTCAAATGCTTTTACTAGTCAGAGCTCTTATCGGTGAGAATATCGGAGCAAATTCGAATAATTGATTGCTGCAATGGACAATCCGAATTTGAGTTGTCTCGTCCCGTCCAAATTAAAGATCGGAGAGGATCCAATTCCTATTTTATGGAGTACTATATATATCAAGTTGTTGTGTATGAACATTTCTAATCTAACGAACTGAGGCTGGCTCAGTTAATCGGAACTCTTTCCAGAATTTGTGTCCAATGCATTAATCTGTTAAAAGATCGTATAGTGTAGGTCCACATCGTATATTATTTCGATGATGGAAATCGTTTATGAATTAATCTTGTAATCTTAGGTGCAAAAAATCAACGCAATCCTATATTCTGAAGTTTCTAATCAATGACATTGACACTTGTCTTGTTTAAGAATTTTAGTTTAACATATGAAATCAGTAAGTATGATTCGATGAAGAATTTAATAATATTTAATTGAGATAATTTTTCACGATAGAGATACCAAAAATAAAGAGGGGCAGGGGGAGGGAGGCGGAAGCTCTAGACTATTAATCAAATTACCAAAATAATCTCATATTGTTTGGAATTTTATCCCATATATAGGGTAAAATTCTATCTGGATCCACATTTTATCCCTCTAGCCCCATTTGTTCTTTACAACCAACGCATTGTTTGATAATAAAAAAAAATACTATAGTTCCTCATTTTTTAACCAAAAAAAAATTTTTTAACACCACCAACCTTAAATAAAGAAAAAAAACTTATGTTACATATATATCATTCATCATTTTGTATCTGAAAAAAAAAAAAAAAAACTGTTCCTACCAACCTTGATAAAATTAAAAAAAAAAAAAAGTCTTGTTATAGTTTGTCATTTGTATGAAAAAGCTTTATGGTATAGTTCATAATTTTGTAAAAAGAAAAAAAAAACATTTCAACAAATCTTCGTAAAAAAAAAAAAAAAAAACCCTTCGTACCAACCTTGGTAAAGGAAAAAAATTCGGTTTTCATTCATCGTTTTGTATCAGAAATAACTTTTGCTACCAAATTGATTTAAGAGAGAGAGAGAGAGAGAGCTCATTGTGTTATAGTTCACCATTTTGCGCGCGCGCGCAGAGAGAGAGAGAGAGAGAGAGAGAGAGAGAGAACATTATTATTTTCAGACAATCTTCATGGAAAAAAAAATCCGTACCAACTTTTGTAAAAAAAAGTGTTATACTTCGTCATTCTGTACCGAAATAAAATAATACTCCTAACATATTATTTACCAACCCTCATTTGAAAATTTTGTGTTTGAAGTTGATGGTAAAATAAAAATAAAATAAAAATTAGGGTTGGCCAAGTGGTTTTGGTCTGGAAGTTGACTGGAACTTAGTTGTTTGCTCAATTTTAAAGTCTGATTCGATTTTTCTTTTCAACAACTCTTGGGACTATCTCACCCGCACGCGTAAGGGTGTGAAACGGCTGTGGGAGGAGCTGCAGGGATGTCCAAGGGGCGCGCAAACTAACTCAGACCATTGTGCATTAAATCATGAAAAGGGGAAAATTTTCAAATAAGCACCTAAACTTTCACATTAATATCTCATAAACACTTGGGCTATTTGATTTTTTAAAATAAATACCTGAAGTTAACCACCATTATGAAATTGGGGACATGGGTCCTATTCTATCCATTTGGTGACAGAAAATGCACACCTGACCAATTTTTATAATGACTTGGTTCTTTTTAGCTAAGAGGATGTCAATGGAGAAAAACTAAATCATGTGCAAAGGCACATGACCACAAAACACTTGAGGTTTGAACCTCCGACCAGGATTAGCATTGGTCCATGAGGTTTGAGTCTCATGTTGTCTTCCACATAAGATGCAGAGGCTACATTCAATGTTGGAGTTGAAGCTGTTGTTATTGTTGTTGTTGCTGTTCATGGTGGGGAGTGAAAGTGCAGAGAAGATGAGGGGAAAAGTAGGGTAATTTCTCTTTGGAAATGGCTAGTTTTATACGTGTAATGGAGGGGGGACAGATATAGGAGAAATTAGAGGAAAACAAGATGATAAAAAATGTTTTTTTCCCTCCAAAATGAGGGTGTGTGCTTTGGTTTCCCTCCAAAAGATACTTTCTCAACTAAAAAGGGCCAAGTCAACCTAAAATTAGGTTAGACGTGCATTTTCCATCATCAAATGGACTGAAATAGGACCTGGGTGCCCAATTTCTTAAAGGTGATTAACTTCAGGTATTTTTCTGAAAAATTAAATAGCTCAGTTGTTCATGAGATATTGAGGTGAAAGTTCAAGTTATTATTTAAAATTTTCCAAAAAAATTAAAATATTACACTCCCAATCGTGTACGACGTTGTTTCTCAACCAACATTTGTTCTGGAAGTAGTTCTTTTTCTTTCCTGGCAATAGCAAATATTCCCCTCTCAATTGCTTCTACGAAAAAAGTCCCGACTCGTGTGTATCGCCTCTAGATAACGGAGGAACGGGACCAACGGCTGTTAGGATTCCGAGGCACCCACCGCACCCAATCCTCTCTCTCTCTCTCTCCACAACAATCGCATCCTCGCGGAATCTTGTGTCCCCTTGATTTCCCTCGCATGTCTCAGCTCCTGGCAAAACTAGCATTTTCCATTCTGGAAATGGCTTAAATAACCCATTTTCTTGATTATCTTTCTGCATATTATTCCCGTACTTCATCGCCTGCAACTGCACTGGTGAGTAATTTTCGAAAATAGGACAATCCGTTTATGGGTTTTGCAGTAAATAAGTTTCTTTCAATTGGGTATTGTTTGGATTGAAGTCATTGGTGAGGGTTTTAGGAAATGGGTTCTTTTTCTCTGATGGGTTTTACTAGGTAGGAATTGCTGTTAAATGGGTGTAACTTGGATTTCTATTATATGTGCTCAGCTTGTTCTGATGGGAGTTGTTGGTTCTGATGAGTATGACTTTGTGGCATTGGTTTGACGTATTCAAAATTTTGGGGCCCCGATTCCTTTGTTGTTTCTTGATATCTGGTTGTTAATAATTGAATTTTGTCTATCCAATTTATCACTGCTCCAAAGAAATAAAAGTGGTTTTGGTTAATGAGTTGAGATATTCTATCTTGGTTGCAAGTTATTGGAGAGTTTCTGTTTCAATTTGATTTTTGCCTCACAGAAATTGAGGGTCTCGGTTCTTCAGTTCCAGTATTGTTGGGTTCGTGAAATTTTTTGTCTTCGGGTTTATGATTCTTCGAATTAAGGTGAAGCGGAAATTTTGTACCGTGGAATTTGGGTAGTGATTTATTTACTGGGAAAGGGAAAGCAGTTATGGATATATGGGTTGCTTTAGCAGCTGCTAGTGCCGACTATTTAGCAAAACATTGGAAGAAAGTAAAGAGGGACGTGGAAAGTTCATCAGAGTTTCCTTCTGGGGATTCCAAATTTGTGAAGCCTGAATCACCACCTTCCATGGGTCGACATGGTGACAAGAGATGTCCCTTGCGAAGATTGGCACCGAGAAAAAGACTTGGTGAAGATGTTCCTAGAGAAAGGGAGCAAGCCGCTCAAAGTGCCTCCTCATCGGGTGAAAACTTATACAACTTTGATCATTACAGGGATTGCAATGTGCTTTCTATATCTACTTTGTCTCCTGCATACTTGCAAAGTGAAGATCAAGCAGCAGAAGGATTAAGAGAAAATGCCAACAAGTTTGAAAATACCCGCGATTCATTTCATGAGCCTCCATCAACAGAAATGAGTACTTCTTATGGTTTCACGAGGAATAGGATCTCTCTTAGAAGTAGAAAATCTAATATGCAATTTGTAACGCCTCTTAGTTCCCTAGAAAGTTGCCTCATGGCTCAGTTATATAGGGAACATACTGGAATGGAAGAGTATGTGCTTAGTTCTGTTCCATCACAATCTTCACCGGCTCTGAGACCATTCTGTGTGACTGACGGAAGGAGGATAATCAGCGGAGGGGGTTATTCATTTAGTTTGCCAACTGAAAATAGAAAAAATGAGCTGCGTAACCAAATCAGTTCAGCAGAAAATGAGACTGTTTTGGGAGTTCCTCCACTACCATATGTTGGGTCTTTGGAGCTTCCAAGGGTGAAAGTTAAAATGCAGAAGGGGCTTGGTAGGAAATTGAGCAGTTCTAGTAAAATGATCAATGCGAAGCATTTCGATTTACTAACTGGTATGCTTCTTACTCCTCGATAAACTTTCTTTCCTCTAGGAGCATGAATGCCACTATATGATGAAATCTGCAGAATCGAACCTCATAATAAAGTTTGTTTAGGTTTTGCAATCCAAGTTTTAGGTAGTTGCCAAAATTGTACTTAGTTTCACCTTCCAAAAGGTTCCTCGGAAAAGTGAATATGGTAACCACCTTGTTTAACTTTAAACCCTTGCTTTTTAGAAATCTCAATCATTGGTTTTAAATGAGTATTCTTTAACCCTGGAGTCCCACATCACCACAAGAGGTGGTACTCCGACTCGATTATGACGAGCCTCCACAGGTATTTCTTTATCAGCCTAGCCCCATTTAACTCCAACTTTTGTTAACGGAGGGAAACAACAGTTAGCCATGTTAAGATCACTTCGTCTGGCAACACAGCCCCAAATCTCATGAACATAATCTCACTTCATCCAGTGAGAAATTTTCAGTGATGGCAGGCAGTAAGTACCACAGGAAACACTTTGGAAAAACTATTTTATTTTCTCTTTCCTCCTGTCCTCTCTGCACCATCGACCATTTTCTGCAAATTTCTACTCCATAGACCAGACAACCTTCTACACCCTACCTACATGAGCTCATCTCACTCTCTCTCAAGGTTTCTTCAAAAATCCAGTGACCTCCATTATTATCAACTTGTAGTTGCATGGTACAAATGCCGACTACTGAGGTTGGAAGAGATTGCTTGTGTTGTCTTTTATGGTGGCAGTCATGCTTTCCCTCCCCTTCAACCTCGAGTGGTAGAGCCCGGGGACTTGGGAACGAAGATAGGGTGGCAGTTTTTTACCCTTTGTCTTAGCAGTAGCAATAGTAATGCATGGAGAAGAATGTATCCTGTTTCTTGTTGTATTTCTTTGATGGGCAGTGGAATTTGTACTTTTTAGTTTTTATCTCTGTTTTGCTAATCTCAAAAGCAGTAAGGTTGTTTAGCACCTTCATCCACGTGGATCTAAATGTCAATCAACATTTGTTTTTTCTTTTCTATTTGTTATTTCATACACGGCTTCTATAAAGGGTTGGAACTTAATGTTTGATTCAAGTGATTTTACAATGGTTCAGCATTTTCATTAATTAAGGTACCCGAATCCCATTTTCAGTAAATTGCAAAATTATCTTATCTCATTTTCATAATTTGAAATGTGATATTAAAGAATAATTGGAGCAGTTCTGATATGTTAAAAAGTTGAGGGATATAAACTTTTTTTCTGATGGGAATTACACAGTCTCGACAGCTTAATTTCTTGAATAATGGTTCCTCTTGAATAACGTTTCTCTAGTTGTGATTTAAGTTTTAACTCATTCAATAATATTGTCATGTTGATCAGGATCATCTCATGGCGCTCTTCTTTTCGGTCTCGGGTTATCTGTTGGCTTGATATCTTCTTTCTTAGCAAATAAAAGGGAGGTAGAAAAATTGAATGACTTGTTAGAGCAGACTGAAAACTTGGTTCAAGATCTACAAGATGAACTCGAGATGAAAGATGCATTAACTGTAAAAGAGCTTGCCATTGAGGACTATTCTGATAAAAGCGCATCAAATTCATTTTGCTCGCAACAGAATTGGGATGGATCAAGGAAATATTGTGGTAAAGAACTGCTTGATCAGAAAGCAGAGGAAGATTCTGAATCTGTGAGTAAAATTGAAGCTGAGCTTCAAGCTGAACTGGAAAGATTGGAACTGAACATGAATTCATTGAGTTTGGAGAGAAGATTGTCTAGTCTAGTTGAGGTAATTATCTGTTTATCACTGCATTGTTGTGCATAAAAATTTCTAGACCTAGTGGCATAGGAGAAGACCATTGCAACTGATTTTCCATGCACTGAAAACCAACACATCATTGGTTCATGAATACTTGAAATTCATTGTTCTCTTGGAAGGCATTTCGTTTGGAATTTTCAAGAGGGTTTAGGGGATTATTACCACTAGGTACAGAAAACCACATCTTAAATCCCATTAAGGTAAGATGGAATACTTAATTACCGCTAGGTCCACTTTTTACAAAATACATTTACCATTAATGGAAGTGCCACCCTAGGACACCCTAGGGTTTTAGGGTTTAGGATACCCTAGGGTTTAAGTTTAGGCGCTTTCGTAGAGCCCTGGGGTTTAGGTTTGGCCACTTTCATAGGGGTTTTAGGGTGCACTTTCCTATCACAGGGTTTTAGCGATTTAGGCACTTTCATAGGGTACCCTAGGGTTTAGGCATTTTCATAGGATACCCTATGGTTTGGGCACTTTTCTAGGGTACCCTAGGGTTTGAGCACTTTCATAGGGTACCCTAGGGTTTAGGCACTTTCAGGATTTAGGGTTTTTGGTACTATTATAGGGTTTTGGTGTTTCATTAAGGGAAAATGACGGCCCAAGACGTGTTTTGATAATTAATACCTTTTAAGGACATACTAAGAACATTTGTTAATGAACAAAATGTCCTTGGCGGGTATTAATTATTAAAACACATCCTTGGCCGTCATTTTACCTTTCATTAATTGGAGGTGACATGGTGGGAAATACTTTTTATTTTTTGTACCTAGTTGTAAAAAGCCCTTACAGAAAACCACATCTTAATTCCTACTAAGGTAAGATGGAATACTAATTCCCACTCGGTCCATTTTTACAAAAATACATTTACCATTAATCGAAATGTCACCCTGGAATTTTAGGGTATCCTAGGGCTTTAGGGTACCCTAATGGGTACCTTAGGGCTTTAGGGAACCCTAGGGTTTTAGGGTTTAGGCACTTTCATAGAGCACTAGGGTTTAGGTTTAGGCACTTTCATTGGGGTTTTAAGGTACGCTCTAGGGTTTTAGGGTTTAGGCACTTTCATAGAGCACTAGGGTTTAGGTTTAGGCACTTTCATTGGGGTTTTAAGGTACGCTTTAGGATTTAGGGTTTTAGGTACTTTCATAAGGTTTCAGTGTTTCATTAATTAGAGGAGACCTGGTGGGAATTACTTTCTATTTTCCGGACCTAGAGGTAAAAACACTCTTTTCTCTATTCTATTGGTCCGGGCAAGTTATGTAATTGAAAGTGGCGATCTTGGTGTTGTCCTGGGATGAATAATCTGCTTCTTGATGTTAATCCCTTGGTAGTCTTGCAATAGGCCATATTCCCCATACAGGTGTTCGGAGTGGTAAAAGCATCTTGAGGAAGGCTTTTAACATCTCAAAGTCCATGGGAGTCATCTTTTTGTGGATTCTTTGTATTCAAGTAATACATTCCCTAGTCTTAGTTTGTTTTGCTTTCATGTAATGTATGACCATAGCTTAACAGCCAATAATCCTGTATACGATTTTGATGCCCGACTGAAGTTATCTTTCTTCTTTTTCCCTCTTTTTTGGTATATGAATTACTGCTATGTTGAGTAGAGTATCTAAATGGTAGTAGCGAGGTTTTAAGCTTTGTAAATTAGGGGGTAGAATGATCTTGAATTGCTATAGTTTTGGTGGTACGGAAATCATGCTCTTGAAATTTCTCATCAGCAATTATGGAGGGATATGGTCAAGGGCATTTGAAGTTTTCAACCTGTATTAGTTGACAGTATTCATCATCAATACTGTAAAGAGAAAGGGATTTCGAAACTTTGAGACCCCCACTAACCCTCCTCTAGTCCTCTCTGTGAAGGCCATATTGCCGTACCCATGACTGAATTGAAAAAGAGAAGACCAGTTCACAGATAATTGCTTACGTGCCACTTTAACTCTTAAGATATATACTGTAACTGAAAGCTGTTTGTCGTATCCAATACGTGATATGTATTGTAGCTTGTTTGGTGATACAACTGAAAAGCCCTCGCTTCAGTGGGCACGTGTATGTGCACCTTGACCTCGACAATGCATACACTTGAACTGAAGTCTACTGTTTGACACTTGACAGTAATAGCACTGATTTATTACTTTTATGAGCTCTGAGTCACTGACAGTGTTAGCTCTTTGCAGCTTGACCCAGACTTCATACCAGAAATCACTTGCGACAAATTGGGACCCGACATGTTTGGTAGACAAGCCAAAGCCCAACCCTACGCGGATTGTGACGGAAGTGGGACCTCCACCCCTCACTCTGCTAACTACGCCGTCTCTCCCAGAGAGCTAACCTTGCGTCTGCATGAAGTCATCCAGTCCAGACTAGAAGAACGAGTCAAGGAGCTCGAGACAGCACTTGAAAATAGCCATAGGAAGGTTCAGCTCATGGACTCGGAGCGAGAGACATTTTTTAGGGACCTTTCACTAAGTGACCTGAGATCATTGTCTTATGAAGATACCATAGAGGACCAACCTGTGGTTATCAATCTCTCCGGGGAAGCTTTAGATGCTTATAACGAGGCGTACGGTGCATTTGCAAAGTTGAATGAGTTGGAGGAAGCTGATTTGACATCAGGAGGCAAGGTAAACACCCTGCAAATGTTCGACCAAAATGGTGGTGAATCATCACCGGCGCTAGTTTCTCATGAAGTAGGGCATTTGGATGAACACCTTTTGTGGGGTGATGAAAGTGAGAATGGACATGATGAGGTGGAAGTGCTGTTGATAAAGCAGATTGTTGAGAAAACCAGGAAAGGTTCTTCTGTCATTTTGAACGCTAAGAAAGGATTGTTTTCGGGTGATGAATGTGAACAATGAATGGACTGAAAGAACGATTTTGCAGTGTAACGAGGTAAAATGTGCATTGAACGAGTCTCAAATCTCTTCTTTCTTCATCTTTTTAACTGATAGAAGCTAGTTGTGGGAAAGAAGTTGCAATTTTGACTAAAGAACATGTAGAATAGAATACCCTTATGTTAATTCTGGTACATTTCATGTGCATGCGCAGTTTCGAATTCATTTTCCATATTCACTTCTTCCAGTTTCAGCATTTACCATGTTTTTCTTGGGCAACTGTAAATTATTTGTCTATAAGTTTGTATTTGGATCATTGATGTTCGGAGGAACTTGCAGGTGTAAGGAAAATGGTAAGAAAACTGAAAAAACACATTTTCAGGTCTTTTCCTCAATCATTCCTTTGCAAATCCACGACTCGAGGAAAATGATGGGCAAACGGCCGAGCTTGAGTTTTAAAATGTTGAAGCTGGGTTTGTCCAAAATTTGGTGACCGCTGAGGACTCGCTACTGATTTTGATTTTTGATGCTCGCTCTAGTCAAATAAATATAGCTCTTTGAAGAACAATTGGAGAAAATACCATAAATTACTATGTATAATATTACTCAGCCAAGTTTCAGCTAACTCAAGCACAGCTTGTTTACAAAGTGAGCTTACAATTTTGGGTTCGTTTATCAATATAACGAGCCGAGTTCGAACTAGTCCTCACCAGCTAAGTCTCAAACTGCTCGCGATACGTTCATTTCGTCTGTGCCCAGCAATGAAAAAAATTTGGGTTCATTTATCAAGATAATGAGCCGAGTTCGAACTTTTCGTCTGTGCCCAGCAATGAAAAAAATTTGGGTTCATTTATCAAGATAATGAGCCGAGTTCGAACTAGTCCTCACCAGCTAAGTCTCAAGCTGCTCGCGATAGGTTCATTTCGTCTGTGGCCCAGCAATGAATGAGGCGTCATAGACTCGGTCACTGAACGCTGTGATTGGAAGCTAACAATGGTAGCAAAAGCACCATTCATCAAGTAGATTGCTATCGCAACAAAATACTATTATTAACATTATTAGGAGTACATCTAGTTAGAAACGGTGAACAATATGAACTTAGCCAGCATGAGAAATCATTCTCCAGCCGCTGGACAATAACACCTGCCTGAAAAGCCATATAGCAGTACTAGCACTTCTCGGTAGAAAATTAGCGACCTCAAAAATCGCATCAAAATTCAGTTTACATCCATCTGTGACAAAATACGTTCAGAGAGAGAGGGAGAGAGAGACAATAAACAAGACTTTAACCGAAAGGAAGCAAATTCAATCATTATTCCCAATGGCTTCAAGATTTTCAAGCCTTTCTGTTGGCATAGTCACCAGGCTCATCATCTCCATCCTCATACGTTTCAGCCACGCCGCTGCTTTCACTGCTGCCAAATTGCTCCCCACTACCACCCAATCCAATACTTCCATTGCTTCCAAAGCTATTCATCGCTCCAGCAGTGCCACCCACATAGCTATCACTTTCAGCTCCTCCGGCTGCATTGAAAATCTGACTTCCGCCTTCGTAATTGACACTGCTACCGGTTCCACTGCTACCGCCTCCATAATTATCACCACTACCTCCAGTTCCATAGTTGCCTCCAGCTACACTGCCACCGCCATAAGTGCCACCTTGGGCAAAGTTGCCTCCTCCAAAACTGTTACCACCACCTCCACCTCCATAGTTGCCACCATAACCACCACCTCCTCCACCTCCATAGTTACCATAATTGGATCCTCCCCCATAGTTATCAGCACCACCATAACCACCACTCCCTCCAAAATTTCCGCCGCCACCTCCATAGCCACCACCATAGCCGCCGCCACCATAGCCGCCGCCGCCATAGCCACCACCACTTCGGGGGGGCCTTTCATTTGCATAGTTCACCTTCACCGTACGGCCTTGAAGGTCCTGGAATAAACAATTAAAAGAACCAATATCAAACAAAGTTCCCAGCTAACATGTACAATAAGAGTGAGCTCTGGACATTCCTCTTCTTCATAAAATCGTACAACCAAATTGTGCAAGGGGCGTCTTAATTGTCTGGAAATATTTCATAACATAACCTGGGGTACACAAAGCTTACACACGTTTAAATCTAGTTCAAAACTTGTTTAAACAAGGTTCAACAGTATACACCGGTCCCCGAACAAAAAGACTGAAATCATTGTTCTTAACAGTCAATGGAAAGTACCCATTTTTAGTCCTCTTGAATGACTTGGAATTCCTACAAGAACTGATCTTGGAAGTACTAAATCCCATGGAAATTGACCACCAGGCCATGACACTATGTTTCAGGTTGCCCAACAAAATTCAGCTTCTTAAAACTCCTTCATAACCAGTATTGCCTTAAAACATAGTTTTCCAGGGTATGCTTAAATTCATAGTCCCTATCTTCCAGATTCAATTACAAATCATTTACCATAATTCCAATACCAGCACACCACTAACTTTTCTCTATGGCAGACAGATAGATAAGAAACACAAGTAATAAGTACCTGTCCATCCAAGGCCTGGATAGCTGCAGAAGCCTCCTCACCAGAAGTGAAAGTAACAAAGCCAAACCCTCTGGACCTACCAGTCTCACGATCTATAATGACTCTAGCTGCAAGATATGTAAAGCAGCTCGGCATTAATAAAGTTTTTTCTTTCAATCCCGATAAGGCGATAATATGAAACTTAGCTTCCCCCAATGGATATTCTAAACCCCCAGCTTTCAACTTTCAACAAAAAACACAGCTCTTTTTCTCGGTGCATTTTGCGCATCTCTGAAGCATGGACTTCAAGAATAACTAGGATATGGATTTGTTTATAAAGGAGAGCTCCTTAAGGGAAATCGCAATGCCACTATTTTGCCATCAAGAAGCCATAATACAGGAAAGCAAAATTATTCCGAGTCATTCAGACACCAATTAAAAATCGTGCATAAACTAGAAATACTGCACAAATGAAGGTATGGTGGCAAATGCTACACAGCCATCAACAAGACTTAAGGTGAAAAGACAGTGATGCCAAGGGATACAGACACCAAGTGAAAAGTAATTATTCCAGGTTCAGAACCATAATCGTCAAACTAGGAATACCCCAAAGACATGAACATATAGTCAAACACACTCTACAACTTTATATAAAGTCGAATTCTTTTTGCAATAATGCAACATATTTCAATGAAAATGTTCACCAACCTAAGCAAAAAAAAAGAAGAGGAACAAAGCACCCTCCGGCTTACCTCCATTGTGGGTAAACAAGAATATCTTTTAAAAAGCAAGGATACAAGAGTCATGGAACGCCACACCATCAGGCTTACCGATACAATGGCATGCACTAATATAATGCGCAATATTTTTCACATGTGCAACATTGCCTGCATGCAAGTAGATATCACTTCCCTATACAAGTTATGTGACAGAACCCAATATATACCTTCCACAACTTCCCCATACTTGCTGAAAGCATTTGTCAGACTCATGTCATCTGTAGCATATGACAGTCCTGCAAGTTATGCGAAGTCTATATTAGCACAGTATTAAGAACAATGGGGGAATCATTACCAGTTGAGCGAAGTGGATACCTCCAACAAAGACTTTTGAAGTTGACATGCATCTTATCATTTGAAATAGAGAAGGATTGGATCCACAAATATTTGAGTTGGCATGCTTGCTCGCAGCCTGCCTCAGTATATTCCCAGCTTTACTTAAGAAAGCCATTGCTGCGACCTAGCTCATAATATTTTGTTTATAAGTATAACAGCAAAATGGTAAAAATACTAATTCATCATACATTCATACTGAAGTCCATCATTAACATTTGTAGTACAAAAGTTCCATCAAACAGAAAAACTACAAAATCTCAGATAATCAACTGTGGGTCTTGCTAATAACCTCCCACTCAGCACACAGCCACACAGACAGATCAAGGTCTGGTGGGGGCAACTAACTCCCCAAAACTTACCAAAACCATGTTATCACAGCCAGATAGTGCTTCCCCCCCCCCCCCCCCCCATAAACTGCTCCAAATTAATGAATTATACAGGGTCGCCACACAACTTGTTTTCGGGAAAAATGTAATATCTTCCACAGTTCCACCCCAAATTTAATCTCGAACGTATAAATAAATAATAATCCTATAAATTGGCCTCCCAATATTGAAATCACGCATCGGTCCATGACCGAGCAGTTTCTTGAGGTGCAACTAATCCCGAAAAAAAAAATTGAACTTCAATACTCATTTCCCACATTTCAATACACTCGGGCAAACTTTTAACTACACCGACGTATTTCAACACACTGTTCACATTGACACAGCACTTAAGAAAAATTGGTACATCCATACTACGATCATCAAACCAAAAGCAAAAAAAGAGTCAAAAGTCAAATCGATCGAAAATCAATTGCAGAGTGTACCAATCGAGCCCCAAACACCGAAGTTAAAAACGAAAATTAGAAAATGAAATAAAGCATAATCGGCACAGCTGACTAAAAACGTAAATACAACGACACGCGCGCACGTAGTAGCATGAATGCCAGCACAAAGGCACAAGCTAAAACCCTAGAAAAGGTTTGGATTTGATGGAGGCTTGTGTCGAGTTACCTTTTTTCAGCGTCGATCGCTAGGCTTGGGGCTCTCTCCCTCTCTCTCTCTCTTTCTTCGGAGAGACTAAAACCCTAGAAAAGGGTTTGGATCGAGGAGGGTTTTACGAGAGTGAAGGTCGGTACTTGGGAGCGAGAATTACTAGTGTTGAAATGGATTTCGGCCGTTGGATGGTGTTTGGACGGTGTGAGCCGTTGGATTTGAGGCTGGGTGAAGTTGAATACTTCGTGAAGATATAAACAGGGGAAACTGCACTGCTGGTCCCCAAAGCTTTAGTAATCATTCTTGTAGGCCCCATTCCGCTAAGTTTCTTAGTTTTTACTCCCTCCGTCCCTTATTATAGTCTGGTATTTTATTTTGAGTTGTCCCTTAATAAGTATCCATTTTATAAAGTTAGTGGGTAAAAATTGGTGAATTGTCTATTTTGTCCCTAAAAGTAGATTCCATTTTGAAAAGTAAGTGAATAAAAGTGTAATGATGATGGATAAGTAGGGAAAGTGGAGGAAAAAGTTGATGTGAAAGATATAATAATGATGTCTTTTTAATAAGTTGGAGTTACGAAGCAAGACACTTAAAAAGGGACGGAGGGACTAGTATTTATTTTTCTCTTTATTAGATAAATCATTCTCTCAGAATACATCACCTTTAATTCGAAAATAATTTTATATTTAAAAAATAAATATTTATTTCCCTTAACGAAACGGGGTATTTCAACAATCTTAATCCTAGGACTTTTGTTTTCGATTTATTTACTTTTTTTTTATTCGATCTCGTTTTAATTGGAACCCTTTCGTCTATCGGAATATTTCCAACGGAGCTAAGGCATTTTAAAACTGAAGAAACATAAAAATAACATTTTAAACAATCTAAGGATCATTGGCGTAATTTAGCATTCTAATTCTTGGCTTAGAGTATCGATTCGCACTTGTGTTATACTTCTGAATCACAACGAGGGGAATACAAATGGTAGAATACGACACACTCAATCCCCAAAAATCCAAGCCAAAGTGTATTTTCTCCAATGTTCCAACAAGTATTTTTTCCGATGATACAATGGTTAGTCAAGCCTTCTTACGTTTAAGAAAAGGTAAATGGTTAATCTTTTAAAAAATAAGCTTTCGAAACCAGCCAAACAAGATCCCAGCTAGAATCCACCACTTGATGGATTGAGTACACTTAAAATTGATTGTAATTGAAATTGAAATATCTAGACTAAAATCTGGAAAAATCATAAGGACCAATAGTGTAGTTGATTCATAATTTCATATCATTAGAAAAGGGGGATTTTATTTATTTATGGGCCATGAGAGTGGGCTAAGCCTTGGAAATCGATTAACTGCAGTCCACACGTATGCACTGTTAAGTCTGGCTCACGCCGACCCACGACCATGGGTTTTGCGTACACAAAATTCACTCCCTTCATCTCCAACCCTTCTATATTTTGAACTCTGAGAATCTCACAAAGGCAGAGTTCTTCTAAACTTATTTATTCATTTTGTGTATTTTATTCATCTTTTTCTAAATTTTTGTTAGATTAGCGTTATTTTTTTTAGATTAATTATCCGTCTCGATGGGAGGAGCCTAAAAAGTATTCTCTCTGTCCCAGTTTGTTTGTCTCCTTTTTAACTTCTTGAGAGTATTTGACCTCTCAAAGAATTGGCTATAATTGTCAATTCGTAATGTTTCTAATATGCAATATAGATCTTATTTGATAGATTTCAACTAGTTTTATTTTACAAAATCTTCAAAATCATAAGAAAATATTATAAAATGTAATATATAAATATATTTTTGAAAAACACGTATTTTGATAATTAAACAAACAAATTGGAATGAAAGGAGTACAAAATTACGATCAAAAGCAACGAAAAAAAAAGTTCACTAAAGACGAAAAAAGTATCAAACAACTATTTTTTAGAACTTAAGTGCCGTCTTATTTGAATTTTTTCAACATCGAACCATATTTTTATACTTTTCTGATTCGTCTCATCGAGACAAACGATTAATCCCTAAAATTACGTAAAAAAAACTACTAAACAAAAAGTTGTAAAAAATACCAAAATAAATTTCAAACATACAAGTTTAAACACAGCCTAAGTAAGTTCAATTTTGACAAATATAATTGGTGTCTTTGATTTGGCGAACAAAGATCGCACAGCCTAGCCTAGGTTATTGGACTCGGCAACTGGAAAACTGAATATCGAGTGACGGGGGAATATGCTTGCCGAGGTGTCCGGGAAGGGAGTGGCTAGTGAGAGAGATGAGAGACGAAGGGAGTGGAAGAATGTGTCAACTCGTCAAACATGTGTAACTGGAAACAAAAAAAAAAAAAATTATAACCATACTATGTCAGACATACTCCACAATCTCATCTTTTTAGATGTCTCATATCTAAATCTCCAAAATGTAAAAACCCAGAGAGCTATTCGTCTCCCATTCCAAAGTGAAGAAAAAAAAAAACCCCTTTATCTGACCTCTCTTCCCCATTGTAACACATCGTTACCCTCTTTTCACATCTCATTTGATGGACTGCTCTATTTGCTTGACTGGAAGATCCTATGTGGTGGAGGGTGATGCACAAGCGGTGATCAATATGTTGCAAGGCAAGAGTCAGATTAAAGCATGCCTGGAAGTTATTGTTAGGGATACTTTATCATTTCTTTGTCATTTTTCGTCTTGTTCTTTTCAATTTGTTCCTCATAGTGGTAATAGGGTGGCTAATGCTATAGCCAAATATGCCCTATCTTTAGACTCCCCGTTAACTTGGCAACGGAATTTTCCAAATTGGGTTCATAGGGAAGCTAATTTTGATGTTTCATCTTTGCATTAATAAAAATACCAGTATCGATTGGAAAAAAAAAAAAAAAAAGAGTGCCGTTTGATTACTGAAGTAGACCCTACAATAAATCTCACCAAGTATGGTTACCCTCGCTCTGAATGAGGATGAATAATGTTGTTCTTTACAAAGTATTTTCGTTTCGATGTATTGTAAAAGCGGTATGTAAAATCTTCCTTTAATTTATTCTTCTAAGAACTTGATCATTGTATTGAAACCTCCATGTCAATGGCTTAGTTGGAATTGGTAGGTAGGACAATCCCAGGACAATGTTTAGCTTTTTACTAGAAACTTCTACCTTTTGTAGCTTTAATCTTAGAATGTATATATGGAGGGTTGCAAGTTGAAGTACTCAAACAAATATTAGCTTAGCACGAATTCATTGCTAATATGTATTTGATTGCCTTCTTTGTTCTTAAGGCAGCTACCCAAATCGACAATAACATGACAAGGTAATTTTTTTCCTTAGCTGTTTCAACCCTCTTAGCTTATTGTATTTGGTGACCGTATGCTAATAAATATTTTTGCTCTTCAAACTCTAATAGTGCTCTCCATGAACATGTAAACCATTCTTTTTTATTATATAAATGTAAACCATTTGGAGAATTAAAATTGTTCATTTGACTCTATATTTGTAGCAATTTAATGGTATATGCTATATCAATAAACACACACACATAATGGCTTTTATATATATATAACCAAGTGACTGGCCGCTAATTCTATGCATGTTTGTATTGGGTACACATTTTCGTTGATGTTTATCGTTTTGGACGGTATTTTTTGATTTTATCAAATTTTATGCATTTGAGTTTGTGTATGCAAAAGTTAGGGATTAGAAATTTGTTTGTTTTTTATTTACTGATTAAAGTTAACCATGTCAATAGATTTGATAGATTATTAGTTTTTGCATAGTTGATGCCTTGTTTGGATGAGTTTTTAAAAAATTTTGGGTTTCGCTTTTAGGTAATGAGTGTAAAGAAAAAATAGGGTAATGATTGAAAATATGGATAATGAGAGGAGAGAGGAGAGAGAAATGATTGAAAGTAGGATAATAAGTGTTTTTTTGAGTTGGAAATTTCTTTTCAAGTTTGAATCTCATGAATTTGTTGCATAGGGGGTTGATATACTGCACGCGATTTTAGTATTTATTTGCAGGTGATGATTGTTCGAGTTGTATCATGCACAGGAGTTCAGTATTTATTTGCGTATGCTAATTGTTCGAGACGTGCCTTCAGGCACGAGCATGCACTAGTATATCTATATAAAAAAGTGCAATCTTGGCATTATTTAAAAGCGGAGATGAAAACATAACTGTTTAAAATTATTAGGATGGATACCGACGTGAGATGGAATCCGAGGATGAATCTTTAAAAACTCCTAAATAAAATATTTTTATCAAATTGTTATGAGTGTCCAATCAACTAGATTTTATGCATGTACAAATTATTTGACAATCTCGTAATATACGTCTTTGGATTATCGGAAAATGATCCATAATTGTGCGAGTTAACGGTTAAGATTTGGAATCAACCATTAAGGCATCAACGGGTGAAAATATTAATTGTATTGATAATTGATAGTCGGTTCCAAGACAGGCGCCAAATTTTTCCCTAGACCCAATCCACGACTCACCCCCCAACACCACCCCCCCCCCCCCCCCCCCCCCCACACACACACACACACACACAACACCATGGATCAAAGACCTAGCGGTCTCAACTGTCAATCGACGCCTGATGCAACAGAAGAAGAAGGGTTTCGAGCTCGAGCTTCTTCTTCCAACATTAACACCTCTTGCCGACTGTAAACTCAAGTTTTCACAGCTAGAATACATAAAAGAATTCTTGATTATTGAACAATTGTTCATCGTTGAGCAAGAAAATGTATTTGAGGAATACAAAGAGGATATAGACCATATCAGGGGGTCGCCAATGCTCGTTGGCTCCTTGATGGAGCTGATCGACAAGAAACATGCAATTGCTTCATCACCACTCTGACCCGAGTAAAACGTGGGAATCATGTCCTTTGTGGATAAGTATAAATTGGAACCCGGTTGCGAGATTTTGATGAATGAAAAGGTACGGGTTTCTTTAGTTTATATCTAGTTCTTTTTTACTCTGTTTCTTGTCGAAGTTGATACGGATCTGCTTGAGCCTGGTTTTGCGATTTTGATGTGTAATAAGGTGCAGGTTTTTCTTCTTGAATTTTGATTTGTGGTTTTTTTTACGTGTACTGAATGTTGGGGAATTACTACTGAATTATTGATATTAATTGTCAAGCTTAGGATTAGGGTTTGTTCAAATCTGTTCTTGTAGCTGCTGCTTGTCAGATTGAGGAATTAGGTTTTTCATGTTCTTGTATTGAATGCTTCACAGGAGGTTTCTAGTGATATTAATTGTCAAGCTAGGGTTAGGGTTTGTTCGAATCTGTTCTTGTAGCTGCTGATTGTCAGATTGAGGAATTAGATTTTACATGTTCTTTTATTGAATGCTCATTCACATTCACTTGCTATTGTTGGGATTCTCCAAAAGGAAATCAATCCAATGGTATCTGAAATGAAGGTGGACAAGACTCCTTTGGAGTCCTATGCAGACATCGGCGGCTTAGATTCACAGATAGAGGAAATTAAGGAAGTTGTCGAACTGCCTCTTACACATCCAGAGTTTTTTGAAGACGTTGGTATCACGCCTCCTAAGGGAGTCATACTCTATGGAGAGCGAATGCTGGTATCACGCCTCCTGAGGGAGTCATACTCTATGGAAAGCCAGGAACCAGTAAAACCCTACTTGCAAAGGTGTATATGCAGTAGTTTTTTTTGCTTTTGTTGTCTTAATCATTGTTGTTAAGCTACAAAACTGGAAGCAAATCTTTAGCTAAAAGCAAAGAAACAAAATTAGGAGGGTGGGAGACCCAATCTACTGGTAGAACCAAACGGCTCTAGCCCATTGATAGTCAAACAGGAGTTGTTAACTTTTCATTACCTTTCTCTTCATTTTCAAGTAAGGAAAAGGCTTCATGAGCCACAAATTGTTGTCCTGGATCAACCTTCAATTCCCAGAACAAACGTCGATTGGTTTGGGGTAATGACTCCTCGAAGAACCCCTTTAGCCATAACTTTCTTAATCACTTTAAGCGAGAAATTACAAAGACTTATGGGCCTAAATTGTGGTAAGGATTCAGGGAAAAGAACCTTAGGGACATCTTTCAGGCTGTAGCGAATTCAACGTCGGCGACTTTTTTACACATCGTTGCGAATGAATTGATCCAGAAGGATCTGGAAGATGGTGCAAAATTAGTAAGGGAACTCTTCAAAGTCGCTCATAATCTCTCCTACAATTGTGTTTATGGATGAAATTGACGCAATTGGTACTAAGAGGTGAGCCCCTTAATATTGCTGACTGATATGACAGTATATTTGTGCATTATACAATTGTTTTTTGCTATTCATGTAGGTATGATGCTCGTTCAGGTGCTGAGCGTGAAATACAGAGGACCATGTGTTGGGGTACTTAGTTAGATTTTTACGTAAATTGGACAAGAGAGTGGGATTTATAAAGAATTGATGGGTGAGAGATGTTGACAAGTTGTGAAAGGCTTTTTACAGATTTTCCATTGTACCAAAATGAGTACAACAAGGCTCTATTTATAGAGCACTCCCACCAATATAGAATTCTAGAATTGTTTTGCTAAAGATTAGTACATGTGCTTTAATTACAAAAATCTCCTAACTTCTAGATTTTTCTAGTTTTAACCCATGTACCTAAATTACAAATATCTTCTTTCATTATTACATTCCACACTATTCTAAACTGTGGCATTGATGGTTGTTGAGGAGGAGGTTCTACATGCACTTTCCTCTTTCATTCTTCCTTCATTATGGCCAAGAGGTCATTCATGCTTGTTGACATAGCATTCATTTTGTTGGTGAGGTGACCAAAATTGGCCGTGAGATAAAGGTTAGCATCTCGAATTTCCATCATGGAAGAGCTGACAGATTGAGTGATCTCCTGTGACATTTTGCGGTTGGCCACGAACATGTAATTGCGTACAATTCGCGGTTGGCCACGAACAAGTAATTGCGTACAATGTAAATAGACTCATTAAAGTCTTGCACACTGGCTAAAGGCTACTCAAAGCCTTCAGCTTCTTCTCCACTGGTCACTTGTTATTCTAGACTCTCCACATGAGGAGGGTCACCACCAATGGCTTGAACTCCTTTTCTTTCCATGATTACCCTTTAGCGATTAGGGTTCCGCTGAGCGTGCCAAATGTTTTCCTCAAAAAGAGCAAAATTACTAAACCGCAAAACGTGCACAGTTTTCTTCTTGTTACGAGCGTGCCAGGACTGGATTGCAGTCCAAATTTGTGTTTAAGGCCTGCATGCCTCAAATCTGACTTCGTATGTAGAGCTGTTGTGTACGACCTAAATGGTAAAGCCATATTTGGTTTGTGGTTTGCCTTTAACAAAAAATGACTTAGAACTTCATGGCCGTTGTTGAAAAATGGAAAGAGAAAAGGATAACAGTAAATGAACTAATGGTTTAACAAAGTAGATTGATGCAAGGAAATGAAACGAAATCTAGGCTAGGTTAGATTGAACGGAAAGATAAAGTACTTTGCTGAAAAGTAAAGATAATTGAAAGATAATTTCAGTAAGCATTGGGCTTTGATGGTCGTGGACCCTTTCTAAGGTTATTCATTCTGGTATCTATAGTTGGAGACTCCAGGTCTTCAGCTACTGGGACTGACCCGTGCATGGCTTCCAAGTGTCCCCTTTTCCTTGTGTCGAACCGCTTTTCTACAATCCTCGTAAAACCAATTTGTGTTAGCGATGACTTCAATTAAGTCTTTTATGACATTCGACATTGCACCCGCAAGTCTGTTTTTAGAGCGGTCGTAGGGAATGGCACTATGTAACCAAATCCATGGGGGCACTTCAGGCACAACAATCCCCCCCTCACCATGACGCTCCCGCGACTCGAACCCTTGACTTTCTGGCTCTAATACCATTTGTCAGACTGCTTTTCCACCATCTCTCCTAAAACTAATTATTGTTAGTGATGCTTTTAATTAAATCATTCATGGCATTCGACATCGCACCCACAAGTCTGTTTTTAGAGTGATTGTAAGAAGTGACATTGTGTGACCAAATCCATGAGGGAACTCTGAGCTAACACCTTGCTCTTCACTCTGAGAAACCAACTGCAAAATCCTCAGACCTTTTAGCATGGAACTTGCCAAATAAAGAATTTTGGTTGCTTAGGGAGAACCTTCTAGACCTTCAAGCTGCTTTGGAGCCTAGAAAATTACCAAAAGTTGACCCTTGGGCCCACCAAGGTTGAAGGTCGAAATATTTCGACAAGAATCATGGACCAAAAGCTTTGGAGGATGGCAAGAAGGTAATTTCACATACCTACTCACATACACAATTGCTGACTAGGGAGATGCATAATGGACCCTTTAAACACACACACACACAATACCCAAACTACCGATGTGTGAGCTTACTAGCTTTAAGTCCCTCCCTGTGGGCCCTTTATTATTTAAAAATAGGTTCCTTATACATGAAGGTATAGGACAAAGAATTTATTGGACTTGATTCCTTTTATTCGGCTGGTTCATTATTGCGCTAATTCTTCAGGCCTGACTAAACTGCTTACCAAGCAGCTTCTGGCTTGATCAAGCTGCTTCGGAAGCTTGCATGGATGCCATGTGTCCTGGACTTTGCTTCACTTTGAAGAATAATGACTGTTTAGTCTTTGATGTATTGTATTTATTCCATCCTTCTCATTCTACCATACATATTTGAGCCCCTTTTCCAATTGGGCCCGGAGATGCATTTTAACTGATTTGGACCTGCTAATGGGCCCAATAGCCCACCAAGGTCCTTTGGCTTTTATCTCGGGCCAAATAGACTTAACCATGGGCTAAATCATGGAATGTGAATCTGGGCTTCTAAATAGGTTAAGGAAACCTTCCTTCCAATAAAGTAAAGTGGATTTGGGCCCAGGTACATGATAATGAAATTTTTGGCATTAATTAGGCCCAATCCTGAATATTACACCTTAATCTCATAGCCTGACTGAATTTGATCCGGCCCAATAGCAAGTAACCCTTATTAAGTCCAGCTTGTGGCCCAAAATAACCTTTTCGGTTCATAAATTATATTTTGGCCAAAATTCGGTGTAAACATCACTTTAGTTGGTAGGTTTTCTTTCTACACAATTGAATAGAGTTTAATTCTTGGGATACAAAAAAATAATTTATTTCGAATTTCCTATTTTCGGATGAATGGCTTGCTTTTTATCAGATTGAGAAAATATTAGTCAAGTTGTACGTAAACTTGACCTGACACCCTTGACTGTTAAATGGAAAAAAAAGAGATAGTAACAAGCCATGTAGAATTCTAAACGCAAAAAGTCCTGCATTACGACCGGTAAAAAGGGGTTTTATCCACCAGACGAAAGACTCTTGATTTTGACCTTCGTTTGACAAATAATTTTGTTACTGGTACCGATGAAATGATTCCTGAGTTCAGGCACATAAATGAGTTTGAACTGTTTTCAAAGGTTTCAGATTAAACAACACAATGTACAACGCAACACAAAACAAGTCCCATTTGAAAGATACATGTCATAACTAGGTTAGTCCAACTAACAGATTAGTGATATGATCAGCCATTGCTTCTCCTAGTTTAAAGCAAGTTCCAAATTGAACAACTCGCTACTTGGCTCCACAAGTTTGCAATATTTCAAAGAACCAGGCTACTCGAGATTGAATCATAATCAGCTCAATTAAAGAACTCGGAAATACTTTGAAGGTCGTTAAGATTTCAAACCAAGTTTGAACAACCCATTGGTCGGTTCGTTTGTATGCTTAATCCATGATTGTAATAAGCAAATCTTTTTATGTTTCTATATTTCTCATTTACCAGTTATTCCCAAGGTATGGAGAAGATTGGAATAAGAGTTCCATGATACCAAAACAAAAGAAAGTAGATCTGAAATCAATAAGAATGATAAAGCATCTCTCTTCAAACCTATCTGAAAAGAACAGACAGCTCAAATATGTGCGCCTATAATGACTGGAACAAAGAATACATTACAACAATTAATTAGAGCTACACTCCATAGCCATATTTGGCCTGAGAAACACAGAATGCAAAATTCACTCCCTTCGTCTCTTAAATCTCACTCTATCAAATTGAGTATACTCAATTTTTAAAGGCCACTTTCTCCCTTTTAAATTTACAACTATGTCATTAATGAACTTCTTACTCAAATTTAATCTTAGTTGGCCACCATTCGAATGTCAAAAGACCAATTTATCCGGTCAAAACCAAGAACTAAATTCTTATCTAATGCAACAATTGATTGTTAATTCTCTCGAGTATTTTGTTTTTAGTTTATGGCCTATTTCTTGAGTTGCTCTGGAGTGACCTTGATTTAATTATTGCGGACTCACATGTTATATGGTAGTATGTAGTTTTCCATTATTTTAACTCTTTTAATATAATCCTCTTATCAAAAATAAAATCGTTAAAAAATTCATAGAATTACACTGTTATCAGTATTTCTTTATAATACTTGTCGTACCGGTTACTTCAATACCTTAAGCTAATCACTTACTCATTTTCAAAAAAAAGCTAATCATTACTGAAATTAAATGGACCCCACGTAGAATCTAGTTTAGCAAGTAGACTTTATTAAGAATTTTGGATTGGTCGAAGGTGGACAAAATTAGGACCCTCAGCGTTTCTCTTCTCTTAATGAAAAATGAAAGTTGGGATAGATTATTGACGCGGCTGTGTACACGTAGCTGCATATCAGCTTTCTATTTTTGACCTTTCAATATTTGTGCCCGTTCCTCATTTTTTTCCTAGCTAGTGACTTTCTTGGTCACTTCTTGAAAATGGTTTTCAGAATGGACCGAGAGCATTCACACCGGTGTTTGTCATTTCACCCTTGCCATTATCATTTTTTTTCAATGAATAGTGTCATTTTGCCAAAAAATATCGCAAAGGTACTACACTCCTGTCTTTATGTCATTTTTTGCCATCTTTCAATAAAAAAATGACAACATTGCCACATATTTTCTCAAAATTGGCAAATAAAATAACATTTTGCCGCACTTGAGGAACTTTTGAGTTCATGGATGTGGGGTGGTAGTTACAATTTCTTTTGTCATTTTTGAGAAATGACAACAAAATTTTCTAAAAAAAAAGCAACTAGTGTAGTTGCTCTAATCGGGAGAGCACTCACTTTAAAATCTATGTATCGTGAGCTGTCGTGAATTTAGTCACATAATCTTTTAAAATAGCCTGTACTTGTGCTCTCAATCTTCGCACTCACAAATTTTAGTCATTAAGAGATTTTTGAGACACGCTATCATGCCCGTGCCACCGGGCACGGGTAAGAACCTGCCCTCGCTTCCATTAAGAGGCTCCCTTTCTCTCACACCCACACCACCACACTCGTTTTATGTGATTTAGGTCGTGAAGCTGTCTGAGGCGGAAGTGGGCCAATCGCTCGCTTCTACGCGTATTAACTTGCGGATTACGATTACTACGAGTGCCTTTAAATGCAGCTAGATTGACTAAAATCCTGCTCTACTGAACACTCTTTTGACTCTTCAATCCTGCCTAACCCTAACACGCGTCGTCGTCAACTAAAAGCCGATTGATTTCGACCTTTTTACAGGCTGTAATGGCATTTTTTTATACATTGACTTCGTTAGTCAAATTTTAATTCATGGCCTCTCGTTCTATGTGGTTGAGATTTAATTCCTGTAAGAAATGGAGAACATTCAAATCAGGCGTTTTCACCGCCTCTTTGCCTCTTTACCCTTCAAAGGATAACGGATTGGGATTCTCCAAGATCGGATAGAGTCCATTCTTACCGGTTAGAGTCTTCCCCGTTTTGTTGCATGAAAAAGATGAGAAAATCAAAATTTATGTAACTTTTTGTGTGTTCAGCTACCAGAAAAATGATAAAAACCACAGTTTCAACTTTTCCACAGAGAATTAAACACTTTCCCGCAAGATGGGTCTTACCAAAGTGAAAGAGTTTCTCTATTTTTCTGCAAGATTTCTTGTCAAGAGAAAACATATAGGAAAATAAATTTCAGTTTCCTTTATTTCACCTTACTTTACTTTGGATCTAATTTCTCATACAACATTCCCGATAGCTAAACAGAGCCTAAGTCAACATGAACGGTGAGATGTGATTGCTTCTTGCAGTCCAAGTTTAGATAAATCGGGTTTTGTTAACTATGTTTAAGTAGAGCTACTAAGTAAGCAAGCAACCTCAAATCTCGTATCTTCTTCCTGAGAGATGAATTTTCGAGATTCCAAATCACAACACCAAAAGGCACGTGGAGTGTAATTTATCACAACCTTTGATCTAGTAACTCGAACTCACACCACCATTGTCGGGAGTTCGATTTGCCTCAGGTTTTCCCATGTGCACGTAGGTCCAATCCGTTGGAGTGTATTCACGGAATCCTCACCACATCACCTTGACCCTATATATATGGAATGACTCATATTCACTTAGAAGGCCAGGCCTTGTAAATGGTGAGCTATTCAATTTTATATTAAGGCTCAATCATTTTTCTATTTATCCGATGAGAGACTCAACTTTCACACATATTCCTAACAACGATATTGGGAGCTGGTATAAGCAAGCAATCTGAA
The DNA here is from genome assembly GCA_014282245.1 of Rhododendron simsii. Taxonomy (NCBI): domain Eukaryota; kingdom Viridiplantae; phylum Streptophyta; class Magnoliopsida; order Ericales; family Ericaceae; genus Rhododendron; species Rhododendron simsii. The sequence continues at coordinate 22,945,890 of CM024964.1, forward strand.
GTACACTACACTGTTACTTCTAACAGCCTCGAGGGTTCAATTCTTGGGGTCAAATCACAAAAAAGTAATTTCTTTTGAATTTTCCAATTCCGGTATGAATAACTTGCCTTTGACCCGCCTGAGAAAAATTTAATCGAGTTGCGCGTAAGCTGGACCCAACACCCTTGACTGTCAAATGGAAAAAACAAAAGGTAGAAACAATGCATGTAGAATTCTAAACTCAAAAAGTCCTGCATTACAACCGGTAAAAAGGTGCTTTATCCACCAGACGAAAGACTCTTGATTTTGACCTTCCTATGCTGCTTGACAAATACAGTAAACTTTTTTTACTGGTCCTGATGAAATGATTTCTGAGTTCAGGCACATAAACGAGTTTTTGACTCTTCTCATTTGAAAGATACATGTCAAAACCAGGTTAGTCCAACTAGCAGATTAGTGATATGATCAGCTGTTTTCATAAACAAAAAAACAATGGACATGACATAACAGGATCCAAACAGCTGCAAAATGTGCAGCCATCATCCACCCATGGTGCTTTTAGCCTCTTTTTAAGCCATTGCTTCTACTAGTTTAAAGCAGGTTCCAAATTGAACAACTCAGCTACTTGTCTCGACAAGGTTACAGTATTTCAAAGAAGCAGGCTACTCGAGATCGAATCATAATCAGCTCGATTAAAGCTCGTTTGAGATTGACTCAGCTGATTAAGAAGGAACTTGGAAACACTTCGAAGGTCGTTAAGATTTGAAACCAAGTTTGAACAACCCATTGGTCGGATCGTTTGTATGCTTAATTCATAATAATTGTCATATATTTCTCATTTACAAGGAGAAGATTGGAACAAGAGTTCCATGATACTAAAACAAAAGAAAGTAGATCTGAAAAATCCATAGGATGATAAAGCATCTCTCTTCAAACCTATCTGAAAAGAATAGGCAGCTCAAATATGTGCGCCTATAATGACCGGAACAAAGAATACATTACAACAATTAAGAGCTACACTGTATCCATATTTGGCCTGAGAAACACAGAATGCAATGAACAATTTGATACTATTTTACAACACATCTGCCAATTACGAAATACAATAACAAAAGAATTTGGGAAACGAAAAGTACTTGGGAAACGAAAAGTACCACGCAAGGACGAATTCAAGTACTTGGTACCTTTCAAAAAGTCAATCTCCTTCGGGTTTTGTGCAACGAAGCAGGTGGCCCTTCAAAGAGATCCAAGATACGATTCTCCAGCTCATCGGCAGAGTACTTAACGTACTTTTCGCCAATGATTGCAGATTTTGTACCTGTGAAGGGCCGGTACGCTTGGATTACTTTCTGCGACGTGGAAATTCGCAAGTCCTTCCGAAGCTCGTGGTCAGGGATGGACCATGTAGTCTGGCACTTATATACCTCCTCAAAAGCAATATTGAAGCCTCTCAACCTCTCCCTGAGAATTTCTCTTTTGTTGTTTCCATCATCCCTCAGTCGAGAAAGGATTGGACTCCAAGTCGCTCTCTCGTAACTTGTTTCATGCTGCTGGAATTTCCTAGTGTATTCCCTTATCCATTCAACTCCATAGAATTCCTCAAGTGCGGATCCACTAACCTTTCGGACCATATAGTGGATGTTGTTCATCATGAAAATGTGCTTCAATGAGGGATCCCTGTATAACCTGGATTTCTGATCAATATTGGATTCCAAATTGGATGTCAGTGACTGTAGATGGAAAGCCAATGGACAAAAATTATCCAAACAAATATTTTGACCATTTAGAACCGTATCCTCCCCACTTCGCACCCTAAGAAGCAAATTTAGAGTCTCAGAATACTCAGCGAGTGTTTTGACGTAATTCATGACATATTTCGTGACGTGGTGAATCCCACCCGCAGGGAAAGGAGTTGTCGATGGGTGTGAAGCAACATCATGTTCAAATTTCAAAAGAGTTGCCTTCACGGTACCACCCAATCTTATCATAAGCTGGTGGAACTCAGCCCCAAGGAAAGAACTGGCCTCTTCGGAGAACAGAGTATCTATATCAGGGATAAGATTTGACAGGACCTCGTACATGTCGAGTAATGTAAACAGCTTGTCTGTCTCCCGGGGCCCAATCACCACGGCTTCTCCGAAATTCAAGAGGCACAACATTGAACCTTTGGAAGCCTCAATGAAACAAGTTTTGTACGTGGATCCAAATTCTCCAAACACTTGGTCAAAAAGGCGTTTCTCACTTGGCAAATAAACCTTAATGATAAACTTCATCGCCCTGTTCCATTTCCTGATCTTGCTGCACAGTTGTTTCGATTCCATATTAGACAATTCCTCGATGCTAAGTTTTTCGACGCGAAGAGCGACAAAATACTCATCCAATACATCTTTCCAGAAGCTTACAAAAGTGTCACAAAATTCGCGATTGTAATGCGAGGCAAACATGACATTTGCAATTGACTTGATATCAGAAATTACACTAGGATGGATCAAATCGACCTTATGATCCTCACGTTCAGTGCCACCACTATTTCTCCTAGATGTTTCCTCAATCGATTCATCCTCAATAGAAACTATTGATACATCAGATGAAACATCCTCATCGCACGAGTGGGACAACACATATTCAGGCTTAAATGACTGCTTATTCTTAGAAAGAATGTCAATCAGCTCTTCCTCAAGCCTTACCATTGCCATATGCAAAACACGATTGGCTTGGTCAAGCAACTCCTTTTGTTTTCCACCACCATTTGAAAGCAAACTTGTCAAACTTTCAGTCAACCTTTGGATTTCATAAACTGCTTGAAGATAATCTGCAGCTTCCTCCCGGCCCAAAGCCCATATCATCGACCGGTTTGATTCCCACCTCATGACCTTTTTCTGAGCAAATTCCAACTGCTCTTCCACCTCTCTTGTTTCACCTTCCCTTCTCTCTGGGGTTCTGGTACTTGTGAACAAAAGGGTGTCAAGATCCGCCACAAGGCGTCTCACATCATCAGTCAGATTTTTACTTGCCCCTAATGCCTTCACTATGTGATGAAAAGCAGCAAACACATGCTCTTCACCATCATAGGTTGGAGTTATAGGTGCAAAATCCGTCATCACAGATACACCTCAAATCCTTATATAGTTTTACAAAAGCACAGGTTTCAGAAACTTGGAGATCGAAAAACCACAACCGGGATTGACAGAAACCCTCAGACTAAGGACTTAAGAGCAGATTGGTGATCCTCCAATCAAAGTTTGGAGATCGACACGGGTTGGTAAGAAAGAGCTGATTTGAGCAATCTCAACTTACCAAGGTGAAAAGGGAATCAGGGGTACAAAAGGGTATCAATCAGAAGAAGAAAAGTAGTCACACCTAGGAATCTAACCTATTGCTCTGAACAAGACCCAGGAAAGAAGAAGACTTGAGACAACAAGTGAAAATATGACAGGAAAGACATCCCCTACCAGAATATTCACCGAATTCTCACAAATTTTGTGTTACACTAACTGATTTTTCATCTTGAACCCTCTCATGTCGTTTGACATATCCAGATCAGTATGTACTAAAAGAGAGAACTGAAACCAGACTTAACCCCAATTCAATCAAGTAAAATCTCATCAAAACAAAACCTAATTACCCACATACAAAATTAGGGAAGCAAACAGAAAACCGTAAGTAATAGTTCAACCAGAATTAGAAACAACAACGAATCAGATCTTTATTGGGTCACTAAACCAATAAACAATTGGTTAAAATAGAAAAGTGCACGAAAGAATATATTAATCAGAAGTAACCTGAATACCAGGAACCGATGAACAAACAGGCTTGGACAGTTATCGAACTGGAGAATTTGGGGTAAGAGCAAAAACAAGAAAGGATTTTGGTTAAGAGCAAAATCAAGATATTTGGAAGGGAGCAAGTGTTTTACGCGTGTTTCTTGGTTCGGGTCTAATGAAAGCAGGGCATAGAAAGGGTGAGAAAAAGTTTCACTCCATCAAATGAGAGAGAGAAAGGGACAATTTTTTTTTTTTTTTTTGCTGTTGAGAGAGAGAGAGAGAGAGAATTGAATAGTTTGAAAAATGCCGGAGAGAAAATGAGGAAGAAGTTTCGCGGGGCTGGAAAATAGTTTTTCCTTTCTGGGATTTCTCTACGGTGTAGCGAGCTCTCTCTGACTCCCAACCCTTTTGCTGGCTATCAGACTCAGAGCACGGTCACGTTGTGCTCCGAAATCTTTTCCACCATACATTAGTGTACGCCACCACTAAGATTCTGTTCGTTTTTTGAGATTTTTGGATTTGGATTTGTTGGTATTAAATGTAGAAAGAAATAGAGTACTAATTGAAAATATGAATAATGATTTGAGAGAGATAAAGAGAAAAAATGAGAGTAATGATTAGAGATACGATTAATGAATGAAGAGAGATAGATCGGCTAATGGCGTCTCGTATCCTTGCCCAAAGATGGCAGGCGTGCTTTTTGGGCAATAACCCAAGGCAATTGATCGTACACGGTTGTTTCGATATCTGTTGGAGTCGATTGCTATCTGTGACTCGGGTTTTCACCAATCCTTAGGGGATTGAGTGTCTGTATTTCATACTCCACGTTTCCCGACCTTTTATCAACGGTGTAAAGTCGTTCTTGGTCGTAGACATTTATCTTCCTTATTTCATTCTTAGTTTGATGATTTTGGTGTTTCTCCTGTCATTATTTTCGGATAGATATCTGTAGATGCCGTATGACTTCTTTAAATTGATATGAATTGTGTTCGGATAAAATAAAATAAAATAAAAAGGATAATAATTAGAATTTAAAATCTAAAACCCTTAACCCTTAACTGAACAAGGTCTAAGTGTGTGGCCCCTAGAGCATTAAGTGGTAATGCTCCAAAGCACTTAATAATCACTCCTCTCACTCACACTCTCTTCGAAAAATTATTCAATGTCTGAGAAACACCGCCATGTGGTGCTAGGTGACTAGGTCTCTCTACCAACATACAATCATTTAGTGTCCAAAATCAGTGTATAAACTCCACATAATTGTGTGGCAAAATAGGAGCAAGGGGTATTGAATAATCTCCTCGAAAATATATGGTGCCTCAATCTATTTTGTTGGATACTGTTACTTATTGTTACTCGTCGAGATACACTATGAAAATGCGTAGCTAATTAAAACAATACAAAAATCACCGTGACGTGTCATTTACCAAAAGAAGACATTATTTTTGCCGTATGATACCTCATATTTTTTAGAATGACGTAATTTTTTCAAAATTACTTAGTTTTTGGTGCTCGTAACATTCCCTGCAAAAATGTATCATGTATGACATGTTTTCAAGTGGAGTGGTAGTCATTATGTACTCGCATGCATGCATTTGATAAGAGTTCATACAGATTTTCGTCAAGAAAAAAAAAAATCTATTTTTATGATTGTGTGCTCCCTAGAATTTCCCCTCTCTTGCTCATAGCTAGTAGTTCTCAAGAAAGTTCCCCTGTGACTATCTCATTAACGATTCAAGTTATTTATTTAAGAAACTCCAATATTTAAAATCTTTATGCAAGGAATCAAATTGAATATCGAATATCAATACAGTTGGTTAAAGGATAGTTCTTTCAAAGTAATTAATAGTCAGGCTCCACTTATAACTCTTAAGAATTTGATCAACTTAATTTCTGTGTGAATTAACTTAGAACTTCAAATTGAACTTTTCAAACTGTTAAATAGAATCATAATTTGTGTTATTTTACATCATGAAATCTCACAGGATAAACCGTCAAATATTGATTTGTGGTTTTGATAAATTTCTGTTGGAACATTTCTGAGTTTGAAAATTAAAGAGATATTATATTATAGGTGCATGTCTTTAATTTGTCAAAGGGTGTGACTTTATTTTTTATTTTTGGATGAAGAGACTTCATCATGACTCTTGTAAAAATGTAATTACTCCATTTTATATAAATAGTATCATCCCACATTGTTTCAAAACATTGAGTTCTCTTACCTCTCTGTATTAGTATTTTCTATTTTGTGAGCAATCTGATTCATACATGCCACACCCTCATTCTCCACTGATCGTGCAACGTGAAGACAAAAACTACAAGATTAATGGATGGTATATTGGAGTATTGAAGAGAGACAAATATGGCTAGGACAGTGAATGGCCTGTCTCTCATCAATCTCACATGCTATTTACTCAACTCTAATTATAAGACTAATGCTACTCTTTGACTGGTTGTGTTCATGATTTTAATGTTTGATGGAATTTCTAACTCTAATTAGTGTTTTGTGAGAATGGTATATATGATAAACCTCCAACAAATTGACTTCGAATCTTGACTCGTTGGGCCTTTGGGCAGAGGAGGCCGGCTATGTTGTACTATGTTTGACCAATCAATGAAGGGACCATTTGCTATTTGGCTACTTAAAAGAAATTGTGCCACATGCAGTGTTTGACGTTGGCTTGTTGCCTAAGATAAAGGGTAAATATTTTGGGCTACTGTCAGGGGCGGAAGCATGTGAGGGTAAGGGGAGTCACGTGACCCCACTGCCCTCCAAATTACCTCACGATGGCTATACATATTTGGGACATTTTAGTAAATTTGTCCCAAGTACTACAACAATAATTCAATTATTGCCCTCACCATATTCGTTACCCCAAGGGCAATAGGTGGTGCCTCCCACCAATAAAAAATCGCCCCATTAACACACGATTCTTCTCTCTCCAGAAACAGCTTTCTCTCAAAAATCAAGTGTTCTAAATTACAATCCGTTTGGATGGATGAGAAGATTTTATTTTATTTATCATTTAATTCTAAATGGTCATAATTAGATTTTGACTATAGGGCTCTCATTGATTAACTCTAAGAAAATCATAGAATCAAATATCTTTTAAGACTAACCAACGAGAGCCTTAAAGTCAAAATTTAATTATGACCCTTTAGAATTAAATGATCAGAAAAATAAAATCTTCTCACCCATTCAAACGGATTGAAATTTGGAATACTTAAATTTTCAACATGTAGTTTATATATTAAAAAATATGGTTAAAAAATTAAGTGTTCCAAATTTTAATTCGTTTGAACCGATAGAAAGATTTTAATTTTCTGATCATTTTATCCTAAATGGTCATAATTAAATTTTGACTATAAGGCTCTCGTTGATTAATCCTAAGAAAATCGTAGAATTAAATATCTCTTAGGACTAAACAACGAGAATCCTACGGTCAAAATTTAATTATGACCCTTTAGAATTAAATGATCAGAAAAATAAAATCTTCTCACTCATTCAAACGGATTGAAATTTGGAATACTTAATTTTTCAACCTGTAGTTTATATATTAAAAAATATGGTTAAAAAATTAAGTGTTCCAAATTTCAATTCGTTTGAACTGATAGAAAGATTTTAGTTTTCTAATCATTTTATCCTAAATGGTCATAATTAAATTTGGACTATAGGGCTCTCGTTGATTAATCCTTAGAAAATCGTAGAATCAAATAGCTCTTAGGACTAACAAATGAGAATTCTACAGTCAAAATTTAATTATGACCCTTTAGAATTAAATGATCAGAAAAATAAAATCTTCCCACCCATTGAAACAGATTGAAATTCTAATGGGTTAGTTGTTAGCGGTAACAACAAGGGTCGAGCACAACAAAGCGGGACGGAGGAAGTGTAAAATTTGACCCCAATGCCATGAATTTCTGGGTCCACCACTGGCTACTGTCAAGCATCCCCTTGCTAGCTATTTACTTGGCATTTCAATACACCAGTAAAAAGTAGAGCGAGTTCTACCATAAATTTTAATAATTTGAACCGCTTATTGTGTAGGTCTCAAGATACAAATTATCATGCAAAAATCGATTTAATCGGACATTAATTAGTAGCAATCTTCAATATTTACATTTTTCTTGAGAAAATGGATCAATAAATTAATTTATTCTTGTTAATCACGTGATTTTAATCATGCACTCATATATAGATCGATATCCAATCCATTTACTTTTTTTCGAAATAATTTACATGTCTAGAGCTACAAATTAAATAAGCAGTTTAAATTTTCGAAATAGGTTATGGGAACCATGTAACTGATCAAGTCCCGTTCTACAAAGGTTTTTATTTTTTGAGTACATATTTTCTGCTCTATGAGACAGATTATTCTTTTACATTACATCATCTTTAATTCAAAAAATAAGTACCCTATTATTGAAAAAATTAGTACTTATTTCTCTTAACAGGATCTGAGTGATGTGTTTGCAATGGTGTTTGACCTGAACTACCAATAAAAAATGCTCCCGAACTGAACGACTATCAAACAAATTCATACGTTTTGAAGAATATTATTTTTTTTACGAACGTCATATATACTGCTTAACGCGTATTCTTCTATCCAAGAATTTCTCACTCCTATTTGACAACGACAGATGACCCGATGAGTTGGCCAAGAAATCAAACATGTGTTTGACGTTCACTCACACAACTTTCAGACTATGAACTAAAAATTAATAGTTTTATACTTCGGGGTGTTTGTGAGGAACGTATACGTGTGAAAGATTGAGTTTCGCATCCGATAAATAGAAAAAAGGACTGGACCTTAATATATAAATTGGGTGGCTTATCATTTGTAACCTTTTAAATGAATATGGGTCATTCAACGTATATTTGGTTCATTTTGATTTGGTATGAACTCCGTGAATACACCCCAAGGAATTGGAGACCTGCGTGCACAAGGGAGAACCTGAGGCGAATCAGACTCGTAATAGTGCTTAAGTGCCAAAATTAGTCGATCTTCCTGGGTCACTGTCACTTAGTGCTACAAGCTTTTCTGCGTACCATTTGAAACCTAAATTTAAGTGTATGAACCTTACAATAATGTGGAGCGGTAAAGAAATCTAATGGTGATTATCTATATCTATATCTATATAATAGTAGGAAAATGATTTTGCCACTCCCTTTTTTGTTAATGTCACTCCCCTGCAAGTGTATTTTTGTAATCTAATGGTGATTATCTATATCTATATCTATATAGTAGTAGGAAAATGATTTGCTACTCCATTTTTTGATAACGTTATTTTTTGTGCAAAAATACACTTGTAGGGGAGTGATGTTAACAAAAAAAAAGAGTGAAAAAATCAGCAGCCTAATAGTATATTATACATAATCTATCTAATAAGGACGAGCAATCTTTGAATCCTTTATAAATCTAGACCCTTCATATGATCATCCTACAGTGGATAGAGTGTTTAAAATTTCTATAAATTTGATCCATTCAATTTTTAACATTAACAGATATGGCAATGTATGTTAGACTTGGAAGCCTTCCACATTCAAAAGTCAAAACAGTGGATTTGGAAGAGAAGTAAGCAATAGAAAAATTAGCTAAAGATATTTTTAGGGATCACTCTCCGAGAGAAGGAAGAAAAATTCCACATCAAAAGGTAATCTTGACCAATCTTGGTGGGGTTAGTAATGACAAGAATAATATATATATATATATATATATATATCACATTCGATAATCCTAATCTACTTTATCATAGGGAACTTCGAGAGGGAAATGAGTGCTTACAGAAATCGAACTCTGCACATGTGCATGAGAGTATAAGGAAGACACTAACTACAACCCACTCCACTTGTGGATAACTCTTCGAGAGTTAACAAATTAAATCCTTTATTTGGGGCATAATTTTTCTCAATTATGTAAACCTCTATGCTGGTCCAATTGATTGAGTGTGATTTGTAGGAGTGATGGATTCCTAATTCAATATTTATGGTACAAGTAGATCCTATCTATCATTTAAAAATTTACCATATCAATTCAAATTTTATGCTCTATAGTGTGGTCTCATTGGAAGAAAAGAACCGATATAGACTCTTTTTGTTTGGGCATAAAATGTTTTACCTATTTTTCGGTGTTTGATTGTGTAAAACCTTTTACAAGTAAAATATTTTCCATTAATTGGATGAAAATGATTTACTCTCAAATTTTCTGTAAGTTATTTTTTGAAATGAACCCTCAGCCTTTTACTGCAATTCTCATTGCCCAATTTTCTCAATCGTTAGTCCTGATCTACGTTCAATTCTACTATTCTCAGATTTCTCCACCATTTAGCCCCCCCCCCCCCCCCCCCCCCCCCCCCCCCCCCCACACACACACACACACACACACACACACACACACACACACACACACAATTTTGTCTCCTTTTTTGAAAGTATTTTTCAAGTGCCTTTGAAAGAAAAATTAAATGAAAAACATTTTACATCAATACTAACGGAGCCATAATTTACCAAACCAAACAAATACTAGAATCCATGATATCGAAATTTGGTTTGCTACAAAAATGTAATTTCATTTCAATGTTAATAAATATTACTCCCTCCGTCCCTTTTTTAGAGTCCAGTATTCCATTTTGGGCTGTCCCTTAATAAGTGTCCATTTTGTAAAATTAGTGGGTAAAAGTTGGTACATTATCTATTTTGTCCCTAAAAGTATATTCCATTTTGAAAAGTTAGTGAGTAAAAGTGTAATGATGATGGATAAATAGGAAAAATGGAGGAAAAAATTGATGTGAAAGGTATAATAATGATGTCTTTTTAATAAGTTGGAATTACGAAGCACGACTCTTAAAAAGGGACGGAGGGAGTATCTTCTAGGGGTGCTCAAGAGTATTGAGTGCACCCACTTTCTCAGATTCCACAATTTTCTTTACCTTACCAAACTCCTAATTTATATTCTTTCAATTCTTTTTTTTTTCTTCTTTTTCTATTATAGCAGAATACCTTTCTATAATCCTTACTTTACCCTACCGAACCCTGAAGTGTTTGGATGCTTATTGGATAGAACCAGAACTAAACCAAAACCGGATCAGTTTTGGTTATGATTAGGTTTCACACATATATTCGTTAGGTTTTGGTTCCTAAATTTCTAGAACCGTTTGAAATGGTCCGACTACTTGTTTTTTAGAGAATTGGACCAATTCGGACGGCAGACTGTGTGCACCCCTATTATCTTCCATTATGTTCATCTCCTATATATTCTGTTTCTCTCAATTAATTAAAAGGTCAAAATTCTTGATGCATGTACCTCCTCTCTACTCAAAGAAAATTTTCTCTCAATTTTTAATTTGTTGTTGTTGTTGTGTGTGTTTTGTTTGTTTTTGTTTTTAAATTTCTGTTAGATTTGCATTACATATTTTGGATTAATAATTCATCTCGACAAAAGAAGTCTAAAAAGTAAAAATTATGACCAAAAGTAAAAAAAAAAATCTACTAAAGTCTAAAAAGAGTATCAAACATATATGCATCTTTTTTTGTCTAAAGTGTTGTCTTTTGTGAACATTTTTTCAACGTTGGCCTATAGTTTTATACTTTTTCGATTCGTCTGGTCGAGACGAACGATTAACCCTAAAAATTACGACGAAAAGCTAAAAAAAAAAAAGTTACGAAAAGTAAAAAAATTACCGAAATAAGTTCCGGATAAATACAGTAGTTTACAAGAACGCCGAGTGGGAGCCTCAAATTGAAGGCTAAATTTTAGCCAATGATCTTTATTAACTATCCTTATCTTTTAATTTATTCCTTTGGATCGGTAAATTATTTTTATACATCACAAGAATAAAAATAGATTCCCCAGTCCAAATGGAGTCAGTCCACATGCAGTAGTTTCTGTGTGAACTCTCCCAGAAAGGATTACATTAATTACTCTTACTTTCTGCCTTTTTTATGTGTTTAATGATGACCCAAAGCATCATTTGCAAATACTAATTTTTAGCGCGGATCAAAAAAAAAACAAAAATACTAATTTTTAGCGGGGCCCAGGAATCTTTGATTAATCTTGTTATTAATACATTTCCTTCTGTTAGCCGATTAAAGAAACAAATAATCAAGAGTCCGGATCCTCTCGTGTGGTCAATAGGCCGGTGTGATTAGTCAGTAGAGAACCAAATTAAGAACTTTTTAGCAACAAGTCTACAATCACATCCAAAACACGCGCAAATTAACACTCACATAAGAGGTGTAGGGTTACTTTTTCATTACTTGGGGAGTATAGTACTTCCTGTGAAATCCCTCAGTTCCACATCTTTATAATATGGTATATAGTAATGGGCCACCAGCTATTATTAACCCGATATTAATCTTTTGAGCCATATGATTAGGTTTAGGGTCAGCAAGTCAGTTGGCGCGGGTCGTTACAGTTGGTATCAGAGCACAACTTTGATCTACGTGGTGGGGGCTAGCTCTATGATTTGGTACGAGCCTAATGTGCTGTATAAAGCTAAGTACCATACCATGACCATTAAAAAAATGTCGTTGGGTCAATATAACAAAGACTTTGCATCATACAGTGGTGTGAAAATCCCTTAGTTCCACATCTTAAACAATAAATTGGACGTGAAAAACCCACTTAAGATAAAAACGAATTGTAGTTCAGTTTTGATTGCTTAAGAAACAAGATTTTTCAACATTGAAAAATCAGTACGTACTTAAATTTGTGCATGACCCAAATTCCGGTGAGAGATTTAGAGAAAATTCCAATAAAGCTCGGTATTAAAAGATGAAATGGAGTACTCAGATGCAAATTCACATAGCTTCGAAAAAACTTAGAATGAAATCAAGGATGGAGTCAGGGGTAGGGGCGGTCGGCCCATGCAAGAAGAAAAAAAAAATCTATTATATTAAAAAAAATAAATTTTTTATAAAAGTATATAGGCTTGCTCCCTCTAATATTTTGGGACAAAAATAAAAATAATGGTAACATTTGAAATATAAGATACCAACATTAATTTCAAAAGGCTAAGGGCATCTTGGTGAAATCTCAGCTATAGGTATGTTTTTGCCCAATCGTTTAGCTAGATAGACTGAGGTAAGTCTTTATTGCTTTTGCAATCTATTAATTTATGAAAAGCATAATTAGGTATGGGTGTTGCTATTTTGTACCTTTTTTTAGTTTTAATATATTTACGTTATTATGCATGTTTATTTTTAATTTTTTGTCTCGCATACATTGTTGCCCAAGTGTAAGTGAAATTTCTGGGTTCGTTCCTGAATGAAATGGAAGGAGCCAATTACAGTTTTATTGGTCCAAAAGAGAAAAGGACGGAAGTGAAACTTTGAAGAAAAGTAAAGTTTTAATGGAATGAAAGGAATTTTCGTAGCGTCTTCGGTCGCCATTGAAAGGTAGAATAAACATTTTTTTGGGTAATTCTATACATTGAACATTAGTTTGATGAACTGTCAATTAAAAAAAATAAAAATTTAGTGAAAAGTAGGACTTTTTGACATGACAACACAACCCGAAAATGACACGACCCGAATATGACACGAAGATCTGATGAGTTCAAAAATATTGTGGGATTTTATTAATAAGATTTTGATATATAACACTAAATTGACACGAAATTACCTATTACCCACCTCTAGAAGGAGCCAATTAAAGTTTTATCGCTCCAAAAGGGTAAAGGACGGAAGTGAAACTTTGAAGAAAAGTAAAGTTTTAATGGAATGAAAGGAATTTTGGTAGCGTCTTCGGTCGCCATTGAAAGGTAGAGAGAGAAGCTATTATGTTTCGGTGAACAAACACAGTCCAAGGCTGGGCAGGTGGCAATCGGTTTGGGCTCCGAACGACGTCGTTTTTGAGCCCAGCACGCCTCCGGATCTTTTGGCTCTGTTAATTGTCGGGAATGTTATGTGAGAAATTAGTTCACAAGAAAAGTGAAATGAGCTGAAATAAAGAAAAAAGAAATTTATTTTCATATGTGTGTTTTCTTGACAAAAATCTTATAGAAAAAACAAGAATTCCTTCCTTTCGACAAGATTTATTTATTTATTTATTTATTATTTTTTTTGCAAGAAAGTATTTTTGCAAGAAAGTATTTTTCAAGAAAGTATTTTTCAATGGGAAAGTTCAAGTTGTGAGTCCTACAACTTTTTCGGCAACTAAACGCATAAAAAGTTACTCCCTCCGTCCGGATTTAATAGTTCTTTTTTGGAGTTCATGTTATTTTTCAATCGATTATATATTCTAATTTATAATGTTTTACGTGATTTTGAAAAACATTGTATTATAAAACTAATCGAGATCTATCAAATAAGATCCATCAAATAAGATCCATATTCGATTTGAAATTCATTACGGATTCAAAGATATAACCCATTGTTTAGCTGGTTTGAATAGAACTAGAGAGAATTAAATCCGAACAAAGATAGTATAAAAAAAATTAATTTTTCTATCATTTTCTATCTTTTTTTGCAACTGAACAAGCCCTTTGGGGGCGACAGGGTCCCCGGATCCTCCTAGCGGGAGCCTCGCTTTGATGGGTTAGCTAATTTACAGTGGTTGACCGTAGGTTTTTCGTAGTTTTAAGGGGTAAATTGAATAAGCGTAATACTTTAGGGGGCAACTTGTAAATAAGCCATTGCTTTATTTGCTCTGTTGAGTGTTGATTGATTCGCGATATTTTTGGGGGATTGGCGCGCAATTGTAAGAGGAGAGAGAGAATCGCCTACGGCTACGCTATGCCTTCCATCTCTCTCTCTCTCTCTCTCGTTTGTTCTGTTCCATAGACAGGCCTGGGGAGGCGACGGAAGGGACTGCTGATTCTGGAAATTCAATTTCAGTAGTCCTATTTATCGATTTCTTCCAAGCCCATAAAGGGTAATTCCTCCTATTCCCTTTTGCCCTGTGATTGTGTTCCTTTTTTTCCCATTAAGTTTTTTAGGGTTTCTCTTTTTTTCTTGTGGTTTTCTTGACAGTTGTTTTGGAAACCCAATTAGCAAGTACACCATGATAATTAGCAAGTCTTCTTAGTTAATAAGGAATTGGTTCACATTTATGTATGGTGGAATTCTTTAGGCTCAGCCTCTAACTCCCATCTTAATCTCATTTTAGCACACATTTATATTTACATAAAGGTTTGCGTATATAACGAGGTTTTCCCCTTCGAAGAAAGTTAACCAAAATGGGGTTGGCCGGTGGTCAAGGCCTGGGACTTAGGGGTTTGCTCCCTTAATGTGTTTGGTACGAAACTTCTTAGGTACTATCAACTCTTTTAGAACCTGTTCATACCGAACATTTGCTCCGGCTCTAAGTGGGGCCTACACTAGTGGATGGTGGGTTTATGGTATCCAGAGTTAGTCTAGGTGCGAATATGCTGAGTCTGAGTCGTTGACCAGACACTTGATCATCAAAAAAAAAAAAAACTTGGAGAAAGTTATGTATGTACCATAGAAATGTAAAGTATAGTTTTGGTCCTAGTTATGCCATGTTTTGTTGTAGTTGTGGTTTTGAATTGCGTGTGGTCTGTAAAAAAGCGAAGTTCGCACATATTAAAGATTAGTTACCTACTTCATAGATGTCACGCTTATTTTTTTTATTCATTTGTTATGACTTTGTATGGCACAGTTGGTACTAGTTCATGTATTATTCTGGTTAGTTACAAATGCATGTATATGGTGCACGTAGTTGTGAATCAATCATGTCATTGATATAGCTTCATACAGGATACCTTTTAGTATTTCTTCTTGTTATTGTTGATATCTGGAGTTGTTAAGTACGTACGTGATCTAATTGTGGTGTTTTTTTTGGCTATGTTTCAGATGCATGCAAACTTTAGAACAATTATAAGATAAATTTGGCAGGGCGTGTATCGCATTACTGTTTGCTTCCATCCGAGGGGGTGCTATTGCAGGATAGAGAAGAAAAAAGAATTATCGAAACAGAAAATGAGTCTTTGGCATTGATAATTTGGCGGGGCGAACTTGTTTTCTTCAGGATTTGAAGTGGAAACTTGCCACCTTTATGCTTATTTGCAACAGAAACTCCTGTTATTGACATGTTGGACTCTGAAACAAGACAGGCATCTGCAGTAATAGAATCAGAACACAAGGCCACCCCTCCTAGTGGTTTGAGGATGCATCATAGTTCTCATGCCAATGGTGTTGATCTTTCCACCTCAGGGAAAAATTTAAGATCCTCATCCTCTAAATCATCCTCTTCCTCACCCGACTCTCCCTTTGATGATGCGTTCCAAGATGATTACTTTGAAATCGGTGATTCCGGATATGGTGAAAAGAGTATTTCTGGAAGTTCAATACCTAAAGATGAACAATTAGATCATGGACAGAAGAAATCAACAGAGTCCCCTCCAATCCAGGCAATGGACCGCATTGGGGACACGTCACCGTCACACAGGATTCCATCTTCAGTATTTGCAAGAACAAAATCTACGACCCCAGTGGAGTGGAGTGTCGCTTCCAACGAGTCACTTTTCAGCATTCAGATGGGAAATATGAGTTTTAGCAACGACCCTATGTTTTGGCGATCCGGAGAGCTGGGATTGCCTGGTGAAAGTACCACGTCTGCTCAAATGTTCAACTTCACACCTAATCAACCCCCAATAAATGGACTGACTGGTACGGGTAAATCAAGTGAGGGTAATGTGGCTAAAGCAGCTGTTGAAACCATGCAGGAGGTCATACGGGAAAATGCAGAAAAGAAAAGAAACGAAAAGTTGTTTCTTGATCCTTGCGTTTCGGGTCGCTCTGACATCAGTGGTGCTAGCACCCAATCTTTTGCGTTTCCCATGTAAGCTATTTTGACCGCCCCTTCAACTAAGAAAATATGAGGTTTTAGCTTCTACTTATGGACAAGTAATTGCTACTAATATTATATAGCTCCCATTTGAAAATTTTATTTCCTTTGAGGACAGCTATATTCCATCCTGAATTTAACTGGCATGACCCTTACATGTCCGTATATTTCGTGTCAAGATACGTGCATTAGATATTTCATTAATTAAGCATGGTAAACATACATTTTTGTGTGTTTGAATATGCATGTTTGCAAAGAGTTGGGGTGAAACATTCAGTTGATTTACGTGAGACAGTTGATGTTCAGGTATGTGGAATTACATTTATGCAAGGTGTTTTTGTTTGTGTTTCTGCGCAAGTTTACTTTCTATGAAGCAGGGATATTGATACGGAATAATTGTATGGCACAATAAGAAAACAAGAGTTAAATTAGTTATGAAAACGTGCAATGTTACTTTCACATGCCCATTTTCTTCTTCTTTAAGATGCACAGTTTTAATTATCTCTCTGCAATAAGATCCTCTCCCTATTCTTATACTCTAGTTGCAACTTGCAAGTCTACTGTTGTGTTTCGGAATCCCAGAAACAAAGCTTCAACAAGTAGAACCTTCCTGGCAAATCTTCTGACAAAGTGGTGGACGCGAAGTGTTGGAAAACTATTTTGGTGCTATGTGATCTTGTGTATATTCCAATTTCCTTATACCTTTCCAAATTTGTGAAGTTGCTTTCTAGTTCTTGCTACGTTCAGGAAGTTTCACATACATATCCTTCAGTCCTTGAGGAGTATGGGTAGAATTACGAGTCTTTGGTCACACTTTGGAAAACAGTCATTTCTCAATTATGTCCTATGTATATGCTGTTGGTGTGTACTGGGCATTCATACAATTTTGTAGATATAATGTTCTAAGTAGAAGATTTATTGCTACAGAAAAATATTTGCCTTCACTTGGAAATATATGTAAGAGTATGTATATATTTTTTGTTAACCTTTTCAGTAGTAGATTGGTGTTACCGTGTTAGTTTAAATAGGTATTCTTTGTTTGCTTAGGACAAGGATAGAAGATGTACTGATGATATTCATCCCTTATTGTGTTATTGTTGTTGGTAAGCAAAAGAATTATGTATTGAAACCTAGAAGACCAACACTTGCATTTGCCTCATTAGTGCTTATCTCATTTGCGAGCAGGACAAGAAGGTTCGAGAGATGAAGTAACAAAGTTGAAAAAGAACTCTGAAAAAGACCGCCATTCATTTTTCTTAATATTCCCATCTGGTAACGTGGTGTTAGGTTTCATTCGCACATCTTCTACATAAAACTAGTTGACCTGATGGCCTCTTTCACCCCATAGTCTCCCATTTAGTTGATTCCCATGATTTTAATTGTAAAGCTAGGACGTCTTTACAAAACAGTCTACAGCATTTGAAATACCTCTAAAAATGCAGATTGATAGGGGACGCTGGGAAATGGGGTTCATCGAAGAGAAGTGGTTCACCCAGGGTAGGCCCGGAGCACTCTCAACCCCAGACGCCAAAACAGCCACAACCACAGGCAGAGCAGCCACAGCCACAGCTGCAGCCAGAGCCAACGGCTCATCAACCACCTATCCCTCAGACCAACTGGTTTTCTTGCTTCACATGTTGCTATCGACAGACTGGCTGAGATAATTTTCTTTGACAAAAAAGAAAAAGCTTGTAAGACTCTTCCCTTTTAAATTGCACATCCCTTGATTCCAACTCTTAATGGAATAATGAGTTAGAACAGAAATTTTATGCGGAAACCCCACGTGAATGATGTGGCAGTAACATCGTTTATATGTCAATTTGTCATCTAGAATGGTGGTGGTTTTGGTTTTGAAATGAAAAGGAACACGAAAAGGCAACGTCATTCTGTATGAGATCCATGTATGAAATTTCGATTTGTTCGCATTTACTTTCACGGAACAGAAGGTTGTGGGAATTACTCGGAACTTCTTGATTGAAAAAGATAATAGCCATAAAAATATACTGGGAAGTGTTTCTTTTCTGTTAGTTTCGTAAATAACGTGCTTTTCTTCTTCTGTTTGGTGGTTTCAGGTATGTAGGTTTTGTAGAATGCAGAAAGAAAATATATGCAGCCTATGGAAGCAGGATTCTTTTCCCTGAGTACTAGTCCACTTCTGGTTTCGGAAGGGTGAAGGAATTTTTTTGAGGTTAATATGTTGTTCGATTCAAACACGGATGCCGAGGTGTAGCTGTTGAGAATCTGGACATAGATAGCATTTTGTAGAGTCCTTGAATCGTCATTAGCATTTAGTTTTGTCTTCCAGTTTCCTGTTGATTATGTAGAGCAGAATATCTGAATTCGACAGAGGGTTTGACAGCAATTCCGTATGCACAAAAAAGAAGAGCAAAAATACACGGCGAAGGGGACTATCTGGTAATCAATCCAGATAGTTTGTATGCGTACAGAAGTTAATGTTACTATGTAGCCTTATTGCCCCTTCTTTTACTATTCCCTGTGTCTCGGTTTCATTTCATGAAAAAACCCCTCTTTGCTGTAGTCCAGTTCAACCAAATTATCATTCCGAAAGTACCCAAAAAAAGAAAAAGAAAAAGGTCAACCAAATTACCATGAGATGTCTCTTTTAAGCCTCTCCACTTATTTGGTTGGTTAACTTGTGTGCGATCAGTAGTATTCAGTAGAATGTTTCCTAATTGGCATTGGGTGCTCGGGACGAAAATATGTGGCTTAATTGCAAGAACACTCCCTAAACTATCACTTAAAGCAACTTCACTCCCTTAAGTTTAAAACTCTCCAACTACACCCCCTTAACTACCAAATTCGAGCAACTTCACCCCCTCTCCCATTTTCCATCCATTTATGTTAGGAATTTAGATGAAAATTTGAAAAGTTGGATGGAAAAGTAAATCAATATACAAAGATGCCCTTTATACACCCTCTTTATAACCCCCCTGTCCTCTACACCAGATCTTTTTCCTCCCTCCTTCTCTACACCTATGCACCTCTGCACCACCAGAAAACCTTAAACCCATTTATCCTCCTCCTTCTACCCCTATCCCGGAATTACCCCCTCTCACCCTCCATTCACCATCTCCATGAGTTCTCCACCACCACCTCCTTCTCCTTCCCTTGTAGGAGAAGGAGGTAGAACTACATACGGAATCGAACGAAATAGTGTAGTTTCGAACCAGGTACATTGAACTCGATTGGAGATACTTCTGTCGTCGATTGGAGATGGAGTTGAGTGGGATGGGTGGAGATTCGGTGGAAACGGGGGTGGTCACTGGTGTGGGCGGCGATGGCGATGGTCATCCATCTAGATCGATAGAAATAGAGAGATGGAGAGAAGTGTTGTTTTGTTCTATGTTGTGTTTTCTATTTTATCGTGTTTTTAAAGCCAGGGGTACCTTGTTCTTTTTTTTTTGACTTCATCCAATTTTTTAACGGAAATGAGGGGAGGGGGTGAAGTTGCTTGAATTTGGTAATTAAGGGGGTGTAGTTGGGGAGTTTTAAACTTAAGGGGGTGAAGTTGCCAAAAAGTGATAGTTTAGGGGGTGTTCTTACAATTAAGCCAAAATATATATCTAAAGAAATCCATAGTTTCTATCTTTAATGTGGTGAGAAGCAAATTAATGGAGCGGATAACTTGATATAACCAAATCAAACCAAATCTTATGTCCCAATCACTTGGGGTTGGCATCATTATTATATTTGGATTCATGTCATAAAGATCTAACGGGTTTTTTACGTGCTGGTTGTCAGCTACCTAACGCACAACCCTCCTCTTTTATTTGGGTTTGGGACTGACTGGGAAAGAAAGATAAGGCTAGAAACCCTGTTTGATAACAGTGATAGACGAGTGAGATTCGTAATGATATGAAATTAGGATTGAGATAAGGTAATGAGAAGGGATTAGTAATGAGAATGGATTGATAATGAGTATGTTTGTTTGAGATAAGATTAGATGATGGAATTATTAATACCATATTTGTTTCAATGGGATAGAATTGGATTGATAGTATATATTTTCATTTTTGCCCTTATGCAAAGTAGCTTCCATTACCAGTCCAAGGGCAACTTTATATTTTGGCATCAATCTATTTGGGATTGGATTACCAATACCAAGTCCTAAGGAGTATTATGAATTCCCCATAAAGGCCACACTACTCATCCCAAGTAATTATTAGTCCAGATCTATTTGGGTTATCAAACAGGGGTTTTTGGGATTGGTAGTCCAATCCTAGGGCTTAAGAGAGTTATCAAACGGGGTTGGGTAACCTGATATCAAAAACTAAAAGTAAACTAGAAGGGAGGTGGATGGAATTTTAGAAAAGGTAGGGTACGCTAGTGTATTTATTAGATACCTCAAGGCTGGTCATTGTAAAAGGTAGGATATGCTAGTGTATTTCTCGGGCAGCTTGTAGAATAATTTTATTCTGCTTCCCTTTCTATACAAAATTTCAAGTCTCGCAACTGAGACTTATTACAATAAAAAAAAATTAGACAAAATACAAATGAAGTACGAGCGGAATCGCCAATGCTCGTTGGGACATTAAAGGAGCTAATCGACGAAAAACATGCAATTGTTTGTCATCACTTGAGCCCGAGTACGAGCGATCCAAGTATGAGCAGGGGATCATGTCCTTTGTCGACAAGTCTCAATTCAAACCCAATTGCCCAATTTTGCATAAATTATTCCTCGACAACATCCTAACTTCCCCAATGAGTTTTGGCTTTGTTTCAGCTGTGTCACCAAGCAATGACATGATCTCATTGATGACCCTTCTTTCATCGAATCTCATCTAAACTGATCAGTCCAAATCAAGAACAACATCAACCTTATAATGAGAACCAAGAAAGTGATGTACTCCCTTCCCTTTGATTGGCTCCGATCAAACATATATATATATATATATTAGCAACGGACTCCCCAGCTCTTCGACGACAATGGTGAAGGCATCATTGCGGCTTCGATTGCAACGAGATTGGGCTACAACGGAAGGTTCCCGAGGTGGAGCTTCGCCTTCTGAATGTGACCCCGCTTACAGAGTGCATGCTTAGCCTCGGCTGTTGGAGATTTCTGACAAACTGGCGAGATTTTCCGTCCAATAGCACACCCAACACATGTAGACAAGACACCTCTCAAAGGACACGACACTCTAACACTCACTCACTCGAGTGATCTCGCTCATGCCCTCTTACACTTGGTGCTCTCACCACACACATCTTACAAATGACTTCACCTATCCTTTTTATAAGAGCTACAAAAAGTTTGTAGATAAGGAAAAGTCGAGAACAATTCTTCTAGAAAAGAGTTAAGAAGTTTCTAGAGAAACCAAAAAGACTCTATCTTAATTCATAAGCTTCTGGAATATTCCAAAAGTTTCTAGCATAACCCGGAACACTCCAGAGAAGTCCGGAAGATACTAAACGAGTCCAAAATATTCTACAGGATTCTAGATAAATCCAGAACATTGCGGAGACTTTTAGAGAATCCGTGATGACTCTCAAAATGAATTTTCCGAGAATTATTCGGGTACACGGGACATTATCTACGACGTTGAGTATGATTTCGTTAGTGAAAATACTTCCAACACATAGACTTTTTACACGGACATTGTACATATTTTTTGTGGGGCTCACTATGGGGTCCGACATATTTTTTAAGGAACTTTGTAAAAAAATCAGTGGTAATAGCTAGATTCAATCTTACAACTTTTCATTCAAAATTTTAATTTGGAATTCAGAATGAAAAGTTATAAGATTGGATCAAGCACTTATATGTATTCGATTGAGCTGATTTTTTACGAGGTCCCTTAAAAAAATATTTTAAAATTAATGAACGGCTCGGATCATTTTTTGGAACCCCATAATGAGCCCCACAAAAAATCTGTACAAAAAGTGCCTGCGTGGGTAGAACGGTTCTTTGGTTAGTGACGATTATAAGCCAGTCTCGGGATTGTTTGATTTTGCCTTTACAGTCCGTGATTGAATAGATGGCGGCAAAGGGGTCCAGGGTTTACCAACTGAGTCAGATATTGTGGTGAGTTCAGGGATCAGTCGGAATCAACGCAATCTAGCTCGAGGTCAACACTCAACAGAATACAGCTGGCAGTTAGTTTCGTTAGTGTGCTGTGGAAGTTTTCTGTGTCATCTGTTGTACTAGTTACTAGCTAGTTTAGTTGCCTAATTTCTGTTTAGTTGAACTAATCTCTGTATTTATAGACCAGTTAGGCCCTCGTAATCTGCAAGTTGAGTTACACGTAATTAAATCAAAACTACTGTAGTTTTCTCTCTCTATAAAACTTGTTATTTATATCGCCTCTGAGGCGTGAGCCTCTGAAATGCATATTAGTATGTGTGTACTATTCGTGAATCATGGCGTTGAGAAATGCTTAAAGCCACATATTTTTTAGGGTGTCTTCATTTAGACAACTTGATTGCCACAGCTTCTTAGTCATGAAAAATGCTCCCGACATGCGATCCAATGCAAAAGAAAAAAAAAAAAAATGCATAATCCAAATTGAATGATTAAAAGGCTCCAAAATTTTGTGACCAAAAAGATTTCAAACCGGAGAAATGATGAATCCCTTTTGTCATTAACCTAACACTATCAACCAAATATTTTTTTCGAAACTGATTTCCAAGACGATAAGTAGGAAGAAACAATCTCAATGCTTTCGATAGTTTGACACCATCGATGCAATTTTATGCAGTAGTGTGGATGCATCGTCATCGTTATGGGAGAGAGGGGAGGTCCATTCCTGAAACTTATGAAGGCTGCCGGTGAAGTCTGTGAAGAGTCCATCCACTCCTACTTTGTTTATCCAGTAATCATACTCGGCGTATGGGTCTTGATTGAAGTAAAAGGTTAAGTTCTCGTTCCGGTAAGTGTACGGATGGACCTGAAAAGATGACACATTAAAATGGCTATACTAAAAAGGAAACAAAGCATGGAAATTTAGAATAAACCAGGCAATGCAGTTAATTAACACATATGCATATATAGGTAGAAAAATGTGTGTTTGGACCCAACCGTGTCTAGTTTCCTGCAGATTAATTACAATTTTTTTTTTCTGTCTTAATGTAAAAAACCCTTTCAAGGTATGCAAAATTCTGCATCAATCTGGAGTTATTTCTCCAAGTCATATGACTTTATCCTATTTTGACAGTTCTAAATATTATCCGATGAATGCGACCATCCTGTGGATGTTCAACTTATCCATTCCACTTTTACATCTACAGAAGTGGAAAGTCCATTTTCTGACAAGCTTTTCCATCAGTTAGTCGAAGCAAGTGATCGAGAAGTTTATGAAAGCATCGAATATTCAAGGTAATTAATCCTATGAATCATATTGCAGTCCATATAGCCCGTATGTATGCCTACACAACATTAATACATTGAATATATAATCCTATGAATCATATTGCAGTCCATATATCCCGTATCCGTATCATGTATGTATGCCTACACAACATTAACACGTACCCATGTGGCTCTTGAGGGGGAACATTGTGCAATGGATATCAGCAATATATAGACATGTGTTTGGATCATCGATATGAAGAGAAAAGGCTAGATTTATTGCTAGGAGGTGCTCCAGATCCTTTTTTGCCTTTCTCTTGGTGAATCCCTCCTTAAATCCATCATCTACACCTGCACTCTACGGACTTCAGAGTCTGTGACTCGTGAAATACCTGGTCAGCATTTTGCGGTTCTTCTTTGGTTTTTCTAACCTAATCACGTTTAAGGACATTCACATGTTTGCTTTAAGTGTTTCAGAGAATTCTCTTCTTATTACTAATTATAATGTCCATGGGCAAAAAGAAATTTTTTTTTTTTTTTTTTCCGTAAATGGTGGCAAAGCACAAGGAGGACAACCACTGTGGATCATGACAATTTGATCGAAACAATCCAATTATCACCTTATTAATGATGGCCGCTATCCTTGTTTTTCTATCGAATTTTCCTGGTCTGCCAATGGCCACCAAATCAGAGAGAGAGAGAGAGGTGCTAGGAGCAAGAAGTGAAAAGCAAAACGCGAGTATATTTCTTGCATTGCAATGTGATACACCGAAAAGAAACAGATAACAAGAAACTGCAGACATAAGAGATGAACCTGATAAAACTATGCAACTGATGGAACTTCACAGAGAGAGAGAGAGAGAGAGAGAGAGAGAGAGAGAGAGAGAGAGTAAACACCTGTAGGTTACGAGCGTGTGCTCTAGCGACAAGATCAGTTGGTGTTTGCAAGTAGTTATTCTCAACAGGCACCACTGTATCCTTCCAAGGTCCAATTCCCATCACATAGTCCTTGATGAAGTCAAGGTAAGCATCCGAAGTGATTTCCGAATACGACTGCATATGTCAACAAAGATATTAGTTTCAGAACAATATAACACAGTCCTAGATTTCGAAATGAACAAGGTATCATATGAAGCACACATCGGAGATAGTGACCCATACTAGAACTTGCATAAACCTGTAAGAGAAAATTTATGAAAATGGCCTGAATGTGTAATTTACGACTTTCCCAAAAGGAGAATAATAGAAAACATAGAGAAACCTGATTTGTGTCCTGGGTTGGCATCGTAACTTCATCTATTAAGAAGACTTTGGGAAGGTCTGTCAGGTTTGAGACATAGATAAGAGATGTTGGAGCGAATGACTGGATAAATGCCGGCTGTTTCAACCATTCTTTTGACAAATATGAGCCTCTATATCCATTCTTCTTAAGCGTCTCCACAAATTTGTCCTCGAATCTCTTACTGTCTGACCATTTCACCTGTTTCAAAACAGCAGTTCTCGGTAAACATAAGTTCTCGATTTGGTTCCATCAGTCTCCCTATTTGCTAGTAGTTTTTAAAACTCGGTTTGCAAAACGATTATCAGATACTGTTTTTTGGAAACAAAAGCCCTCTTCTTTTTCATATGTTATTAATCTTTTCACTAAATTCTGGAAACGTATTTTTAATGATTTCTACGACTGAGTTCGTTTATTTGAAATCATAACCGAAAAAAAGTTTGGAAAATTGACAAACAAATAAATTTCTGATTCTACAACCTCAATTATTAGATTCTTGATTGGTTCTAAAATAAACATCCAAACAAGATCATAGTTTCTACAAAACTATCTTCAAGCAACATTCACTGTATAAAAGTTTACTCACATGCTGATTGATATGCACTGGACTCTTGATCTCGGGATAAATTCCAACAACTCTCGGCGCGTCCAGAGCAATTGAAATGAACTCATCAAAAGTAATGATCTGATATTTTCCTGCATAGTAAACAAATATAAGAGACCTGAGGAAACTATTGCCTTACTTTTGTTATTTTGTTACCATTTCCTTTACCAACTACTTAAAGAGAACTTATATCTGATCCTACATATTACCAAATTCGAATTTAATTCATTACCAAATAGTTTCAACTTCGATTAATTCGTTCACAGGAATTTGCGTCAAAAGGACATTTGTCTAATTTAAATGTTCTTCTTTCTATACAATCAGTCAGTTTAGTAACAGAGCTATAAAATACTCGTACGAATACAAGACCTTTTAGACAAATCGAAATCTAGAATTAAGTTGTGAGGTTGAAGTTAAACTGCTGATTTAATAACTAAACTTGCATGATTAGTCGAGGTGCGTGAAAGCTAGTCCAGATACGTAAGTTATCAAAGAAAAATTACAGTAAAAAAAGCTAAACTTGCGCCCACGAACACTAAACAAATGGTTTCCTTTACATGACACAGCAGAGACAGGTAATCCATTCTCTAATTTCCCTGTCAGGTTATATAGTGAGGCACAAAGTTATAAGTTAAAGAAAATTTCATAAGATATAAAAATAACATCTTGGAACTACTTGGGTTCATGCTAAGATATTCTGAAGGGAACTAACCATTATACCGTTGATCCCGGAAGCGGAATCTCTGCTTCACCCGCAATGTCTTTAGCTCTTTCAGTGTGAAATCAACTGCGCCATATTGTTAAGAAATAGTCATTCAAGAGTCCACTCACAATGTCCTCAGTGACCGCATAAAATCAACTTCACAAGCATTATTACAACACGTGTTTCAGATGAAAGAATTTACCAGTGAAAAAACCAGTTGTGTTAACCCCTTGGACATCATAGGTCCTTTTACGGTTGGCGAACTCCTTGTGTTCTGCTACATCAGTTGTATTGTCAAGGGTTACATCATGGAAGCAAATTAGTGCACCATCTTTGGAAGCTAAGATATCTGTTTCTATGAAGTCTGCACCCTCTTCAATAGCTCTCTGCAACAAATTAGTCATATTTTCAGTAATGATGTTTATAATCGCATAGCATACCGAAGACAACGATCAACAGGTTAAAAAGTAAAACTAAAGGATCCATTCCAAAGGTTTAAAAACAAGAGACAAAATCATGAATTTTTGGATATTTTGCGGGAACCCCAAAACTGCCAGTTAGTAGCACTAATTCTTTATGGGATAAGCATAGCATTAAGCCTCAGGCGTAACATAAACACACTAATACACCTGCATTAACCCTATTGGACTAGTAGTAAGATAAGTTGATCAGCTTAGGGCCAATACATATTTATCAGATCATCTAGATAATCAAAACAGGCAAACAAATTTTACAGATGTTTGAAATTTTATGTTGTGGGGCTTACAATGTATGCAGCAGCAGTTTCTTCAGGAATCTCTCCGTTTGAACCTCGATGTGCAATGTTAAATGGGCGAAAAGTCTGCAGAGGCTGTCTGTTGATTTTGCTTGGTAGTGGATACACAGGCCTTGCGGAACATTTAACAACGAGTAACAGCAAAATAAAAGGGAGAACGCCTGCGAGTCAATTTTCGGAAGAATGTATCATCCAACTTGGCAAAATATAAGCATTCTCACTAGCATGCAAAGTTTCAATGACTACGTTAAAATGAAAAAATTCCCCCACAGAAGCATGAGTAACATGCATTTGTCTGGTAGTTTGATTGGTTACAGAATTACAAAAACGGGATTATCTAATTCGAAACTGATATTACTTAAAAGAATTGTGAATTCAACCTTAAAATCAAAGAAACCTTTTTCTTTTTATAAACAGGTGTCCATGGCAGCTTACTCACGCCTCGATTAATCCTAGGGACCAATCCTACCGTCCACTAGCGGGGGCCCATTTAATGCCAGAGCAAAAAATCAATGACACTGACTGGCAACCAATCTCTTGTGATTGACACAAGTGTACCAAAACAAATAAATTTAGAAAAAAATAAGATTATGACAGTTGTGTCTGCAAATGCTTACACATGGTTAAATTAAACACCTCAACTAGGAAATTTGGAAGCAGAGTACGCGTAACCCAACCCGAAAAATGTCCTATGCCAACTACTTGAGGTCATCGCATTTTGTCATTTCTTGTAACTCAGTTGTAAGTAGAGTAGAGCCATTTTGTTTCAGTTTAAGGGAATCAACCATTGCGATTGACATGAGTTTCACATATAGATATCCCCGTGGCTTGCCTTGTGAAATCCCACTAACCATGACATTGATCATCGTGAATGCTTACATCAAAACCTTTTCCTCGTGCAATTATTATAGATGATGAATGCACCTGAAGTTCCTAAATCACCACAGAAACCCTGCGGGGTGGGGAGCTCCTCTGGTCACGCCCAAGGAGGATACCTGTCATTGGTTGCTCCCGAACTCCCCCCAAAAAACCTGGATCGGTGCAGTTTTGGCGTTTTTGGATCCATCCCAAACTAACGTGATGGTCAGCACAGAACAGTTTAATTTGCAAAGCTCGTTGAGAAGTTAAACCATGCCAAATATTGCCATGATGGGGTTAAAAAAAAAAAAGAGGTCCACACTAAAAATCCTATACCACAATCTATCTATATATCATACTCGGATTAATATACGCAATTTTCCTGTTAAACGCATACACATGCAAATTCTTGTCCCGTCAATCAATTCTTTTCACTGAATTCAAGAGTAATGAAATTGCTAAAAACAGAATGCAGGAACAAGCAATAGCAATAGCAATATATCTCATATTCAATCAATATCATCACACGCAAGAACAACAAATGAAAATCAATTGCTTTAATTGCATTTAAGGCAAATCGAAATCACAACAGGCATCATCACTATATTAAATAAGTGCTTAAGCATTGACTATAACTACTGCCCACTACTTTTTTTTTGACTCGAGTGTCGGGTCAGCTTACGCGTACCTTAACTAATCCTGAAAAACCTACCGGGTAGTATTTTTTATCCAAAGAAAGAAACAACTTGGGAAATAGACAAAAGGCCAGTATTCAAAAACCAAACAGCAATTATATTTGTGAAAATTGCACCCAAAGCAAAACCCAGAAAAAATACAAATGATAGTTCTAATGAGAAACCACCAAAAAAATAAAAATAAAATATGCGTATACAGACATGTACGTATCACAGGAAAATCTAGCAATCAAGTAAGTAGAGTTGGGTTTGATCCTCACCAAAAGAAGCCATTGTATAGCCTCCCCTTCTCTCTCTCTCTCTCTCTCTCTCTCTCTCTCTCTGTTTTCTACCTGTTTTTTTCTGGGTTTTCTATACAATGTACTTGCGTATTTCATATGTAACAAACAGGTTGTAAAAGTCTTCCAGTCCAGTGGGGACTCAATTGCTTTTCGAATTCTTTGCGGTCGCAGATTCGTTGCCGTGAATATCCCGATTGAGGGTGATAAGGAGGTGAATGGGCCATATTACTTATGGGATAAGTGTAGACGTGGATGGCTGTGATTGGTCTGTGGATGGCTGTGATTGGTCTGTGAGTGGCTGTGAGTAGTATTATAGGCTTTGGGAATCTAAAAGGGTCAATGTCTCTTTGGGATAATTGGTGTTTGACAAAAAAAGTTGACTGTGACCAAAGGTCCGCCCACCGAGCTAATCATTTTCGGTGTGTTCGTGCTACAGTATATATATATATATATATTTATTTTCAGACTAATAGTATTAAAATACAATTTATTTTTACTAAAAATATCATCAGTCAATTTAGTTAAGAAAAATGACTTGTCTTAAATAGTGTGTATTTTTGAACTAAGTACTGAAAATATCAAAAACATCGTTTAGTCAGTAGCATCATACCGGGGATGCTGCCAAGCGAGGTGCCAAGCGGCATTTGGCCGTTCATCTCGGCACGGAGATTGGGAAATGCTTCCAAGCGAGGGTACTTGGTAGCGGTGTTGAGCGGCCAATCCGGCCGTACATCTTGGCAATTGACTGTTTGGATCTTGATCGGATAATGAATGGTTCAAATATGTATGCGCTTAAATTCAATCCGAGCCGTCCGTATTGACATAAACGGTCTGATGCCGTTTGACACCCCACTTGGCACCTGAGGTGCTTGGCAGCATTCTCAGGTCCCTCGGCACGAACGGCTAAGATTGAATCTAAATGCATACAGATCTAAATCATTCATTTTTCAGTCAACATCCAAGCCGTCGATTTCTGAGATGAACGGCCGCTCGGCACCGCTGCCAAGCACCCCCGCTTAGCAGCATCTCCCAATCCCAGGATTTTTTTTTGCAATTCAATAAACTTTATTCTATTATACTAGTATTGTAATTGAGAATAGTATGGATGGAGGGATAGATTTTGAAACAACCACCATATACAAGAGTACCATTCGACTTGCTGGTATTTGTGGGGTTAAATAATGTTATCGTACCATAATTTCCCAAACTAGGTTTACTGAACTATATGGTACATGATCCTATGATTTACTGGTTTTAACTTCTAAATCATACAAGTATGGAGCACAATTTCGCAGAGGATTTCCAGCAAGAGAAAGCATGTACTATCCCAAAGCCGTACTATCCCAAAGCCAGGAAACTTTAACTTTCCCCGTCGGGAATAGAGAAACGGATCTCCTCTCAGAGGCAGCTTCAAGTTTTTTTATCCGACCTTCAGAAATCAAATTTAAATCAATGCTCCACGTTAATATACGAATATGGACACTTCACAGTAGGATTATCGTTGGATTTTCATTTCTTCGTACTTGCATACATTCGTCCATGGCCCCGGTTTTGGTACCACCAATATCCTCGAAAGCAACAACAGAGTATACACGCACACATACACATACACATGCAGAGAGAGAGAGAGAGAGAGAGAGAGAGAGAGAGAGAGAGAGAGAGAGAGAGAGAGAGAGAGAGAGAGAGTACCCTTAGATATGCTTCAGGGAGAGTTAGAGATGCAGATCAAAAAACCTTTTCTTGTCATTTATGAAAGCTTTGAATGAACTGAATAATTTACCAACTATGTAACCTAACCGTGATCCCGAAGACAGAAAAGGGGTTGACATAATATCAAAGAGAAATATCAATCCTAAACTAAGCAAAAGGGGGAAAGAAAGGAAAATATCCCCCTTCTGCTGAGAAAAAATGATCTCCAACAATGAATTTGTTGACTCTTTATGCTGCAGCAACACTCTTATTGCCCTCTCCCTGACGACCTCCTCTCCCACCTCCGTTCTGATCAATGCGTTGATAACCTTCTCCAACGCGTCCACTTGGGCCCTTGGGTCGGCCTGAAAACTCGCCTAAGTTTCTGAACTCACTTCTGCCATAGCCCCTGCCACCACCAAAGTTGCCGCGGCCCCTGAAGCCGTCATTACGGAATCCACCCCTCCCTGAAGGATACCTCCCTCTCCCGCTGCTTCCAACTGAAAATCACAGGACACTGTGTTTTCATTAAGGAAAACTCCAAAATTACCAGGTAAGTCCTCAGTTATCGTTACTTAAACAATGTGAGGGAAAGAGAAATTCAGAACTTGCCTCGAGTGGTAGTCCTCTTTTCCTCGATTACGGTATGACGACCCCCAATTGTTACGGATGAGGCCTGAAAACGTTATCTACAATGTCAATTGAAATTGAAACATGGATAGTCCACAGTGCTGATTTCGAGCAGTGGTCAGATAAGTCGTGAAACCTAAAGCAAATTGGACTGCTAAACATGCAAGATCTGGCTACTAGTGTGGTGACTCTGGTCAGACTAGACCAAGGGTTTAAAGTACCTCACAAACTGCTTCACCCAAAAAGAAAAGGATTATTAACCAGCTTTTTCACATATTTTCAATATGTAGTTTGAAGGTCACTGATATTTTGGAAACAAATTGTAGCTTTGCTTGTTTCGGGCGCAAAACATTTTCCACAAGAAAACATTTTGGTGCTTGCCTGTTCGTGTAAGGGAAAACATAATTCAACCGAAATTGCTTTCCTTGGTCAACAGAAAATGAATGACTTAAAACACTTTTTCTGGGAGATGCTGCCGAAACACGCGCTTCTCCTAACCTGACAACACATCTCATAGGTACTCTAGTTCATCATCTCTCTGCCCACCTCTCCTGATATTACTCCAATCGATGCTTTTAGATCTACAATAGCAACTAAGATTTCATATGTTAACTGAGAACATTAAATCAGTTGAACTCCAGTTGAAATTCAATTTTGTTCAATGACTCCAATTGAACCAGAAAAAGAAAGAACTAGAATGGAAATTAGATCGGGGGGGGGGGGGGGGGGGGGGGGGGGGGTGTGCTTGTTTAATTTTGTTAAATGATCTGGTTAACCTTCTCACATTTCTGCTAATAAGGTCTGTTGGTTTGTCTAATCTTGCTGTTATCTCATCTTTCAGCTAAACAATGTCATGAGAGCTTGCCAGTTGCCAATATTATGGTACCGGTGCTTAATCTTGCTTAATTAGCTTAATCTTGCTTAATCTTGTTAAACATGCTCTCATTTTATGGTACCAACTTTTTATACTTGCAAATTTCATATATATTGCTGCACATATTTATGTACGTATTTAGGGCATTTTTTGAGGCATCTTGGAGTTCCAACTTGTAATGTTGGGGAATTGCAGTAAATGAGTAGTTGACCTTATGAAATAGGAGTATTTGATCTAGGGCAAAGATAGCAAGGTAGCAAATAAACCGTCATAAAGAAATAGTTTCCAAAGGGATGATCCTATTACATTTGATGAGATCAACTTTATCCTTGGCCTTTAATAATTGATGCAAGAACTTATTTGAATTTTTGATCAGAAACACGTCCCAATACTTAGAATTGAAGTACAACATTACGATCAAAAACCTACAGTGGCTTTACGGTTCTCCAAATAACTTGCTTGAGGGATTTGAAAATTGACATAAAAGCATAAAATTTCAAGGTCGAGTTTCCTCCCACATAGGGGAAAGATCAAAGATGTAAGAGCAATGTAGCACAGAGATTCTAAGCCACATATAATGTCATGGAAAAACCCAAGTCAATTTATGTTACTAGCAAACTAATGTTCATTCCTTTTGGAGTCATTCTTAATTTCTTATTCCTTCATTACAATGGGAATTTCACCAGGATTTTTCCATGTTTGTAGAAGTTAATTTAGGTGTTTTACGCCTCTTAGGATCCTAAGCTAATGGTATTAGATTTGGTAACCATATTGTCTCCAGGCTGTCGAAGGAACCTACTTGGCCACCCATAATTACACAATGAAAAGAAAACCTGTATAGGGACTTCAATAAGTACCTCAAGGGGTCTACAATTTCCAAGGTGAGAAACAAGTAAAATATTCCTACCAATTCTTCTCTCTCCTGGAATAAAAGGCATAGGAGACAATTATAGTCACCCTCTGAAAATCTTTCCTCTTCCTTTCTTTGTCTTCTTCATCATCGTCAAGTTTAGTTAGAACACAAATTCGAGAAAGGCTGTATCACACAGTTATTGAGCTAAACTATGGTAGTTTTTTTTTATGCTCAATCTCCTTCACAAGGTCAAAAAAAACGTATGATTTAGAAACGAGGTCTCAGTTTTGACTGATAGACAGAAGCATAGAACAGCAGCTAGCATGTAAAAGGATGAAAACAAAGTGTTAAAAAGTGGTACCTCTATAGCAGCCTGCATGGCATCCAATGACTCAAACTCCACAAAGCCAAAGCAAAATCCCTGTTGTTGCCCACCGTATAAACTAGGTGAGTATTGTGTCCAGAAATGTTGCGTTGGAGAAGAATACAGGTAGCGAAATCTAAAGACAGACCTTGTTGCTTCTGACTTGGATTCCACCATGCTTAATGGGCCCAAATATTTTGAACTCCTCCTCAAGCTGCACAACCGAAGCATTCAAAGGCAAGTTCCGAATATATATGGAGTGGCCTTCAGCTTTACGGTGTATGAGTCGAAATTAAAAAACTTCTTTCAGAATAAGATATGTAAAAACGTCAAGATATATTGAACATGTATCTATACACCATAGTCATATGTTTAACCCACCACCCCAAATAGTTAAGGATGAATGCTACAATGAAGGACAAGCATGCACAAGGGTGTTGATGAGAACTCAGTATTGGAAGTAGCCCAATGCTTGCTCTGGGGAGCCACGAGTCCCTTGATTGAGTATCAGATGTCTGCTTCTAGAGGCTCCAAAAAGGGGGTAAAGGACATTTGCACTTTGTTACCAGGCATTGCCAAGGCCCTAGCGAATTACATTTTGGTATGCAAGTTCCTAAAAATGGTACCTTCCTTCCAAAAAAGGGAATTAAGCAATCACCAGAGTTTGTCACAAAAACGAAATGTAATAAACTAAAAGTATAGAAAGAGTGGAGTTTTCTGAGAAGAGAAACCATTAAACATTTTGATTATTATTATGCTCCTAAATATATGTTTTCCATGACTAGTTTGGAAAACATACTAGTTTATTAGATCAGGCTGATCAGCAATAAAATTAAGTTCGTTCTCTCCATAAACCTACCCCTATCGCACCACAATTTAGGGCCTGTGGAGTGAAATGTTTATATTCCCATTCCCGTCCCGGAACGATTTGTAATCGCCGGTCACACAACTTTTTCCCCCAAAGAACATGCACCATTTTATTAAGTTTCTACTTGCTAGTTATTTATGCAGATGGCAAACAAATAAAACAATAACAGCACCCTCATACACCCCAATTGTTGGGGTTAAGTACACAAAATGATTGATACCTTCCTCTTGGGCAATGGTACTTTCAGGAGCACTGTCACTAGGAGCTGGCGCTTCTAATTCAGGAGGTGGTTTTGCAGAACCCAGAGACTGTTGATCTACATTTGCAGCTGCCACCCTCACGCTACGGGTAGGAACATAGACTGGGGTAGATGCTTTAGCAACAACCTTAGTTACCTTCACCTATACGAAATTCCGTCAAATAAATGTTTCCAAAAGTGTCAATAGTAAAGCCTGTAGGGGCCATAGGCCCTCTTTGTTTGTCCAGATTAAAGGCTCAGACTGACAATTAATCCAAGGGGACCACATATTTCACATTTGGTTGGACCTTCTGCAGCTAGGATTAAATCTTCTTTGGATAAATACTAGCCCACAGAACAGGGATATTCTTGGGG
Organism: Rhododendron simsii; assembly: GCA_014282245.1. NCBI lineage: Eukaryota > Viridiplantae > Streptophyta > Magnoliopsida > Ericales > Ericaceae > Rhododendron > Rhododendron simsii. The sequence continues at coordinate 22,980,834 of CM024964.1, forward strand.
GATGTGGTATTACCAAACCCATCACTATAAGTCCCACTGGATTATGTATTTCTGGTATTATTTACCCCTCCACTACTAGTCCAGCTAAACAAACATGACCATACAGGAGATAACTTTTGAATAGACTCACGATTGAGGCATAAGATTTCTTCTCCCCTGGTGCTGCGGCAGCTGCAGGATCCAAACTGACAACTGTATCAACTTCATTCAAACTTGAATGAGCTGGGGGATCGTCAATAATCTCTTCTTCAATAACTGATCCTTCCTCATGGTCTGAAGGGTCACAAACTTCTGCACCATTTAGATCGTCAGCCTCAATGGTCGCAACAGGCTCCAATAAAGGTTGATCAGGACCACGAATGGACTCTGAGAAAAGGATTTAAGAAAAACAAGATTCATTACGAAGAGGACTTCAATATCGCAAGTGAAGGATGCAAAATTATAGCCAACCTGGATCCAACATTGAGGGGGCCAGTTGAGTGTTGTCATTAATGCCGTTTTCCGACACGTAATTGAAATCCACTGATTGGCTTTCATCAACATATCTAAAAACATCATTAAGGACATAATAGCCATTCTCTTGTGGAGCTAGAAAGAATGTCTGTGTAAATTTCTTTCTAACACTGTCTTCCTTTCCAGTTAAGCATCCTGTTACAAGAACAATCACTCCTTCCTTGTATGAATCCTGAGCATCTGCAGTTTTTATCTCTGCCTTGTAGTTCCGGTATTCCATGGATAGAATCTTTTCATTGATTGCCTGATCCAACAAAACAAGAACAGGATTTTGTTAACAGACGTGGGTCGCATATGAAGTTAAGAATGTTTGAACACTGAAGGATGGACACGCAAAAAAATGTCCCTTCCAGGACACAAGCCCAACTCAAGAAACAAATCATACTAGTGACAAGATAAACTTAAATAAATAAACTCTGGAAGTTTCTAACAAAGCTATAAACTCAACGTCGGGTTCGACTGCTCCAGAAAATCATCTCTAGTGGACACTGGACACTACTTGACAAAGTGTATCCATTACAATTACAATACTCGAACTTGAGTTGACATCAGGGGCATAAAAATGGAAAGGAAGTCTACATAGCAAAAGGAACCACAAAATTAAGGAAAACTCATCCCCAACCTAGTCAAACTATTCATTTCAATCACAAGACCTGATCCCGCTAATTCCTGGTGCTGCAAGTGATAGCATAGAGAATGTTTGGATTTCAAAGTCAGTGCCCCTGACGTGTATTACCACCTCTCCTCTGAACATCCAAAATAATGTCTTCCATCATCAGACCATGACAAAAACTTAAAAAGAGCCGAGCGTCTTCACATTGACTTTTTCCCTTAAGTTACCCAGACCTTTGGTTCAACCTTATATTTGGTGTCAATAAGTATGTGCCTGCAACCCTGCACCAAACACTCAGCAGTGAGATGTTGTGGTGTCGAAGTTGATGTCAGCAGCTATTATTGAATATTAATAATAGCCTTAGACAAAGATTTTCGGCCACATTACCGTACACTCTGGTGAGTAGGGGTGTGTGTGTATGTACGTACACCTTTGGTAATGCTAAGAACCATCCAGAAGGTTCTTGAAAGTCACAGTGCCATGGAGGATGCAGAGTAGTGTTGTTAGGTCTCAAATGGTGGCGTGGAATAGAGTACAAACTGTACAATAGACAGTCTTCTGAAAATGCTGGGTTGTCAATCAAGCCTCAAGCATCTAAAATTGAGTACCCGTTCTTATTTCTCAGAAGATGATCTTCGTTAATTGCATTCTTTTGTTCTTTCAAGTGATATTTGTTTTCCATTAGGGGCATAGTTTGTTTTCTACCATATACCACATATATAAATAGGTTGCACCACCACTTTTGATGCCTTTTGTTGGCTCTACTCTCTAGGCCTCACTAAAAAAACAGAAAAAGAATTAAACTCAAGGGTAATCAAGTAAATAGATTAAAGAATCATCCAGAAGTAGCTTCCTTCTATACTTGTAAATTATACGCGTGTACATGTTAAATTCACAATGGACTCACCTGCATTGCTGTCACCGAAGTCATTACACCATTGGAGTTGGGCCTACTTAGCACACTTGAATCTTGGTAAAATTTATAAACCAATTCGGGAGATTGGTGAAGAATGTGGTAATACTGCTCAACAAAGGCATTGGCAACAATTTGAGCACCAGGAAGTGCAGCAGCAGGAAATGCTGCCTGCATTGCCATCTGCCTGAAAGTAAGCATCAACAAAATTAAAAGGATATCAATTTTAACTTCATGAATAACAAAATAGAAATGTAAGAATAAATATATCTGAAGCAAATTTGAGTACTCAGGAAAAAAACGATACAATAAAAAAAAGATAGGAAAAATCAGGCTCCATTATGCAAAAAAGACAAAAGTAAATTAAACCTCTTTTTGAAGGCCATAAAACAGAAGAATAACAAACTTAACAATAGGAGAAGACAATAATTATAGATATAGAAACTTCTAGTTGTCACAGTAATTATAGGGAAGAATCAAGGACCGGAATGTTTGCTACAATTCCACATACACAGAGAGGACAATGCAGTAGAAAATCTCAAGGCGTGAGGACTACAAGAACCATCCCTTCAAATATCCAAAAGGTTATAAAAGCACAAGCAGTGGTTTCAAATAGCCGCATATGTTGAATGTTAGAAAGTTTATTTTTTTCCCCTATTCAAATGGAAATTATTTCTTGTTTCCCAAGGAAGTTGAAAACCAAGGAGTTTTCCTTTGTTCACAAGGATCCATTTAATTTGATTCATGAAAGTAGGGCGATACATGGAAACATGGAATTCTTCCTCAAAGAAACTATTATTTTTCTGTTTTTCTTTGAATCTGTTTACAAGCGAATATGCACTAATCAAAAAGTTTGTAGAGGGACATAACCATAGTACAAAAACCATGACAGATCAAGAGGGGCTCAACATAGACGTTGAGATTACAGAACAAATCTACAAGAAGAAAGGAGGATTCAAAAACGAAAATTCTGTAAAATTACGAAATTTCTAAAAAGGAAATTTCAACGTTTGTACAGCTGACTAAAGTCTTAGGCCCTCAAAAGTCTCCCTATTCCTCTACCTGTCTCTTCACAAGCACATGACTCAGACGAAGTGCTCCAAAACTGCTAGATAGAACCAAGCATCACCAATGAATCCCAAATATATTTGACATAAGTCCCAAAGGTCTTTAGACACGTCATAATGAAAAAGAAAATGATCCTCCATCTCTTTCTGTAGTGAGAATTGAATCCAAGGCCACTTTCCACACCAGAAAAACTAAATTGATATCAGAAGAAGTCCCCAACTTCCAAATGGTCCTCCAAGCAAAGGACTTACCTGATCCAACAACAACAAGACAGAAAGATCCGACCAATAAACCTTTGATCATGCCTCCTTTGTCTGTTTGTTGTTGCAGAGGGAACTGGACTGCGAACCTCATTGGCACTTCTTATGTAACTTCAGCTTCTTGAATAATCACAATTTATGAATAATGTCCATATTCCATAACATCATCACAGGTCGACTAATAGGACAGAAATATCCATCCACCATTGCCCAGCATTCATATGAGTAAGGATATAGTGCGTGTTGTACGATACAATTACGTTGGTAGCTAATTCTCTAATTAGTAGGGCAGGGATACGTGTAAAATGAACCTGTTTGTAATTTGGCGGAATGCTAATCTGTATCAATTAGAAAATAAAATAGAAGAATTAGTTAAATGGCTTAGTTGACTTTGATCCAACCTACAAAGCACAGTTTATTACCTAAAGTAAGGTACAAGTCAGAGTTTGATGCTATTACATAAAGTCGGTAGACATCACAAAGTAATTTACAAGCAGGTTAAGCATGGGAAAAAGTCTCATAAAGCTAATTTCATCTCTGTTTAGAAGAAAATACTATTTTGAATGGGGTACGACATGGGTATATACTGGGTTCCTCTAGGATATGGTAAAATCCAAGAAAAAAACTGGTTCATGTTACATGTATGAGTTATGCATGCAAAAGTACCATGCAATTGCTGGTTCATGTTACGAGTTACGGGTGCGACCCTTTTCCAAAGTACCAATGCACGTAGCTTGTGGTTGTGCTTTCGTACTCGACCCACAATAGGAAATATACAGTAGCAATATCCAATTTTTGAACGATATTGGTGTAGTCAATAGCCTTCCCAAAGTTGTTTCATAGTGAGGCTAAGAAGAATGACTTTGTAGCGGATTTGATCGTAGCCAAATGACATGGACAGATGGACTTGTTTGGCTGTATTTGTTCACTAGACCATCACAGGATTGGGAGTTGGAGGTCGTGCTAGTGACTCAGTTCTTTGAGCTTCTTCATGGGAGTGAGACCCTGCCTCTCATGGAAGGTAGGTTGAGGTGGAGGCAAGACTACAATGCAGGGGGACTTGATTGACAATATGTTCTCCCCTGTTCAGGAAAGAGGTGTTCCTATCGTGCGACAATTAAGCACCTCTCCTTAGCACTTTCGTGCGACTCAAAGTTTTGGGAAGTAATTGGCCTACTTATATCGTTATGTAACTAACATAATAGGCCTAATTATGTGGAGATATCCTAGTGATGTATGATCTTTACTCTAGCTTGGTATTTATCTGTGCTCAGTTATATTCCAGCAACCCAACAAACTCCAAGACTTGGGAGAATTCATTGTGTAATGTTTTGATTAATGTACCATGGGACAAGCAATGGAGGCGTTACACGTGAGGAGGCTGTTCACTTGAACACCTTATATATTAAGGTTTATTTGTGGTTTAGGATATACAACGACCCCCCTCATCCATAGTGTAAATAATTTTTGAGCTGCCGATTGAAAAAGAAAAGAAAAATTAGAGTCCTTCCCAACATGCAACCATTGGAGCTTGTTCCATTCCTACCTTCTGTAATCTGCTCGGCCAAATACTCCCACAGAATGTCCACTACCGTCTCTTATCATATAGAAGGGGACAATTGTTTTATTCTTTTCTACAACATACAAAGGCACTAAATGGGAGATCATTGAACTAACCGTTAGATTACAAGCATTGAAATAGATATAATTGGTCGCATTGATGATCGAATAATAAAGCAGCAATCAAAGACGTACAAACTGGCTGAGAGCAACTGTAACATAATAAATGAACTTGTTTACATACTTGTTGTGAGGAAGCTTACATTAACATGTTAGAGTTCATTTCTGTTCATGGATTCCAATGAAGTTGATAGAGTTCACGTCTATTAGTGACTACTTGTGGACAAGGGACGATGTAGGGGACACTACTGTAAACCCGAGCCCGATATGTAACCTCATAGCAGTAATTCGAAACCCTAAAGAAAATTGCTCATCCCATGAACCCAATGAAACGATAAAGGCACAAAAGCAACAAAAAAAACACGCACATGGCGTAAAGGCCGTAAAATTAAACCAAGAAAAAGCTGAAATCTAATAGAATCAAAACCACTAGACAATATAAACAAAACCCAAATCATAAAAGTTACTGATCTAAACCAAAACCCATCAAATGAACAGTCTCCTCTGTGATCTCTATTATCAAACACACCTACGCATTAAGTGTAAGCAGCAATGGATTAAAGTTTCGAATCCAAAAAAGAAAAAGGGTACCCAGAAAAAGTAGCTGAGAATGAGACCGATCGATCCAATACATAATACATTGCACAGAAAAGCTATATGAAGCCCAATAGGTGAAATGAGTAGAGGGCGAGAGGAGTACCTGTTGGTGAGTGATTGTGAGTCTTGGAGAGAGATAGAGAGAGAGAGAGAGAGAGAGATATGGAGCTGACGATGGAGAGGAAGAGTGTGAGCGCACGAAGAGAAGAGAAGAGAAGAGAAGATGAACGAGGACAAGAGCAGAGATACGCAAGTTTATGTTTGTGACGTCGTGTTGCCCTGTTTTTCTGGGATCCAGATCCTCTCCACATCTGTTCCTCCCCACATCTACCCCATCTTTTCATCTCAACATGACACTTCATTAATGAATTCAACCGACGGCTAAGATTAGATCTCAGCCCCAACTTGAATAAAACGGCGTCGTTCCTTTACTCCCTCCTAACACAGCTAACGTTTTCTCCTTTCTCCGTTTTCTTCTACGTTTTCTCTCTCTACCCGAACGGTCGAACCCATCTCTTTCCCTGTCACTTCAATTTTCATCCCCTCTCTCTCTCACTCTCTCTCTGGACTGTAAGTATTAATTCACCTTCAACTACAATATTTTGATTTTGCATCTCTCTATTTATGTAGTGATGACTAACGAATACCAAAAACCACGATCAAAACCCTAATTTGATTTTGCATCCCTCTATGTAAAGTATAAAAAATCCAAATCCATATGGAAAGTACCAAAAACCACTGTAAAATGAAATCACAGTACAAACAGAACCCTAATTTTACAGAACAAACACAAACCAAAACAAAATTTAATGAAGAGTCGGAAGAGGCCAAAATCACCGGAGTGATTGCATGGGTGCAGGGGCTGTGTTTCTTCTCTTTTGGGGATGACGATGGTGGGTTTTTTTCCCCCAAATTCTGGACAGTGAGAACAAACGGAAAGAAGGTAGAAAACGTTAGCTGTGTTTGGAGGGAGTAAAAGGAACGACGCCGTTTTATTAAAGTTGAGGCTGAGATCTAATCTTGGCCGTTGGTTGAATTCATTAATGAGGTGTCATGATGTGGTGAAAAGATGAGGTAGATGTGGGGAGAAAAACATGTGGAGAGGATCCGGATCCGTTTTTCTGTGTACTAAGGTAGTATTTTTTTAAATATAGGACTTAAAACTAGTGCATGCCCAGTTCGTCTAAGGAAAATATTTTATTTTTTAAATTAAAAGTGATATATTATATGAGAATGATCTGTGAAGAGAAAAAATCTAAGAAAAATAATTTATTTTTAAATTAAAAGTGATATGTTGTAAAAGAATAGCCTATCTCGTGAAGAGAAAATTAAGTACTTGAAAAAATAAAAACCTTAGCGGAATGAAGTCTAGGGGACGTGAAAGACCATATTCCATTTGTATGTTTATTGACATTTTTTTTTTCAAATTTGCAAATCAAATATGGCATTTAAAAAAAAAGTTAAAGCTAAAAAGAAAACAACAAAACTAAAGGAAGAGTTAATGGATCATGTAGTCAGCAACTTAATTAAGGTATTTGGGCAAACTATTTTAAGTTATTTTTGAAATTTTTGAATAAGCAAAAAGACCGGTGGTTTGGCTTAATAAGTCACTTGAATTATTTTTGTGTTTATTATTATTATTATTATTATTATTATTATTATTATTATTATTATTTGCATTTGTTAGGTTAGCATCGTATTTCTGTGGATTATTATTTCCTATCCACGATAGTAATACTTCCTCCGTTCCAAAATGAGTGATTCTTTTGGGAAAGCTTATCATTTTCAATTATTTATATCTTTCAATAGGAATGTTAAAAATATGTAATATGGATCTTGTTTGATAAATTTTAATTAATTCTATTAGAATTTTTTTTTAAATCACATAAAATTTCATAAATCGAAAGATATAAATATTTTAAAATAACACGAAATCCCAAAAAGGTCACTCATTTTGGAAAAAAGTGTGATATTATGATCTAAACACAAAAATTTGTGAATAAAGACAAACTAATTTAAAAAATATGTAGTTTTATATTCACCAAAATTTTGAATTCGGTTCATAATTCTATATTTTTTCTGATTTCTGTCGACGATCCGAAATTATAATTCACTTGACCACTTTTTTTGGGGTGGGTGTTCTAGGATAACAGTTTTTTTTTTGGACAAGTCAAAAAAATTCTAGGATAACAGTTTGATTCCCTCTTTTTTGGTGGATATTTTCTCAACCTCTTTAATGGGCTGCGCTTCATGGGCCTTTTTGGCCCAACTATCCACAAAGTTTGTCCTTACAAAAATAGGTGGAAGAGTTCGACCATATTCGTTTTGGGATTTTGGATTTTCTCTTTCCACATGGTTTTTAATAATTTTTTTTTTCAATTATTACTCTATCTATCTCTCTCTACTTATTACCCAAAATTCCAAAACGATTATGGTCTTCGGTTCTCCATTACACTGTCTTACAAAAAAGACATAAAAAAAAGTGAGTGGATATAGCTTCAACTTGAAGCCTTCAAAGTGGTGTGTGTTCAGTGCCGAGCAAAAAAAAAAAAAGTGGTGTGTGCTCAGAAATTTTCAAAGTTACAAAAACTGATGCTGTATTTGGATGAATTTTTGATGAGAGTAATGATTGAAAGTAGGAGTAATGAGTGGAGTGAGATAGAGAGAGAAATGTGATTAATGGTTGAAGATATAGGTTGGGTGAAGAGTAATGATTAAAAGTATGGATAATGAATATTTTTTGAGTTGGAAATTTTTTTTCAAAAAGGGAAACGAACGAAGCAGAATCTCTGTTGATAACTAGGTTATTGTCTAGATAACTAGGTTATTGTCTAGGTTTTTTTTTTTGATTGATAAAAGAGATCCTTTATATCATATTGTATATGAAATACAAAGTACAAAGCTGGGACAATACGTCAATTGTGAGAGTCCACGAGATCAATCAAGCCTAACAATTCAACCAATACAAGAAATAAGCGCATAATAGGGTAAAATCAAAGAATTAATGGAAAGCCCATTAGGGGAGAAACACCCACACGTGGGTAGAGAGATTCGAACACTAACTTCTTAGTGAGATGCAAAAATCATGGCCAATTGAGCTAGCCCCAATTGGTTGGTCATTGTCTAGATTGATATATCCAACTTCTCAATTGGTCATTTTAAAAAGGGAATAAACTTCTCAATCGGTCAGTTTAAAAAAAAAAAACACACTTCTCAATTGGGTCACATTGGAAATTACAGTGCCAAAAATTCCGATATATAGGCATTTGTCCTTATTTTTTCCCCAAAAGATAACCAGTATCATTGATAATCATCATAAAAACCCAAAAACAAAGAGTATATCCATCCTTTAATAAAAGCGTAGACAGTCACAACGGCGAATAGACTTTTTAAGTAGAAATTGCTATCCTCCAAAACTCTTACAAGCCAAGCAATAAATCACACAATTACCAACACACCTGGCTAAACTAAACTTACATATCAATCCAGCGGTTTTGCCTAACGGTGTGGTCGATCTGGTGGTTTTGGAAGCGTGGGTACCCGGCGTGGTCTCTGCAGAGTTCACTGCAGGGGGGTTAAAATTATCGCCTAACGGTCTAGTCAAGCGCTTGCGACAGTTTTTGGGCTCCTCATCTTCGGCTTGTTTTCTCCGGCGGTGTTGCTTGTGGTGGCCCGGTTGTTCTCTGGAGGTGGCGGTCCCGTGGTGTTGGTGGTGGGCTGTCTATTTTTTGTGATGGCAGTGGGTGGATGGTATTTGTGTTTATTGTTTGATCTGAGAATTTTATAAGTCCACTTGTGTAATGGGCTTGTCCCTCTAAGTGTTTTTGGACTTAGTCCCAACTGGTTATATTCAATCTTTGGTTGAAATTCCCTTCCCATTTTTCCTATTTAATAAAATATTATTTTGCCGACAAAAAAAAGTGGGAGAGAAGGAATTTGATTCAAGGGCTGAGATCGAATTAGGACAGGTGTCAAAACAGAAGAGTTTGCAACAGACGATGGGAACGGAGTACTGGAATAGAGGATCCCACGCCGAGAGAGAGAGAGAGAGAGAGAGAGAGAGAGAGAGACATTGAAGCCAGAAGGACTGGAGTTTACTTTCTGCGCATACAATTGGTAAACATTGCTTTCATCGCGGCTATCCACCAGTTTCTTTATTACTGCTCCACAATTTGGTTTCCCTTTTTCTATTTCTAGGGAGGGGCGGGGGGGCCTGGGGCCTCTGCCACTCATCAGAATGCAGCAAAATGTGTAAGAGAAATTACTCCATCATCAGACCCAGAGAAAAAAAGAACAAAAGGAGCAAATCAAGAGAGAAGAGAGAGTGAGTGAGCTTGTTCCTTCTGTCCATTGGGACAACTAATTCGTCAGCCTCTTTTCTCCTTTCTTTTTCTTTTTAAATAACTGGTTGGGACCAATTTAGCCGTTCCCGTCTCGAATAACTGTGGGAACCAATTCACCGTGCACTCGTGGAAAGCTCTGCACGGACTGGTTCCAAAAGAATTGATATCAGCTGCAAAAGATTTCGAACGTAAGACTTAAAAGAATAAGCTCTACACAGACCGGCTCCTTGATTCCTCCCAAGTCTGGTGCATTAACGACTAAGTCAACCCCTTCGTGTTATACTATCCCCGAGGGTCCTGTATTGCACCCCAGTACTACAGGACCGTACGCAGTGTACTACGCCGGCTGTTCATCTCAGCAATAATCGGTTTGAATTTTAAAAAAAAATTCTTCTTTAATCCGAATCATTGAATATATTTTTAGATGAAAGAAACTCTATATGCCTTACAGCCCGGTAGCGCACTGTACGCGCCTGCGCTACGGGACCGGTGTTCGATTCCCTGCCCCACAACCCCGCCCCCCCTCTCTCCATGATTCCTCCCATCATATCTATTACTCCTACTGCTGATAGTATTTTGACAGTAAAAAAATAAGGGATCTCTCCCAACTGATACTAGTAGTATACATTATGATTAATAATTATTGGTGATGATGATAATGATAGCTCAATGGAGATAGCAGTTGGTGACGGTGATAGTCCTTTGTCAGATGAATGTTGGACCCCTCTCTCTCTCTCTCTCTCTCTCTCTCTGTCTGTCTCTCTCTATAATATAGTACTACTACTCCACTGGACGGCAGGAAGGCAGGCATTCAATCGTCTTGATTATTAATTTATTACAATTTAATTGCTTCTGCATTCAATCATCTATGCATCATAACACCTCATACTTGTGGAAATTTGGCTGGTTGTGATTCTGCCATATAGTACCATGGTTAGGTTTCGTTCTTGTAAACTTTTTTTATTTCTTTTTTTTTTTTTCGTGTTTTTTTTTTAATTTTTGTTAAATTTGTGTTACATTTTTTGGATTAATTTTTCGTCTCACCGAGAGAAGTTTAAAAAAAATAAAAAAAATTTAACCAAAAGCAAAAAAAAATGTTCACAAAGACGAATAAAATACGAAACATCTGTCTTTTTTGTCTTTAGTGTGGTATGTACTTTTTTCAACTGCGGCTCACATTTTTATATTTTCTTGATTCCTCTTATCGAGACGAATGATTAATTTTAAAAATTACGACGAAAAGCTCAACAAAAAGTTAATATAAGTAAAAAAAATAACCAAAAAAAGTTATAGACAAAAAGCTTAATTACAAGAATGCACCCTTATTATTGGGAGTTTGTAAATGTTTTAAATAATGGTAGCGGTCGAGAAACTTAGGCTCCGTTCCAGAACACCTTCTTAGAAAATAAGTATTTATTTCACATTTTCAAACTCAAAAATAATGTAAATGAAAAATAATTTTTCAATTTTTTTTGCACCGTATTAAAGATCTCAGTGAGATCTATCAAACAAGATCCATAGTGATAGGAAAATTATTTGCGTAAGCACATAATTTTTGAACTTGAAATTGCCTTCTTAAAAAATAAGTTCTTATTTTGGTTTCTGGAACACACCCTTATGGGGAGTATAGTAGCGGGAATCATTTATATATATATTCGTGAATTTTTGAACATGGGCACGTAGAACCGATCGATCGTAATAGTAGAGTATCAGTTTTGAGTCACGCTTGATCGACTTGCCCGCACAACGTCTTTGGCTCTATATACAGGGATGGGGGTAGGGCTGCTCACGGTCCGGTCCGGTTCGGTTCGGATTTCTAGGAATCTGAGAACTGAACTGCTAGTCACGGTTTTTACAAAATGAAATCCGTGTCCGAACCAAAAGTCCTACGGTCCGGTTTCAATCCGATCCGTGACTTGCGGATCGGTTACGGCTTTGTCCATGAATTTTAGCAAAAATAAAGTTCAAGCATATATCCTACAATAAAAGAGAAGAATGTTACATTCATAATTAAGTTTAACACCACCAAAAAATGCTTGTTACATAAACTATCAAAGGCTTACTTTAGAAATAAATTCAAAAGAATCTAAAACACTAGTTGGATTGTATCATTATAGTACATTACATAACATAAAAAAACCGGAAAAGAAATAAACTATTGAAACTCAACTAAGGTTACCCGTAAGTTTTACGAAGAAACTACGATTTACTCCCAATATTTTATGTATATCTACACTATATCCCATTATTAAGATAAAATACTAAAATTGGTGGAAAAAAGTGTCAACATTACTAACAATTTATTATATAAATACACATTTATATTATTTATATAAAATAAATATCTCACGGTCCGGTTCAGTTAATCCACGGTTTCATAATGAAAATCCGTGGACCGAACGGTGAGTCACGGTTTTCTAATTTTTCAATCCATGTCCGGACCATTAATCCACGGACAAAATCCAAAAGGTATGGATCGGTTCGATCCGGACCGGTTTCACGGTTCACCGGATTTTTTGAGCAGCCCTAGATGTGGGTATCGCACAATTTTTCTTGAAGGAGGGTTGATTTGCCCGAATTAATTAATTGGTAAGTTAAGTCAACCAAATGAAATTTTCGTATATTTTCCTTTAAAAAAAAAATCCAACAAACAGAATAAAATCAGTTCAACCAGAATCCTGACTTCCAAAAATCCTTGAACAAGGACGAATTGAATACTTGTTCAAGTATATGCCCATTGCCCACCCACCCATATTTATTTATTAATTGAGGCTGTGTTTGGTTTGTTTAAAACATGTAGAAAAAGACTCCATACCTTTTTATTTTTGGACACTTTTGGAGCCCACTCTAATGATCGTAACCATTTGATTAAACCTCTTCAAGACCATCAACCTTAAATACCACAAATAAGTTAGTCAGATATTTTAAAAATTGATGGAAGGGCTCCAAAACTACATAGTATTGATATACAAAACGACTTCGTTTTGGAGCCCCTCCATCAAATTTTTGGAATGTTAAAATCAATTTCCCATTGGTTAATATGGTTACTGAATGAATTTATCTTCTTATCGATATTCGGTCATCATGAAGTTTGACACGATTTATGTTCTAGAAATGTTGTTTAAAGATAAACAATTTCGATCATCGAAAAAAAACTCCGAAAAAGCACAGAGGGAGCAAATTGGACGCTCAAGTTAATTTTCCAGACCGGAGAGGCGCTACTCCCAAAATGTATGGCTATGATCCGGATTGGATGGTGCAACTAAAGGTAGGGAAGCATGTGGTTGATGTTAGCTATTCATTAACTACAATTAAAGATAAATTACGAAAAGTCAAAATTGCAGGAAAAACTTATTTATTTTGTTGGAGGGATGGGAGACACTGTTCCAGTGGCTCATATATAAGTTGTCAACTTGTCAAAGTATGTATATATGTATGTATTCTTCACCGCAGTTGGGCTCGGAGCGCCCCAATAGATTTGGTTACACAATGTCACTCCCTTCGACCGCTATAAAAATAGACTTATGGGTACGATGTCGAATGCCATAAAAGACTTAATTAAAGCCTTTGCTAACACCAATTGGTTTTAGAAGAGATGGTGGAAAGAGATCTGACAAGTGGTATTAGAGCCAAGAAGCCATGGGTTTGAGTCGCGGGGAGCGTCATCGTGAGAGAGAGTTTGTTGGGCTCAGAGTGCCCCAATGGATTTTGTTACACAATGCTACTCCTTGCGACCCCTCTAAAAACAGACTTGCAGGTGCGATGTCGAATAACATAAAAGACTTAATTGAAGCTGTCGCAAGACTTGTAAATGGTGGGGAAAGATTGGGTGTCAACAGAAGCCTTCGTTAACACCAATTGATTTTAGGAGAGATGGTGGAGAGTGGTCCGACAACCACGACTGCTATGAGTACAGATTCTGGATTTTAATTTATCCGCATGTACAACTCACTTTGGGGTCCGACGTCTCATGTGCCATAAAAATAATCGAAACCGCTCATTTTGTTCAAAATATTTTGTTTAGGGTCCTAAGTAATACTCCATCGGTCTCATAATGTTTGTCCAGTTCGTAAAACGATGATGTAAAAATAATATAATTTTTGAAAGAAAAATTCATTTTTTTTCAACAATTCATTAGTTATTGATGAGTACTTGTAATTTATGAAAAAAATTTAAAATTTTTATTGAAAGAAATGCATTAATTTTGATTCTACGTTTTGCAGATCGGACAAACATTTTGGGACGGGTGTAGCATAATCTGAACAAAATGAGCGACTTCGGCTCCGTTCCACTTTCTTTCTAAACTTTTTTTTTTTCAAACAGAAGATAATTTCAAACTCAAATATAACGAAAATAAAAAATAATATTTCAATTTTTTTGCACCATTTAAAAGATCTCAATGAGATCTATTAAACAAGTTTCGTATTGGTAAAAAAATTATTTGTTTAGACACATAATTTTTAAATTTAAAATTATATATATTTTTAAAAAATTCTTTTTTTAAAAAATTGGAAATGCTCCTTTTCATTCATCCACGAGTCTCAAATAAAATTGTGTGCTCGGGAACAGACTCCCTGTCGGTTCGCGTTCTTGCAGTTAGTAGTTTTTTTTTTTCTTTCCTGATCGGTTGCAGTTCATCTACAGACAGTATTTGTTATCACTGCAAGAGTGCAGAGATCTGTATTGGATCAGACTACTCTGCTTCAACTTTTTCCTCGTGATGCCAGGGAACTTTCTGCTTAGAGAGAGAGAGAGAGAGAGAAGAGAGAGAAGTTTTCATGAGTCCAAAGGATAACTTAACTGTACATAAACCCGAAGGCTGAAGAGTTGGTTAATTGGTCTTGGCATGGACTTATGTATTTGTTCCATTTTAAGATCTTAAGTTCGATTTTTGTTGTCAATAACTATTGGGTTCATCTCATCCTATGCATAAGGGTGTAAAACAGATGTGGAAGAGACTGTAGCGATTAATTCAAGGTGCGTATAAGTTGACTCGAGACACTCTACATTTCCCTAAAAACGTTGACTGTACATAGTATTATGTAAATGAGTTGATCAAATTTTTATGAATCTAACTACTACTGTTACACCCATATATGATTTTTATTGGTTTTTTAATAAGAGTAGTTTTAGGCTCCGTTTTCGAAAGGAAAATAAGTATTTATTTTTTAAGAAGGCAATTTCAAATTCAAAAATTATGTGCTTATGCAAATAAATTTTCTATTATTATGAATCTTGTTTGATAGATTTAATTGGGATCTTTAATACGGTGCAAAAAAATTTAAAAAATTATTTTTCATTTACTTATTTTTTAATAACTTGAGTAAGACTCCATTGTCAATTCATATCTTTTTTTGAACAACAAAAAAGAATTTATAATCTTCATATATTAAACTGCTAAATGTCTCGATATTATTATACAGGGGACTCAGGGGGGCTGCTGTCCCCAAGGGGACAGCAGTGTGCTGCTCCCCCATTTTTGGGGCCCACCCCGGTCTCGCTCCGATGATCCGAATCGTTCACTTTGTAGAGCTCGTCGAGTAGAACAACTATGCAAAAAATCAGCTTAATTGGATATCATTAAGTGCCTGATCGGAGCCTATATAACTCTTGGTCCATGGGTATAATGGATTTAATCCAGTGTTTCGGATCCATTCTTTTCAAAGTAAAAAGGCTCCAATCAGGCACTTAATGATATCCAATTAAGATGATTTTTTGCATAATTGTTCTACTCGACGAGCTCTACAAAGTGAACGATTCGGATTATCGGAGCGAGACCGAAATGGACCCGAAAAATGGGAGAGCAGCCCCCCTGAGTCCTTATACAGGTACTCTTATAATTACTTGTCCCACTACTTCCTTTTTTTACGCTGCAAAAGGCTCAAATAATAAAATCCCTACGTTCTAATGACAAACCAAATTGATCATCAAATTAGGTACACTTCTTTACTTGTCCTCGTACTTCCTTTTTTGACGCTGAAAAAGGCCTCCAAAAAATTAAAATCCCCACCTTCTAATTTTACTAACCAAAATAAGCATCAAAATAGTACAGTACTACTCCCGTTTCAGAATAAATATCTGGTCTGCAAAATGAGAACTTCAAAATAGTACGTTTTCTATAAGAAAAAATTTCAACTTTTTTCATAAATTAGAAGAACTTATGAAGGATATCTAGTAAATTGTTGAAAAAAGTTCAAATTTTTCTTGGAAGATTCATACTATATTATTTTTAAGTTCTCATTTTACGGATCCAACATTTTTATTGTGAGAAATTGATAATTAAGTTGGTGGGTGTTCTCTGTGCCATTTCAACCCCTTCTTTGGAGAAATTATTTGGGAAAATGACGGCCCAGAACGTGTTTTGATAATTAATACCTTTTAAGGACATGCTAAGAACATTTGTTAATGAACAAAATATTCTGTCAAGTGCATGGGATACGGATGAGGATTTAATTCGTATTGTTGTGCTACTATCAGGAAAAGACTTTTAGGGTGAAGCATTATGCTTGTAATCTGGGTCTATAAATCTTGCAATTTGGGTGTGTTGTTCGGGTTGATTTCTTGTCAATCATTGGAGCTTGAATAGCTTGTGGTTGTCGTGGTGCAGGGTGCCAATCTAGCGGGATGCTACTCTCATATTGTGAACTGTTGTACTTCTTTCATTGTTAATATAATTCCTTTTTTCACCGTTCAAAAAAAATGAACAAAATGTCCTTAACGGATATTAATTATCAAAACACGTCATTGGCCATCATTTTCCCCAATTATTTTATTCTCTTGGAGCATTACTAATCCACAGGCGCTATGCATCACACATTTGTGTGGGCTCCACACACTTTTATAAAGCAATGCTCCAGTAGCATGGAACAATCACTCCCTCCTTGGGAGAAAATTATTATTTTCTCATAGAGCACCGTGTGGCGGTGCTCTATGGATCTTCTCGATCCCACGTTCGTGTAAAGGAACACACTTCATAAGACCGAGAAGATCCTTAGAGCACCAAGTGGCTACACTCCAAGAGCACCAAATAATCACTCCCTCCTTTGGCGTGGGGGATTTCAAATCAGAAGTGGAAATCTCACCACGCAGAGGTTTTGTGTTTGGTGGTACTGAACATATCCTATGTTCGCAATTGATTTTGTTCCACAATCCACACACAGTTGAGCTTAGTACGAGTTTGCCTTTTTTTAGGCTTAGGGTTTTTGCAGTTAGGGTTTTTATTTCTCTGGGTATCTTCCATTCATTCAATCTTGGGAAATCACATTGAAGATGGAGTATTTCTCACTTTCGCTTTTACTCATTGTCGTCCAGGTAAATATGATCAGCCAACCCCTCTCTCTCTCTCTCTCTCTCTCTCTCTCTCTCCATTTAATTGTGCAAAAATAGTTGAAGTTTGGTTACCTCCCTCTTCTCAGTTGAACCGATTTCCTCTTTCTTCTCCTTTTCTACTTTATAGGGTTTGATTAAATCTGTAACCGTAAACTTTCAAATAGTACTGTACCGGCCCAATTCAAGGTTAGTTGTTAACCACTTTATCAGCCTCTTAATGGATCCTATACCGTAAGCTATTATTACAGTGAATAAAAGGGGCTAAAATGACTGACTTAATTTCGGACTAGCGGTAGGGATTTTTTTTTTCTCATAGCTCTAAAGTCTAAAGAGAAAATTGAAAGTCATTCATTTTTAGCCATTGAAAGCTACATTTCCGTGTTTTCAGTACGCCTGTACCTAGTACGTATATACGGAGTACCAAGTTTAAGAAAAACTAAACAAATTATCAAAATAGGGTTTCGGCCTAAACATGATAATCTATCTTAATTATTTATAGAAAATATTGATCAGGATTAACTATTTGAAGCAGTGATTAAAGATCCTAACCAGCTCATTAAGTAAAAGTCCAACTTGGCTCTTGCAAATCTCACTTCATCACAGCCAACTTCTTTGTGGTCCTGATCTGAGTAGTAGTGTACTGCTACTATGTATAAGTGGATGCATGCTTTTAAAAACCCTATAATTGAATATGGTCCCTCTTCTATGAAAGCAGTACTAGTAGCTGAAACATCTACCCAGCTGATGAATAAAAACTCTAATACCCCCCTAGGCCATAAAAACTCATTGGACAGCCACATGCTCCAACTTATCTCATTCACCACAACAGGGGAAAATGCTAAAAACATCCCGCTGGCCTGTCGTTACGATCCAAAGAGTGTATTGAATGTGTGAACCGAGTATAGAAGTGAGTCGAAAAGTGAAACGGGTGTATTGAATTACGTGGTTTTAATTTTGTCAGTCTCTTTGGTTCATTAACAGCCTAGCTGTCAATAGAAGAACCCTTCACGGTAATAACAATCTTTCGTTGTCCTCTAAATATGTACAAATGCAGGATGACATAAATTTTTAAAAAGCGGTTAACCGTCCCTGCCTCGCGTAAACCGACTGCCTAATTAGTTATGGATATAATTTGTTCTTGGTGATATGTACCACGATAATTTCCTTTGAAAATTCTTCTTGATGAAAAAAGGGGATAATAGAAGAGAATGAAGACTTTAAACCAAAAAGAAGAAGGAAATAAGATTTTCTTTCCCGATCAAAAAAAATAAAAAATAAAAACATTGGTTTTTTAGCCCTAGAAAGAAAGAATTTAAGCATATTGTGAAAGAAAGGGTTCAACGTCATGCCTTCTTTTTATTGAGATAGGCATGCATTTTTTCAATCCATGCTTTGTCAATAAAGCAATCACCCTTCCTTTTTTGGATGGTCCCCATAAAAGTTTTAATTAAATTGCCTACCTTAGTACTTGTTTATACGTGAATTACTACCAAAATGTACGCACCTATGCAGCTGACTAATCTATAATATTCCGAAGTACCCAAAAAAAAAAAAGAAAAAAGAATTACTACCAAAATGTACAATGCAAATGTTGATTACGTAGCTACTTGTATATGGCTAATTTTATGTGCATTTATGATCTCTCGTGTTATGTATGGAGACCAAAACCGACTAAACTAACGTCTACTTAACGCATCGATTAACAGACAGACTACGTGGTTGAAACTAAGCCATATCTTTTTCTTTTTGCTCTTTCCGTGTGCAACTTGGCATGGTAGATTCTCGCGTTTTATCTTTCAAAAAATTGTGACTTAAGTTTCCTCTCTGGAAAAAAAAAAAAAAAAGGGTTTAGATCTTATCATCCAGTTGTTCACACAGTTCATCTACATATAAGAGAACACTTGAAAGGTCCTTGTTCCTCCTCTCCTCTTCTCTCCTCTCTCTCCTCCTCCTCCTCCTCCTCCGACGACGATGATAATCCTCAATCGGATATGCGTTATGCTTTGGAATCAAGAGTCGAATTGAAGAGCTGTGAACTGCGTGAGCTAGGTTTCCAACTCATGTGAGTTTTTCTTCCATGATCTTAATTTCAAAGTCAAATAACTCTATTTTCTTCCACAGTGAAAGGTAGAGAAACCATGTAATTAGATCACGGAGAAGAAGAATACTAGAAGAGAGGAAAGCAAGAAATTTTGAAGTGATCAGATTTTGGTCCTAATAATTTCTGTTGCAAGTTTGTTCTTACAATCCACAACTACTTGTTTTTTTGTAATTTTATTAATCTTGTGTTCAATTGGGTTGTTTTTTTTTTTTGCTCGGCAAAACGAAACATATATATTAACTCGATTGGGTTGTTCAATTGGGTTGTTGTGAACCATTTTCCCAGTCACCTCTAAAATTAACCCTAACTATTACTTCACTTTCTTCACAAATTAAATTTCTTGAAGAAGAACCACTTCTTGAATTAATTCAATTCCAAAATTGCACTATAAAACCTTAACTCTAGTCTATTTTCTGTCATGATTTACTAGTATCTTAAACATAAATTATAGATATTGTGTGCAGGTTTTCGAGGTGTTCAATCTTCATCATACTTGCAAACTGATTTCATTTCTTTTATTTGCGTCCAAAAATTTTTTTTTTTGATCGAACGGCGAAGAATTTTTTGATTGATTTCTTAGAGATTGTTGCAAAAGAATTGCTAGAATGAAAATGATTACAAGATCGCCTATATATACTGCCTACCAACAATTGGAAAATTTGTGTAGGTTCAGTTATCCGCTTGCAGCTGAATGATGAGTTAAGATGATCACAGATACAAGAGAAAAAGATTTCGAGGCGAAGGCCGAAGGCGACACCAACAACAACAGCAACAACAATAACAAGTTCCTCAAGGCACCATCAAGCTCAAGGCAATGGTCGGCATTTAGAAACCCGAGAATTGTACGCGTCTCTCGTGCCTTTGGAGGAAAAGACCGGCACAGCAAGGTTTGCACCGTGAGGGGCTTGAGAGACCGGCGGATCAGGCTTTCGGTTCCCACAGCTATTCAGGTATATGATCTTCAGGATAGGCTCGGTCTCAGCCAGCCGAGCAAGGTGGTAGATTGGTTGATGGAAGCTACTAAGCTCGATATCGATAAACTCCCACCTCTCCAGATGCCCCCGGGGAATTTCAGCCAGTTTCACCCAGCAACCCTAGTTTCTCATGATTTGAATTCCCCTCAATCTTCTTTCTCCCCCTTCTTTAGTACTCCGAATCCAACGTACGCCAAGGAAGGGATTAAGATCAACTGTAACGCGGGAGACGATCACGAAATGATGGGGAAATCATTGATGAAAGGCTGGGAATTTGGAGGGAAGCTCAAGGAAGTTGAGAGGGAGACTACTATTGTTGAGAAAACCAGGTGGAATATGAGAGGAAATGAAGAGCAAAATCTCTCAGCCCAGAACTTCTTTCCCATGGCCAGCAACTCCAATTCCTTCCCAAACTTGCTCAACAATTCCATGCCATACAACTACTTCCACTGGGATCCTAATTCCACTCTATCCTTGTCTCAGTTTCCCTCCCAAACGGAAACCGCCAATCCCGGTAACTTGATGTCGATTCCATCATCGATGGCGCCTTTCTCGTCTGGCTCTCAACTGTTTCTATCTCCGCCCTTGGCAACACCGTCGATTTTCCCTCCGTTTCCTCCCTATGTTTCCACTCTAGGAGAGGGCGATACGAGGCAAATTAACCACTTCCCAATGATGAGCTCAAATTCACAACACGTTGTTCCGAACTCACTCATTTCGTCTCTCAATTCTTTTAGTTCTCCGATGAGTTCTACCTCCAAAGTCGATCTTCATTCGCAGAACAATGAAAGGCTACCCACTAAAGGCAGGACCGGTTAATTCTCGAACAATGCCAATTGAGTCCTCCTTGCATGATCAGACAAGCTTTTCATGAGGAAGATCATGGTCAAGAATTTGTTCGATACCTAGCTAGCTGCAGTAGTTGTGAGTGACATTTTCTGAACGAATCAGACGAGGAGATAGAACTCAAAATCGCGCTCTGGGATATCGATCTCTTGCTCGGCGGGTTCTTCAAGAGAGTAAGTGTGTGTTTGTTGTGTGTAAATACGATTATATGCAGCAAATGAAACATAAACATATAAAAGTTTGTTACTGCAAAGTGGGATAAAACTTAATTATATGATGATAATCTGCATGCTTTGGTTTATGTTTTTCTTCTTCTTCTTCTTGTCATGGTAGTAAAATATTGAGTGCATTTTGCAGGATTTATGGTAATAAGTTACATTATTAATTTGTGAGTGGGTAAAAATATGAGTGGCCATTATTTGACATTAGAATCTGTTTTTGTAGGCTTTAATTAACTTGTATGATTGCCATCCATTTGTTGCAACCCCTACTCCATAGGGTTTCAGATTAATCATTTGAATTGGAGGTGATTTCATCCGTTTCTTCTGTACTGTTTGATTTTCGTTTAAGAACTCTCTCTCTCTCTCTCTCTCTCTCTCTCTCTCTCTCTCTCTCTCTCTCTCTCTCTCTCTCTCTCCCCGTGTGACTGAGGCAGTGAAAAGATGATAAATCTCCGTGTCAATGTTGAGTTCAATAAAATTTTGTTGTCGATAAAAAAAAAAATACAATTCTGAGCCATGGGATGATTGTCTCACATATGTATATATTTACCGCGGTACAACTATTTTAAATGGTATTCAGAGCAACTCCACCCCTATTTTCTATTTCGGAAAATCGAATTTACCTTAATATTGTAAAATGTATTTTGAAAATACTACTATTCAAACCCACTCCAATCATAATTCTTGATTTTTAAGTCTGCTCTTCAAAAAAGTCTCTATCTCCAAAACTCATCATTTTCTTCAAATTAGTTTTAACTTTATTTGTTGTACATATTTTTCGTATGAGGGCGCTTCAGCTAACCCCTTAGAGTGGAAAAATGCGGATTTTTGTTAACAGCCGTTGGATTGTGTTTTGAATGGTTCAGATTCACAGACAATCTACTTGCGCGAATAGATATGAACAGATATCTATTCGCGAATCCGGACCATTAATTCAAAACACAATCCAACGGTAGTTGAGCGACGTCCGCATTTTTGTGGTATAAGGGTGACCTTAGCTGAAGCGCCCTGATTTATCGTATATATTCAACATTCATCTCATTAATTTGAATACACTGTCAATACAACTTGCATGCATCACACCTGCATACGAGAACTTTCGTGCATCTCATAAATTGCAGATCGATCCGTCTCTGACTCCATTTTTCATTTTCCTTTGGGGGAAAAAATAAAAATAAAAAAGGATCGGATGTTTGAAATGGAAAATGGCGTCTGGTTGGA
Source organism: Rhododendron simsii (assembly GCA_014282245.1). Lineage (NCBI taxonomy): Eukaryota > Viridiplantae > Streptophyta > Magnoliopsida > Ericales > Ericaceae > Rhododendron > Rhododendron simsii. Next base: position 23,003,513 of record CM024964.1, read on the forward strand.
GAGAAATATATGGTTCAGATTCTGAAAAAAAATGCAGCTCGTTTGGAGAATGCTGTCTCATGGGGGTGTCAAAAGTGTTACCATATATTCCTTCCAATAAGTACGAGTAATAAAATGGATTTAAGAAGACAGGAAAACATTAACCATATTTTTCCTTTCCAATAAGTACAAGTAATAAAATGCTCTCTCTCATGGGGTGTCCGGCCTTGTTTTAATTATTTGCCTGCATGCTCTTTCACATCATCAAACATTTATAAATCATGTCGAAATTGATGAGTATGATTAGGATCTAACTTACTTTCAGTGTACTGGCTAGATGTAGTTATTTCGTTGTTTGGAGTGGTTATGTAGGCCATAATACAGGAGAAAGCTATGGTACACATATATATAGTGTACCATAGAACTGTTACGTACGGGTAGATACTTGTTTCTTGTACTGATGTCTCCTCGCCCTGGGGCGCACATTTTAATTTATATTATTTATTCAAAGATTAAGTTTTTTTTGTTCAGAAAAGAATTGTTACGGATACTTTTGGCGTGTTTCACATATTTTTGGTTAGTTTTGGAACACGTATAGAGCTGCTTGCTTCTTGAATTCCTCAAAAAAAAAAAAAGAGTAATTTCATCACCATTACTAAACCACTTTCCAAAACATAATTGAATGATCTAGAAATACAATTAATTGGCAACAAACCAAATACATATAATTTTTTGATCTCAAAATTACATGACTTTTCGTAAGCTACCAATAATTTGGGGCAGATCGAGGGGGTACAATGAACATGGATATCGGGCCATGCATCTGGCAAACGTACGTAAATGAATTAGAAAATCTCTGAACACAAGTATAACTTTTCTAGCCCAAGTGGTCGTCGAGGGGACCTTAGTGCCGATGAGAGAGATCTGAATTAAGATGGAATTTTTGCAGCAACATTGGCCTGTCATAACCTACGTTTCACTCCAAAGTTCAACAATACTAGATTTGCAGTGGATATATAGTTCATTTTTATGACCTAATGAAGTTTCCACGATTTGTTAGACAATCGACGGATCCAGAAACTGCAATTAGGGCTATATTAATTAAGGTGCACTCGATGGAAGATTTTAAGGGCTATATTGATTGAAGGGAAAATGACGGGTCAGTGGTGTTGACCAGGAATAATTATAAAACCATGGTCTGGAGTCTTCAATTTACCATTTGCATGACAGGAGGAAAAATATTGACAAATACATGGTGTGCCCAGTTGAAATGTCCATTTGACTCTCTTTGACATCAGAGATCGTCGAACTCTATTTGACTTGGTCTATTTGAATAAATGTAATGGTCTTTTGAAATATATCATAAAGTCTTTTTGATTTTGTGACGTGCTCTTTTTTTGCCCAAAGAAGGTTCGTTCAAGCTGATTCAGAGATGACATTCGTCGAACTCTATTTGACTTGGTCTATTTCAATAAGTGCAATGGTCTTTTTCAATATAACATAAAGTCTGTTTCATTTTTTGACTTGCCCTTTTTTTGCTCAAAGAAGGTTAGTTCAGTTTGAATGGGAGATGATATTTACTGAACAAGATATCACTTGGTCTTTATCAACAAAAGTAATGGTCTATTTCAATATAATAAAAAGTCTTTTTCATGAATTGACTTGCCCCTTTTTGGCCTAGGAAAGATTGAGTTGATCAGATTTATCGAACCCTATATGACTTGGTCTTTTTCAATTAACGTGATGGTCATTTTGAATATAACATAAAGTCTTTTTCATATTATGACGTGCTCTTTTTTTGCTAAAAGAAGGGAAAGGGTTTTGATGTTATGACACCGTTTTATATTAAGGGCAAAATTGTCCTCACTGTTTCACCAATGTTATGTTTACCATGTATTGGTGATTAAAATTGAAGGCACCATGCATTTGTGGTTTCAGAACTGTACACCATGAAAGTGGTAAATAATCCCTTCGTCCTCCACTGTCCGGTCATTTTCCCTTGATTGAATGAGAAAAGAAAAAGTGTAGCATGAAACTTGCAATGAGGGTGGGGGCGATCCAATTTTCTGTTGGGTGGTCCTCTATTTTTTTTCCTGTTTTCCTGCTTTGTTTTCCTCTCTCTGTAAGCGTGTGTGCTTAGTGAGTTTCTCTCGATGTAGCCTTTTCGAGCCAATAAAATTTTCTTTGCCGAGCAAAAAAAAAAAAAAATTGCAATTAGGGTAACAACTAGTTTAAAGTTTTTGATATATATATATATATATATATATATATATATATATATATATCGTCAGTAAACGCAAACCCTAGCTTTCTTAGGATCAATCGAGTCCCCTTGTACATATTTAAGTTGTCGAAATATGCTTAGCTACCCCCCAAAAAGGTACTGTGATCAACATATTATTGTAATTATCTGCAGTTCATAATTGGAACCAAATTAATGTCTTCACTAGATTACCTTTTTTTTTCTCGGCAAACGAACGATTTAATTTCTACAGTATTCATTAGGATTGTACAATACTTAATTATTTGATTAGATCCCTTTAAAAAGATTTTCGTGGGATAATGGTTAATGTTTTTCCTTAGCCACATGAGAAGAGGAAACAAACCAATGGTTTTTTTCTAATTCCTCTATATGGTGCTTAATCTCATACGCTCATGATCATTTAGTCTAGAGGTTCCGAAGGATTTATCAATATATCTTCTCCATGCAAAATTTTTATATCCAATCCAAAAGTTTAAGTTATTTGGCGACTCTTTTTTTATATTGACTGATAATCCATTGCATACCCAAGAAATGTGGAATTTATTGTCTAACGTGCTAATAGACGTTCATTAGAAACCCTAACCTTGTTTTACTTTCTTTTGAAGAAAGAATGGAAAAAAAAATAAGAAGATACTTTTTAAACAATACATAGCTAATATTATTTGATTGGCTCATTCTCCTTTCTCATCAATCTTATGAAAATAGTGCGATTTTAATCATTTGGTGAGAAAGGTCGCTCCCCTTTTTCTTCACATTCTTTCTCACTATCCAAATAGGCCTATAAAATAATTATCGTGCATGCACCTGGTGATGAGTTACAACAATCCATTTCATGACAACCACCAAAAATATACAGCATGCATAAGTTATTGGAAAAGTTTTGCAAACAGATGCTCAGGCATAGATGCAGACAGAGATGTGTTCTTAATTGTTCAATATATGCAGATCCCACATGCATCAAGTGAAGCCCACGAGTATTAATTGTACGGCTCTGAATGCATCTGTAGCCAGACCATTTGTATATCTGGTATTGGTCGTTTCTAAATAGAAACATTGAAACACGTGGGTAGAGGTATTGGTCGTGCTGTAACAATAAAAGGAGTATTAGTAGTATGAGAGTATTGTGCACTTTCCGAGGCTTTCGGTTGTTTTGTGAGTTAACATTTGCCAACTGCATTTGTTGGGTTTTTCTCTTTTTGCAAAAAACATATTCGAAAGGTTAAGAGATAATTTAAGAATTTGCGAGTAGCACTAGTAGGAGAGTTTTGTGCACTTTCCGATGCTTTCTCAATGCTTTTCTAATTGTACTGTTTTCATTTATTTATCTTTGTAATGAATGAAAAATATCTTCGCGAAAAAAAAAAAAACAATAACATGAGTATCAAAAGATAAATATGAGGAATTTGTAGCAATCATGAATTCTTATACTATTTCTAGTGCGAAAAAGCTTCAAAGCACCTGAATCGACATAGCAGTTGTCCATTAGCCCTAGCACACCTAGAATAGTGAATCGCCTCCCGACTTACATGAATCAGGAAGCGTCCGATGCATATAAAGGATAATACGAATCCGCTGATACGGTATGGAGCGTTTCAACTTAAACACTTTGGTACGATGAGAAGGAAATTAGGTCAAAATTACTCGTTACCCTTGTACCCACACAAATTTCGATTCTTGACTTTGCGAGAGTTTTGAGTTTTTTTTTTTTTTTTACTCGGCAAACGAAACTTTTTATAAGAACTCTACGAGAGTTTTGAGTTGAGGGCATACATGATGCTTGTTCTCAAATTGAACAGCAAAGTCTTCTTTAGTCTCTCTCTCTTTTTTTTTTTAATCTTTTTTGTGAATGATCTTCTTTAGCCTTTCCGAAGATGACGACAAAATTAATGGGTTTTAACTTAAGAGCTTTGCAGCCTGTTCTCAAATTAAATTTAATGATCGTCACCAATTTGATTGAAAGATATAGAAAATTTTCAAGGATATTAACTTGAGGGCTTTGGAGATTATTCTCAAATGATCTGTATTTGAGATTTACTTCAATTTGATGGAAGGAGTTGATGAATTTGTGGATTTAACTTTTGAGTACTTTGGAGCTTGATTTCAAATCATTCTTGGGATCTTCTTTAGCTTTTTTGAAAAATTAAGAAGATAAATTTGTATAGCTTCACAACGTACTATTTGACTTATTTGCACACCTCGACTAATTTTGAGAGACTTCGATCCCACCGTTCACCAGCAGAAGCCCTATTTAAAGCCATAGCAAAACTCCACGGAATTGATCCAAAGGATTTGATAAGACTTGAAAGATTTCGAATTTGAGACTTTAGGAGAAACCAAACCCCTCGGTTGATCCCTTCGGGTTTGGATAAATAAAATGTTTGTGCCTATTCTATCTTATAGAGGAGATACCAAACCCCTAGGTTGATCCCTTCGGGTTCGGATAAATAAAATATTTGTACCTATTCTATCTTATAGAGGAGATACCAAACCCCTAGGTTGATCCCTTCGGGTTCGGATAAATAAAATGTTTTGTGCCTATTCTATCTTATAGAGGAGATTATCGGTGTGACCACACACGAAAAGACGTGTTATGCCAAAAGTTATTCATCTAGCTAGCAGCCTAGAGAGTTATAATTAGTGATGGGATCCTCTCTCTAGTTGATCATATGGTTGAGGTTCTCTTCAATTGACTCATGGATATATATCAAGCTCATTCTAACGATCGATATTCTAGAGAAAGGAATGTACGTACAGTGTTATTATTGAATCCGATTCCAGTGTCGCGGTGAAGTTGTGTAACGAAGGTGCCCCTTTGAATCAGGCACATCATTATATAGTTGAAGAAGCCAAGAGGATTGCGGGCAAGACCATTAATGCAACCATTACGCATATCTTTCGCCAAACAAACCAAGTTGTTGATTGCTTAGCTCGTCTGGGTTCTCAGCAAGAGGAGGAGTTGATTGTCACCAGAGACGTCCCGTTTGCAATGGCCAGAGAGTTCGTCTTTGCTGATGCCATGGGGTTGGCTATCTTAGAACCTAGTTATGGTTCTTGTATTTCCTCGTTTAGGTGTGTCTATAATATGGTACTTTGTCTTTTTGACTCGGTTTTCTAGTTAATCTATATGCTTTCCATCCGACCAAAAAAAACAAAAAAAAAGAATGTTAATCATGTAAAAAAATATGTTTGATATAAGATATCATGAATTGATCGTATATTTTCAAAACACATTTATATTGGAAAAATAAATAATTTTGGATTTCAAACTTTTTTTTTTTAAAACTAAATGTGTTACAAAAGTATATCAATTTGTTTCTTCAACGTGGATTTTAATTTCTAGGTTTGGATTGTGTTCTTGATTTGTTTGGATTGTCCTTTCGGTTTGCTCTCTTGAGTTTCGGATTATTTTCTTTAGGTCTTAGGTTGTTTTGGTTGTTTGGGTTATTTTAGCGGATATTTTAGTTTTGTTTTTCTTTGTGATGTTTTTGTTGGCTTCTTGCATTTTTTTGGGTTTGGTTCTCGAGTGACATTCGTTGGTGTGCCTTTGATTAGTTAAATCTTTGTAATTTTTTTGAAAGATTTATAAAAAAAAATATTGCTGATAAAAAACGTGGATATGATTGATGAGGAAAAAACCCACAAATGGACTGCCTCCGTTTGGAAAACTAGAGTGGATTCCAAGCCCGAGAAAAAAGATTAGAAGTCCATTTGTCCCAAAAATGAAGAAGAAACCAATAAGGGTTTTGTTCAGAAATTCGAATGTGATTAGATAAGGTCCAGACTCGGGTCACTATTAGTTTTTATTTTTCTTGGGGGGGGGGGGGGGGGGTTCTAAATATACTCTTAATTAACACCGTCCATATGTGGCGAGGCCTTAACTTCGGACCTGACATGAGTGTTGCGGGATGTTGTGTGGTTTAACGAGGTAATATTGAACCGGTACATTTATAGCAAAATAAAGGGAAAAAGGGGAAAAGAGAGAAGATAGTAGTAAAAGAGTGCAGAATATAGACTGGATTGCAGCAGGAGCAGTACCTGTCAACTTGTGCCACAAGATCCAAGAAAAATTGGAGGACAGACTTTATGGGGCTAAAGTGGATTTAATGTAAAGTAGCGTGCATCAAAGAGAAAAAGTAACAAAAGTGGTCCTATGAACAAATTTAAGGGGATGAGCATGAGGTAAAGTAATGGCATCATGGGGTATTCACAAGGTTTTTAGATAACGGATTTTGAAACATGTAACAAACGGTTGCTGCCGCGCGACGGAATCAAGAGCGTAGAACAATACGTGACTGAAATCGGTGATAGCGATCGTGAATTATAAAGAAAGAAGTGATAAGTAATATTAAAATATCTATCATGTGCAACAGTCGAGTATCAGCCGTGAACCGATTTAGAAATAAAAACTAGACCAATACATAACGGAACCGGCTCAGACGCACACGATTTTCCGTATCACCCGGCCATTTCCCAATTTTTCTCAAAGGCTGGTTTTCTTTTTCAAGCGGAGGCTTAGCTAAGCTAGCTCCATACAATGATCGGTAATTGTTGTATTTGTTTTACTATCTAGATTAGATAGATTCTTTTGATCAAAATGATTGAAGTGGTACTTAGATAGCCATTGTGGTGGTAACTATTGCGCTAAAATTTACAAACAATTCGGAGGTTGAGAATAAGTTATTTCCAGATGCACGAGGCGGAAAGTCTATGGGAATTAATAATAACCATGTTTATTTTGGGATTTTGATTTTGAGATTTTGGATAATGAGTGAAGAGAGATAGATAAGAAAATGAGAATAATAATTAAGAAAAAAATTATTAAGAACCGTGTGCAGATAAAGAATCCCAAATCCAAAAATCTCAGAACGAACATTGTCTAAATTACTTTCACTCTCTCATTGCGTGTTTTTTTTTTTTGGGACATGTGCACCTCTCTTGTTACTTTTCGAAGTGGGCCAAACTAGTAGCATGTGACGGTCAAGTGGGTCAGCAGTCTAAAAGGCTGAGCGATTGATCATCCGAATCGTCTATTCTGAGTTGAATTGTTGTGCAACTGCGCGTAAACCCAAGTGCCAGATCCGAATAGCGAGGTCGGGCCAAACCGGATCGGAGGAAAATCTAGCCAGAGCCTGCGTGAAAACGAGAGTATCAATTTTTTTTTTTTTTGCTCGGCAACGAGAGTATCAATTTGGTTGACCGCTCAGTTCCAAATCAAGATAAAGAGCCGTATCAAACACTACCCCACACATTTCTGCATCCCCTCTCCTTCCTCGGATCTATACAATTTGATCCTTTTTCTATTAGCCTTGAGTCTCGTGTGATGTTTGAAACTTGAATTCACAGGGCAAAAAAGGAGAAGCAAAGAAAATAGAGTATGAAAAGCTAAAATTATTTGGTATTCATTGTTGCAAACAGAGAAAGGAGAGTGATAACGTTAGTTGAGATGCGCGTAAGTTAGCTCGGATATCTGGTTATTAAAAAAAAGTGAGATAACGTGAAAGGATGCAAGAGAGGACACATGCGTGTTTTCAATGTGAATTTGTAACGATTGCCATGATCTGTATTTCTCTCTCAGTGGTCAAGAGTTTGAAACCTATTGTACTGATTTCATTTTTTTTATTTTATTTCTTGTAATGAATGAAAATTTTCTTTTCTGCCGATAAAAAAAGAGCTCGGGCCTTGATGCAGGCAAGATGAAGGATAAACATCTGCAGTTTACCCCCAAAAATATAAACAAATAAAGTAGAAACCAGTTGCTAAATTAAAGGACCAAATTGCCCACAAAAGAGACGAGGGAAGCTCCCGGCGAGGATCGAACTCGCGACCTTTCGCTTACGAAGCGAACGCACTACCACTATGCTACGGAAGCTGGATGGCAAAATTTTCGGAAAACTTATATTTCTACTAAAAAAAACATGCTTACATGGCATCAATATAATAAAGCAAGAAATGATTATTTCACATTATGTATAACAGTGAAAAAGACTTTTGTATCAGAATCTTTTGTTTCCGGGGAAAGTAAATTCAGGACTGGTACGAAAATGGAAAATAAAGTCGAACGAGTTCGGGTCACATTAAGCAGTGAATGGTTAAAAGTTGATTTGCAAATCGTTGATTTTGAAACAAAGCGTTCAAATTTTATTTTTCTCAAAACTGGTCATTTTATCAACTTCAACACAAGACCAACTCTAGCAGCTCTCTTTCATTTATCCGTCCGAGTCAAAAGTTGATAGTATATTCATACTGCATTTCCGTAACTGTGTATAATGTCAATGGAGAAATAACTTGACACCATAAATGGATTGAAACAAGATCTCTCTGCTTCTTAAATTTCTTGCTCAAGTTCATCCACCTCTTTTGTCCATGAACTCCATCTTCAGTGGCATTTCTGGTAATGCATGATGCAGCTATTGAAAATGTTTTTGCACATGCTGTCCGAGCTGTGCCCTAAAGTTTCAAAAAAAAAACAAAAGTTGGACTCCCTAAAGTGTCAACAAAAAATATATATATATATATATATATATATATATATAAGAATATAGGAGTACAAAACAAATACGACTTGTAACATGTCTAGCACGTATCCCATGATGTTTGGGCATATGTCTGTGTCTAACACATATCAGACCGCCAATTAAACTGCCAAATAAAATGAAGCGTTCGAGCTCCTTTAATTTAGTTGATCTTCCGACATGGAAAATTTTCATTTTCGAAATTCGACTACCAATGTGAACATCAGCCTTGTTGGCATAACCTCTGAAGTTTAGGGTTGTATTTTTTGTGTTAAAGAAGCACAGATACAAACAGTATGGATACAGACACGTGACATCGTAGATCTAAGTTAACAAGGATACGGATGGGTGTGTCGGTGCCTCATAGATTGTGTCTTTATCTGCACATATATGGATCTTCTCTCTGCTGAAAGAAAAAAACATAAAAAACATATATGGTAAACGGCCACTGTATAATCTTATCAATAACCATGTTGAAATAATTCACACCAGAAAGAAATTTTCTTTACAATCCAACCAGGAAGTTTCAGTTCTTATTCTTCTGATCAAAAGAAGAGAATGGAAAACAAAACAAATACTAACAAAGAGGAAAGGAAAAACAAAAGAAAAGCAAAAAGAACTGAGGAAAACCCAAGAAATACAGCTATTCAAAAAGCCGCCTGCGATGCCTACCCGGATGAGTTCTCAAACCAGCAGCCGCTTCATTAACAATCTCACCAATCAAATCCTTAAAGATTAATCGCTCCACATCCAAAGCCATCCCAGAGATCTCACTGCGAAAATCAGTCCAATTCTCCGAGCCATGCATCAGATCCCCACACAAGATGCTTTTCAAGCCGTCATTTCCATCTTCTAACCCACAACCTGATTTCTTCTCTTGAAATTTTTCTATCTCTGAACACAACTCCTTTAATAGCTTTTGTGCGGTCAGAGATTTCCTGGCGAGTTTATTACTCCTCAACCATGGCTCGGCTGAACCCCCGACTGAAGGGAACTTCTCTATGAGAATCTCATTAACGGCATCAAATATGAGCTTTCGGTGAAACTTTTCTTTTTCGGGCTTCAAATGAGCAAAGTTTTTGATGTTGGATTCTTCCTTTGGTCGACTGCTTGACCTGGTTTGTTCCAATACTAAGAATAACTCTGGGTTTATATGGTGACCAGATGGGTGAAGCTGAAATGTTGTCAGGCTAGAGTTTAGGTCCCTTAGGAGAAGACCAGAAGCTAATAATATCTCAGATACGTATCTGTGATCTGGGTTTGTGTTTTGACAGAGAGAGGCAATATAATCAGTGCTGGCTTCATTGTGGCTTGAGTTCAATTGTCTAAGCTTCTGCACCAAGTTCTCAATGTTCTGCAATTTCGCGCGATCAATTCCTGACTTGAGACCAAAATCGGAGCTATTGGACATGAGATTATCTTCTCGTTTCCATGGGTCTCTACTGCAGTCGTCATTATAATTCATAGTATCGCCATCTGTTACATAGAAAGTTGAAGTGAGACATGGGTAGAAATAACATGGTGCTTTCTGACACAGTATTAAAACGAAGGCTCCGTTTGTTTCGACGTAAAATATTTTACATGTAAAATATTTTTTCAGAAAACAAACTTCAAATTTTTATTTTCCGGTATTTGGTTGGCACTTAAAACTATTTTCAGAAATCAACAAAATAGTGTAGAGAGAGATCTAGAGGGGGACTTAAATGATGGAGATCTGAGAATATTAGAATTGAATGTGGGTCAGGACTGACGATCGAGGAAACTGAGCAGTGAGAATTGTCATGGAAGGAACCAGGTTGATTTTGGAAAATAACTTACAGAAAATTTAAGGGTAAGTCATTTTCATCCAATTAATGGAAAATATTTTACATGTAAAATGTTTTCCTTATTTTTTACACAACTAAACACCGGTAAATAGGTAAAACACTTTACCGGAAAATATTTTACGCCCAAACAAACGGAGCCGAAGATTATGACTATTTTACTCCCAATTAGGGTTCTAGTCATAACATAATTAAACTTTTGATATCAGAATGGAGCTGCAACAAAGCCAACATTCCTTTGTGCAGTGTTTATGAGATTTTACACAACATGTGAACGCCGACTCAACCTATAACGTAAATTATTCATTTTCCTCCTAGATACCAAAATCACGAGGGAAGTTGTGAAACTTTTTCACAACGTTAATTGTTTTCCTTGGACAGCTAGTTGACAACACACTTGTTGTTTGGTACCCCTCATACAACACCGACGGAGATTCAGTTTCTCACACCATTGACCATACCATAGTTATGTCAAAACAAAGTCATGATATTTGAATTTGTGTTCTGCTATCAACCAAGTTTTGGAAAAATGTTTTTTATCTATCAGAAGCTTAGACATTGAATACAGACATGTCAATTTATTCTGCCATGTCGAACCAATTATTAAGCACAGAAAACTACTACCTTTGAAAGAGCCCGATATCTGTTTAATGGGGGACAGCGCATCATCCCCATACACTGTGTCGTCAAGAACAGAGACAGGACTAGGATTCTCAGTAGCAACTATAGAAAATTCTGCCAATGCTCCATCTTCGCTCAACCTTGGAGCTAATTTCTGTAACAATAATATCACAAAATTTGTCAACCACTATAAGAGTAATCGGTATAGTCCATGATTGAGCACAAGGAAGAAAGAAAGAATATCAAAATCACCTACCTTTTGTACTAAACCATTAACTTCAAGCTTGGCTTTCGTCTGTGCACATTGCTCTGAAATGGCGACTTCTGTATCCGTCCCTGAGTCTGACCCAATAATTCCATCCGGTCCCATAGAAATTACGTCCTCTTCGTAACTGAGATACCTAGTTTCGCTGCTGATTTCACTCAATTGGTCATCATTTTGCTTCAAATTCGTTGATCGTGGCCTACGTTTTCCTCCCGGAGAACTGGACTCCGGTTGCTGCTTGTTGGGTTGCCTTCTTGATTTGCTGGAATCAGGTGAGATAGGTGGCCTAGACTGCTTCTCCAACTCAAGCTTCTTCTGATCCAATCTTGGGCTCACGGATCCTGAGGTCTTCACCAAACTTGTGCCGCTCTCTTTTGATAAATGTTGAGACCGTGTTGAACTTTGTGCTGATTTTGAATTTCTGTTATTGGTTTTCTTGGTATCAGTTGAATTGACTCCATTTCCTCTGCCACCAGTTTGCGGAACCTGTTCTTTAGGTGTTTGGCTAGTAATAATGGAACCCTTTCTGCCATGTGCATAGTCACCCCCCCTGAGTTTAGAGAGACCAGATAAGCCATCCATCGCGATTACTGAAGAAGCAGGAATACCGTGTTTCTCCACAAGTTTCGCTGGTTTCATAATCACGATTGGTAATTCAATGTTCTTCAAATAAGTAAAGCCCCTTTCTGTCGAATTAGTAACACGATGATCATGTGGCTTCTGTTGGTTTACCATTCCAGCATTTACACGCGGACTTGTTTGAGTTGCAAAGATAGAATCTTGATCTTGTCGTCCGGTATCTAAGAGCCCCTTTGCCTGCATTGATTGTAGTATCTGTTTAAGAGCTCTGAGATCCTTTCCTGATTCATTGAACTCAAGATCCTTCAACCTTTTATCAATTTGACTATAAACAGAAGTAAAGGAGTCACTAGCCCTTGTTGGAGATTTCACACTCCTAGAAGCAGGCTTCTCAGAACCCCGGCTCCTTTCTAATTGCTTCCACGGTGCTGGCTCAAGTGGGACCCTCGAACTTGAAATGGGTTTCATAACTGAGTCTGGATTCTTCCAACGTGGCGAAGCCGGTTCGTTCCAAAAGCTCTGTGGAGAATTGGACACTCGCGATGACCTCAAAAAGGGGTCAGGGCTCTCAACAGGGGTTGTTTTGATCAATCCTATCTTATTATCACTATCCAAGGACTGATCCGGTAGCGTTTCCAAGCCCATCAGTTTTGCAATAACACTAGGAGGTCGTTTGGAGTTGCCACCTTCCTTAACCAAATTTTTCAAAAGGAAGCTTGATTTTGAATCAGAGTTGAAACTATGCATTGAACCCTCCCTACTATCCAATGATAATCTCGGAAGCTCTTTAAACTTTGGCGCTGATTTGATTTTGTCCCTTGATTCGAAGGAAAACCGGTTTAGGTCCCTTCCATCGTAAGAAAACCTAGGGGAATCTTTTGGAGCTGAAAATATTGACCCATCCGCCGATTCAAATGATGGTCTTGAACGGTCTCCAATTTCATTGACATACCAAGGTGATTCTCTCAGTTTAGCAAGAGCCCTTACAGACTCCTTGAGATCGGCAAGATGATTTTGCGTTCCACCGAAGGATTTGGAATGCTGCAGAAGCCTTGGGGAGTCTTTATCCTTTCTCACCACACGATCAGACAGCTCCTCTTTGTCTGTGGTTTTAACTAATAAGCCCCTTGCTTCTCTGTACATGGACTCCTTGACGACATCGCGAAGATCAAGGGATCGACGTCCCATCCTTGGAGAGGTGCTCGATTGGCTCAGTGTGGGGTACCTTGAAGGAGTTTCGGGGAACATGGTTTGGTCAAAGGGTAAGGATTCCGGTTGAGCTATTCTGTAGTCGAGGTAAGAGAAGGACGATGAACGAGAGGAAGACATTATAGAGGCTTGGGATGATTCCATTGGGAGTCTTTGTTTCTCGTTTGCATTTTTGTTTGAATTCTTCTCCTGCAATTGAAAGGGCTATACACTCAGACTAGCAGGAAGAAAATAGGTTTACATATCATTTCAATAAACAGTAGCAGCACCAAATAAAGCCCGATGAAATCTCAGGGTCAAATTCAGAGCATAAAATTTTCTGGTTCACCGTTAATTAAACTTTCTGTCAAATTTCAGGTAATGGTAAGAGTTAGCACAACAAATTTAAGCGATGGTTTGCATTGAATAGTTTCTATACTGGAATCATATGTATTTGAGGCATAAAAAACATGCATTGCCATTAGGATTTGATCGCGGTATTATGTACATTATTCTTATAGGCAACATTGCATCATTCACTAACATCACAACAGTTAATATTTAGTCAGATCATCCTCAACAGGAACACTTCGAACTAAATAGCTATACTATATTAGTACATAAACATATAGATGTATCTATGTATATGAGTATAAGCACATGCATATGCTATTAACATATTTCAGGAGTTACTTAGAAACCAGCAGCGAGGGTTCTTACCTTTGTGGATGGGTACTGATATATGTGATTAGATTCTGGTTGATAAGTGTCATTGTACCAGTGGGAACCACCTACATGAAAGAAGAAAAAAGTTAAATGATGATAAACAAGCTACAACTTGGAAAAAAGCAACCCAAGACGATCATTCAAAAAAGCTATGGTAATTGATGAGATCATCAAGAATTAAGTCAAAAAACCACCAGCATGCCATCAATTCCTATGTTGGGCCAATCCATACAGGCTTTGCCCACCAGGATTAGTACCCCGAGTTAGTTGGCCGACTTGGCCAGTTTTGCCCAGTCACCGGTTATCAAGACAAAAAAGAAAAAAAGAACGGTATCAGAAGTTCAGAACCTCTCCTAAATTTCTCAATATGTCCAGTCTCGTACCGTACCGACCATTTAAGATGCATTGAGGTAATCAGATCGTAAACCAAACAATTGAGGAGCACGAACCACAAAGTTACAACAAACAACAAAACAGATTAAGCCAATGCCCAAATAGAGGATTACCAGAAGTGTGCCTCTGAGGGATTTGTTCACTGACGCTGCGCCTACCAGGAACGACATGTTGACGATCAAACCTTTGAAAGGTCCCGTTCATGCATCCTATTTCGGTTTGCAAATCTGGGTTTTCATCGGTCAACGCATATAAGAGTTTTGCAGCCATTTTTCCCCTCTTCAAATCCTCAGACTGAATATTGTCACTTCCTAAACCTATTTATCCTTCCTCCAAGGCATTGAACTTCAGATTCAAATCCCCGGAAAGCACGATTTAAGACTACAGAACAACTCTAATCTGTGAAGAAACTAAAGTGAATTGCATGGTCAACGATATGATAATCTATGGATTTGGAGACCTCACAATCACAAACCACCACAAAACCCCAATAGGCAAGGCCAGAAACTATACCATAATCATGTTCTTGATTCTTTCTTCTTTCCCCTCTACTGTTGGCAGAAAGTAAACAAGAGATGAAGGTTGTTTCCCAACAAATCAGATTATTTTGTCTTGCCCACTCCTAGCCTCACAGATCTGTCCCTAAAAAACCCAAAAAAAATTCCAGCCAATCAGAGTTTTTCTGTGAGGGGAAAAAAAAGGCTTCCACACAATACCCACTATTAGAACTCAAAAGCTCAACAAGCTTGTCAGTTAATACAGATTACTATTCCTTAGGGCTTTCCAAAAGTTTGGCATTTCACGTGAAATCAAAGCAAACAAGAAGAACAGAAGATACCCACAAAACAAATCAATCCCTATACCAAACAGTGCCTTATCTCCAGAACAAGAGAATGGGGCACTCAATACCCAGTTGCAATTTTCCACCAATACAGACGGTAATCAACAAGCTTACCTTCAATTTCCTTAAAAACTACAGCAGAAGGAATACCGTTTGGGGAATCTCTACAGGTACAAGAGGAAGATGTTTCGCTGTTTTTCTTTACAGAACAACAACTAGAAAACAAAAGGACGGCCGCCTAGATGCTATTTGGATGGTTTCAGGGTAAACTACTAAAGTTTATGTGATCAATATGAGTGAGAGATTGGCTACAAAATGCTGTACTAATGTACTTCTCCATTGAAATTGGACCGGGCTTGCCTGCAGTTGGAAAAAGTCCAGCTGTAAGTTGCAGTTTTTGTTTCTGGGCCCACCATTGATCGGTATGAGTAATCTGGGCCCTTCATCGTACGAAAGAAGATTAAGAGAGAACACCGATTTTATTTTTTTTGAAAATGTAAATAAGTTATTCGTTTAGACTTTTTATTCTTGACCATAAATATGGTTAGATAACGAGTGCGACGTTCGAATTGTCGTATCTTCTAAATAGATGATCGTGTCGACAAAGTTTTTAATATTGATTGAGATCCGTGGTGATGCACACTGTAGCGGGATTTTCCAACTTGCATAGAAGTCAAAGTTGTCAAATTTTGGTTGTATAACCGTGTTGATTGAGAGGTGCTTGGGACACATTAAGTGTGACACAACTCAGCTACTCCACTCTTACATATAAGTGGGATCCGTTTCAGTGGGTTCCACTTATATGTGAGAAGGGTGTGACTGAGGTGTGTCACACCGATGTGCATCTAGCATTTTTGGTGTTGAAATTCATTCACGATGTGTACATTATGATTCGTTACGGTTGGAGATAAATATATGCAAACATTGTTTTTCTTTTAAGGGAAAATTTCAAAAAAAACCCTGACCTTTTAACTCAATGTCCCATAAGCACCTGACCTTCAAAAAATGTCAATCCCCCACCTGACCTTATCACTCCATCATCAATTAACCCCTTCACCCAATTTTCCGTCCAAAATCTAACGGAATTGATGACATGGCATTTGTGTGGACATTTTAGCCCTAAAAAGGAGACACCTGTGCACCACACAATAAATTCACAGACTGAGGCACACCCAATTCTCCCCGTTGTCTTCCTCGTGGTTTCGGCAACCACATTTCTTTTTCCGGCAACTAAGGCTCCGTCCGGCTAAATAAGCTAAATAATTTATTTTTTTGTTCTTATTCAATTTTTTTCGTATTTGCTAGTTTTTCATCAATTTTTTGAAAATTATTGCATCGTCACGACAAGAGGAATCTAAAAAGTAAAAAATTACCATCAAAACCTAATTTTTTTGAATAAAGACAAAATAAGCCAATTTTTTTATTTTTATTCAAAAAGAATTAGATTTTGATCATAATTTTTTATTTTATAGATACTTCTCGTCATGACAATGCATTAATCCCAAAAAATTGACAAAAAACTAATAAATACAAAACAAATTTGAATAAGGACAAAAAATAAACCAGTTGGCTTATTTAGCCAAACATGGCCTAAATGTATCCAGAACCGTGACTCAATTTACAAAACTATGCAATTAAAAAAAAAAAAAAACCCAATTCGGCCTTCCATCCCTCCAAAAGGGGGGATTAGATGTACCTCAGTCTATGGATTTATTGTGTGGTGCACAGATGTCTTCTTGTTAGGGCTAAAATGTCCATTTAAGCACCATGTCATCAATTCCATTAGATTTTGGACGGAAAATTGGGTGAGGGGGTTAATTGATGACGGAGTGATAAGGTCAGGTGGGGGTTTGAAATTTTTTGAAGGTCAGGTGCTTATGGGACATTGAGTTAAAAGGTCAGGGGTTTTTTTGAAATTTTCCCTTCTTTTAAATGTAGACCTTGTTACATTGACTTTTGGGTAAAAATATCACAATCTTGATTTAACAAAAGTTAGAGTATTCAAAAAATATCTGATAATTATCTAAATAAAGAAAATTAATCTCTAGCATATTATATACGTACTAGTGTTTGTCTGTACCTACGGCACTACATACCTCGGTTGAAATTGTTCGTGTCTATGGCACTTGCTAGCTAGCTAGTGGCTCAAACACTAAATCAATTCATTAGTGTGTAGTATATGATCTCTTTTTAGTGGCACGAAAGAGAATTAGCCGTGCTTACGGTATTCTCCTAACTAAACTTTTAAGCTAGCTAAAAAGAACTATCAATTTGCTTATGAAATCTCAGTAAATACTAAGTAAAAAAGTTAAAATCGTGCTAGTTTAAAGCAAAAATTCCAAATGAGTGTTAATTTCCTGTTGGCCTAGCTTCCGACGGGATTTGTAGACCTCGGTAGGGATTCGAAAGATGACAAGAGAGAGGGGGGTACCCAAACGACAGGAGGTGAAATTATTATTATTTATTATGGCAACAATAGAAATTGGGTAAAAAGAAGATATGGTATTTTTGAGAAATATTTGAAAGATTGTGGGCACTTTCGTAAGAGAGTTGGAGAACATATATCAACCCTTGGATCAAGCAAATCTGAGCCGTTGCAACAACTTGTTCCCATATCCTTCTGTTTTATAAAAGAGACTAGTGTTTACTCGTGCCTACGACACTACGGATGAATAGTGCCGTAGGCACAAGCATTTTTGTAATATATTTTTATTTTTTTATGCCAACGCCAGAATGGGTAAAAAGAACCGATGACATTTTTGTAATATATTTGTAAAAGTGTAAGTGTTTTCTTAAGAGAGTTGGAGATCACACATCAGCCATTGAATCCAATGAATCTCAGTCCTTCTTTCAACTTGTATTTGTGTGGTTCCCACACACTTGTGTTTTTATTAGGTAGATGAAAAGAATCATATATATATATATATATATAGGCGGTTTCAGGGACATCTATAAAAACATATCATAGTTTCGATCAACTTTTGATGATCCGAGCCGCTCAATGTAATCATAACGTGATTTTAAGGATACAAGCGAGAAGTCAGCAAAAAAAAAAAAATAAAGGACCAGGAAAGACTTGATCTGAGCAGTTTTTAGTTCAGATTTGATGAACGGTTCAATTAAAAACTGCTCAAAATAAGCACTTCCGAGTCACATTTTTTAGTAATTTCTCCCAGACACCCTTAATATCACATTCTGCACACATTGAACGGTTCGGATCATCAAAATTTGATCGGGAACTATGAGATTGAGATTTGAGGTATTTTTTTAAATATTTTTATAAATGTCCCCAGAACCACCCTGATATATATATATATATATATACACACACACACACACACACACAAATATCCGAGTAAGATATCCGTAATGTACCATATGGACACGACTCCCCTCTTAAAGTATCCGTGCTGCATAGATAAACAAAGAATTGAGTGAATATGCATGCCTTCTGTGGTTTCGCAAATTTCTTAGGCACATGACTGCCTACTGTTACGGTGTTACCCTTGACCCTCTCTCTCTCTCTCTCTCCTATGTCGCATGAATACGAACACGAATATAAACACAAGATATGAAACTTGTAAGAAAATGTGGACACGAACATAATAGGGGACATGGCAAAGCATAAAAAGAATTCCCCCGCTTTGGCTACTCAACTGTAAAGCAAAAATATGTTCTCAATGAGTTATAAAAAATAAACAATCGCATGGTATCAGAGCTAAGTATTGGGTAGCCTCACTTCGCGTGGTCGAGTCTGGCATCCTAGCGAATCTCCTGGTCTTCTCAATTCGAACTTTCACGTGCATTCGGGCTGCACTTGTGCGGGGTGTTAGATTTTATCTCACATTGCTTATTTAAGCCAACCAAACTTGATTAATAAATTTAGAGACTATTTCACCTCTTGCAAATTAGTTTTAGGTTTGAACCTTCAAAGAAAGAACGCTGCTACTTGCACAGCAAAGGCTGCACAGCAGCCCTGCACAGATCAGTTTTGTGCCCGTCTCGGGTCTCGCAAAGATGATCGGAGCCGCTCATTTTGTTTAAAATACAGCAAAGTTAGATGATTTGCAAACACCCTTCCCGATATCGGATTGAGGTGATTTTTTACAGGGACCATAAACGACGTATTTTAAACAAAATGAGCGGCTCTGATCATCTTTGCGAGACCCGAGACGAGCACAAAACTGATCTGTGCACGGCTGCTGTGCAGCGTTTGCTGTGCAAGTAGACTTTCTGTCAAAGAAAATCTAACAAAATTAAGCTAAAAATGGGTTAAAAACTACCCCAGCTATTGCGAATTAATTTTAGGTTCAAAGTCTCGAAGAAACCTAACAAAATTAAGCTAAAAAGGGGTTAATAATGGGGATATTATAGCATGAGATGAGAGTTTTCTGACAATTTGGACGGTGTCGGCCCCTCCCTCCCATAAAGTAAAGAAATTGCATGCATGTGGGTACCTGTTGGCTGAATTCTTTAGGGCAAATTCCTCACCAACTAACCCATCCCAATCATCAATTCATCATAACCCTACCCTACGTCTGAAGGTGATTGCTACTCATTCATTCCATTCTCACATAATCACCTCATGATCATGCCAAACTTTTCACAACACATCATGATAATGACACATCAATGGAGTGTCTCGTCCATTTTCAACAAGACGGGTTCAAAAGGAAAAATTATTACTTGCTCCTGTAACAGTACAGACAGACGATAACTAAATTTTGGCATAAATGTTGAAGAAAATTTAAGGGGTAGATATTCAAACCCAACTTCTAAAGTATTCAAAGAACTCTTAGCTGCCATAGGATTAAAAAGATGTTACTCAAAGGCAATTGAAACTCCTTACTGTGTAAAATTGTAAACTGTATTTTTGGGACCTCTTCGGGCCAGAAAATTGGGGGCTGGAAGAGACAGCTTCTTCGACTTCCCCTTTAAGCCGGCTTTGTCCTGGAGCACCGTGTGGCAGTGCCTCACAACTCACACAGTACTCCAAGGGCTTTTTCTGCCACATATTTGTCCAAACTTAATTTACCGTCGTAGAGCAAGTTTACCAATTATTTGCTAAAAACTTAATTTACCAGTTATTTGTTGAGCATGTTTACTAGTTATTTGCTAAAAAGACTTTTGAACAGTGCACATTTTTTATTTTATCTACTCATATTTCTTTTAATACTACATCAATACAATCTATTTTACCTATTTTTTATTAAAATATTAATTTTCTTTTTCATGTGTGTACACAAGGGAGGGGAGTATGGGATGGGGAGAAGAGGAGAGAGAAACGAAAAACTAATAAAGTAATGGGTACATAGTGAACAGTTCATATGTATATCTAGCTAACCTTTTTCACAAAAGGGTAATAGCTTTCTTTTTACCAAAGCTGATCCAGTGTCCATTTTGAGTGTTTGCTTAGGTAAAATACCTAAAATGCTCTTTTAGCTAAGCTGATAAACTTGCTCTTATTCTGATAACCTTGGTTTTTTTATCATCTACAAAACATTGGGAAATGAAAGGGAGAGAGGAGTGCGTGGGACGTCATATCTTTTACATGTGGGATAATTTTCTCATGTGGGTGGGGTCTGGATTTGCCTGCATGGGCATGTGAGTTGTTAGCTAAGAGTTAATAAAAGAGAGAAATTAAAACTGGATTTATGAACTGGAAAAACAGGGGAGAATGCATTTCCCCCTCATACCCCAATGGTCCAAGCCCTTTTCCAATTTATAGCACAAAATAATATTGGACAAAGTGGTTAATCATTTTTACGAACAGATGTTTGGGCCAAGTTGCACGTACTTCAACTAATTCCAAAATTCTGAAGTTAATGGCATGCAAACCCGCCATTGACCTCCAAGGTTTGGAATGTTTGGTCAACTCCCTAGGATTCGAACATGTGATTTCGCGAAGGACAATCACTTATTTATTTTCTCATGCTCACTTCTTCAAACCCGTCGGGGTTGAGATCTTGTTAATCTTCACTTCTTCTCTTCCATGATGCATCTCATATCGTGTTGAAAAAAGTTGCAGAGACATCTACGGAAATGACCAAATTGTATCTTTCTTGGAATTGATTTTCTGCAATTAGATTATTCAACTGCACATGCAATGGGATTTGATGTAGGCTCATTCCAAGGTCACTTTCACAATTTGAGCTGTTTACCTTTTAGGAGTCGCCCAAATTTAATTGCTTATGCCACGATGAAATTGATTTATCAGACATCGCTATCTGCAAGGTAAAATATACCCTTTCGAGTTTTAATAAAATGTTTCATTTGCCGAGCCAAAAAAAAAAACGTGAAATATATTATCTATCTTAATAAACAGGCAATCGTGTAGATTGCTCCTTTATCGATACCAAGAAAATCAATTTTCTCAATCCATTTTTTAAACTGCACATGTGTTATGGTTGTTATGCAACACTTATTTTGGGCGTATCCCTAAGAAAAATTATTACTTAAAAGCTCCTGTAACAGTACAGACAGACGATAACTAAATTTTGGCATAAATGTTGAAGAAACATTTCCTAAGGGGTAAGCATATTCAAACCCAACTATCTAAAGTATTCAAAGAACTCTTAGCTGCCATAGGATTTAAAAAGATGTTGACTCAAAGGCAATTGAAACATCACTTACTGTGTAAAATTGTCAAACTGTATTAAATATTGGGACCTCATTCGGGCACAGAGAAATTGGGGGCTGGAAGAGACAGCTATCTTCGACTTCCCCTTTATAGCACGGCTTTGTCCTGGAGCACCGTGTGGCAGTGCCCTTCACAACTCACACATTTGTACTCCATTTAGGGCTTTTTCTTTGACCACATACTTTAAGTCAAAACAAACTATAAAATTTACTGTCTTAGAGCAAGTTTACCAGTTATTTGCTAAAAACTTAATTTACATGTTTACTAGTTATTTGCTAAAAAAACTTTTGAACAGTGCACATTTTTTATCTTATCTATTCATATTTCTTTCAATACTACACCAATACAATCTATTTTACCTATTTTTTATTAAAATATTAATTTTCTCTTTCATGTGTGTACACAAGGGAGGGGAGGATGGGATGGGGAGAAGAGGAGAGAGAAAGGAAAAACTAAAAAAATAATGGGTACATAGTGAACAGTTCATATGTATATTTAACAGTTCATATGTATATTTAGCTAACCTTTTTCACAAAGGGGTAATAGCTTTCTCTTTACTTAAGCTGATGCAATGCCCATTTTGAGTTTTTGCTTAGGTAAAATACCTAAAATGCTCTTTTAGCTAAGCTGATAAACTTGCTCTTATTTTGATAACCTTGGTTTTTTTATCATCTACAAAACATTGGGAAATGAAAGGGAGAGAGGAGTGCGTGGGACGTCATATCTTTTACATGTGGGATAATATTCTCATGTGGGTGGGGTCTGGATTTGCCTGCATGGGCATGTGATTTGTTAGCTAAGAGTTAATAAAAGAGAGAAATTAAAACTGGATTTATGAACTGGAAAAACAGGGGAGAATGCATGTCCCCCTCCTACCCCAATGGTCCAAGCCCTTTTCCAATTTATAGCACAAAATAATATTGGACAAAGTGGTAATCATTTTTACGACCAAATGTTTGGGCCAGGTTGTACGTACTTCGACTAATTCCAGAATCTTGAAGTTAATGGGCATGCAAACCCGCCATTGGCCTCCAAGGTTTGGAATAATTGGCCAACTCACTAAGATTCGAACATATATGCGATTTCGTGAAGGACAATCACTTATTTATTTTTTCGTGCTCACTTCTTCAAACCCGTCGGGGTTCCTCTCTTCCATAATGCATCTCATATCGTGTCGAAAAAAGTTGCAGAGACATCTATGGAAATGACCAAATTGTATTTTTCTTGGAATTGATTTTATCTGCAATTAGATTATTCAACTGCACATGCAATGGGATTTGATGTAGGCTCATTCCAAGGTCACTTTCACAATTTGAGCTGTTTACTTTTTAGGAGTCGCCCAAGTTTAATTGCTTATGCCACGATGAAATTGATTTATCAGACATCGCTATCTGGAAGGTGAAATATATTATCTATCTTAATAAACAGGCAATCGTGTAGATTGCTCCTTTATCGATACCAAGAAAATCAATTTTCTCAATCCATTTTTTTAAACTGCACATGTGTTATGGTTGTTATGCAACACTTATTTTGGGCGTATCCCTAAGAAAAATTTGTATAAAAAAGGGAATTATACAAATAAAAAAAACTATATACAAATACAGAGAAAATGATGTGACAAATCCTGATTCTCTCCCTTCAATGGATATATAACGTCCAGTAGTTAAAACGCCCACTAATCTTAACTATAATTTGGAAGATGCCATTGGCAAATTATTTTAACAAAGAGTGTTGGACGAAAATATATGTAAAGAATTCAACGATCCATGTTTCAAATATTATCCTACAATGTAAGTAAAATAACTTGGACCATTAATTAATTGCTGAACAGACGGTAAAGATTGGCCATGCAAAGACTTTAATTTCGTAATGTTAATTTAGTTAGAAACGTACAGCCTTTTAACTTAGCATGCATATTTCCCGTTTCCGCTCCCGTTTTGTTTTCTCATTTTAGACCTTTCTTAATTTTGAACCACAAACCTTTCAAAGATTCAAAAATCCAAACGTGAAGATAAAGGATGTTTGTTTTG
The DNA here is from genome assembly GCA_014282245.1 of Rhododendron simsii. Lineage (NCBI taxonomy): Eukaryota > Viridiplantae > Streptophyta > Magnoliopsida > Ericales > Ericaceae > Rhododendron > Rhododendron simsii. The sequence goes on from CM024964.1 coordinate 23,027,373, forward strand.
GCCAACTTTCAATGTCAAGAGAGAATAGCTTTTGCCCTAAGTTTCCGAAACAATTAATATTGGCATTGGCACACAAAGCAAATTAGAGTCCCAACCATCTGTCTAGTAATTTTCATGTCCCCTCTTCTATGCCTTTCTCACTCATTACTTATATAGGACACCAACCAAATTAAGCACTTTTTCTCTTTCTTATATACAATTCACAAGTGTGTATGGTATGCACCCCCTAAATCCATTTTGAATTTGTAACATTTTGTATATAAATTTAAAGCCTTTAAAAAAATATTCTTTTTTTTTTTTTGCAAGGGCAAAATTTTATTAAAAAACTCGATAATGGGTACATCAAGGGAGATAGAAGGGGAAGAGAAGAGGAGAAAGGACCTTTTAAAAAATATTCTAACCAGTTGTATAATGATTTATAGTATTTGCATAAAAATTTGTAACATCTGTTTACAAATTTATAACTTCAGGAAAAAAACTCAAAAAAAAAAAAAAAGATACGAATTCAAGGCCAAATACTATGAATTATATTGTAAAATAATTTTGAGTTTGAGGTGGCTCAAGAGTTGCTAGCAAGGAGTGTCGAACATGAAACCTTAAAGGAAAGCATACCCCTAGTCTCAAGCTAAGACCGCCAAACCATCCCTTAGGTCAATCGATTGGAGATTGTTATGACATGTGTAATCTAGTTTTAAATTTCTATGAATAATTCAAAGTGATATTGATATATGGAGACCATTATGAATCAACTACCACATTTCTAGTATCGGAATTTTAATAACAGGAATTTTATTAGATTAATTTACACCAGCTTAATTAGTGATAAAAAAAAGAAGAAGACATTTTGGTCTACAAGAAATTTCAATAGGACTTTATATGGACTAAAAACTTTCTTCTTTTTTTTTTTTTCCATATATAGACTAAAAAGTAGTATGAAGCACGATAGATACAGGATATCATATGCAATATATGCTCGATCGATACATAAAAAAAACTTATGAAAAATAGAATACTGATATTGTCATGCTACGTTTTTTTTTGTTTTTTTGTTTTGACTGCAAGTCATGCTACGCTTATAAAGTTGTTTTTTAGAAGTAATTTTGGAATCATGTTACACACAAAAATCAATTTTTGCAAGTAGCAGTGGTAAAAGAGTCATACTCTTGGAGGCTAGATCTCTCAACACATTTCGATCCTATTTTATTTGTTACATCTTTTGATCTTGGCAATTAATGAAATTTTCTTCACTGGCGTTCTAATAAAAAGGTTCACTCATGAAGACGAACCAATTTAAGAATTATGAATAATTTTAGTAGCCATTAGTCAATCTATGGAATACGGACATATGACACAATAAGAATTCGTCAATTCAATGAATTCTGGAAAAGTAAGACATTAATTACTTTAATCTTATGTTATTCCTAGAAACTGTTTTTATTTTTTAAGTGTAGACCTTGTTACTTTGACTTCTAGGTAAAAATATCACAATCTTAATTTAACAAAAGTTTGGAAATGCAACTTAGAGTATTCAAAAAAAAAAATTTGATACTTAATTATCTTAATAAATAAGATTAATCTCTAGTATATTATATACATATGAGAAGAATCAAATACATAAATGAGAATATCCGATCGAGTAAGATATCCGTTATGTACCATATGGACACGACTCCTCTCTTAAGGTGTCTGCCCTGCATAGATAAAAAGAAAAGAAAAGAATTGATTGAATATGCATGCCTCATTGCCTCAGTGGTTTCGCAGATTTCTTAGGTACATGACTGCCTACCGCTACCCGTGCCTCTCTCTCTCTCTCTCTCTCTCTCTCTCTCTCTCTCTCTCTCTCTCTCTCTCCTATGTAGTACGAATACAGACATGAATATAGACTCGAGATACGGTATTTTTAAAAACATGTGGACACGGATATAGTAGGGGACATAGCAAAGCATAAAAAGAATATTCCCCCGCTCAGCCCGGCTCAACTGTGAAGCAAAAACATGTTCTCAACAACTTATAAAAAAATAAACAATGCCAATCATAAAATCAATTAAGCTAAAAAAGGGTCCAAAATTAGGCCAAGGAGAACTGTTCAGCCTTCGATATTTACAGTCCTTCTATAGCCATGCACAAACGATGGCCTTACTGATTCTGTACCGATGGCCACGCGCGCGGGACCTATTACGGGTCCTGCATGAAAAATTTGAGCCGTTCAATAGTTTTAAAAAAAAAACCCAAGCGAGCCATTTAAAATCAACTCAATCTGATATATGTAACTGCTCAATCCAATTTTCTCATTTTTCATTCAGAATCAATAAAGCCACCTTCATTAGCAGTAGTTTCTTTGTGATATTTATAGCATGAGAGATGAGCGTTTTTCTTGACAATTTTGAGGGTGTCGGCCCCTCCCTCCCTCCCATAAAAGTAAAGAAATTGCATGCATGTGGGTGGGTGGGTGTTGGCTGAACTCTTTTAGAGCATATATTCCTCACCAACTAATTAACCCATCCCAATCATCATAACCCTAACTACTCGATCATTCATTCCTTCTCACACATATAATTAATCAGCACATGATGATGACAAACTTTTCACAGCTCGATCCTCCCTAAAATCATGATCACACATCAAAGGAGTGTCTTTGTCCATTTTCAACGAGACTTCAAACGAGAAATTATTACTTGCTCCTGGAACACGTGCGACGGCCAGTGCTTCACACGGTGCTCCAAGAGCTTTTTCAACCTCGTATTTGTGTGAACTTTACCACCAAGTAATACATGCATGGCTCCCATTCGAATATGTGTTAGTTGAGATTGACTCTTGAAGAACCATGTGACAATGCTCCGTGCTGAGGTACACTAAAATAATCACTCCGTTCGAAGCCGAATCAAAGTTAACTTAAGTTTCTTCACCTGGCAGCTTCTTTTAACATTTTGATCAAATGGGTCCCACCCAATTAAGTAGGCTTTCATGCATTGGAGTACTCAGGTGCAAGAATCAATAAAAACAATGTGCAAAATATTTCTCCCATTTAGTAATTTTCTAATTGAACAAAATGCAAGTGCTCCCTTAAAAGTTTATTCAGTGAATAGTACACAGAAACAAAATGCATTTTCTTATTTGGGCATTTAAGGCGTTTTGCTTGTGCTGTACGTATCGTTTTGATTTGGGTTTTCAGGCCCTTAGGTGTTTTGGGCGTAATGCCCTCAGGTGTGTAGGGTTTTGCCCTCGTTTATCCAACCTTGGTTGGATTCTACTTTTCTCATACTTGATGTACCCTGATCAAATTTCTTAATAAAATGTTACTTTTGCCGATAAAAAAAGAAATAGTACACAGAAACATGATGTCTATGTGGAACCAACATTACAATGAAAAAAATTCAATTAGGTCCTTGGACAAACTTGGTCAGCTATGTACCTAGGAGTATCATTGTATCTCTTCTCTCGTGCAATTTAAATTGTACGCAATAAAAAATTACAAACGGTCAAAGTTATCTTATGATCCTGCGACTAAATTATATATGCAGGCACAGAGGTATAGAAGTCTTTTTTGTGAAAATTATTTAAATTCCGCCAATTGAGGTCTTTTGCAGGAAGAAAATTTTCAAATAGGCGCTTTTAAGTAGCTACTCCTAATAATTATGCGAGAGAGTTCAATGAAAATGAAATAAATAGACCTTAAAAGGAAAAACGGTTAGCTTCCATATTCAATCACCATAAATTTAGGAAGTAAAAATTGAAGGCTAATTTTTTGTTTAAGGGAGAGAGAAATACATAGGGCTTTCGTGCGCTGCATTTATATAGATTTAGACTTGAGTTGTAAGAAAACTGAGGTGCCGTTCCGGTTTCTAAAAAAAAGAATTTAAAAAAAAAAAGAAGGTAATTTCAAGGTAAAAAATCATGTGTTTACGCAAATAATTTTTCTACTAATATGGATCTTGTTTGATAGATCTTATTGAGATCTTTTAGACGGTTCAAAAAAAATTAAAAATTATTTTTCATTTTCATTATATTTGAGTTTGAAATTACATTCTTTTTGAAAAGAAAGTTTTGGGAGAAAGCGGAACTGGACCTGAGCATTCTTGAAGTGAAAATCAACTAGTTGTCCTAAAGAAGAGAATTAAACGGCCCCACCAGCCTTTGCTAATCCAAAAGGGCTTGTACGCATGTATTGCCTCAAGGGTTTTTTCGCAGTGTATGGGAGTCTAACGAATTGGGGGATGGCGTTGTGTAGTCGTGTATGCAGCACAGTGCTGTACACCTTCGAGCCGTCAGATTGTGGGCCGGGCCGACCTGCTCGTTTCACGGGCTCGGGCCGGGTAAAAGCCCGATGGGCCAGGTGGGCTTCGGGCGGGCCACGGGCCTTCGGACTAAATGATGACCCTCAGTCCCACACAACAATTTGTGCGGCATCTGTGTGGAATTTTTTGTGTGGGTGGCACGGTTGAAAAAAAAAAATCATATTGTTGTTTTTTCCAGTCCCATGTATAGAATGGGAACAACGTTAGTTGATAAATATAATAATTTAAATTTTGTTCAATCCGATGCAAGCTAACATTGTTCACGTTCTATGTAGTGAAAAACATGTTTGGTGAAGAATGAGTTTGGTGTACGTGATGGTAGCTTGAAGGCATAGAATAATTTTTCTTTCATATTCATACGCCACCGCCACGTCTCTCTCAATATACTCTCACCTCCCTACGTTTCTCTCTTTCTCATTGTTATAAACAAATAAATCAAAAATTTAGAAAATTAAAATTACGGGTTTGAATGAAAGCAAAACACATTTGTATAGAGTATATAGATAGATGATTTGACTTCTCATGGCTATACGACCCTTGAGATAAATTATAGTTTAAACTATAATTATCAAATATTTTTCCGATACTCCGACTTGCATATCCAAACTTTTATAAAATAATAAGATTGCGATATTTATTATATTATACCATATAAAATAAGAGTGTATCGACGTGTGTGGAATGGTAAGAGAATAATTTCTGGAAAGTTAACGGAGAAATTTTTCTAAGTAATATTTTGGCTTTTCTTTACTAATGAATAAAATAGTACGATTAACGTAATAGTACACTGCGAGCGGGACCTTTTTGTTGTATTTTTACAGAGTTTTTTACGATCTTAATGATACGAAAACTTTTTTTTGCCAATAAAAATAAAAAAAACGTAATATTATGTCAGTTACGTGTATCAATTAAGAACCCATAGACTGGCTAATTGCTATTAAATGTATTCTTATTGCTTAATTAATTAATAATAGTAGTACTAAAATGATTCATCACCCTTTGTGAACTTACACGTAACATTATTGTAAAATTGTACGACAACTTCTTTACAAATTAACTTATATATCTTGACCGTATTTGTATCCTTTTATTCGGGTTTCGCATATCGCACCAGCTGTATCATGTCATATATGTGTCACCGATTTGTGTCCGTACTTCATAAATCAATACCAAATAACAAAATCAGATAAATAACAGCGCATACACGACATTCAATCCCCACATCATTAATAATAATATCTCTTGTTTCACCAATTCGACGAAGATTACAAATATCACGACGTACGTATTTTATATGTAGGACATTCTATTCGCATTAATATTATTAGCCTCTCAAGAGTAAGTCTTCATTGTGGTTCTTACGATACAGATTTAATAAACCCGTCAACCTAGTCTAGCGGTTGAATATCGTCACACATATTTTAGTAGTAACTGTCTAGGCCATATGCTGACTTTCGCTGGTAACGTCCCGTCTCACCTGACCCACTCCAAAACAGTTCTGGAAAGAATTTGGGAAAATGACGGCCAATGATGTGTTTTGATAATTAATACCCGCCAAGGACATTTTGTTCATTAACAATTGTTCTTAACATATCCTTAAAATGTATTAACTATCAAAACACGTCCTGAGCCGTCATTTTCCCAAAGAATTTTACATGTCTACGCAGATAATTTAAGTCGCTTTCTACATGCATCTTTACAGAAACATTAAAAAAGTAACCCATTTCCTTAGTTACTAACTACCCACAATATTTGTTGAAGTTGATAGTACAAATTATCTTCCCAAAGGATGTTTTTTCCACAAACACACACAAAGGAAAAGGTGTAGTTGGGATTCTGAAGACCACCAGGTGGGCAAAATTAGCTTATGCAAATTATAGAATCAAAGATGCCAGATCAGCAGATATAATCCCATCTATGGCACATGACAGTGGATTACAACTAGAAGATCAACCACCACATCATTGGTGATCAATTAGGGTATGGTGAGAGATCTATAGAAATATTATTCACAACAATGCCATATAAATATATAGAACTATAGAAGAGAATGATTGGGACGCGCAGATGTTCAGATAAAGATATGTTCAGAGACGTCCGGTATATGTGGTTCTCAAGCTTTTCTTATAGGATCCATGTGTATCGGACGGCTTCAAATACGTCTGTTTTTTAATCTGCAACTGGGCTAACAAGCCCAGTAAATGCGGGCCCAATAATCAGATGGGACAATTTGGATGGGTTTAAAATGGTGGAACCACTTGATTGATATTTGTGGATCCAATTCAAGATGCGTACTCTCGTGGCATTTCTCTGGTCAGGTTTTGACATGAATCACAAATCAGCTAAGGTTAAATGGGAGCATGTTTGCTGTCCAAAAGCAGAGGGAGGCTTGGGGTTTAGAAGGATTAAGGATTGGAACAAAGCTGCAATGATAAGACATCTGTGGGCCTTGTGTATGAAAGCAGACACCCTTTGGGTAAAATGGATTCATACCTATATCATTAGAGATCAGAATATTTGGACAATGAAGACTCCCAGTGATGCTTCATGGACCATCAGGAAATTATTTGGCATTCGGGGTTTGGGACAACCTTTGATCCACTATAGGATTGGAAATGGTGCAGGGACTTTCTTATGGTATGACAATTGGCATCCCTTGGGGGCTTTGCATAAGAGATTTGGGGAAGAGGTGGTTTTCAATATGGGGAGATCTCTTCAAGCAAAAGTGTCCTCCATTATCTATCTTTCAAGGAGAGCGGAGATGGCCCAGATTTCGTAATAGAGTTACTCAAGAGATCATCAGGTCTACTCCCAATACTCTCAAGCTAGATAGTTTGAGGGAGGATTATGTTATTTGGGTCCCTCATCCTAGTGGCCATTATTCTGTTGCCTCTGCATGGGATGCACTTCGAATCAGAAGGCCAAATCCACCTTGGGCAGCAATTGTCTGGTCCAAACAAATGGTCCCTCGATGGGCCTTCGTATTATGGTTGGCTGTTCAAACTAAGCTGTGCACTAAGGACAGGTTAACTAATTGGGGAATGCAGGTGGACGATAAATGTGTACTTTGCAATAACGCTAGAGAGACCCACCACCATTTATTTTTCCAGTGTCCCTTCTCTTTTATGGTCTAGCAGCAAGTTCTTGTGAGGTCTTTGGTGCCAGGCATTCCTAACACTCTCATGGACATTGTGGATTGGCTTGTTCAGAATGGGATGTCCAAGGTTTTTAAGAATTTAGTGTTACATAGTACCTTAGCAGCGACTAGGATGTTTCAAGGCATTTCGAAACAGGTTGACGTTGTGTCCCTTAACGTGGTTAATTCTATTAGAGATTTTCTTTGTTCCAGAAGACATGTTAAGAACTCCACTTTGAACAGGGATTTAGGTGACAAATGGAGGCTTCCGGCTAGTATTTTTTCTCCACTGTAAATGTTGATTCTTTGTATAGTCAGTAGATTCCTTAAAGTGGTTTGAGTTTCCTTAGGGGATGCCCCTATTACGTTTGTAGCGTTCATACTGGGGGATGCCCCTTTTAGTTTGTATTTCGTTTTGAGCTTTCAATGAAATTGTGCTTATCAAAAAAAAAAAAATTTCAAGATGCGTATCATGCTCTAGATATAGTTTACTGTATTAATACACTTTGCGCCCCGTGTTTTATCGTGTATCTCTCACACACCCCTTAAAATTCGATAGTCGTGAAGTTGCACTGTTAGCTTTCTGCAAGTTGATGTTTGTTGAGCAAATAGAAAATAATGCCCATTGGCACACTCCTGTCAATTCAAAAGGAAAGAGACAAGGAAATGTTAAGTTCACACTTGCCCTTCCTCGCCCTCCCCCTTTGGAATCTCATGGACAAGTGGCTCCTTCCTCTCTTTTTGGCCCCCTCCCCTTTATAGAACACTGGATCGTACCTCGCTCCCGAAGAGTTTGAGTTGAGTTCAAAGCCTACATTAACCATAATGTCACGTCATTTTATTCATATCGTCACTTTTCTTTGACCATTTGGGTATAACTCACAGCAGTGACCCAATATCTACGAAGTCCCACACCTAATAATGAGTTTGAGTTGATTTCCATCTCCACCTCCTGCGCGATTCCCTTTATTCCAATGTCAGATACGAGGTGAAATGTAGGGCTACAAAGTGTATTTCTTCTCAATCCTAGTTTTTTTTTTTTTATAATAAGACTTATCCCCCAACCCAAAAAAAAAAAGGGAAAAGGAAAAGGAGAGAAAGAACGGATGAAGAATGTTGATAACTGCTCTATGTATTTGGTTGGTTAGGCACATGCAAGCATATGGTAGGTATTTATTCTCATATTTTCATAATACTAAGACACAAGCACACTTAAAATATAAGCTTCATAAATATAGTGGTTGCGTCAGAGAAAATTGCTGGTCATGCAGTCATTTCCATGTTATGAGGAGGGTGACGACAATGACGAGGAAACAGCCTGGGATTCAAGAGACATACAGGCCTTCCTTGTCTGCCATGAGTACTAATGCATCTCTCTCTCTCTCTCTCTCTCTCTCTCTCTCTCTCTCTCTCTCTCTCTCTCTCTCTCTCTCTCTCTCTCATGGAAGTGTAGGTATGGTACACGTTACTCTGCACCACACCCCTATCTGTACTACTGCACCTATGTTGAGACCGAGGGTAAGGTCCTACCACGTGTTAGAAATATCAAGAGCATATTTAGACCCAATGACGAGCTATGGAGACTTGAACATGGGCTTTGTCCAAGTTTCTAGCCACTGAACTAAACTAACCCCTCGTTATGCATCTTGGCTTTTCCACGTTCATGAATGTCTCTCCTCAGATGGAGGTAAATGGTTACATGTGAAAACTCTCATTCATAATCAGCCGCAAAGAGATAATAGAAAACTTCAGCTATCTATCATAACTAACCACATACATAACTTACCAACTAAACCACGAGATTATACTAATCTTCGAAGTTTAATTACTAACCAATGAGGTAATAGTGAACTTAATCATTCATCGAAAAGTTTCTAACGTACATTTACAAGCTAGCTGAACAGGTCTTTAGAATGAGATGGTTCTAACTACAGTTTAATCGCACAAGTTTTTCTCCATATTTGTTAGAAGCAAATAAGATTGATCAAGTATCAACACACCAACTGGACTTTAACAAATTTGTAGATCATCAAATATGAGAATGCCCTAATTCACCAATGGGATAGTTGACCGAGTATCACAAGAAGAGAGATATCCCCTTTTCTGCTGAGGGGTACTAGTAAGGATTTTCCAATTTGTAGCAGGGCTCGTGACACCACTCAACCTAAGATGCGTCCGCCCTGGACGACGAGAGCGTCTCCAGCAAGATGCGTCCGCCCATGACGATAAGAGCATCTCCAGCACTTCACGACTAATCATAACGATGCTAAACAACAAGAGCCTCTCCAGCAAGATGCGTCCGCCCATGATGATAAGAGCATCTCCAGCACTTCACAACTAATCGTAACGATGCTAAAATTTTGTACGACGAATACGTATGTACTAAAGCACATACATATACACTTACCATCCAGCTTCTAAGTTACTGTGTGAATATCAGAATGAAATTACTTACCCAATATATATACTCCATTTCTCCCATTTTCCGTTCAAATTTTGATGATCCGAGCCGCTCAATGTGTTCAGAACGTGATTTTAAGTGTATACGCGAAGAATCAACAAAAAAAATAACCGGGAAGAGCTTCATCCGAACAGTTTTTATTTGAACAGTTCGATAAAAAATAAACAAAAACTGCTTGGATGAAGCCTTTCCGGTCTTTTTTTTTGTGCGGATTTCTCTCAAATATCCTTAAAATCACGTTCTGAACACATTGAGCAGCGTGGATCATCGAAATTCTATCGGACAAGGGAGGTCCACATTTTATTAAGTTAAGGTGGTCCTTAGGAGAAGGGCACTCTCTCTCTCTCTCTCTCTCTCTCTCTCTCTCTCTCTCTCTCTCTCTCTCTCTCTCTCTCTATATATATATATATATATATATATATATATATCATAATGAAATTTGACAGAAAAACAAATTTAGAAACTGATTTACAGAGAGATGGTGATGAACCAAACCTCAACAGCCCAACCTAATGCAGCACAACGTATAGAATTCCTTCTCATTTGTCTGCTGTATGCATCACAAACGGCCTCTATTGTAATGCTTCATGTAGACATCAGTAGCTTACTAGTACGTTCCGATACGCAATTATATCAGGTTAACTTAGATTCCAAACAAATTTTCACCAATTGTAAGACATTGGACGACTTTCCTGCGCATGAGTTAAGAAAATGGTAACATTACACAAATGCGGAGAAAAGAACCCGACATAATCACAGAATGAACAATAGCAGCAATCAAAGCACTTCCAAACTTACCTGGTTGATAGGCCGTTTTACCCCGTATATCAGTTAGATGGACCCTGGAAACCAACACGAGGAAGTGCTCTCTCTATCCCTCTCAGACACAGAGATAGAACCAGTTCAAACTCCCTCTTACCAAAGACTAAGTCTTGGAATGGCCAATACATTGGAAATTTGCAAGTGTATCTGGGAGAGAAGATGACCGGTACATTCGTGCATATTCAAGGAAAGCACCTTCTTTCTTCAAGGATTCATGCAAGCCTCTGCCTTACGGAAGTCTGACCAGCAGGATTCAACAAGGTTTTTTTTTTTTGTGAGGTCAGTGACGTCAGTCAGTTTCCATTAAGAACAACCAAGGAAAACAGAACCAAGGGCATACCCTTGCAGTCCAAACAACCAGTTACAAGCTAGCTAAGGAAGCAAGAAGCTACACAAAGCAACTAAAAACCTAGAACCTAATCATTTACATGAAAGAAGAATGGGGATTTCGTCAATTGTCATCTGTCTTCTTCACACGCCTCCAGAGATGGGCTCAACACAACCTACTCATTTACATGAAAACAGAATGGGGATTTTTTCAATTGTCATCTGTCTTCTTCACACGCCTCCAGAGATGATGCAAGCCCTTACATCTGTACTTATCCGAGCAATGAGATCCCCACTGTCAAGACTACACCTTTGAAAAATTCTCCGATTCCTCTCACACCAAATGTTAGATATAAAAACAAAGAGTACTTAAAACTAGGGCCTCGCCTATCTAAAGCAGTCCAAACCATATCATTTTGAAGAAGAGAAAGGGCAGGCCTGGCCGTATCATTTTGCTGCAGAAAATGAGTCCAAACCTGAGCAGAGTATGAACATCTAAAAGATAAATGCTGTTGTTGCTCTTGAGCCAAACCACACAACACATAAACATCATCAGTAGCTATCCCGAGTCAGAGCAGGTTATATTGGGCAAAAAAGAGGCAGGGGTGTTGGCAATAATATCCCGAGTTAAAGTAAATCACCTACAGTCCACCAGATATTGTAATCCGAGTGCTTCCTTTCCTTTTGTTTGCTAGGTGAGCATCTTCTGTTATTGCAACAAAAAGAATATGACTCAACAACTCCAATTCAAATTTAAGAGGCTGCGGTGAAATCATATGTATACACACATCAAAATCCAAAATCAGAATCTAAAATTCTGCTTCAATGGCTTAAATTTCCCTTCACTTTTCCTCAGTATGTTTGGTAAACAATGCCCGACAACAAATTGCATAATTACAATAGGGGAGATCAGTTCTCAGTAATAAATAAGAGACATGGACATAAGACATTAATGTCAAGAAAATATTTGCTAATGATTCAACCTCCCATTCAATTAATCGACAAGCTCTCTCCTTGAAATCGATATTATCAAAACTCATATTGATCGAAAATGCATCACATAAAATTACACAAGGTCTGGACTCTGGAGCATCTTCAGAATTTTATTTTTGCTGAGGTTGGAGTCAATTTCCTCCCATCTTCAAGATCATATCGTAATGTGCCACGGCCCCACAGCATTATGAGTCTACTATCACTACTAACTTCAGCAGCTCAGCTCAGCAAATCCTCATATTCCCTCACAAAACCAAATGCATTTTTGCTTTCCACAGTCCACTAGCAAAAGTAGTTCTGTAAAGCTCCAATTTACCATAGCGATTAACCCAAATTTACCATAGTGATTAACCATAGCTAGTAACATATATATGCTTACACACCAATATCTCTGAAACAAAAACGAGTGAAGAGCAATCTATTTACTGTGACACGGGCAATGAAATGCAATCCTGTTTTTGAAACTTTTATTTTATTTTAAGTACACAGGAAATAGACTTCGAACCTCGGTTGCTTCTAAAACTAACTTAGTTGACTTAATCATACTCCTCAGTCTCACCTACTAGGCAGGAAAAGCCAACCAAGTCTATGCCTCAAAAGAGACCAGCTTAAATTTCCAATACTGAAAACAATTTCCTCACACCCTGCATCAAACAAGCACCATAAAATAATTCCCAAGGGGTTTGGTGCCCGCCTTCCAGGGTGAAGGCATTATACATCTAAGGAATGCATGCGTGCGCTCTAAGTAAGTGGCGTACTGCATGCGTGCACGTGGAGAGAGAGAGAGAGAGAGAGAGAGAGAGAGAGAGTTACCTGAATCTTTGTCTTCCATCACGGACTGAAACAACAGCAGACCTCAAAATTTATCCTTTAGCATACTTATTAAGATAGCCCTGCAGGATAATATCGTTAGAGGTGGTGCTAAAGAAGTAATTTATACAGACAGGCATCATCGTTTATTGTTACAACTCACAAGTAAGCCACAAGTTCATCAATCTCTCCACCAAATTTTATGCTATGTGAAACCTTTACATTTCGTTGGCCAAATCCATAAATAAAAACAACACCCGCGATAAGAAAAAATTCAGAAATTTTGATTTCCGTTTTCTTACAACTTATAGGAAGAAACTTCTAAAGGAAATTGCACTCAAACCCACTTTAGTCAACAGAATATGTCTCTATAAGTAAATACTTGCATCAACTTTTTCCTTCCTTTTGCTAATATTAATGCAAGAACTAAAGCACATGAACTCCTCCTTTTGTTTATTGTGGAGACCTAAGCATCTTTGTCTACAATAAAGCATGTCGCTAAATTGGGAGCATAGTTCCTAATGACAATAGATGTAGAAATTTTGCAAATAGAAAGCTTCAAAAATAGTTCGCCCCAAAAGCACAGTTCCATAATACGATGTAAATCTCATGCACAGGGATTAGAACAAGCCAGTCCTGAAGGATTCCTTCCTATTATATATCAATGTGAGAAATTTTTCCTACCAAAAAATAAAAGTGAGAAGCTTTCCTCACCCTGAGAACAAGGACATTATCACACAGACAGTGCGTGAATCAAAATAAATATAACCATAAAAACAAAATAGCAAGTAAAAAAGTTACCGTCACAAGTTTAGACAGTTTCCGCTGCGATGAGTCAATGTAATGATTTATCTTTGACTGAGACTTGGGTACATGGTGGCTCTTCATAGCTCCAGACACCTTGTCAACAGTCTTCTTGACAATTATCTTAAATGCTTCCTTACTCAAATTACCCTGCCGCCAGGATGTTTTCAGCTCCCCCTTCACAAAATTTGCAATGGCTACTTTGAAATGTTTCATCGATCTAGAATCTTTGCTCCTCTTTCTTTTCCCTGGTGTCTTAATCTGATCAATCTCAATCTCCCCCGTGGCTGTATTTCCTTCATCAAGGGGATTGCTTGCACTTACGTCATCAACATCACCCACTTCTTCACCTGCCGTGTCCCCACATTCATCATTTTCACTTTTTATAGATGTGGTTATGGCAACAGCATCAACCTCTTTTCGCTTCTTGTTTTCTTCCACGTCTATTGGCTTGTGGGACCCACTGCAGCTCAGCGTGGTTTCACGCCTCTGATCGCAATCAAACTTCTTGGATGAGTTTGAAGACGGCTCAATGCTGTCAAAAAGTGGATCATACTGGTCACCAGGTCCATCAGGTCGAACATGGCTCAAACTGTAAGAACCATCGAATAGGCAGGGCCTGTCCTTTTCTTGTTTCAAAACATTGGAGCTGAATTTGGATGTTAGTGGCAGGTCAAAAGTGGATGCATAAGGATTGTAGTGGTTTGAAATTCTTGACCCTCCAAAGTCGGACAGATTAGGTACCTGGTTCCTGTCAACAAGATCTGTAGTCCTTGTCATGGTAGAACTATTATTCCCATAATCACCTACATTTACAGAATGACTATCAGCCCCAGGCTGCGGTCGTCCATAGAGAGCTCGTTGCTGCTGCAAGTGTGGGTAATTTTGAAAAGATACAGAATCCCTCGTAGAAGGAACATGTTGAAGAGATATGTTTCCCTGAGCAAATGAAGGGCCACCGAATGGTTGATTCATTGGGTTGACCATAGGTAGAGGATCTAGTTTGAAATCTCCCATGTGTAAGGAAGGCCTTGGAGGGAGCTGATTTGGCTGCAATTGTAACCAAGGATAACCTTGTGTGGCAGTCACTGAAGTTACTGTTGAATTGTCCACAAATGGCGGCCGTGGTGGCAATGTTGGTGGAGGTGGCAGGGGCCAAGAGGAGCTTGGTGGAACAGGAAAATAAGAACGCTGGTTCTGCAACAGAACTTGATTGGGAGGGCAGTTCTCCATGGGAGGGTAAAAAGGGGGAAAGTTTGAAGGTGGTTGCATTATTTCCCCCGGCGGCTGTGGCATTGAAGGGGTAATTGTGCCTTGTGAAAGAGAGGAAAGAAATGGAATAACGGGTGGAAGTAACTCCTTAGGAGGCAAAGTTTGGGATGAAAAACTGTCGTATGCAACTGGTTGGCTAACAGAACTTGTACCAGGATAGGAATGAATTGGAGATATTTCATCTAAATGAGGTGCACTAACTGGAGGCTGATTTTGGAAAGTTGATGACGTCTGAATGAGCAAAGAACCTGACATAGAAGAGTCACCCGCATCCAAAGATTGGTGAAAAGCATTCTGAAGCACTGGAAGAGAGGGATTAGCTTGGGATTGTAGAATCACCAAATTTTCCTGTGAAGATGCTACCACATGAGACGAGGGAGAGCCATCCAACAGATGAACAGTCTCCACTATTTTAGTGCAGTTTTCCTCATCAAGAATCTCCGTGGTGGGTTCCAGTATCTCTTCTTTAATATCTTGAGATTCATGCATGATGTCCACTGATTCATCCTCTTGATCAGAAACTATAGTTTGTCCAGACTGCTGCACAGGAACTAATACTTTTTCTCTATCCACTGATTTCTCAAGCTCTTCAAGGGAACCAGAAGTCCCTGAAACAGGTGGAACTTCTGCATCCTGCTGTTTGCTCCTGTAGCGTCTCCCACCATCAGTCTTTTCAGATTCATGGTGCATATACCGACAAAAAGCTCCACGGTAGCACCTTCCTCGAAGAAAGTCAAGACACTGTGGAAGATGACCCTTGTCTCTTCTCATTTTGTCACCACTTGATTCAGCCCCACGCCTATAAGAGGGAGACTTGCTCCTTCTTTCTTTCTTGGGAGACCAGCTGAAACGATGACACCAAAAAACTAAGTTCCAAAAATATGACTACATGATATCCATATAAAAGCAAGTGAAGAGTCCACGATCCAAAGCTAATCGACAATCCATTAATTGCAAGGAACAAGCTTTCATTTCTTTTCCATCAAAATCGCCAAAACCTTAACTGTTTCCAAGGAGACCGAAACAAAACACTCATGGAGCATCGAAATCTCAATGGTCACACAGGCACATACCAATAGGCACCGAAACCTGTCAAAAGTATACAAATGCAATGTAATATAGAGTGGTTTCGGCAGCTATTAGAAATATGCAACAATGACATTTTCACACATTCCCAACTTCTTTTGATGTTTCCATTATGTTTCGGGTACATTCTTGAAATGGTTCCAAAACGTTTGCAAACGTTTCATTTCCCTACTCCCTAGCTAACCAAAACAACATACCACAACAGAACTTTGATCTTTAATTAATTGAATAAATTGTACCTGCGAGACCAGCTTCGCTTCTCCTTTCTTCTCAGTGGACTCCTCCTCCTCCTCCTCCTATCATGCGGAGATCGGCTTCTGCTCACACTTCTCCCTCTCTTACTACGCCTTCCAGTATACCGCTCATCTGAGTCACTGTCACTGGCACCTTTTCTGACCAATCTCCCAAACTCATCAACTTTTGGGAGAGCAGTTGTATATTTAACATCTTCCTTCTGACGTAGAGACTTACTCTCAGGAGCAACATAACGAATACCATCCAAGGGATTGTTCGGTTCCAGAGCCTCAGGGTAAACAGCATTTTCAATAGAGTCTTGATTCTCGACGTTATTTTCAACAAGTTCTTCAGTTTTGACAGCTGCAATAGATGTTATATTAGCATCTGTATAACTCCTTTGTGATTCTGGGGACAAATCCATAGCATTTGACAGCATGCCGAGAGAACATGGCACAACAGATTCAGAGGACGTCCCAAATGCCATATGAGCACTTGAAAGACCCTTGGATCTGATAGCTGCTCGTATGTTAGATCTTAGGTCCCCAAGCAAATTTGAACCACCTACTGTAGTTGATGGTGAGGCGGGTATGGGGCTGGCATCTTCAAGACAAGGCTTGACATCATCTTCTGAACTATCATCAGAAGCATAGTCTTGTATGAGTCTGAAAGGGCTCACACTTTTGATGAGTGCACCAGGAATTTTCTCAGAACTAACTGCTGACGCATTGCATTGACTTGAATCTTCTAGGGGAGGAATAGAAAGTTTCGCTAAATTGGTGTCTGAGGGGCACTCGGCAGCTCCAGCAGAATTCATGACAGAGCAATCAACTTTCGGAAGTGACCTTCTATTGGTAAAGAAATCATGATCAGGGAAGTGCTTGGAACCTGTAGGTAGTCCAGACTCATTAAATACGAGAGAGATAAACACAGGTGTTTCAGTATTGTGGATCCTGTGTATAAAAGAGAAATGCATGATACCATTCTGAATCAAGAAATCGACAAACATTCTAGAGAAGCGTCAAAAATCCACACATTAGCTATACAGTTCAATCTGAAAAGGGAAGGACTCAGAGAAAGAGAAAAAGTTTCCATCATATTGAAAGCTCCGGAAGCTGTTGGGGGGGGGGGGGGGGGGGGGGGGGGGGGGGGGGGGGGGTTTGGGGGTTTGGGGTTGTGTGGGTGAGGTGAACTTAAAAAATTAGAGGATATATTTAAACATCATATAGAATGACTCCCTTTTCCAGTTAGAAAAGTAAGAAATTAGTTTTCTTTTTTTTTTTTCTTTCTATCAAACCAACAATTTCATATATCCTTTTTTTGGGCTCGCGTGATTGCACGCAAACTACAATCTAATCCATATTAGACTGTGACTCCACTTTGTTACATCTCAAAAACAAAAAACCACCATTCAAGAGAAACTACAGCTATTAAATGTCAATCTTGATCCTTGAACGAAAACAATGATGACATAATGTAATATCTTCAATTAAGAACTCCTCAAAAAACTTAGAACCTTAATGCTACAATAAGGATCCCTACTGCTGCACAGTACGAACAGTGATGCTACTTGAAATAAAACCACTAATTGAACTAATCATGCCACAAAAAGGGACAGAATCAGAATGTGTTTACTTTTTCTTTGATGAAAGAAAAAGCATGGAAAAACTGATAGCAGTCAGAAACCAGATAATTGGAGTGTTTAACTGGACTAGAAAATATACCCCTTCTCTCTCTCTCTCTTCCTTTCCTAACCACTTGAGGGCACTAAAAAGAATCCTGTAAAGCAATTCCATTTATCTTTGGAGGTAGCTTCAATTGAACCAATAATTCAATGTTTTTCTAGCCAGCTAACCCCACATCCACTTTGGTCTTCCTGTTGTCCTTGAAACATTTCGGAACTTGCCACTTATTGACTTGACAATGCTGCAGTTGTAGGATATCTCTGCACATTGTCCCCACAAATATCGAACTTAACTATTGCTCAATAGCTTACCATATGTCCCAGGAAGTTCTTCATTTCCTTTAAGTTTCCAAATTATGTCTTAATTATCATGGTTTCTATTTCGCATAAGCAGAAAACATTTTAAGATGCTTCAACATTCCTAAACATATGACATGATAAGATTGAAACGAGTGTATCATTGAGTTTTAGAGCGGATGCTGATGATGTTAAATAACTCATAACCACCGCCCCTGAGTCCTGTTCCGTAGCGATCGGTATTACCAACACTGTTGCACTGAAGTCTGCAAAATAGCTGTAAGTGTCCAGATACCTCAATTTAGATCTATTTCGGTAACCACAACTAACATCACTAATGCGGTTGAATCTTTTGGCGATTGGCAAGTGCGGTCTAGAGGCTCAAAGTTACCAACAGATGGAATTGAAGCATGTTTAGTGTCTCTAGAGTAGACACAGAGACATTTGACGATGACTACTCCTATACAAACGAACATTTCTCGAAATGTTTAAGTGTACAAACTGATGTGGCAGTTGAGTTGTTCCTATCACTCAATCCAGTAAATCTCATTTCGAATTCTGACGCTTTATAACTGCACACCACATCAGCTTGTAGAAATAGTTTCAGGAGAAGTTTGTTTGCATAGGAGTTCCTTTGACAATTAGTCCAGACATAATGTATGAATGAAAAGAACATGGCATTGAGCTGATAAATAAAAATCAACAACCTGAGACCGCTTACAATGAAATGAAGCAGAGTAAATAAGAGAGCAGAAATGCTTAGCTACCTTTTCCTCGATCAGTCAGTCCTGAGGACCCTGGTATAGCATCCTTAGCAAGACTCTGTTCAATTGCCCTTGGGGGTGTATGTAATTTCCCTGGAAACTCTTTGGGTATTATCACAGCCTCATTGTTTAGACCTTCAAATGAGTTGCAAGCTTGCTGCTCTTCATTTGGCTGGGTGATATCATCTAAAGACCACCCACAGAGAAACAATTGAAGAGAAAGCTTCAGGATCCAATGGTATATAGATTACCCCCAACTCATTTAAGAGTATACAATACATGTTAAAATGTTTGTCATTTTATTTGCTCCTCTCCTACAAGAATTTTAACTCAAACATCATTAAAAGCCACAGTTATTATCTAATCCAAAACCAAAAAATGGCATGCAAGGGAACTCACAATCAGAAACTACATATTAATAAGGCATCCAAAGATAATTGAAATGGCCTTAAATACACAAGGCAGAAGGGATTTAAGAACATAAATGTCGGATCAATAAAGTATTTTCTTAGAATACAAACACAAGCATAACGTAGTGAACTCAATCCAGGATTTGAGTTGCAAAGAGAATAATTCCACCCACATATTAAACCATAGCGTCTTAGTTATTTAAAGTGTGAAGCGCACTGAGGCCCAAAGTTCTTATAGGGGACTGGGTGTGAGGCGCAAAATGCGAGGCGGTGGCCCTGGTTGAAGTGAGCCGCACCTAAGAGAAAAAAAAAATAGCAAAAACACCATGCACGAATAAATAATAAACAACAATAATTTGAACTCTAGGAGGTGTATCAAATCAAAAGGCAATTGGGTGAACTTCCTGTGCAATGATATTAAAAAGCATAGAGAAACTAGCTATCTTAAGAAGTCTTAACTTTTTTCGATTTGACATCTTTTCAGGATCTTGTGTCCGCTCTGTTATGGGATTCCTTTATTGATCTCTGGAGATTGGAGGGCGGTCTGTGGTAAATAGTCAGTGGTCTTGTTTACTTTAGTACCTTTTTCGAAGGACTTCTTGTCCACCAATTCTCTTCTACTTTTAGTCTTCTTTCCTGATGTGATCTTTGTTATGGCCGATGCAAAGAAAAAAAAACTGAAACCCGCGATACAGAACATCACAACTATGAAAGTACCCAAAAAAACAATTCACTTTTTGTTATGAAATTGAATGAGATTAGAAGAAAATTGTTTGAGAACTTGAAAAATCACCATAGAGCAAGTATAGTAAAAGTAATGTTCCACGAGTGACGCAACCAGCAACATAAAGAAGAAATCACAACAATGCTAGCCAAAAGAAGAAAAGAAAAGACTGATGCAACATATACTGGTTGACATCTAATCCAATGCAATTGCATACTTACTGCAGATAAACACATGATGGATAAATGTGAGAAGCAGCAAATCATCAACCCCGACATGTTCAACCTCTTCAGACAACGCAATCCAAAAACAATCCACTTACAACTGCTCCACGAAATAGGTACACGAATACAACAAGGAGGAGGAGAAAAGGCACAAAAAAGGGGTCTGAGCTTCAAAGAACACATGCACATAATTTTTTTTTGAGAACATAGATATAAGATATCAACATGACATAGGAATCAATTGAATAAAGAGAAGATTAACGCAATCACCAACACCTGTTGCACTAACCTTCCATATCCATATCTGAATCAGAAGCTGAATAAGATAATCCTGCCTCCACCAAAGTATTCGTTTGTGTTGAAGTGTCCTTATCTGACGGCCTTAAAGCTGAATTTCTCTCCTCGTATTGGAATTTACGTGCCAAAGTATATTTGTTTTTCATCCATCCAAAATATTCATGTGCAATTGCAGCTTCACTTCCTGGCTCGCCACCAAACAAAAAATTGAACTCTGGATTCCCACACTCTTTCTTACGAGCATCAGCTTCAAAACTAGGACCATTCCTTGCAATCTCACGGCATAGACCAACAATTTTCTGCCTGACTTTCTCTTCTGCTGGTTTCGGAGGAGGTGAAGGAAGATCCAGGTTTGTACCTTCCACATTGTATATATCCTCTTCCTCAATGGAAGCCGTCTGATAGCTTGTGCTGCCTCCAGGATTTTTATCGCAATCATTCTCAAATCCATCTACCCTGATTTCTGTGGTAACCACAACTGTATCAACAGTAGCAGAAGCCAGCTTTTCAGAGACAGCAAGATTGGAAATTGGGCCTGACCCGGAATTGTGTGACAAGTCAGAAGCAAGAGGTGTAGACGAAAGGATTCCGAAAGAATGAAGGGGAGAGGTAGGTGGAGGTGGAGAAGATGGAAGAGGTGGAGGAGAAGAGGGGGGTGGGGGTGGCGGTGGCGGGGGCATCATGGGACCCACAGGCACATTAGAATCCTGATGCGCTGAATGCACAAAAGATCCAAATGGAGCAGCAGTGAAGAAACTAGAAGTGGGAGGAGGTGGCGGCAGATGAATTGGACCTCTATATGGAGTTTGTCCTTGTGAAGGAAGTGTAGACGAATAGGAGGAGGGAGAGGGACTAATAGGAGGAGGGAGAGATCTTAGGTTATGATGGGTATTCTGGGTCCATTGAGAGGTCTGCTGAGAAGATGGATATGGATGTGGCACAGAAGTGCTTCCACGGACTTGCTGGGGTAGGGGTGGAGGTGGCGGCAAGTAAGAAAGACCTGAATTTAACAATCCACTATTTGGGACTTGAGCAGGTGGCACTGGGGGCGATGGGGCATGCTGATATAAGAAGGAGCCAGAATAACCTACGTTATGTGGAATAGGTGGAGGACCTTGTTGTATTGAAGAGGGTTGTGAGGACGATAGGGTCGGTTGCAAAGGTGGCGGTGGAGGAGCATGGGGACGCTGTTGGAATGGAGGCATAGGTGCATGGGAACCCTGACCATACATCTCGTAGACTGAAAAAGCAAAACTTAAATAATGTGTTGATCAAACTCTGGTAATTTTTCTGCAAGACCTTGCAAGCACAAGATATTTAGTAAACCATAGAGTCCCAGGAGCTTATCTGAAACAAAGCCAAAACAGAAACAGAAACCCAAACCATCAGCTTTATCTTAAGATTTCTGCTAACAACCACCAACTTGGCAGTGGTTAAGGATCAAAAGAAAATTTAATCAATACGTTGAACGAAAAGAAAAAATAACAGCAGTACATTTGCACACATTTCCATCTACTTTCACATCTTCAACAAATTTTTTGATCCTTAACTATCACAGTATCACCCAAATGGACGTGGTTAACATTTTCCTTATCTTAGCGCGAAATTCGAACGTCAGGAAATTTTTTGTATTTTCCTCATCTTAAAGCTAAAACCCAAACTGTAGGGAATTTATCTAAACAAAATCAACATGTGAGATCGAGGAACGTCAACATATACATTTTACTACCGTCCTGAAACCAAAACTTGAGGAATCCCTGATGTAGACAACATGAAGTCTTCTCCACTGATGCAGCTATTTAAACCCGTTTCTCATTAAGTCAACGATGTGAAAAAGGTATACTTTTATGTACTCCTAAATCATAGCAAACAAAGATTTTGTTCATATCCTGCCTCAACATATTCTCTCAGATACTTCTATTCCCCTTGCAGCAGCTCACGAGTTCATCTAAAATCAAATCGACTCGCATTTAAATTGCACAATAAAATGAGCTTCACTCTAAACTTCTCCATCATACACTTGGAACTCCACAAATGTACCAAAGATTGACACAAAAAGTAATGGAAAAACAAATAAACCTATGCCTGCTAACGAAGTCATGCTACTACAACAAGCAATTCCACAATGTTTAACCCTAACTTGCCATCCCATACTTACACAATACACAATATATATGTACACACACACACACATATATATATATGATTGCTCGACAAATACGAATAACCAACCCCTTGTTCCCACCTGAGCCACATGAATGCTCTAAAACATACAAATACCTGTCTGCAACGTACCAAATCCAGTCATTCAAAATGCATTCGCAAACAATGAAGGTACAACCCAAAGTGGATAGAATCATAGAATTACAAACATACACAAGGTAAAAAACAGAATTCAGAAAATAAACTCCATTTCTTCCAATAGAATGCCATCGATTAGGATTCACTTAGGTCCAGCAACAGTAATCACGAAAAAAATTACAAAATAATGAACTTTTTACACCTTCAATTTTATCTGAAAATCAGAACAACAAAACCATCAAAAAAACCGATCACGTGAAACCTCGAAAACAGTACACACATTGACACGGCCATACCATACGGGAGCAGAATTCCGAAATGAACACGCTATTCAGTAAACTCCATTGCTTCCAACAAAACACAATACGAGCAATTCGGCTGCTGACGCAGTTGTGTTTGTAGACTTTTTGAATACGTTATCCAAAAAAAAAAAGAACACCTTCAATTTTCTGGGGGGGTTGTGGAATAGAACAATTAACCCCAGCAAAACGTACAATTGAAACCTAGAAATCAGGATACGTAAACAAGTGAATATATAGTTACCATGTATTAGTACGCTCTCCAAGTGAAGAAATTTGAGGGATCAGAATTGAAGCCCTAGGGCTCGTTAAACGTCGCAAGGTTGAAACTTTACGAATTGAGTGTATGTTCAGAGAGAGAGAGGGAAGTAGGTATATGGATTGAGAAGACCTCTATTGATGAGTAATCCGGTTCTGTGTTTTCTGTTTGCTTCTTCGGAATCTGAATTTGGAAACTCGAGCGTAAGAATGACGAGAAGTTGGGAGAAGGGAAAAGGAAGCACTATTGCCACCGCGTGTCTTGCTATTTTACCTTATTTGTACAACCCTATTCTGCGCTAGTAGTAAAGAGTTCCTCTGGTAAAAGCTTGATGTGTTACGGGGTGCCCGTGGAGCTCTGTTTGGATCTTAGAAGAAAGGGAGCGAATGGAAAAGGAAATAAAATGGGGGGAAAAGTTCATTTTATTTTATTCACAAAAATTAGATTTGTAGGAGTAATTTTTTCTCTAAATCAACCAATAGTAGAGAAAAAAAAAAATTTCCTTTCTTTTTCCTCTCTTTCCCCAAGTTCCAAAGAAATTACATTCTGGAGTAATTACTACAGTACTAGCATTCAATAGTTCAAAAGCACCGCCACCCGGTGTTTCGAACTAGACAGAGTGTGTTGATGAGTGGCATCCTTTCTTGCCAAGCGATTGATTCGGCCGTTCATCCAGACACGAATAGTTTGAATTGAATCTAAATGCATACAAATCTGAGCTGTCAATTGCTCGGCAAAGATCCGAGTCGTTAATTGCCGAATGAACAGCCGGATCGGCTGCTTGGTACTCTGTTGGCAAGGGGTGCGGTTCCAGACCACTCTAGAACCTTATATTTATGTGCGTTGGTAACCTTAGTTGTGTACCGTACTAAAATGTGTGGTTGTTGAGTGATCCGGAGCATCATGTGGTGATGCTCTCGGACTGCTAAATAATTTCACTAAATTCCTTTCGGCAAGTGCGAGACAAAAAAATATAATTAAAAGGTATAGTATGGGGAGTGCAAAAACTTTATTTTACTACTATACTTACTACTTACTATTTAGTCTTCTTTTTATTCTCAAAACAAAATAATCAAAGAGGATTTTTTTTCTTTCTTGTTACTGTTATGCCCCGTTTGGCAAGGGAGATGATATCCGGCTTCTATGAAATCATGGATCCATGTATATTCGGTGTTTGGTAGGTGAAATATTAGACAAATTAGTTAACTGGTTGGATAGAATATGGGGATATAATAAACCCAACCTCCGGTATGGCTCTTATATCCAGTCTATTTTTTACCCA
Source organism: Rhododendron simsii (assembly GCA_014282245.1). Classification (NCBI taxonomy): domain Eukaryota; kingdom Viridiplantae; phylum Streptophyta; class Magnoliopsida; order Ericales; family Ericaceae; genus Rhododendron; species Rhododendron simsii. The sequence goes on from CM024964.1 coordinate 23,052,154, forward strand.
TTTGACCTCTCCTCTCTTTCAGTTCTTAAGACAAAAACGCACCCATGTCATTTCACCCAGCCAGACGAGAGAGAGAGGGAGAGGATCGATCAAAGCAATGGTGTAAAAGTAAGCCTTATATTAATATATATATATATATATATATACACATACATACACACACATCAGGGAACACGCCAATACTTTTGCTTACAATCCACCTTCTCATATACAAAATATACCAAGTATATACTTATCCTCCTCCTATTTTATACCAAAACATTGCATGTATAACTACTAGTATTAACTAATCACCCCTTGTATCATATATGCCATTATATATTGTTTCCGCCCGTATATTTAATTAGCCGGCCGGATATAAGTAGTATTAGCCGGACATATCCCGCCGGGAAACAACCCGTTAGGACTTGTTTAAGTAGTACTTAAATTGATCGACCTATATGAAACAAAAAGAATACTATCATATTAAGCGTTTGTTTAATATTGTTAGGTACTGCTGAACCAAACTACAAATGAGACTCGATTTTTATGTGTGAAAAATATGAAAACATTAGCCTACATCGTGATTTTTATACTACTAAATTTTAGGGGTGTTATTCAGTCGGGGTCGGTCGGTTCGGTCCAAAAATGTTGGAGACCGAATCGGTTCGGGGATGAAAATGCCAAGACCGATCCCGACCGTTATTAAGTTCGGTCCAATTTGGTTCGGGGTGAATTCGGTCTAGTCAGAGAATTCAGTCTGACCAAATTGGGCCTAGTTGGGCCAAACATAAAAATTTGAAAATGGGCCAAACATAAAAATTTGAAAGTGGGCCAATTAAAAAAACTTGATAGTGGGCCAGGAGAGTTTTCGGTCCAATACACTTGTCTTTTTTTATCAAACACCAATTCAAAATTTTGACAGTGGGCCACCTGTTGAGGAATATTTTTTTTTTTTGGTGAAAACCTATTGAGGATTTGATTCTCCCCATTTCTCTAACATATACAAAGCTCAATTCAAAAAAAAAAAAAAGAAGATATACATCACTGCCAAATTTTCACTATCAATTCTCTACCAAAATTTCACCGGTCCAATACATATATACACCTGTTGAGGAATTTTTCACTACCAAATTTTTCACTATCAATTCTCTCCATTCAATTGAAAACCTGCATTCGAGCAAAGTGATAGCATCCAAAAAAAAGCAAGTGATAGCACAAAAAAAAATTAGTTCAAGACTAGCAATTCAAGCCTCCAACAGCTTCACTAGCATCCATTCAACATAGCACCCGTACAAGACCTGAAATTGATAGGCAAAACAACTTAAAATTTCAGAAAACGGAAACAGATTATGTAATTTCATAAGAAAAATTACAGCAAACAAAAACAGATTGTTGTACACATTGTAGAACTCCTCAGTCGAAGCATTAGGGCTTCAATTCGTCTTTTATTCTATAAAAAAATGTCCGAGTAAAACCAGAAACCATAAATATATTACAAGCATCGATGTCCGTGGAATACATATTCATATGCATATACAAGAGACATACACGTCTAATTATAATATACCACCACACATATAGAGCAAACAGTGGGTGTTGATTCTGGAGGGGAAAATAGTGGATCGATCTATAAAAGCATTTGCGTCTGGGTAATGAACAACATAGATAAGACAGATATATAAACACTAACAAAGGGGTTAGCAAAAGAAAAATAATAGAGAGGACAAACCTGCAAGGGAGGAGAGGATTGGTGTGGATCTGTGAGAGAGAGAGAGAGTTCTTACTTCTTACGCGATCTCTGACAGAGAAGGGGGGGGAGGCGTGGTGACTGGTGAGTCTGGTGGGTGGTGACTGGTGAGAGGCTGAGAAGCTGATAGCCAGAGAGGGTGAGAGGCTAAGATCACCGATCTGCTATGGGGACTGAGAGAGGGTGAGAGAATGGGAGGCCGTGAGAGTGAGACCAAGAGAGAGATGAGGTTGGGTTTTGTTTGTGTACGGTGAAGATTAAAAGATCAAAAAAATTTACGGTTAAGATTTATGCAAATTATATAATTATATATACTCGGTTCGGTTCGATCCATTTCGGTTCTGTTCGGTTCGGTCCGGTCCGGTCCAGTCGGTCTATAATTTCAGAAAACCGAGACCGAACCGAACTTTTCGGTCCAACCTGAACCGGAAAATCCCGCTAGCACCCCGACCGAAACCGAATCGAACAATCGGTTTTTTCGGTCCGGTCGGTTTTTATCAACCGTACTACTAATGTTTAGTGGAGTATTTATTCTAAAGGGTTCGATCGTTTCTTGAAGTTTTTATCCTTGTTCCCCGTTTAGGATCCCGGCTTTAGAATTGATAAATTGAAGAGGATGAAAAATGTATTTCTGTATATCAATTATAGTGCATTACAAGAATGATTTATACATGTACAACAATAAAGTCTACCTAAATCAGATCCAAAATCTAAGGAGCTATACATGGAAAGAGATTATTCTGTGCCTACAAACTAGAATTACAAATCAAGATCTTCACAGAATATCTTAGCAAAACTAACTCCATAAATTCAGGCAAATCAAATCTCAACACTCCCCCTCAAGTCGGAGCATGAATATCGAGAATGTTCAACTTGCTTATTAGCTTCTTAAAAATGTTTCCTCCTAGAGCTTTAGTGAAGACATCAGCCAGCTGAAAACAGGAGGGAACAAACTTGGTAACAATTTGACCTGCTTGGATCTTTTCTCTCACAACATGGCAATCAAGTTCAATATGCTTTGTTCGTTAATGATATACTGGATTTGCAGCAATATGGATTGCTGCTTGATTATCGCAGAACAATGTAACTGGTTTCAACTGCACCTGCAGATCATTGAACAAGTATTTAAGCCAAGTAAGTTCACATGTTGCAGCAGCCATGGACCTGTACTCTGCTTTAGCAGATGACCTGGAGACTGTTTTTTGTTTTCTTGTCTTCCATGAAATTAGTGAGTCTCCAAGAAATACACAGTAACCTGATGTAGATCTTCTTGTCATAGGACAATTTGCCCAATTTGCATCACAATATGCTCTTAATTGCAGAGAGCTTCTGGAAGAGAATAGCAAACCGAGCCCTGGATTGTTCTTTAAGTATCTCACAACACGAAGTGCAGCATCCCAATGAGGTTTCCTTGATGCATGCATAAATTGACTTAGGATGTTCACGGAATACATGATATCAGGTCTAGTAATTGTAAGATAGATTAATCGTCCCACTAACCTTCTGTAGCGTGAAGCATCATTCAATAATTCACCTTGATCATTTGTAAGCCTCAGATTTTGTTCCATGGGAAAGTCAACAGGTTGAGCTCCAAGAAGTCCAACATCATCAAGAATTTCCAGTGTGTATTTACGCTGAGATATGACAATCCCAGCTTTTGATCTTGCCACTTCCAAACCAAGAAAATACTTGAGATTGCCAAGGTCTTTCATGTGAAACTGTTTGTGAAGAAAAAGCTTGAGATCTTGAATAGCTTTGTCATTGTTTCCTGTAATGATCATATCATCCACGTAAATAAGAACCATGGTTAGGGTGGGGCCCTTTACTTGCACAAAAAGAGAGTGATCTGCGTGTGACTGAGAGAAACCAGCCATTTTAATGGCTTCTGAGAACTTAGAGAACCAATTTCTAGGTGCTTGTTTGAGTCCATATAGAGATTTATGAAGTCGACACACAAACTTCTCCCCCTGTCGACAAAGTCCTAGAGGTGGCATCATGTACACTTCCTCATGCAGATCACCATGAAGAAAAGCGTTATTGACATCCATTTGAAATAGTGGCCAATTTTGAATAGCAGCCAAGGCAAGAAGACAACGAGCTGTAGTTAACTTAGCAACTGGAGCAAAAGTCTCGTGATAATCCAAGCATTCTTTTTGAGTGAATCCCTTGGCTACTAAGCGAGCTTTGTACCGTTCCACTGAACCATCGGATTTATACTTGATTCGAAAAACCCATTTACTGCCTATGGGACGATGACTGGGAGATAACGGAACAAGAGACCATGTTTTCTGATTTTCAAGAGCCGTGAGCTCATTTTTCATTGCTTCACACCACTTTGGATCAAGAAGTGCCTGTTCATATGTGCTAGGCTCAAGAGTGCTAGAGATTGTGTTAACAAATAACTGATGGGAAGGAGATAATGATTTATAGGAAATAAAATTGGATAATTGGTATTTAGTACCTGACCGAGAAGAGGATGGCTTCTCTGCGGTTGTAGAGGAAGAGCATGTACCAACCTGGCCACAATGAAAGTCACGGAGAAGAACAGAGGGTTGTCGAGGTCGATCGCTGCGACGAAGAATAGGAGCAGATGTGTTTAAGTTTGGAGAAGGAGGAGACAATGGCGAGAAAAAAGGTGTTGAATTTGGTGATGGTGGTGAGAGGTCAAGAGAAAATGAAGGAGAGGATGTCTCGGATAATGAGTTGGTGGTAGAGGATGGAATTGGAATGGGAGTATCATTTAAGTCAAGAGATACAGTTGGTAGAGAGGGTGATGGAGAAGGAGTGGATGGAGTGGGAATGGAAAAAGGGAATGTGTTTTCATGGAAAACAACATCACGGCTGGTGAAGAACCGTCGACTCGTAAGATCATAAACTCGGTAGGCCTTTTGACTAGAAGGATATCCAACAAAAATGCAACGATGAGCTCTTGGTGAAAATTTAGTCAAAGGTTGCAAGTTTGTGGCATAACAAAGACAACCAAAGGCGCGAAGGTGGGTATATGTGGGAGGTTTACCATATAAGAGTTCATATGGCGATTTCAGGTGTAAAATTGGGGTAGGAAGACGATTTATGAGATATGTGGCAGTAAGTAAGCTTTCACCCCAAAATTTCAATGGTAAATTTGCTTGAAATCTCAAGGCACGACCAACATTGAGGAGGTGTCGATGCTTTCGTTCGACAACACCATTTTGCTGAGGTGTGTCCACACATGAACTGCAGAACAAGATGCCTAGAGTAGAGAAGAATGGCTGTAAAGAAGTGAACTCTATACCATTATCACTCTGTACACTTTTAATTTGACAATTAAATTGAGTGTTAACAAATGTGATGAATGATTTTAACAAGCCTTGAGTTTCAGATTTGAATTTCATAAGAAAAGTCCAGGTAAAACGGGTGCAGTCATCCACAATAGTCAAAAAATAATGAGCATCAGAATGTGATTCAATTCTATGTGGACATATGACAGTGTATTAGATCAAAGGAATGAGTACTATGAATAGAACTTAAAGGAAAAGATAATCTCGTTTGTTTTGCCAGAGGACAAACTTCACATGAATGTTGAGAATCATATACAAAACATGGAATTATTTTTGACAGAAATTGAGAAGGCAATTTGGATGGATGCCCCAATCTTTTATGCCAAATAGCTGCTGAATGAGAAGAAACTTGATAGGAGGTTGGTGAAGGTGGATGCAACTCTGATTGTGGCATTAGATAGAACAAGCCCTTACTCTGCTTCCCCAGGTCAATCATCCTCTTCGTAGCTAGGTCCTGTATAACACAAAAGGTAGGGAAGAAGTGAATGGAACAATTCAGCGCAGATGTGAGTTGACTGACAGAGAGAAGGTTTACATGAAATGAGGGTGCACAAAGGACATCATGAACATGCAACTGTGGCGTAATAAGTGCAGAACCAACACTCGTGATTTTTGCATAAGAACCATTTGGTAAGGTGACTTGAGAGGACATAGGAACATTAGCTTTATCGATGATTGAGGTAGCTATATGGTTTGTAGCACCACTGTCAATGATCCAATTAAGAGAACTGAACTTTTGGGATGTGGATGATGAACAAAATGGGGTAGAGTTACCTGTATAATTGGCCGAGACAGTGGATTTTTCATTTTGAAGAAAAGCTTTGATTTGAGAGAACTCCTCAGGAGTGAATTGAGGCAGTTGATCAGAGGTTTGGATTGCCTTGGTGATGGTGTGAGATGATTCAACTCCTGCTTGATGTGCAGAAACCTTCCGAGCTCGGTTTGGCGGTTGAACATCTTTGCCGTGAAAGGCATGTCCAATAGGAAATCCAATCAAATAAAAACATCTATCCACTGTATGTGTAGTTCCATCGCAATAGGTACAATGGAGACGTTTCTTAGACCCTTGTGGCTTTGATGAACCAGGTGTCCAAGTCCAAGAGGAATCCTGTCGTTGCGAGATAGAATCTGATTGTTTGAAGTTGGATGAAGCTTTGACATTCATGGCATGAACCTGTTCGGTATTCTTGTGTTCAGTAAGTTCCCTTTGTTTTTCTTCCTCGCATAAAAGTGAATATGCTTTCTTAACTGTTGGTAAAGGCTGCATAAGCATAATATGCCCTCTAATAGCTGAATAGGTCTCATCCAAGCCCATAAGAAACTGCCCAAGTCTCACCTTTTCTTCGTTATCTAACAGATGCTTGAGTCCTCCACATGTGCACAGAACAGCAGGACTGCACATTTTCAACTCATCCCATAGTGTTTTTATCTTGGTGTAATACGTGAAGATGGAATCCTGATTTTACTTTAACTCCGAAATGGAACGTTGAATCTGGTAGTGATGAGAAAAATCACCTTGTGAGAATCGTTCTTCCAGATCCAACCAAATTTCAGAGGGAGTCTCCACATACAGAACACTATTGGCAAGCTCTGGATTTAAAGAGTTAAGAACCCAAGAGAGGACCATATCATTGCATCGTTGCCATAAGGAATACTTGGGATCAGATGCACTTGGTGTGGGTATGGTTCCTTTGATGAATCCTAGTTTGTTTTTGGCACTAAGACTCACCATCATGGAACGTCTCCACATAGCGTAATTGGTTCCATCAAGGACTTTTGGCACAAGAATCATACTTGGATGATCTGAGGCATGGATAAAAAAAGGGTCAGATGGATCAATGGTGGTATGGGACATGGTCAGATGAGTAGTGTTTTGGTGTTCTTGGTTGATAGTTTTGGTGGAGTTTGGGGTGTTTTGGATGACACTTGAATCAGTATCCTCCATAAAAATTTGCGAAAGCTTGGTAGAGGAGTTAGGATCAACGCTTTGATACCATGATAAATTGAAGAGGATGAAAAATGTATTTCTGTATATCAATTATAGTGCATTACAAGAATGATTTATACATGTACAACAATAAAGTCTACCTAAATCAGATCCAAAATCTAAGGAGCTATACATGGAAAGAGATTATTCTGTGCCTACAAACTGGAATTACAAATCAAGATCTTCACAGAATATCTTAGCAAAACTAACTCCATAAATTCAGGCAAATCAAATCTCAATAAGAATATCCGATCGTTTCTTGAAGTTTTTATCCTTGTTCCCCGTTTAGGATCCCGACCGTTTCCCTTTAGAATATCCATTCCCATTTCCGTTTCCAAGAATGGAAGATATAAATTGAGCTCTGCTACGTGCAGAGACAATTCGCAGAGAACCACGCAGAGACAAATGCGTTTGGCCCAATTGAAGATTGGGACAGGGATATTGAAATCCACAATTGCCCACCCTAACGCCATCCCTTGAGTGGTGGTTACACTGCGCGCCTCTCACGGGAGTAATTATTTGGCGGTATTGTATGGACTCCACAGAAGTATGTGATAGTGTGTTGGTGCTCTAACCATAAAAACCATTTTTTCCTCTCACAGACGACGTTGTGCTGCATCATTTTACAACATCCAGCCTTATGAATACTGGGACGTGACATGTTTTTAACTTCCAGCCAACTCCATTCCCTCCAACAATGGCAGAAGAATTTCAGCGACAGGAAGAAGCTGCATACTTGGGACTTCACACGCTCGGACAAGTAGCTGTCGATTTGGACGATTGTCAAGTTTTTGTGGCAGAAAGTAGGAGAACATGCATCAGGACGCACGGGCAAACTGTTCGCATACGTAGAAATGGATTCCCCGTGCTGAATGCTAATGGGCCGGGTACTACTGCGCTCGTGTTCACATATTCCTAACCAAGTTCCGTTGGTTTGGGAGGATGTTTTATCTCGCACGACATAGAGCTGATTTCCCGAATGAAGCATCAGTGTTGCCCAAAGTGGCTGTTGGAAATCTTATATCGGTTTCCTTTTCGTCTAGAAGCACAAAAGGGCTCCATCGCAAGATCGAGAAGATTCAAGAACAGCGAGGTATACTCTTTAAAATGCTTCAGTTCATGGAAGCACGAGAAAATTCGAATCAAAGACGTGCAGAATTACAGGCGCAAAGGCAACGATATATCAGCGGGAGGGTTTCCGTAAAAGATGTAAGACATGTTGCGAGATTCATCCAAGATTTTGGCATCTTTGGAAACGTACATTACCCAACCAGCCCAAATATTTTGAACAGCAACATTGTGCCAATATCCTTCCGCGCGCAAGCAACTATCATAGCTCAAATTTTTTTTTTCAGTAGATATGTTGAGAATCTATATTATAAAATAAAGTGATTTTTGTCATCATATTCATTTTTAAATAGGCTATAGCCGTCCAATCAAGAGCATACTTTCTAATCTTATGACTGATAAATTCTCTCAATCGATTGCTTTCAGGTTGTTTCCTACCAGGCTTGATTATCTTCTTAGATTTAAATCAACTCAATAAATTGATTTTCCTCTAAAATTAATTTTTTTACATTTAATTTAATATTTACTATTAATTGTTCCCTTTTAGCTTAATTTTCCAACATTAAAAATAAAACAATCCTTTTTGAATAAGAAAAGGAAGTGTTATCCATAATAATTACTAATATTTACATGCATGCAGGATCTGAAGTGGATCCCGTAGCCGTCAGTGTATTTGGTCGGTTTCTTTGGCTTTTCCTTTTGATACGCCGAATATGAATCATCGACCAGTTGAGCAAACAAAAAAAGTACAAAAGAAAAAGGTTGAGTCACAGTCACCGAAACCAAAATAGTACAATAAAGGCGCCGCCGTATCGGGGACTGAGTCGGTCAACCAAGAAAGCCCGCAGCCTTTTTGCTGCTCTATTCAGTAATCACTGTCTCACTGTCTTTATGGAGTACTTACTGTATCTCTCTCTCCACAAATTAAAACGTCTAATGCTATATTTCGATTGGTGTTTGAAATTTTTTTTGAAAAATAATAAAGATATGTGTATGTATTAAGATCATTCATAATGAGATTTGGTATATTTGTGTGTTAAAATATTTGTTAAAATGTGTATTATGATAAAAAACGGGTCCCTCATGTATGTGTTAGACATTGTCAATATAGGAGTGTGTTAGAACATTCACAATGCGTTTGATAAATTTATGTGTTAAAATATTTGTTAGAATAAAAAATGGGTCCTACAAGTGTATATTAGGACTAATAGACGTTTATATTTTATGGTTAAAATTTGAATTATAGAAGTGAGACTCACTTATTGTTTGCTAGCATAATTGCCAAACTTGACACAATTGCTAGCACACCACAAGATTGATTACACTCTAGCACACAAGCTAATGCAAGCATTGTGACACAAAAAATAGATTTTTGTTTGCTAAGTCTTAACACACAATTAAACACACTAGTTAGTACACCTATTGTAAATGCTCTAAGAGTGTGTTTCACATTTTCAAAATAAATAAATATATTTTCTGAATTAAAAATGATATATTATGAGAAAATGATATGTCTTATAAAATAAAACGGGAATAAATATTTATTTTTTTAATGAAAACCTATTGGGTAGACAAAGAAGACTGCTGATTTTGTCATTCCTTTTTTTGTTAACATCACTCCCCTGTAAGTGTATTTTTGGTGAAAAATATAATTGTAGGGGAGTGACATTAATAAAAAATGAGAAAATCATTTCCCAAAAAGAATCTGCAACACGTTGCGGTGCCCAAGGTGATTGAACAATTTTCCAAGGAAAACCTATCACGCAAAGAACAGAACAGAACAGAACAGAACAGTATGTAAAAAGCACGAAACCAGCCAATGTCACCTGCCACGCGTCCCTACGGGAGCATGGTTCGCGCAGCTACTGGGGCTTCGGTGCTTCACGCCAGCTGGCTCGATGGTCGGTGCTATTTAACCCCGGTCAACTTGCGAAGCTACCGTAATTACCATGGGTTAAGATGGTGTTCCATCAGCGCTTTTAAAAAAAGTGCCGTTTTGTTTTTATTAATTTTCCGCTTGACAAAAAAAAAGGAATTTTTTATACTTGCATGTTTTGTGTCAAATTTTTTTTCACTTTTGTTGGGAAAGTAAAAAAAAATTACTTTTATCCAAAGATTTTGAATAAGAACCACTTATAAGGAGAAAAAGTGAAAAAAATTTACTTAAAAGTGGTCTTTGTTCAAAATATTTGGGTAAAAGTAAATTTTTTCTACTTTTTCAATTCATCTCATTGAGACGGCTCAAAAGGTCAAAAAAAATTGGTGCAAAACAAACAAAAACGAAAAAAAATTAAATAAGGATAAAATATAAAGTAAAAAAAGTTCTTAGTGGAATGGGGTATGAGAATTAGTGGCATTCTGAGGACAAATCTCGTTTCCTTGGCATTTTTCTTCCTCCTTTTGCTGTGTTCTGTAAGTAATACTTGAGTTAAAGGTAATGTAAGAATGACTTTATCTCGTAAAGTAAAAAATGAAATTAATAGAAAATAAAAACCTTATCGGAAAGGAGTACGAGCACTATTATACCCTTCTATTTAGCGTTTAAATTAGCTTAGAGTGAGTTCAATTCAGTCTCTTAAAAGCTACAAGGGTATTTTGAATTTTAGGTTCTCATAAAAGTAGGATGTCCCTCTAATTTTAGGATTTGACGAAATGCCCGTAAAATTAAATGCACATATGCATAATTAATTTGCATGCATTGGTAACCAAGTTAAAATGAATGTGATTTCCTGAAAATATGGATGTTGCCCCACGATCAAAAAGAGAAAATAATATAATGCTTATTTGAATTTAATTGATTTTCCTTTTTCATATGTGATTATATTCAACATTATCTTTTGTATTTGGTAATGAGATCCAATTCCATGTTTTGGTGATTTTTTTCCGCTTCGATTCCTTTCTCTTATTTTCATTAATTAGGCTCAGGACCCCATTCATTTAAGGGTTTAAAATTTTAGATTCTAATTATTATCCTATTTCTCTCTATCTCTCTCAAATTATTACCCATTTTCCAATAATTAATCTATTTCTCCCTACACTTTGTTTCTTTTTCACCTCTGTTTCATTTACTTTAGTCATTCGGTTACATGCAACTTTTTTTATATCCTAAAATTTTAAAACATGATCCAACGGCTCAAAACACTTTGATAAATGAAAACCGGGGGATTTGGTACATACTCCCTCCGTTCTGATTTATTTGTCCACTTTTTGGTTTTTAAGTATCTAATTTTTTTGTACATTTGACTTCTAATTGAATCATTTTTTTCGTTTTTGCTCTTTCTTTAGTGGAATAAAGTAACTGTTTTAAAAAATGAGGGTAAATGTGAAAAGTTATATATTTTTAATTGTAATGTAATCATTGAGTTTCCTAAAAAAATAGGATTTTTCAGATTGGACAAAAAAATTAGGACAGATAGAGTAATAACTTGTGTGTGGGATCTACCCACTTAAAGGTGAACCTCACAAATGTGTGGTCCAGATTCATGCCCGAACCTTACACCTCCCCAAAGAGATGAGTTCTCATTTTCGCTCAAATTTAGTAAATTATCGACAAAAGGAGATCAAATAATATGTTTTTCTGCACCTCTGTTTTTATTTATTTTAAGTCGTTCGGTAAAATGCAAGTTTTTTTATATTCTAAAATTTTAAAACATGACCCAATAGCTCAAAACACTTTGGTATATGAGAACCGGGATTGGGTACATACTCCCTCCGTCCCGATTTATTTGTTCACTTTCTGATTTTTAAGTGTCCGAAAATATTTGTCTATTTGACTTCTAATTAAATCATTTTTTTCCTTTTCGCCTTTTTTTTTTGTGGAATAAAGTAATTTTTTTAAAAAGTTGAGGATAAATATAAAAAATTGTATCTTTTTAGCTAGGTTTAATCATTACGTTTCCTAAAAAGGTTAAACTTTTTAGATTGGACAAATAAATTGAGACAAATGAAGTAATAACTTGTGTGTGGGGTCTTCACGTACAGATTCGTGCTCCAACCCTACACCCCCAAAGGGACGAATTCTCATTTTCCCCCAAAATTAGTAAATTAACGACAAAAGGAGATCAAATAATATGTTTTTCAGCACCTATGTTTTCATTTATTTCCAGTCGTTCGGTTAAACGAAAGTTCTTTTATATCCTAAAATTTTAAAACATGACCCAACGGCTCAAAACACTTTGGTACATGAGAGCCTGGATTGGGTACATACTCCCTCCGTCTCGATTTATTTGTTCACTTTTTGATTTTTAAGTGCCCCAAAATATTAGTCCACTTGAATTCTAATTGAAACATTTTTTTTTCCTTTTTGCCTTTCCTTTAGTAGAATAAAATAATTCTTTTTAAAAAGTTGAAGGTAAATATGAAAAATTATATCTTTTTAAGTGTAATCATTATATTTCTTAAAAATATTAAAATTTTGACATTAGACAAATAAATTGGTACAAAGGAAGTAATAACTTGTGCGTGGGGTTTCCACGCTTCCCCTTCCCCTATTTAAACGACTCACTCCTTCCCTTTCCCTCTCATCACTCTTCTCTCTCCCTTCCCCCAACCAACTTGCCAAAATGTCACCGGACTACTCCTCCTTCTTCATCCCCCACACATACTCCACCTCCTCCGTCCTCACCATCCCTCTCTTCCTCTGCACTCTCATCTTTTTCACCGCTCTCTCCCTATGCCTTTTCCCAGGCGGCCTCGCCTGGGCCCTCTCCAAGCCTCGCCACGGCCAAGCCTACCCCATCCCAGGCCCGTCCGGCTTCCCCCTCCTCGGCCTAGTCTTCGCCTTCACCTCCTCCTTGACCCACAGAGTCCTCTCCAACCTCTCTCGCAAACTCAGCGCCATCCAGCTGATGGCCTTCTCCATCGGCTTCACTCGGTTCATCATCTCGAGCGACCCCGACACAGCCAAGGACATCCTCAACAGCTCGGCCTTTGCGAACCGGCCCGTCAAGGAGTCGGCCTACGAGCTCCTGTTCCACCGCGCCATGGGGTTCGCTCCCTACGGCGACTACTGGAGGAACCTGCGGAGGATCTCGGCCACCCATCTCTTCAGTCCGAAACGCATCGCTCATTTCGGGCAGTTTCGGGAGAACATTGGGTTCCGCATGGTTAAAGAAATTGAATCTCTGATGTCCGGAAGCGGCGTCGTGGAGGTCAAGAGGGTTTTGCATTTCGGGTCCCTGAACAATGTCATGATGAGTGTTTTCGGAAAATGTTACGATTTCAGTGAGAAAATGGGCGATGGTTTCGAGCTAGAAGGGCTGGTCAGCGAAGGGTACGAGCTGCTGGGGACGTTCAACTGGAGCGACCATTTTCCTGTTCTGGGGTGGCTGGATTTGCAAGGGGTGAGGAAGAGGTGCAGGGATCTGGTCGGCAGAGTGAATGTGTTCGTTGGGAAGATCATTGAGGAGCACAGGGCGGAGAGGGCTGAGAATGGCGGGGATTTGGGCGAGGACTGTGCGGGGGATTTTGTGGATGTTTTGCTTGATCTGGAGAATGAGAACAGGCTCAGTGACTCTGACATGGTTGCTGTTCTTTGGGTATGGTTTTCTGTTCCTTTTCTCTCTCTTCCTTCTTGGTTTCTCGTGATTAAACTTGTGATGATCAATGATGTGCTTGGTTTGTTTTCGCTAAGTTTCTTGTTTACTATTAAAGTAAGTTGATTCTATGGGTAGTTGGGGGAGTATATTGTTGTTTAATTCACATGCATTCTGAGTGTGTTTGTCCCTCTTATTCTGGGGAAGTTTTTGGTTGCAAAATAGGGTATGCGAAACGTGGCGCTTAGAGCGTATTTGAGCTGTCTAATTGTGTTTTGTACGCTCTAGAACCAAATGCCCTCTCTCTGAAATCTTGATCGCTCAAAACACGTTTGGATGGTTCAAATATGAGCAAGACGTATACACGACGTGTCCCATATATTATTTGCACCCAAAAACTTTTCCTTAAAAACGTGTAAAGATGATCGTGGGAATCGGACATCACCGGTATAACCTATGTAGTTGCTGATAATTGAATTCCCTTGGCATTTTTCTCTACCTACGTTCATTTCTGGTATATTGTTATTCGAGTACTAAGGATTTTGTTTATTGCACATGCAGGAAATGATCTTCAGGGGGACTGATACTGTGGCAATTCTATTGGAATGGATACTTGCAAGAATGGTTCTGCACCCAGATATTCAAGCCAAAGCCCAATCTGAAATAGAATCCGTCGTTGGAAAAACCCGGCTCGTGTCCGATTCCGACCTCCCAAATCTCCCTTACCTCCTTGCCATTGTCAAAGAAACCCTCCGAATGCACCCGCCGGGCCCACTCCTCTCCTGGGCCCGCCTGGCCATCCACGACACCAAAATCGGCGATCACTTCGTCCCCGCTGGCACCACAGCAATGGTGAACATGTGGGCCATAACCCACGACGAGCGGGTGTGGTCCGAACCAAACGAGTTCAAACCGGAACGCTTCGTGGGGGAGGACGTGGCGATCATGGGATCGGATCTCAGGCTAGCTCCGTTCGGATCCGGGAGGAGGGTTTGCCCCGGAAAAGCCATGGGGTTGGCGACGGTTCATCTGTGGCTGGCTCAGTTGCTTCAGAGCTTCGAGTGGGTGGCTGCCGATGGTGGTGGTGGTGTGGACTTGTCTGAGGTGTTGAACCTCTCTATGGAAATGAAAAACCCCTTGGTTTGCAAGGCTGTTGCTAGGGCTTTTTGAAGAAAATGTTCGGGTGGCGCAGGCGGATTGGTTTAGATCTCATCCAAAATTTTGCAAAAAACCTTTTATAAATGGAGAGATCATATTATAATTATGTTTTACTACAGTCAATTAAGTTTTACTACATGACTGGGAAGCTAAGGAGGGATGGATTTTTTCTTTAGTCTGATGAATATTGTACTACTCAGTTTTTGTTGGACTAATGAAATATCCAAAGCAATATTAGCATGCAGGTTTATTATGGCTTTGTGCTGTTACATTTGTGTCCCCGTTTTTGTTAAGTTCATATTTGCATGTCATGCTTGGTCGCTATGGAATCTATTTTTGTAATTTTGTTTATTCAAAACCATTTTCGATGTTGAGGGTTTTGAATTCATGAAGCTTCAGTTCTTTGTCAATTGCTTATCAATCTAGCATTTCTTCCGCTCATTCT
Organism: Rhododendron simsii; assembly: GCA_014282245.1. Classification (NCBI taxonomy): domain Eukaryota; kingdom Viridiplantae; phylum Streptophyta; class Magnoliopsida; order Ericales; family Ericaceae; genus Rhododendron; species Rhododendron simsii. The sequence goes on from CM024964.1 coordinate 23,067,395, forward strand.
ATGAAGATCAGTGTATGGGTTTTTGTTGGGCATATGGTGTATTTGGAGATTAAGATTCTATAGTTCTATTCAAACTGTAGAAGCTCTACCAGGCCAAGAACATGCAAGGGTGTTGGGGACCCAGTAATATTGGAGCCTCCAACCTTTGATTGCCAAGCATGAAAAGCTTTGTGAAACTAAGCCTCTTTTTATTTGTCATTAAGTAAACCAGCTTAGGCGATCACTGATTAGTATACAAATCATAAATTCTTGCCAAAAGACAATTGAGTAGTTCAAAGACCAACTTATGTGTATTAGCTTTTACGGTGCTATTACCATTTACATCATGATCCTAGGAACAAAATTGTTGAAATAGTACAACTTTAAAACGAAAGAGGAAATGGAAAAACTTGCAACGAATCACTAGCCGCAGTAAAGTGGTTTCTCAACATGCTTTCTGAAAGACGTATTGCCCAAATGTTGGATCAGATAGTTGAATGCAGGATGAGAGCTTTATTTTCTTTGTTGCAAGTATGTTCATTCACTTTGCTATGGGAAAACCCTGGAGAATTACATAAAGCAGTATTTCATTTCCAGTTAATGGCAATGAGAGAAAAAGGTGGCGTTGTTTTGTCATGGAGGTTTATTTGTTTAAGGAAAGCTTGGCCTAAGAAACATGACAATATCCCAATGTCATTTTTTGAATATAATCATCCTTTCTCCATTTTTTTTGGAAGGGTAAACCAAAGAATATAATGGATTCTAAGTTAATTATAGAGATAATCTCGGTACGAGAATGTACTAATGTGTGTTATCAGTTTCCTTTTTTGGATGGCTTCACTTAGGCTGAGTTTTTAAGCTACGTACTTAATCCTGTATTTTGACATTGATAAGTGTCGACTGATACCAAACTTCTTTTTTCTTTCCAATTCTTGCAGTATTTGAGATTTGGTAAAGAGACATGATGGTGTTCGTGGTGGTGATTGGCAGGCAATAAGACTTGGTAATATAAAGGGGTTTTTTTTAGCAGAAGACTTTTTAGCCGACAGTGATATTTTTGTTCCCCAAAAAAAGCCAATTTCGTAGAACCATTCACAAATAAACTTTCAGTTAGCATTATTTGTTGTTTTCTACAATTTACATGTTTGGATTTTTGTCAGCTTTGAATATTAGATTCGATCTCCTATAGCTATAGCATTGTTGCTTATTTGGCGCGATTAAACATGTCTTATGGGAGATTTTGTGTTCACTGGTAAAAAGGGTAGTTTAATTTTTGTTTCAAAACATGTTTCGTTGCGCCTTCAGGCACAAGCAATATCAAAACCCTCCAAATCTCATTTGAATTTTCAATACTGTACTGAGAAACTACATTACCAAAATTGTGATGATTCATTGAAAGTTTTCACTCCATAATTTGTGCGATGATCTGAATTTGAGAAAAAAATAAAATTGGAAGTCCAAAATTTATTTACGTGTGTTGATCGTTGTGGGCTACCCGCCCGGAAGGCTTCTATTTTGAAAAATAGAAAGGAGTCGCCACCCGAGTTTGCGGTTCGCCACCCGAGAAACCGTTTTCATCGAAAATGATTGATTTGAATTTGAAAACCAGAGATTATTTTGGGGTTCGGAAGCCATGTTACGAGAGGGGAAGGGCTTTACGGCACCCCTCTCCCCCGACGCGGTGTTGGTCTCTACTTAATGTTTGTGGGAATTTATTAAAAATATTTTGTTTCATTAAAGCAACTAGCAAGTATTCACAGATACAACAAGTAAAAGTGGATACATGTGCGTATGTACATGATGTAGTGATGCTTTGATATGAAATGAATGAAAACAAAAATTGAGGCAATGCTACTGGAAACATTCCCGAGCGCTCAGGTCTGCACTCCTGAGTGCTCAGGAGCTCTGTTGAGTCACCCTGCAAACCTTATTTAGAAAAGATGCAATATGATGCTTAAAGCAATAACGCATAACTACTAATATACATCAGTGCTTAGCAAAGGGCTTAAACAGCTAAGAACTTGTCCCAACCATCCGAGCTTTGCTTCCTTGCAACTGAAAATAAACCTAACTGGGCTTTGGAACGACAATGCACACCCAGTGTCTATTGAGAATAGAAAATGAAGTACATAGTGACAAAACAGGGTTTTAGTGGTAGCAACACTCCAGAGCGCTCAAGAATGGTCCCGAGCTCTCAGGAGTGAACACAGTGCCCAGAAAATATTTTGTTTCTTTGTGTTCTTCTTACTCTTATTGCTTGAACTAAAATCAAATGAGCTTATAACCAGTATGAGGAACTGGTATAAGCCCTTGATTCCCCTCAGAAGTAGAAAAAAAAAAGTAGATTTGAGAAGGTGTTTATACCTTTGCTTGACTTGAACTTAACTTCTTGGACTGATTTTGTTGGCTTGAAGATGAGTAGAAAACAATAGGAAAATAGAGCTCTAGATGGACTAGAGATTTGAGGTTTGAAGATTGTTTCAAACCTTGCTTTTGAAAACTCAAATTTTGGAAAATGTTTGAGGGAAGATTAGAGACTGAGATTTTCAGAAAACATGGAAGAGAAGGAGTGTGATTTTCGTGTCCCCTCTCAGCTGGTAATGAAGGGGTATTTATAGGGGAGTTCAAAATTATGATTTTAGCTTGAAAATCAAATCAAAATTGAAAAGAAAATAGTTTTGAGGGGAAAAACAACATCATTGGTCTTCTGCTGGCTCAGGCAAACATCTGGTACATGCAGGTTTGAATTGCAATTTTAAAATCTGAACAAAAACGTGGTCAAAGATCAAGCTCAACATCCAATGCTCTGTTAGTACTTTCGAGCGCTCAAGAGTGAAGTCCCGAGCGCTCAAAAGTAGTCCCGAGCGCTCAGGAATGGTCCCAAGTACTCAGGAGTGACTGCCCAACTTCAGAAGGGCGCCACGGACACTTCTGAACTCGGATTTGAGTGTTTTTTGAAGCGTTGGAAAGCTAGTTAAGTCCTCTTTCTAACCCAATTGGTTTCATTCAAAGAAATTTTATACTCTGAAATGTGTGTCAATTTTACCCTTAGGGTGTCCGGAAAAACGATGGTTTCGGTTTGTAAAAGTCCAAGAAGCATCGTCCAAGCTTTATACGGGTCCCATTTTGATTCCTTTTCATCATCGAGGAGCCTCGAGGGCACAAATTAAGGATAGTTAATAGGTCCAAATTGGGGTGTCTACAATCGTTCGAGCCATGCCTTCAGGAACGGATATGCACTACCTTTATTTGCTTATTGTATAAATTACGCTGTATAAAATAAAAATAATATTGCAGTACCCTTATTTGCTTATTGTTTTGCCATGATAATGGGGTGCAAATGCTCAAAGACTATATTTCTAAATATTATGGGAGCTCATACGTGTTCATTATTCCTGCTCCAACAATTGGGAGTCTTGACCATTGGCAAGACCCAACCCAACGTGGTATGGGTCATACTAGTTGCCAAAAGACTCAAGTTTTGAAATTTTCAAATGTAGTATTTTTTTTTTAAAGTTACTAACTTTCATATCGCAAAATATCCAGAATTCTAACGTGCGGATGCGAAAAGTCATGCGAGTACATAGACTACATGGCTTAAGTCGACATAGACCGGGACAAACCGGCTAGCAAAAACTATCCTATATAACAGATCTTAACCACAATAGCACACATGAGCATATATATATATATATATATATATATATATATATATATATATATACACACACACACACACACACACACACACACAACAAAAGAACTTCAACTTTAGGAAAAACTTAGTCCATCTACGGCTGCTGACCTGAAAAGAGTAATTTTAAAATTCATAAGCTAAAGCTCGTGTGAAACATGGCATATTGAACTCAAAGCTTAATTTGAAAAACTTCTTGAGAATAACAAGTTCTTTCTTCCGTTCTCAAAACCATGCATCCTTGTTTTGTCATGGATTCATCAGCCCAAGTTGAATCGGTAAAATAAAATTTTATCATTTATAGGTTTAAGTAGAAAACCTTCTAGATATGCAAGATATCATATTATTCTTTCTGTTCGTCGATTTCATGCATCTGTCATGAACAAGTTTCAATCAGGAATCTAGAGGAGCTACCTCTACATAAAAGGAATGACGTCAAACCATCAGGATATCTGATCAATATCCTCCAACCTTATTACTCCAACTCCACTTTGTCTTTTTACCGTCCTTGAGTAGGGACACATGTTCAGATGCATCGACAAGAAAATTATATATTCCTTTTCAGCATTACTTCATGAGAACTCCCTTTTTCATTATAGCATGCAAAGATGATTTAGGCATTAAAAACAAAGTATAGTAAAGATAATGCATGTTTCACCTTTCTTTCTGCCGACGCAGCTAATGCTAGATGTGTGCTACTGGTTCACCCTCGCACACCCGAACCTAGACATAAATTAAAACCAAAGTGAAACATCGACCAACTAAGACGTTAAAAGTCAAAAGAAAAGAAATTAGTCAAAAAGAATAAGTATAAAAGTATAATTACTTCTCAAAAGGGTAAAATAGTCTATTAACCTTAACATAGAAGACTCAAACTATTTTAATAAACTAAAATTAGATTAAGGAAAATCTGATCCCAAAGTAAGAATTCAAAGAAAACTAACATAAAAGATTTAACTTCACTGGTTAATATATGAAAATGGTAGTTTAGGCACAAAACAGCCTAAGGGCAAAAATGGTAACTTAAACTCCCTATTTTTTTTAAATACTTTGGTATATAACATAAATTTCAACATAAAGAAAAGAATGAAGAGTAAGACATGCAAAGGTACAAGTAATTTGTATACATACAGCAAAATTTCTAGACTAGTTTTAAAACCGACAGCATAACAGCTTAACAAAATGCAACATCATAATTTATTTGAGACTAAGAATTAAAATTTAGGTTCTGATCTCAAAAGTAAATGTTCCATTAACTTTTTTTTTTTTTAAAGTTCTGAGAAAAATCAGTTCATAATATAAAATTTCACAAAAATGACTCCAAACCACTCAAAATAGGAAAATTGCTACCTTTTAACAAAAAGAGTATAACTCACTCATTTTTAATCCAATCAAAGTAGTATTAGTCCCCAAAGTTAACTAACTCATAGATGTAACTCTCATGCAAAGAATATAGTGACCCTCTTTGCAAAACAAAAGCATAAAACTCAAAACAAAAGGGGTATTTCCAGATTCGTCCTACACTGGACAGCTTCCAGAAAAAAAAATCATAACTAATTCATTTTAAATCCGTTTTAGTTGATTCCAGTGGCTAAATCTTCGCAACAAAAAGATCTACAACTTACTCGGAGAGACCCAGTAAAAATTCGTGGTTTAAAAAGGTCAACAATGGCAAAAACTGAAGCTCAGAAAATTTGTCTTAAAACTACAACATGTCTTAGCATCGTTTTTGGCTTGCATGCAAACCAAATCAGCCAAGATTCAACAAAATAAGGAAGAAGACAGAAGAGGTAAGAGCAAGTTTACCAGTTGTTAGGTAAAAATGCTAGTAAACAGTGTAATTTTTTCATTTTACCTACTCACATCTCTTTCAACACTACACCAACACTATCTATTTAACCTATTCTTTATTAAAATAATTACTTTTAGAGAGAGAAAGTGTGTGAGAGAGAAGAGGAAAAGTGCTTTGGGTGAGAGAGGGAGGAGATAGAAACTATTTGTTTAAAGGGTAGCTAATGCATGAACAGGGCTTAGGTATTAATACCTAGCCGTTTTATCAAATCCATTTTACTTTTGCTTTTACCTCAGCTGCTGCAGCTAGGTTTTTTTTTTTGTTTTTCTTTGGTATAATAGCTCAAAAGGGCATTTTAGCAATGCTGGTAAACTTGCTCTAAGCTGTACCTAAGCTCAAATGAGCTTTTCTCTCTCCTCCTAAGCTCTCTCTCTCACTCTCGAACTTCTCTCTCTCTCTCTCTCTCTCTCTCTCTCTCTCTCTATATATATATATATATGTGTGTGTGTGTGTGTTTTGTTTGATTGCTTTGAAAAGGATCACAAGTCAAGCAGGTCAAGCCTTTTATAGGCAAGTGACATGTTGGTGGATCAAGACAAGTGTCCTTGGTTTGGACATATGTTGTCTATTCCGGCCACTTAGCCATGCAAAAACTCGGTGCGTAGGCGCATGCGCGCCTCCAAAATCAGTCCGGGATTTGATCTCAGAAAAATATCAAATTCGCACCATAGACTAATTAGAAAATTTCAATAATCGTTCTACTCTCGAAATTCTAAGGAAAAATCCAAAACTTCGAAATTTTAATCCAGCAGGCCTCTCGACTTCGAAACGTGCTTGCGGCCTGATTCGTAGTCGATACGCAATGTCAGTCAGAATCGGGCGATGTTCTACCTTTGATATTGAATCCCTGAACTAGTTCAATTTAAATAACTCGAAAATCATTTCTAGGCTGTCTGCAACATTGTCTGGAAGGTACCGTCAAATCATCAAAACAAGTCATTTCTATGACCCTTGAGTCAACGGGCGACCGAAATCTTCTTAAAAAGATTTATAAAAACGACTAAATTAGTCATTATATCATAACACCTAATCGTATTCATATTATCTAGGTGAGAGTCCTCACAACCATGGTGCCTCTGTGGTGACTTTCGTTTTAAAAGTTGATTGGTCAAAAGAGTGTTGGCACTTTTCCAAAGGTAATGAACGATTACAAAGATTGTAGGGGTAATAAGTTGTCCTTTTTTCTTCATTGTCATACCTAGATTATACATAAACCAGTCCATATTATGTGATGAATTTAATAATTCTTAATCTTGTTTATGTAGGAATATCAAGAACTGGCAAACGAACAATGGGGTCGTCATGATAAGAACTTTGTTAATAGATTGGAAATTTCATGAGGAATTTTTATTTGTTAGGTTGAGTTTTACAAATATATGTTTGGTTTTATTGCGTGTGTTGGGTGATTTATGGATTTGGGATATTTTTAACTTGCTTGAATATTTTTTGTACCTCAATTTGACGTGCACATATACTGCATATATTTTACTTTGTTCCTACCCATTTTTTGTCCTCCATATGCTCATTGTTCGACCTGTAACTTTAGTTGTCTTCAAAATGTGTTGCGTCGTGTCTTCAAGCACGGGCATTCACTAGTCTTGGATAATTAATTGATTCCTTGAAATCGAACAAATTTGCGCTCCTAACGAACATAATTATCGGCCTCTAAAAATATACGATCCACTCGTAATTAGCATTTTTTAAATTTGACAAATCTAAATTAAATTTTATTTAAGTGTGACTTCTATATATAAAGAGATTTATGAGGGTAGTCAAGGATATTTTGAATTTTAGGTTCTCATAAAAGTAGGATGTCCCTCTAATTTTAGGACTTGACAAAATGCCCGTAAAATTAAATGCACATATGCATAATTAATTTGCATGCTTTGGTAACCAAGTTAAAATGAATGTGATTTCCTGAAAATATGAATGTTGCCCCACAATCGAAAAGAGAAAATAATATAATGCTTATTTGAATTTAATTGATTTTCCTTTTTCATATGTGATTATATTCAACATTATCATTTGTATTTGGTAATGAGATCCAATTCCATGTTTTGGTGATTTCTTTACGCTTCGATTCCTTTCTCTTACTTTCATTAATTAGACTCAAGACCCCGTTCGCTTAAGGTTTTAGATTTTAATTATTATCCTACTTCTCTTAAATCATTACTCTCATATTTTTTTTATCTCTCTCAAATCATTACCAATATTTTCAATAATTACTCTATTTCTTTCTACACATTTTTTTTCACCTCTGTTTTCATTTACTTTAGTCGTTCGGTTACATGCAACTTTTTTTATATCCTAAAATTTTAAAACATGATCCAATGGCTCAAAACACTTTGATACACAAGAACCAGGGGATTTGGTACATACTCCCTCTGTCCCAATTTATTTGTCGACTTTTTGGCTTGTAAGTATCTAAAAATTTTGTCCATTTGACTTCTAGTTGAATCATTTTTTTTTTCCTTTTTGCCTTTCTTTGGTGGAATAAAGTAATTTTTTTAAAAGTTGGGGATAAATAAAAATTGTACTAGTTTTTTAGGTTTAATCATTACATTTCCTAAAAAGGTTAAAGTTTTTAGATTCGACAAATAAATTGGGACAAATGAAGTAATAACTTGTGTGTGGGGTCTGCACGTTTTAGGGTGGACCCCACAATATGTGGTCCAGATTCGTACTCCAACCCTACACCTCCCCAAAGGGACGAATTCTCATTTTCTCCCAAAATTAGCAAATTAACGACAAAAGGAGATCAAATAATATCTTTTTCAGCACCTCTGTTTTCATTTATTTTCAGTCGTTCGGTTAAATGCAAGTTTTTTTATATCCTAAAATTTTAAAAGATGACAACGGCTCATAACACTTTGGTACATGAGAAACCGGGATTGGGTACATACTCCCTCCGTCCCGATTTTTTTTTTTTCATTTTTTGATTTTTAAGTGCTCCATAATACTTGTCCATTTGACTTCTAATTGAATCATTTTTTTTTTCCTTTTTGCCCTTTCTTTAGTGGAATAAAGTAATTTTTTTAAAAGTTGAAGGTAAATATGAAAAATTGTACTCCCTCCGTCCCTTTTTAAGTGTCCTACTTCGTAACTCCAATTTATTAAAAAGATATCATCATTATACTTTTCACATCAACTTTTTCCTCCACTTTTCTTATTTTTCCATCATCATTACACTTTTACTCACTTACTATTTAAAATGGAATCTACTTTTAGGGACAAAATAGACAATTCACCAACTTTTACACCCACTAATTTTACAAAATGAACACTTATTAAGGGACATCCCAAAATAGAATACCGGACTATAAATAAGGGACGGAGGGAGTAACTTTTTAGGTGTGATCAATGCGTTTCCTAAAAGGGTTAGATTTTTGAAATTAGACAAATAAATTTGTACAAAAGGAATAATAACTTGTGTATGGGGTCTACACTTAAGAATTTCACTATTTAAACGACTCACTCCTTCCCTTTCCCTCTCATCACTCTTCTCCTCCCTCTCTCTCTCTCAAACAACTTGCCAAAATGTCACCGGACTACTCCTCCTTCTTCATCCCCCACACCTACTCCACCTCCTCCGTCCTCACCATCCCTCTCTTCCTCTGCACTCTCATCTTCTTCACCGCTATCTCCCTATTCCTTTTCCCCGGCGGCCTCGCCTGGGCCCTCTCCAAGCCTCGCCCTGGCCATGCCCATCCCATCCCCGGCCCGTCTGGCTTCCCCCTCCTCGGCCTAGTCTTCGCCTTCACCTCCTCATTGACCCACAGAGTCCTCTCCAACCTCTCTCGCAAACTCAGCGCCATCCAGCTGATGGCCTTCTCCATCGGCTTCACCCGCTTCATCATCTCAAGCGACCCCGACACAGCCAAGGACATCCTCAACAGCTCGGCCTTCGCGAACCGGCCCGTCAAGGAGTCGGCCTACGAGCTCCTGTTCCACCGCGCCATGGGGTTCGCTCCCTACGGCGAGTACTGGAGGAACCTGAGGAGGATCTCGGCCACCCATCTCTTCAGTCCGAGACGCATCGCTCATTTCGGGCGGTTTCGGGAGAACATCGGGTCCCGCATGGTTAAAGAAATTGAATCTCTGATGTCCGGAAGCGGCGTCGTGGAGGTCAAGAAGGTTTTGCATTTCGGGTCCCTGAACAATGTCATGATGAGTGTTTTCGGAAAATGTTACGATTTCAGTGAGAAAATGGGCGATGGTTTCGAGCTAGAAGGGCTGGTCAGCGAAGGGTACGAGCTGCTGGGGACGTTCAACTGGAGCGACCATTTTCCTGTTCTGGGGTGGCTGGATTTGCAAGGGGTGAGGAAGAGGTGCAGGGATCTGGTCGGCAGAGTGAATGTGTTCGTTGGGAAGATCATTGAGGAGCACAGGGCGGAGAGGGCTGAGAATGGCGGGGATTTGGGCGAGGACTGTGCGGGGGATTTTGTGGATGTTTTGCTTGATCTGGAGAATGAGAACAGGCTCAGTGACTCTGACATGGTTGCTGTTCTTTGGGTACAGTTTTCTATTCCTTCTCTTCTACTTTTTGGAAAAAAAATTCAGTGCCGAGCGGGCACCACGTGGTATCCGCTCAGCCATCCGAGCCGTCCATTACGTGTATGGACGGCTCAGATTTGGAGAGAGAAAGTGTTAGGATGAAAAGAGAGTGTGTTTTAATCCGAGCCATCCAAAAATACATCGGACAGCTCGAGTGCGCTGAACGGGTGCCACGTTGGCAATATCCGCTCGGCACTGAAAAATTTATCTACTTTTTGGGTCAAAATTCCTTTTCTCTCTCTTCCCACTTGGTTTCTCGTGATTAAACTTGTGATGATCAATGATGTGCTTGGTTTGTTTTCGCTAAGTTGCTGATTTACTATTAAAGTAAGTTGATTCTATGGGTAGTTGGGGAAGTATATTGTTGTTTAATCCACATACATTCTGGGGAAGTTTTTGGTTGCAAAATAGGGTATGGGACACGTGGTGTTCAGAGCGTATTTGAGCTGTCTAATTGTGTTTTGTATGCTCTAGAACTCTTTCTCTTAAATCTTGACCGTTTAAAACACGTTTGGACGGTTCGAATGTGCGCAAGACATATACACGACGTGTCCCATATCTTATTTACACCCAAAAACTTTTCCTTAAAGACATGGGTGTGTTTTGGAAAGCGATTGAAATGTTCTACTAGGTCATTCCTTTTTCTGTTTGGGCCCAATTTATTGATGTACATCTGTTTAAATTCCTTATTGGGTATTAAATACAAGGGGGATCTGAATAATATTATCCCTCTTGTTTGTCCCTTGATTTTCACAAAAAAGAAAAAGAAGTGTGTCCTTTGTTGGTACTGGTCGTCTTCTTCTTCTTCTTCTTTTTTTGTATTTTTAGAAGAATCTGAATAAAGCTTTTTCCACCTCTCTTTTTTTTTTTTTGGGCTCTCTGTGGTACTGAGATTTGGTTGCTTTTTAGAAGAATCTGAATAATACATGCATTTCTCTGTTGTTGTCTACTTGTGGATCTGTTTCCTCACAGCCTTTCCTTTTAGAATATACCAAATGCTTTTGAGAAACCTTTTTCCCCCTATCATGGATTTTATCATTCGGTGGTACATTTTCATCTGTCAGTTGACAAATAGAAGCAAATATTAGTACTGAAAAAGTGCATAATAAAGTTCTCTGTGTAGTCAAATATCAGTAGCAGGGGCTACAATTGTATGTACGCATAGCGCCAGCGGAAGTATCAAATGATCGTGGGAATCGGATATCACCAGTATAGCCTATGTAGTGGCTGATATTTGAATTCCTTTGGCATTTTTCTCTACCTACGTTCATTGCTAGTATATTGTTATTCGAGTACTAAGGATTTTGTTTATTGCACATGCAGGAAATGATCTTTAGGGGGACTGATACAGTGGCAATTCTATTGGAATGGATACTTGCAAGAATGGTTCTGCACCCAGATATTCAAGCCAAAGCCCAATCTGAAATAGAATCGGTCGTTGGAAAAACCAGGCTCGTGTCCGATTCCGACCTCCCAAATCTCCCTTACCTCCTTGCCATTGTCAAAGAAACCCTCCGAATGCACCCGCCGGGCCCACTCCTCTCCTGGGCCCGCCTGGCCATCCACGACACCAAAATCGGCGATCACTTCGTCCCCACTGGCACCACAGCAATGGTGAACATGTGGGCCATAACCCATGACGAGCGGGTGTGGTCCGAGCCAAACGAGTTCAAACCGGAACGCTTCATGGGGGAGGACGTGGCGATCATGGGATCGGATCTCAGGCTAGCTCCGTTCGGATCCGGGAGGAGGGTTTGCCCCGGAAAAGCCATGGGGTTGGCGACGGTTCATCTGTGGCTGGCTCAGTTGCTTCAGAGCTTCAAGTGGGTGGCTGCCGATGGTGGTGTGGACTTGTCTGAGGTGCTGAACCTCTCTATGGAAATGAAAAACCCCTTGGTTTGCAAGGCTGTTGCTAGGGCATTTTGAAGAAAATGTTTGGGTGGCGCAGGCGGATTGGTTTAGATCTCATCCAAAATTTTGCATAAATGGAGAGATCATATTAAAATTAAGTTTTACTACATGACTGGGACGCTAAGGAGGGATGGGTTTTTTCTTTAGTCTGATGAATATTGTACTCAGAACGTTTTTGTTGGACTAAATGAAATATCCAAAGCAATATTAGTATGCAGGTTTATTATGGCTTTGTGCTGTTACATTTGTGTCCCCGTTTTTGTTAAGTTCATATTTGCATGTCATGCATGCTTGGTTGCTATGGAATCTATTTTTGTAATTTTGTTTATTCAAAACCATTTTCGATGTTGAGGGTTTTGAATTCAAGGTTTTTCTAGTAGTAGATAGTGGTTATGAATTTGTTGTGGTTGGGTTGTTGAGAGGAAACGAACTCGATCTCTGATAGTACACCATGGATGGAACCCTTGTTGATTATCATGAAAAACTCATCATCCATTTGTTTTAGAAGTGATTTTCACAAAGCATGCAAGTCCCATCTATACTGAGTGATTATTGAATATTGAGTGTTTTTGGAGCACTGTCACGTGGTGTTTTTGAAATTTTTTTCCGACTTCAACACATTTGTATGAGAGTCGCACAATTGACGGTGCTCCAAAGAGTAAAATAATAATTTCCCCATCTATAATGTCCTTCATGTGATACTTGTGATTATGATCACCTCGAGGCCTATTCACCCTATCGAACAAGAATCTCCCATTGCGGATCAAAAAAAAAAAAAAAAAACAAGAATCTCCCATTGGCCTGGAATTAATCATAATGTGATCGTAGACTTCGCACGTGGTGAAACTAGAAAATAAATTATACAACTTCTGGTTTGTTTTATTCCCTTTACGCCCCTCTTTTAATGTGGAAAAAAAAAATGAAATATGTAGTTGCTTACGTGTACTTAATAAAGAAAGAAAAAAAAAAAAAAAAACATTATTCTGTTACTTTATCTGCCTGGCTTGTATCGTCCCATTATGGAGCGTGGAATATGAACCTTAGCCATGGCATCGATATGGCATCCCCACTTTTGTGGGAATCTAAGTCCTTGCCAAGAATAGGTAGTGTCGTTACAAGGGGCAGTTTTTTAGTAAGTTTCTTCATGCAGACGCCGCTAATACGCTTCTGAAAATGATGTCTTTGAAAAGGAAAATTCTAAAATCAGCCGAATGAGCTGACAATGGTAAGTGTGTGAATGTGTATTAAAAGATGTATAAAGTACACAGAAATACGTGTTTTTCTTGTCTTCTAGTGCGTTTATCGTCAGCCCACTGAGCTGACAACAACAAAACCGTTTTGAAAATAAGTGACGTTTGACTAAATGTAGCTCTACAATCGGATTGAAACCTTTATTTTTTGATTACAATATCAAACTTCATAAGGGGAAAAACTCTGGTTGTCGAAGTGAGATTTTGTGTGATTTTCACCAAGAATGAGCATATATTTTAACCGCTTTTAGAATAGGTAAACAGATCTTAGCAGTTGCTTATGAAAAGCTTATGTCCTTTATTCAATCCACATAGAAAAAGATCCTTTTGGATCTTTTGAATATATACTCCTCTGTTTCAAGATGTTTGTCCGATTCGTAAAATGAGAACTCAAAAATAATGTATTTTTCCAAGAAAAAATTTTTAACTTTTTTTTTTTTATAAATTAAAAGAACTCATCGATATCTAGTGAATGATTGGAAAAAAAATCAAAATTTTCTTGTAAAATTTGTATTATTTTTATGTTCTCATTTTACGAATCGGACAAATATTTTGGGACGGAAAGATCAACACTATCTGTTGCTTTACCTTTTTTTTTTATCACCCTTATTGATAAAAGTCGACCGCTTTAGGTATTCTTTTCGCAGATTCCCAAGAATCCCAACCTCTCTAGTTTTATTCTTTTCGATCCTATTTCTCACCCATTTTGGATATGGATCGGTCCAATATGCATGAAAATCCTGTGTGAAAAGTAATAACATTACAAACAAAGAACCCGTTCGGTTTGGGTTTTAAGGAACATTTTTTGAGAATAATGAGTGAAGAGAGATAAATAGAAAAAAAAATTATTAGAGACTATACGCGTGGGTTTGACTACCCATATGGCAATGTACATTGCAGCCAATAGTATGACAATCTTTTTTTTTTTTTTTTTTTATAATGGTAGTGCTTAAAATACTTTAGAAACGGAATATTAAGGTCCTTTAGAAACGAAATATTTGGGACCCATCCCGTGGTCCAACATAATTAATTAATTAAGCCGTTCATTTTGTTTAAAATATTTTTTGAAAGCACTCTATAAAAAATAAGCTCGATCGGATATCGGTAAAGACTTAGTCTATTAATTCAATCAATTTCTTATTCACAATTTGCACGGACCAAAATTCGTATAAATTTATTCAAGTCCTTATCGTTAATTAACTGATTGAGCTGATTTTTGTAAGACTCTTAAAATAAAAGTTTAAATAAATTAAAATGAATGGCTGAAATGATTTTGTAAGACTCTTTCAGTCTTTTGATCCCACCAACCATTTGTGTACTATTGGAACCTAATTATAGGCGACGTTCCATTTTTTTTTTTTTATGTTGATTTGTTTGCAAATGCACTACTTTCCATAAAACATTCACTATGTTTAGTTTGCAATTTTGAGATTTATTTTTGAGATAAAAAAGTTCTATAGGTTTGCGTATTTTTTCGTCTTTAGTAAATTTTTTTTAACATTTTAACAAACTATTTTACTTTTTTAATAGAAGTATGCTATGTACATCCAAAAAATATAAAAATAAGTTAAAATTTTGACAAAAAATCACTAAAGACGAAAAACACGGATGACGAAACAATCAAAATTTTGGAGAGATTATTTCTGCGAAGAGAACCAAACAAAGTGAATTACCAATCAAATAAAATCACACGAGATATCATTCCTCTTTGAAACAAAGATACCATGAAGGGGATTTAAAAAAATACAAAATGCCATTTTGTAAAATGAAGGGTGGAGATTTAAGTTTAAAGAGGGGATAAATCTGGACCGTTGGTTATGTATCGGATTAAAAAATCTAGATGATCTGTCTCGTAAAGCGAAAAATGAATAATACAAAATAAAAGCCTTACCGGAACAGAGCCTTAGTATGAGTACTATTATACCCTTCTATTTAGCGTTCAAATTAGCCTACAGTGTGTTTCAATTTAGTCTCTTAAAAACTATCGGTATTTTTTATTCTTATTTGTTTTGTTTTTTGAAATTCTCATGCGGTCAATCATTCGTCTTGACGAAAGAAATCAGTTTATGGATCAAAATTGCAAACATGACGATAGGTGAAGACATTAATTTCCAAAAAAAACTCCCTTTCATAAGCTCGTTTTTATTTTTGGTAATAATAATTTCAAGCTTTTAAGGCTCTTCTAGTTCAGACAAATGAGTAATCCAAAAATATTGATGTGAATCTAAAGAAAGTAAAAGAACATATAAAAATGGAAAAACATTAATTTATCACCAGGGTCCCCATACTATTCGGACAAATCTCATACTCCTATGAAGCTGATTTTTTGGCACGCATATTGAGTTAACATAACTACTCGTATTAAACATCTTGGATAATTAAGTGATTCCTTGAAATCGAACAAATTTGCGCTCTTAACAAACATAATTATCGGTCTCTAAAAATATACGATCCACTCGTAATTAGCATTTTTAAAATTTGACAAATCTAAATTATGTTTTAATTAAGTGTGACTTCTATATTTAATGAGATTTATGAGGGTAGTTAAGAATATTTTCAATTTTAGGTTCTCATAAAACTAGGATGTCCCTCTAATTTTAGGACTTCACAAAATGCCCGTAAAATTAAATGCACACATGCATAATTAATTCACATGCATTGGTAACAAAGTTAAAACGGGACTTCGAGTTGGTGATCTGCAGTGAGGTGCACAGCACCGTGCTGCACATCTTTCAGCTGTAACGATCCTGATTTTCGGTCGTTAAAAATTTCGTTAAATATTTGAATTTTTTTTTGTAATTGCTATTAATTTCCAAAGTTTGTCAAAATTACATTTTTGCCCTTAAACTTTCGTTTATTTGTGCTTTGGCCTACTTAGCAAGCCTAACTAATTTTTGATCATCTAGTTGGAGTAACTAAGCTAGGAAGCTATCTAGTTACTTTTCCCTAACCGCAAAATGACTGTTTTGCCCCTCATTGAAACTTTTGACCCTTTTGAACCCTAGACTTAGAATTTTAATATTCTTTTTCTTTTAATCAAATTGGTTATGTCCTTTGTCCATTGGACAATAATGGTTAGGGAAGCTATTACCCATTGGATAATAGCATCCTATTTGTTTATATTAAAAAGTATACTTACTTTAAAGTACTTTTCCATTATTTTAATATTAAAAGTAACCTAATAACTATTATCCATTGGATAATAGAAGTTAGGGGAAATTTTACCCATTAGATAATAGGGTGAGTCTTTCAAAGTACCATGGGATTATTAAACTAATCCTTTTGTTAAGCCCATGTGGCAAAGTACTTAATACTTTAATTAAAAAGTACATGGTACTAATATTCTCAAAGTACCCTTTATTATTCTTTAATGGGGATTCTAACCACCAATTGTACATGAGTATATATGTGTATATATATATTAGTACTTAGATGGTTAGAATATTACCTAAAGTACCCTATGCCTATTTAATTAGTTGGTGGACAAATCCTAGGCCTTAAAGCTACCTTTGATCTTTTGTACCAAAGAACTACTTTTTTATTTATTTTCCTTCCAATACAACACATGCATACATATATATATATATATATGTACTTGACAAGAGAGGGAGAGGGAGAGAGAGGAGAGAGAGCCGTGAGAGAGAGAGAGGAGAGGGGGGGCCGGATGGGAGGAAGAGAGGGAGGGAGATTTGTTGTGTACTTGGCATTGAATCAACTTTGTACTTCCAATCTTTGAGATTACTTCTCTTCCAAACCAAATCCTAACTCCATTGTACTCTTTTGAACACCTTGCAATTGTTTGAACCATTGGATCTTGTACAATTCTCATCTCCACCCTTCATTTGGTTCAAAGAATCAAATCTAGTACAAACCCTAGCCATGCAACCCTAGGATTCTCCTTTGATCTTTCAAAAGTTGGCTTTACATGTGTCAAAATGTGAGGGAGAAAGAGAGAGAGTGAGGGCCGGTTGAGAGGGAGGAGAGAGAGAGAAATTTCGGCCCAAGGAGGGAGAGGGAGAAAGAGAAAGGAAGGAGGGAGGAAGAAGATTTGTTGTACCATGCTTGATCTTTCTTTGTACTTCAAAATCCTTGGTGTGAACTCTTCCTAGCCAAAAATCTAGTCCTTTGTTGTCCTCCTTTGTACCATTTACAATTGTTTAATCTTGTTCACACCTCCTTGCCCACCAAGTCTTGCAAGAATCACAATCTAGCCATGCAAGCCTAAGGTTTAGGCCTTGATCTTTCTAGTTGGCATGCCAAGTGTCAAATTGAGGAAAGGAGAGAAAGAGGGGGGCCGGCCATTGAGAAGAGGAGAAAGAGCCAAGCTTTGCCTATAAATAGAAGGCCATACCAAGCATTTCAACTCACACCTCAAGCATTTGCTCTTCCTTCTCTCTAGAAACCATTTCTGATTTTCCAGGCAGCCTACTGCCCCTTCGGAAATCTCCAGTTTTCTCCTGCTTAGAGTAGTTTTTAGGATCAACTTCCTTCTGGAAAGTTGTAGAGCACTTCGAGAGCTTCAAGTTAGGCTCAAGAACCAGCCCAATCGGTCAAGAAATGACCAAGATATTGGCATCGAAGTTCAGTAAAATTTCGGATTTCCAAATTCCTGACAGCTTACTGTCTTCTCCTTTATCACTATTTTTCTCGAACCTAAAGTCGTTTCTAGGATTAAATTCCTTCATAAGAGTCGTAGAGGGTTCCGAGATCTTCGATTTCAACCCAAGAACGACTCTATTCGGCCAAAGATTGACCGAGTTACTGCCCTCCAAAGATCAGTCCAGATTTGGAGTTTCACTGCCCGTAGAACTTTTCAACCTTGCTTATTCGGCCCCGACTAGTTTCGGATCAAGGTAGGATACTCTTACCCTATCCTAAGTTATGTATGATCTTCTTATTTTCCATCTCAAGTATAACATATGTTGTTTCGATCTCTAAGAAAGAACTTATCGGTTGGAACGAAGTATTCGTATTTTGATCTTTTAAGATGTTTATGAGAATGCATATATGAATTGTTTGCATTACTTGTGACACGATAAAGCATAAGTGATTTATCACTCTAAGGGCGTCCGAACATGTGGCGTTATGCTTTAAGCGTTGATTTGCATATGTTTAGCAACATAGAGTTGGATGATCTTGCTTGTTTGTTTCAAGATTAAAATGAGTGGTTTGTGTTTACTTTGTAAAAGTCCTACCGCGAAGTCTTGTATGTAAACGAGACACAAGAACCAAGAAAGTAGAAACATGACACCTAGGGTGTGGTTGACAAGGAAAATGTGTTTTCCGAAAAAGAAGATATCTTAGAAACTACATAATGACCATTTCGAGGGCATTATGTGTGTGTGTGTGTTCCAATGGGAATCCGGAATAGCGGAACCATTGTGAGGTTGTGTGTGTGCGTTCCCATGGGATCCCGGACCGGCGGAACCATGGTGAGGTATAGCTTGGTTATCCGCGGAGAGGAGCCAATGCAATTGTGTGCTAATGGGAACCCGGCGCGGCGGAACCATTGTGAGGATACTCGGGAACCCGGGGCGGCGGAACCGAGGTTGGGTGTGTGGCTTGGTTATCCGCGGTACGGAGCCAATGCAAAGGATTTTGAAAAATGGTTTTGTAAGTGGAAAACGTTGACACGGTCTACGACGAGTCGCGTAGGAGAAATCGGAAAATCTTGGACACCAACGTTAGATAGTGAATGTGGACGTATTATCGTCATTTACGTGATTTCTATGATCGTTTGTTGGTAAGCTATGGGTTAGCGGGTAAGGATTTCCTATTGAGCGTTGTAGCTCACGGTGTTGCCTTTTGGTGACCCTGGCATATTATATTGGTGGCGACGCCGGGATAATGTGTCAGACTTCATAGATGAGCAGGGCGAGATCTTCAGCTTGGAGG
This sequence comes from Rhododendron simsii, assembly GCA_014282245.1. Taxonomy (NCBI): domain Eukaryota; kingdom Viridiplantae; phylum Streptophyta; class Magnoliopsida; order Ericales; family Ericaceae; genus Rhododendron; species Rhododendron simsii. The sequence continues at coordinate 23,086,530 of CM024964.1, forward strand.
CGTGCGGAGCCGAGAAGCTGGCTAGGATGGAGAAGCAAGAGGAGCTGTAGAGTAGGACCCTTAGTTCCCTCTTTGTCATCCTATTTTGTATTTCAAATGCTCTTACGAGAGTTATGATGTAATAACGAGCTAGATTCGCTTCGTTTTTATAATAAAATGTTTTATTTAACGTACCCAAAATTCGGGGCGTTACATCATCCATCTGATCGTGCATCTGGCAACCAACAATCGAGAGCGGCTCATTGTTGAGATGAGATCCGAGCCATTGGATGCATAATCCGACGGCTTGGAGTTGCGTAGCACGATGATGCGCACACCACTACATAGCACTATTCCCATTTCTAAATGAAATGTGATCTCCTAAAAATATGGTTGTTGCCCCACAATAAAAAGGGAAAATAATATAATGCTTATTTGAATTTAATTGATATTCCTTTTCATATGTGATTATAGGGCTGCTCAAAAAATCCGGTGAACCGCGAAACCAGTCCGGACCGAATCGATCCGTACCTTTTGGATTTTGTCCGTGGATTAATGGTCCGGACATGGATTGAAAAATTAGAAAACCGTGACTCGCAGTTCGGTCCACGGATTTTCATTACCAAACCATGGATCAACCGAACTGGATCGTGAGATATTTACTTTATATAAATAATAAATATATATTTGTATATATATACAAATATATATGTGTATTTTTATAATTAATAGTAGTTAGGAATGTTAAAACTTTTTTCCACCAATTTTAGTATTTTAATGTTAAACTGCTGCCCGGTTGCCGTAAATTGCATTTGGATGGAAGATACAATTCCACCTCTTTGGTGTCATAGTTGACCCCCTTTGATGTTTTTTTTTTTTTTTTGGGTTTTATGTTATGTACTATAATGATACAATCTACTAGTGTTTAGATTCTTTTGAATTTGATTTCTAAAGTAGGCCTTTGATAGTTTATATAACAAATACTTTTTGGTGGTATTGAACTTAATTCTCAGTGTAACTTTCTTTCATTTTAGTGTGGGATATTTGCTTGAGCTTTATTTTTACTAAAATCCATGGACAAAACCGTTATCGATCCTCGAGTCACGGATTGGATTGGAACCGAACCGTAGGACTTTTGGTCCGGACACGGATTTCATTTGGAAAAAACCATGACTAGCGGTTTGGTCCTCGTATTCCTAGAAATTCGAACCGAACCGGACCGTGAGCAACCCTATACATTATATTCAACATTATCTTTTATATTTGGTAATGAGATTCAATTCCATGTTTTGGTGATTTCTTTCCACTTTGATTCCTTTCTCTTATTTTCATTAATTAGGCTTAATTGACAAATATTGTTCTTCATGATTTTATTTCCTGATACGTACAAGCATTACAGATCTAAGAATAATTTGATTGAGTTGAAAAATTATTCAATGGCTGGCCCCATGTGCAAGGACATGTGGTGCCCGAACCTCTCTAGGTGGGACCATACAAATGTGTCGGAAATACACGCATATTTGGTGAAAAGAAGAGTTAGGATACCACGTGTCAATAATCTGATTATAATATCATGAAGTCATTTTAAACATTATTTGTCGTTTATTTTATCTTCTTTTTTCCAAGATGGTACATAGAAGTGGGGTTTAGAGAAAAATTTAGTAAATTAACGAGGAGATCAAATTATCTGTTTCTTGCACCTCTGTTTTAATTTATTTTAGTCGTTCGGTTACATTCAACTTTTTTTATATCCGAAAATTTTAAAACATGATCCAACGGCTCAAAACACTTTGGTAAATGAGAACCATAAGATTTGGTACATATTCCCTCCGTCCCGATTTATTTGTCCACTTTTTGACTTTTAAGTATTCCAAAATATTTGTCCATTTGACTTCTAATTGAATCATTTTGAGGAAATTACACTAAACCCCCCTCAACTAATCTGCATTTTCACTTAACCCCCTCGGACTACAAAATCCGACATTGTGCACCCTCTAACTATCCAGAGTTGACACTTAACACTCTTTTGTTAGGTCTCCGTAGGAAAAATACACCGACGGCCGTCTCTGGCCACCGGACGGCCGATCCGAGCAGTCCAAAAATTTTTTAAAAAAAAACCAAGTGGGCTAACGTGGGAATCAACGGCATCCGTCGTGCATAGGTGCTCGATCCAAATACCCCATTTAAATTTTTGGGGTGTTTGGATCGAGCACCTAAGCACGTCGGATGCCATTGATTCCCGCGCAGGCCCACTCGATTTTTTTATAAAAAAAAAAAATTGGACGGTTCGGATCAGCCGTCCGGCGGCTGGAGACGGCCATTGGTGCATTTTTCCAACAGAGACCTAACAAAAGGGTGTTAAGTGTCAACTCTGGATAGTTAAAGGGTGCACAATGTCGAATTTTGTAGTCTGACGGAGTTAAGTGAAAATGCGGGTTAGTTGAGGGGGGCTTAGTGTAATTTACTCAATCATTTTTTCCCTTTTTGCTCTTTCTTTAGTGGAATAAAGTAACTTTTTTAAAAAAAGTTGAAGGAATGTGGAAAGTTGTATCTTTTTAATTTTAATCATTGAGTTCCCTAAAAAAATTGGATTTTCCGGATTGGACAAAAAAAATAGGACAGAGAGAGTAATAACTTGTGTGTGGAGTCTACACACTTAAAGGTTAACCTTACAAATGTGTAGTCCAAATCCGTGCCCGAACCCTACACCTCCCCAAGGCCCCGTTTAGTTGTTAGGAAAGGATAGAAAAATCAATTTTTTCATAATTTTTGTAGTGTTCAGTTGGCAAGAGAGTAGTGGGAAACATATTTTTAAGTTTTCCTACAAGATTTTTTTTTTTGGGTCAAAAGTGAGAAGACTGTATTGATAAACGCCCAATGGCACTTATAAAACGGAGATCATTACAAAGAATTTCAACAAAGTCAAACTAATCGTCTTACAAATAAAAAACAAGTAAATCACAAGGCAATCAATGTCTTTCAACCTAACCCAGATATGGTCTAACGCAATAGCGACACTTTTAAACTGTCTAACATCTAATTAGGAATCTCAAACAAGAAAAAGTGCAAAGTTAAAGATAAAAGACACTAAATACCCTGACGATTAGATGCACTTCACTCAAGTATGAACGCACTAATGAACTCCCAAGAACTACGGATCTGCCAAGCCGTCACGGGTTACCTTGCCAAAGATATCGTGTAGGGATAGAACACTGAAGCAAAGAAATCGTTGTGAAACAATCTCGATTGAGAGAACCCGATCTGTAGATAAAATTCGTCCAAATACGAAACTAATAACTCTCATTGAATGAAAGACAAAACTCTCGTAGAACGAGAGACAAAACTCTCCTAGAATGAGAGACAAAACTCTCATAGATCAGACGACAAGTAGTAAATCTGGAGAGATAGAAGGGAAAACAAAAAAAACAAAAAAACAAAGAAAGGGAATCAGTAGTACTATGGCCTCCCCCTCCCGCCGCCGCATACGGATATGGAACCCACGGGGAGGAGGGGAAGGGAGAAGATCGAGGAGTTGTGGTGGCTAGGGTTGAGAGAGAGGAAGAGAGAGATAGGGTTACGGGAGAGAGAATTACATCCTGCAAGATTTACTTTCTTGCAAAAGTGATTCAACCAAAAGCATAGTATTTTGCGTCATGGAAAATTTTTCTCTCCATTGTGGGGCCAAAAGAATTAGCGGGTAAGAAAAAAAAATGCATGACTCCAATACTAAAAAAATACGAATTAGGTTCTTAGAAAAACACTTGAGATTTATATGAGCAACAATAATTGCGACTACTATTTATTTATCTTGTCATTAGTCTTCAATTTTGTTTTATTCTAACTAATTTTCAGTGAGTTTTAGCATCGGCAACTAATTAAGCACGGTTGTTTACTATTTATTTATTTAGTTATCATCTACTTATTTTTTAAACTTCATTTGTACAGTTGATTATCAGAGAATGTCAATGTAAATGGGGATTTGCATGACCATTCAGAATATAGCAAATTGAATAGGGAATTGCAAGTCGATTTTTTCATTTCATGTTAGGTTTTGCATTAGATAAAATACATTTTCCATATGTGTTAATTTTTGAAATATGATAGCCTATTATTTAGCTCTCAAAGTTACTTTTATTTAAAATTAGCCACGAGAATAAAAATAAAGAAGTTTCTCATAAGTGTCCTTTCCCAACAAATAAACCACTAAACTTTAGTTTTTCTGCAAAAAAAAAAAAATTTGTCAAATGAACACTCACAAGAAAATAGATTTCTTTTTCCTTTATTTCACCTACTTAACTTTTCCTGAGAATAACTTTCCAGTACAACACTCCTAACAACTGAACGAAGCCCAAAGGAACGTATTCTCATTTTCCCTCAAAATTAGTAAATTAACGACAAAAAGAGATCAAACAATATGTTTTTCTGCATCTCTATTTTCAATTATTTTTATCGTTCGGTTAAATACAAGTTTTTTTATATCCTAAAATTTTAACACATGATCCAACGGCTCGAAACAGGTACATGAGAACCGGAGAATGGAAAAATACTCCCTCCTCTCTGATTTATTTGTTCACTTTTTAATTTTTAAGTGTTCCAAAATATTTGTCCATTTGAATTCTAATTGAATCATTTTTTTCCCTTTTTGCCCTTCCTTTAGTAGAACAAAGTAATTCTTTTTAAAAAGTTGAAGGTACATATTGAAAATTATATCTTTTTAGGTGTAATCATTATATTTCCTAAAAAAGTTAGATTTTTTAGATTAGAGAAATAAATTGATACAAAGGAAGTAAATAACTTGTATGTGAGGTCTACACTCTTAAAAATTCCCCCATTTAAATGACTCACTCCTTCCCTTTCCCTCTCATCACTCTCTCTCTCTCTCTCTCTCTCTCTCTCTCTCTCCACAACAAACCTGCCAAAATGTCACTGGATTACTCCTCCTTCTTCATCCCCCACACCTACTCCACATCCTCCGTCCTCACCATCCCTCTCTTCCTCTGCACTCTTATCTTCTTCACCGCTCTCTCCCTATGCCTTTTTCCAGGCGGCCTCGCCTGGGCCCTCTCCAAGCCTCGCCCCGGCCAAGCCCACTCCATCCCCGGCCCGTCTGGCGTCCCTCTCCTCGGCCTAGTCTTCGCCTTCACCTCCTCATTGACCCACAGAATCCTCTCCAACCTCTCTCGCAAACTCAGCGCCATCCAGCTGATGGCCTTCTCCATCGGCTTCACTCGCTTCATCATCTCGAGTGACCCCGACACAGCCAAGGACATCCTCAACAGCTCGGCCTTCGCGAACCGGCCCGTCAAGGAGTCGGCCTACGAGCTCCTGTTCCACCACGCCATGGGGTTCGCGGCCTACGGCGAGTACTGGAGGAACCTGCGGAGGATCTCGGCCACCCATCTCTTCAGTCCGAGACGCATCACTCATTTCGGGCGGTTTCGGGAGAACATCGGGTCCCGCATGGTTAAAGAAATAGAATCTCTGATGTCCGGAAGCGGCGTCGTGGAGGTCAAGAGGGTTTTGCATTTCGGGTCCCTGAACAATGTCATGATGAGTGTTTTCGGAAAATGTTACGATTTCAGTGAGAAAATGGGCGATGGTTTCGAGCTAGAAGGGCTGGTCAGCGAAGGGTACGAGCTGCTGGGGACGTTCAACTGGAGCGACCATTTTCCTGTTCTGGGCTGGCTGGATTTGCAAGGGGTGAGGAAGAGGTGCAGGGATCTGGTTGGCAAAGTGAATGTGTTCGTTGGGAAGATCATTGAGGAGCACAGGGCGGAGAGGGCTGAGAAAGGCGGGGGTTTGGGCGAGGACTGTGCTGGGGATTTTGTGGATGTTCTGCTTGATCTGGAGAATGAGAACAGGCTCAGTGACGCTGACATGGTTGCTGTTCTTTGGGTATGGTTTTCTATTCCTTTTCTTTCTCTTCCTACTTGGTTTCTCGTGATTAAACTTGTGATGATCAATGATGTGCTTGGTTTGTTTTCGCTAAGTTTCTTGTTTTCGGATGCGGGCAGGGCTCCAGTGTCCCATATCATATTTGCACCCAAAATCTTTTCCTTATTTTTGGGTGTGTTTTGGAGAGCGATTGAAATGCTTTACTAGGTCATTGCATTTTCGGTTTTGGCCCAATTTATTGATGTATATCTGTTTAAATTCCTTTTTGGGAATCTGATTAATATTATCCCTCTTGTTTGTCTCTTGATTTTCGCCGAAAAGAAAAAGAAGTTTGTTTCTTGATGGTACTGGTCATTTTTCTTTTGGTTTTTAGAAGAATGTGAATAAAGCTTTTTTTATTTTTTTGGCTCTCTGTGGTACTGAGATTTGGTTGCTTTTTAGAAGAATCTGACTAATACATGCATTTCTCTGTCTTGCCTCTTTGACGAGAGTGAAATGTTTTTCTTCTTGTGGACTTATGGGTACCTTTTTCATCCCTCAGTTGACAAATACAAGCAAATATTAGTATTAAAAAAGTGCATAATAAAGTTCTCTGTGTGGTCAAATATCGGTAGCGGAGGCCACACTTGTATGTATGTATGCATAGCGTTAGCGGAAGTATCAAATAATCGTGGGAATCGGATAGCACCAGTATAGCGGGCGTAACGTATCAGAGGACCGGATATGCTATGTAGTGGCTGATATTTAAATTCCCTTCACATTTTCTCTACGTATTGTTCTTTGCTAGTATACTGTTATTCAAGTAGTACTAAGGATTTTGTTCATTGCACATGCAGGAAATGATCTTCAGGGGGACTGATACAGTGGCAATTCTAATGGAATGGATACTTGCAAGAATGGTTCTGCACCCAGATATTCAAGCCAAAGCCCAATCTGAAATAGACTCCGTCGTTGGAAAGGCCCGTCTCGTGTCCGATTCTGACCTCCCAAATCTCCCTTACCTCCTTGCCATCGTCAAAGAAACCCTCCGAATGCACCCGCCGGGCCCGCTCCTCTCCTGGGCCCGCCTCGCCATCCACGACACCAAAATCGGCAATCACTTCGTCCCCGCTGGCACCACAGCAATGGTGAACATGTGGGCCATAACCCACGATGAGCGGGTCTGGTCCGAACCAAACGAGTTCAAACCGGAGCGTTTCGTGGGGGAGGACGTGGCAATCATGGGATCGGATCTCAGGCTAGCTCCGTTCGGATCCGGGAGGAGGGTGTGCCCCGGAAAAGCCATGGGGCTGGCGACGGTTCATCTGTGGTTGGCTCAGTTGCTTCAGAGCTTCGAGTGGGTGGCTGCCGATGGTGGTGGTGGTGTGGACTTGTCTGAGGTGCTGAACCTCTCCATGGAAATGAAAAACCCCTTGGTTTGCAAGGCTGTTGCTAGGGCTTCTTGAAGAAAATATTCGGGTGGCATAGTCGAATTGGTTTAGATCTCTCATCCAAAATTTTGCAAAAAACCTTTATGTGGAGAGATCATATTATAATAAGTTTTACTACATGACTAGGAATTAAGCTAAGGAGCTGGTTATGGGTTTTTTCTTTAGTCTGATGAATGTTGTACTCAGTTTTTGTTGGACTAAATTAAACATCCAAAGCATGCAGTAGTCCTCCATCCAGGTTTATTATGGCTTTCTGTTACATTTGTGTCCCTGTTTTTGTTAAGTTCATGTTTGCATGTCATGCATGCTTGGTTGCTATGGAAGGGGGCTCTATCTAAGTTCAATGGAATCTATTTTTGTAATTTTGTTTTATTCAACCATTTTCAATTTTTTTTTTTCCGACGAACAAGATCATTTTAGATATATATTATATATAACAAAAATACAGTACAATAAAAGCGGACACTACTGGTCCGAAAAAAGAAAAAACAACAAACAAAACAAAATAAAAAGAAAATCCGTCTGAAACCAAGACATCGGAGCTGGAACCAAAACATCGGAGTCGGACCAAGACACCATTTTCGATGTTTGATGGTTTTGAATTCAAGTTTTAGTCCTAGAAACTGGCCATGAAATTGTTGTGATGGGGTTGTTGAGAGGAAATGAACTCATCACTGATAGTGCCATGCATGCAACCATTGTGGGTTATCATGAAAAACTTATCCATTGTTTTAGAAGTGATTTTCACGAAGTGTGTGAGCCTTACACTGATGAATTTGAATTTGTGAATCAAACGGTGTCCCATCTATATTGAGTTATCACTGAGTACTCCCAGAACACCGCCGCCAAGTGGTATTTCAGATGTCTTTTTCAACACATATTTGTGTGAACTTAGGTTGCTTTCTTTGGACATGCACCAAGAAAGAATCTCAATTGGGAATCATAATTAATGGTGGTCATACACTTCGCACGTGGTGAAACTAGAAAATAAATAGTACTCCCTTCGTCTCTTATTTATAGTCCAGTATTTTATTTTGGATTGTCCCTTAATAAGTGTCCATTTTGAAAAGTTAGTGCGTTATCTATTTTGTCCCTAAAAATATATTCCATTTTGAAAAATTAGTGAGTAAAAATATAATGATAATGGGTAAGTAGGGAAAGTGAATGAAAGAGTTAATGTAAAAGGTATAATGATGATATCTTTTTAATAAATTGGAATTACGAAATAAGATACTTAAAAAGGGACGGAGGCAGTACCATACAACTTTTGGTTTCCATTATTCCCCTTATGCCCCTCTTATAATGTGGAGGAAGAAAATGAAATACTCTAGTTGCTTACGTGTACCCAATAAAGAAAGAAAACAAAAACAAAAAAGGATTCCTTGCCTTATGTGCTGATGAGTATCAACATTATTTTGTTTTTGTTACTTTTATCTGCTTGTCTTGTAAACGTCACATTATTGAGTGTGAAAAGTTGTGAACTGTGAACCTTAGCCATGGCATTGTTATGGCATCCCCTCTTTTGTGGGAATCTAAGTCCTACCCAAGAATCTATCTATTTATTTCTCATGTCAGGACTAACTACACCCGGCCCCCTCTTTTGTGGATAAGTTAGGCTCCGTTCCAGAAACCTTCTTAAAAAATAAGTACTTATTTTGTCATTTCTCAAAGAAAAATAAGAAGGTTTGTTCCACAAAATCCAAATGAGCAGCTTATTTTCACATTTTCAAACTCAAAAATAACATAAATGAGAAATAATTTTTCAATTTTTTTTGTACCGTATTAAAGATCTCAATGAGATCTATCAAACAAGATCTATATTGATAGGAAAATTATTTGCGTAAGCACATGATTTTTGAGCTTGAAATTGTCTTCTAAAAAAATAAGTAATTGTTCAATCTTTTCAGGAACAAGCCTTTTTATTACACAAAAAATAAATTCTTATTTCGTTTCTGGAACGGAGCCTTAGTCGTTACACCAATGAGGGGGCAAAATTGTTTGTTTTTTAAGTTTCTTCATGCAGACACAAACAAAATGCTTCTGAAAATAAGTGATGTTTAACTAAATGTAGCTCTACAATGGGATTGAAACCATTATTTTCTCGATTACAAAATCAAACTTCACAAGGGGAAAATCTCTTTCTTACAGAAGTGAGATTTTGTGCGATCTTCACCAACAATAAGCATATTTTTAACCGCTTTTAAAATGGGCAAACAGATCTTAGCAGTTGCTTCTAAAAAGTTTATGTCTTTCCAACAATGCTATACACACAATAGTTCAAATACAAAATCAAACACAACCTCTCACATCAGCGCATGAGGAATCCTTTTTTTTTTCTTTTCTTTATCCAGTACACGTAAGCAACTATCTGAGTATCTGTTGCTTTTTTGTTTTTTTTTTTTCACCCATATTGATAAAAGTTGCTTTAGGTATTTCTTCTTTTTGATCCTATCTCTCACCCATTTGGATATGGATCGGTCCAATAGGCATGAAAATCCCGTGTGAAAAGTAACATTACAAACAAAGACTTCGTTGGATTTGGATTTCAAGGAATGATTTTTTTGAAAATAATGAATGAAAAGAAATAAATAAATATAAATTATTAAAAACCGTGTACGAAAATTTTGAGTATTCCGAACGAACAATCAACATAGGTACTGATATGCATGTACAACCTATGCTCCTTGAAAAATCGTACTGCCATAATTCAGGTGGCTTTGTTCCACGGCTCCTAGATAACCCCGAAAGGAGCAAGTCAAACAAAAAGTCTCCCGGTTCCGAGCGTACCCTCGCTTTGAAATTAATTTTTTTTATATAAATTAGTTATGAAATTGTATTAATATATAAACATACACACTTACAGATACCTCAAAAATACAAATATAAAATTAGTTTTATGTCTGAATTTCATCATATTATACATTTATATTTGTTGTTTTACGAGTTGTTTGTCTATTTGAAGTTATTCTTTATTTTTAATCATTTGGGAGAAATATTTTAAAACAAAGTCATTAACAAAACTAGCTCAATCGTTCTAAAACTTGTCGATATTCATTTAAAACATATTTTAAATTTTTTTTCTAAAATTTTGCGTTTATTTTTACCTAATTTAACTTAAAGTACTCGTTAGAAATTTTTATAGTTAGTAATACATGCCTTAATTTCATACAATTTTATTATGGTTGACTAAAAAAAGAAATTTTGTCATTATAATTAATATGTACCCCATTAGACTATATTCCTAAATCTGTCCCTGAACGGCTTGCCACTGGATTAACGGTACCGCCGCCCCAAAAGATTGTGCCGAACGACTTTACCTTGTTGTACAGCAATACAGCATCGACAACTTGATTCGATGGATTGAAGCTCACTGTAATCGGATTACTCTACATGCAGTCCATTTATTTCTTTAAGAGGTTCTTGGAGATTGGAAAGTGACCACTATATGAGAATGGCCAATTTATATAGCGAAGCACGTGCACGTAACTATTGGAGTATTTCTTCTTTCCTATAAAGTTTATTCGATCGGTTCACAAAATAAGGAGTAAGAATAATTTTTTTTTTAAGAAAAAAATTAATTCTTTTATAAACTAAAAGAATTTATTGATATCTAGTACAAATAGTTTGAGTATTTTTAAAAAATTTCTAACAAAAATTGTAAAGAATGACTTCGGTATTCGCAGTCATTTTGGGGACACTGTAATTTTTAACATAACAAAATAGGAATGATTTCGCTGTCCCCGGTCATTTTGAGGATACCGTAACTTTTGGCATAATAAAATCATTATGAGTATAATCAAAACTCATTACAAGCATAACAGAACCATAGCAAGGCATAACCAAAACCATAGTAAGGCATAACGTACTTATTGGGTTTAGTTACGCCATGGTTGGTTTCTTGGATATTCCTTAGTTATGCCTTGTTTGGGTTCTGTTATACTTGTAATTGATTTTAGTTATGCTCCTAATGTTAAAGTTATGCCAAAAATTACGGTGTTCCAAAAATGACCGGGGACACCATAGTATCATCTAAAACAAAACCATATGAGCATAACCAAAACTCATTTTTTTAGTTATGCCGTATTTGGATTTTGTTATGCTTGTAATGATTTTTAGTTATGCTCATAATTGTGAAGTTATGCCAAAAATTACAATTTCCCTAAAATGATCGTAAACACTATAACATCATCCAAAATTATACATTAATTATTTTTAAATTCTCATTTTGCAAACCCGACAAACTTTATTGAGTATATAGTAAAGGATGATGCTATGGTGTTCCCGGTCATTTTGGGGACACCGTAATTTTTGGCATAACAGAACCCTTACAAACATAACAAAAATTATTACAAGTATAATAGAACCATAACATGGCATACCTGAGGCATAACAAAAAAATCAATCAAGACATAACCAAAAATCAACCAAGGCATAACCAACCAACTTATGCATTGTTATGATTTTGGTTATGCTTGTAATGAATTTGGTTATGCTTATAATAGTTTTGTTATTTCAAAAGTTACGGTGTCCCTAAAATGACCGGTGACACCGAAGTCATTCCCGATAGAAAATGTTGCCTTTATTGATTGGACTGATCTGCGAGAGTTTCTTTACGAAGTTGACTTGTTACTCGCTGCTTCTGCAGACTGCAGCAGAAAAGTTACGGATGTGGGAGTTGTCAGTTGTGCAGCCAATACACATGGCATAGATATATTTCCGTTTGAACTAAAAAAAAAAAATGGAAATTAAATTCTACACTCTCTTTTTTTGACATCTATATATATATTTTAAGTAAAAAATTTACATACACTTTCAACACAAAAATTTAAAGAAATGAGTATAGATGTCAAAAAATGGAGTGTAAAATTCAATATCCAAAAAAAAAAAAAAAGCATAGGTGTGTTTACACTTGTAGCCTGTAGGTATTGTGGGCCCTCTTGGACCCGTCTACACGTCCGGGCTTGTGCGGCTTAATTTAAGTTATTTGACCTTTTTTTATTCCTTATTTAATTAATTATTATTATTATTTTTTTTTGCATTTGTTATGCCTTGTTCGTTTGTATTTTTGGAAAAAAAAATTCAATTCACAAAAAACTTAAGGTGTCGTTTTGCTTTCTTTTTAAACCTTCTTTTAAAAAAAAAAAAAAGTAATTTCAAGTTCAAATATAATGAAAATGAAAAAATAATTTTTTAATTTTTTTACATCATTTAAAAGATCTCAATGAGATTTATCAAACAAGATCTATATTGGTAGAAAAATTATTTGCTTAAACACATGATTTTTAAGTTTAAAATTACTTTCCTTTTCTAAAAGTTCCTTTTTTAAGAAACCAGAATGGGGCCTATTCCTACTTTTAATCATTACTCTCATTTCTCTCTCCATTCTTCAATCATTATTCTCATATCTCTCTCTATCTCTCTCCACCCATTACTCATATCTCTAATCATTATCCTAGTTTCTCTTTCCACTCATTACCCAAAAACACCATAAATCTCCAGCCAAACAAGGCATTAGTTTTTCATCAATATTTTGAGAATTACTTCTTCGTCATGATAAGACGAATCCAAAAAGTAAAAAATTACAATTGAAACCTATTTTTTTAATAAAAATAAAAATTGGCTTATTGGTTTTTTTTTGTCTTTATTTAAAAAAATTGGGTTTCAATCTTAATTTTTTACTTTTTAGATTTCTCTCATCACGACAAAGCAAATAATTCTACAAAAATTGACGAAAAACTAACAAATGTGATTTTTTTTAATAAGAACAAAAAAAGGCCAAATGGCGTATTAAGCTGAACAAGCCACGTGTGTGTCAAACTACTATTTTGTATAGCTCGTCGAGAAGAACATTTATGCAAGTTTAAACACAATTCCGAATACAATTGTGTATGAAGCCGTTCGATATATGTAATTCAACAGCTCCGGATATAGTGGTTGTGTTTGCAATCGGACATTAGTAACACGAGGGTCATTATACATTAGTCTGAGAATGACTCACTAAGCTCACTTTCTGGTTTACTATTCCCTCTGTTCCTAAATAAGTATCCAGCCACCATATATACACCTTTAAAAATATGCATTTTTCCTTCTAAAATTCTAATTTTTTTTCACAATCTAAAAAATCATTGATATCTATTTATTTGTAAAAAAAATTGATTATCTTTTGAAAGATCTAGATTTTTAGGTCGAATACTTATTTAGGGACGAATGGGTACCAAATGTGGAAACTTTGTTAGTATTATTCTTTCTTTGTTTTTTTGGTCAAGTGGAAAAACATGCATTAACTTAGACGATCATAGTCAACAGCCAGATAAACGACATACATAAAGGTTCAAAAAGACTACAAGAGTCATGGACTAAATCCTAAGATGACCAACACCCATGGCATCGGCCGGGGCGAATTCCCTAGCTGCAAAAGGAATGGAGCTAGAGATTGCTAAATCTTGATCCTGTTGCGATCCAAGTCTGGCCAGGCAGTCAATAGTTTGGTTGGCTTGGTGATAGATGTGGACGACGGATGAATTTGTCCGGGCAGCAATTCTTCGAGCTTCTTCAATTATGTGGCGGTGGGGGTGATCAACAGGTGGTCCTTCATTGCAGAAACCAACTGCCACGCTCGAATCAAACTCTATGGTAACATTTGACATGCCCTTTTCCAAAAATGATCGTGAGGCCTCTATAAATAGCTCATATCTCCACTTCCAAGCTGCTGGTCCAGGTTGTTTTGCCATAATAACCTAGGATCCAGTTCCTCGAGTTATCTCTAATCACTCCTCCAAAGCCAGCCGTATTGGTGGTCTCATAGAAGCAGCCATTCGTGTTCAACTTCAGATTTCCTAGTGAGGGTAAAATCCAAAATATCAGAGTCCCATGATATTTATCATTGGTATGCAAAGCCTTAAAAGCATTAAAAATTTCCTTAGCGTATATATTAACTTGCCTTAAACACATAGTTGATGTTGTTTAAACATTGTCAAAGCTCATCTTGTTGACCATTCTCCATGTGGAGCTGGGAGAGGTCTGATAACAAAAGAAACAATATCAAACGGAGTATCTTTATCACTTGTTTAGGTAATTAAAAAAGCGTAGAAATGATGAGCAATGAAAAAGTGGTGGATTTAAAAGGTCTCTTTTATTTCCCACAAAATCTCTCACAAGAAAAGAGATGGATTAATACTCCGCATAAGAGGTGGATTAATACTCCGTATCACGTAAGGCATAAGCCCTTGGTAATAGTCACAGAGATTGTACATGCGTGATCTAGCAAATTGTCCGGGTGCCATTTAAGGATCATACGTGGATTTCGAGATTTCATTGTATTTTTTTTATAAGTAGGTGTCCAAATCAGTTTACATGCGTCTCGACTAATTATGGAAGACCAATTCCACCGTATCGAGATTTTCTCATATTATTCTCCATCTATTCATTATGTACCCATGACCTCTTGATTGTGTTGTGTTTTAAGCTTTTCAATCTAAATATAATGAGCATTAGTATGACAAACGATCTCAGTAACGATTCTAGAAAGGTTTTGTTTGTGGCTTTTGTGCACTTAAATCTTATAAACTGTACTTGCCCAGACACAGATACGACGTACATGGTTCTATCGTGGGGAGAAGGAAACAAAGATTCTCTAACAATAGTCTCTTCTTGGGAAGAAATTATTGGGCAATCCTGGAATAGACTATTGTGCAATCTTGTGGCTGATATTGCATGGGAACAGAGGTACATGCACTTTTTCGGTACAAAAGATTTGAACCCACCTAAAACATGAAGTAATAATCAACAGAACTATGCACAAAATACATGCACTTTTTTTGGTATCTGGTTTATGTGGTTATGAGAGAGTCAATTGCTCATGGAAACAACTAAATTATCAGGTCAAGAAGAAACTGCCTTCATTACAGTAGTTCGTTGCTTATAGTAGCAAGAGAGTTACCAAATTCTTTCTGCTATCAGTAATGTCAGATGAACCTTTTCGAGTGGCGAAATTCAAAGTGAATGCACTTCCAAGAACGAGGGACAGACAATTCAGGTCCAAGCAAATGTAATTCTGCGTAGGATTACTAAGATTCATTTAGTATCGTTGCTCAAACACGGGCCAACATACAATTTGAGCCACGAAGTCACCTGTCTCCTTATTTGGATTCATAGCTGTAGAATAGCGCTACACACTCTTGTCTTTGAAAAGGGTCATCCTCCTCCGTCCCCGGGATCCAGGATGCTTAAGCCAAACTGCAATTTTGGCACAACAGGAATCCAAGACCTGAGGACTTTGTGTCAAGATGCTAAGATTCAGTCCTAGTCACTTCCCATCGTTCCAACGCCATCTATATTTACTTATAACTTGACCCACTTCACCCTCTGTGACAACTATAAGAACATGTGAATAAACTACTGTTTCAAGACGAACTTTAATGAGTTGAGAGGATTCGTTCATTAGTCTTCTAAGCTTTAATTCACGATACGTTAAATTTTGAAAACTTTGGCGTCCATCCAATGAGAAAACAACAAGAACTATTTCCATGAGCGTACAAAGTAGGAGCACCTACAAACAAATTGGAGTTCAGTAGAGAAACTCTCGTAGAGAACATTGGACATCCCCAATGATGCAGGAGCATATTAATGGTTATTGGGAAATATCGTGAAGTTCATGCTAAATGTCTTTTGTATTTCTTTTATGAGTCTTTCTTTAATTTTCAATGTCGTTTAGTTTTTTGGTCTAAGTATTTAATATGTGTCGTAAAGTATCTAGTAAATTGTGGTCTAGGTATTGGAAGGTCTGTGTTGGAAAATGTCGAGTATTTATTATTTAGTCTTGAAGAGTCATCTTTGTAATGCCTATAAATAGTTGATCTAATGAAATGGAAGAGGAGAGAGTGTGTTTGAATTAAAATAGCCTTTGGCTTGTGAGAAGATAATTCTTCTTGTAACTCTTATCCTCCAGTGGATTTCGATAGGTGGCGAGTTTCTCGTTTCTGTATCTCTTAGGTGGATTCTTTCGAGTGGTGAGCGGTTCCCTAGACCTGTATCCCTCTTTAAACCCTCGGGAGGTGATATCTGTATCCCGTTGGTTCCCTAACTTGGGTGGTGAGCTTTACCCCTTTATCCATTGTTTACCTTACTTCCGTCCTGTTTGGAAAACCCGCCGTCAGTTTGGTATCAGAGCTCTTGGGTTGTCATTGCTGGAGTATTTCAACATCAGCAACAAGAACAACAACGATCATTTCAGAATCCACATCGTGAGAAGGACAAGGATAGTTTCAAAGTGGACGATGCTACTCTTGAATGGCCCTTTACAACAAAAATTATTCCAAATCCAATTGTGGATTGGAGTACGCCGCCAATCTATGATGAATACACTGAAGATGGATTCTTGATTTTCCATGATGTGCACGCCAAGAATATTGTTTATGTGGCTAATGAAGTTGTTGGTCCCGTTGATGGCGAAATTGATAATTTATTCGTGGCCAACGATGATATTCAAGATGGCAATAGGCAAAAGCAAATTTTGCAATTATCTAGTACCATGGTGAGTGCTATTCACATCAATCATATTGAAGAGAGCAAACTGGAAGTTGAAGTGAAAAAGCATTTTGATTGGATTGAATCACCAATTTTCGACGAAAAAACAACTATAATTGTTGAAGAAGTTTTTAAAGCAAATGATGAGTTCCAAATGCATGGTGGGTCTTCTGAGCAACTACATGTACTGGATCCATTTTGGAATTCTATTGAAGACTTTGCAAGCAAGAATCCATGGGTTACGTACCTAGAGCACAATATGCAGGAGCATATTAATGGTTATTGGAAAATATCGTGAAGTTCATGCTAAATGTCTTTTGTATTTCTTTTATGAGTCTTTCTTTCATTTTCAATGTCTTTTAGTTTTTGGTCTAAGTATTTAATATGTGTCGTAAAGTATCTAGTAAGTTGTGGTCTAGGTATTGGAAGGTCTGTGTTGGAAAATGTCGAGTATTTATTATTTAGTCTTGAAGAGTCATCTTTGTAATGCCTATAAATAGTTGATCTAATGAAATGGAAGAGGAGAGAGTGTGTTTGAATTAAAATAGCCTTTGGCTTGTGAGAAGATAATTCTTCTTGTTCATCGTTTCTGTATCTCTTAGGTGGATTCCTTTGAGTGGTGAGCGATCTCTACACTCTGTATCCCTAGTTAAATCCTCGGGTGGTGATATCTGTATCCCGTTGGCTTTCTAACTTGGGTGGTGAGTTATTATCCTCGTTACCCTTTTATCCCTTTTTTACATTATTTCCTTCCTGTTTGCACAATCCGGCACCAAATTGGTATTAGAGCTTTGGATTCAATGGCAAGTTATTGTTGCTTGCAATTTCAAAAAACACCGGATGAAATCTTTTCAGACAAGGATTCTTCTTCTTCATTACCAATAGTGGATTGGAATTTGCCTCCAGTTTATGATGAGTACACCGAAGACGGATTCTTGATCCTATACGATAACCAGAATTCTACTCCTATGAGTTTTGATTCTAAGGCATCACTTTTATTGTGCTTTGATGAGTTAGGCAATGCCCACAATTCGTTTACACGGGGGCATGAATTGATTCTGATGAAGAGTTGTAAACAAGTTCTTAAACTGCACAAGGGTGATTGTGCAATGGGAATTCTTAATGAATTGGTCGTGGTTTCCCCTGATGTGGCAGGAGTTGATAGGGCCAACACCATTACAAAGAAACTTCTTGGTGCACCTTCAACCAGAAGTTATGAGCTCAATATGGTTAATGAGATTATTGATGTGAAAGCTAAAGTAGAAGTTTTGTGGAAAAAAAGAACAAAAAAAAAAGTGAATGCAATGGCAAAGAAGTCGGTGAAGATTCGAGGGCGAATCTTTTTCAACCAGGGGAAAATGATGCAGGAGCATATTAATGGTTATTGGGAAATATCGTGAAGTTCATGCTAAATGTCTTTTGTATTTCTTTTACGAGTCTTTCTTTCATTTTCAATGTCTTTTAGTTTTTTGGTCTAAGTATTTAATATGTGTCGTAAAGTATCTAGTAAGTTGTGGTCTAAGTATTGGAAGGTCTGTGTTGGAAAATGTCGAGTATTTATTATTTAGTCTTGAAGAGTCATCTTTGCAATGCCTATAAATAGTTGATCTAATGAAATGGAAGAGGAGAGAGTGTGTTTGAATTAAAATAGCCTTTGGCTTGTGAGAAGATAATTCTTCTTGTAACTCTTATCCTTCGGTGGATTCCGATAGATGGCGAGTTTCCTGTTTCTGTATCTCTTAGGTGGATTCTTTCGAGTGGTGAGTGGTTCCCTAGCCCTGTATCCCTCGTTAAACCCTCGGGTGGTGATATCTGTATCCCGTTGGTTCCCTAACTTGGGTGGTGAGCTTTACCCCTTTATCCATTTTTTACCTTGCTTCCGTCCTGTCTGCAAAATCCGCCGTCACCCAACCAGGTGTAGTGTACCACAAAGGCAATGAATAACTGCTCAAGTAATCTGAAAAAAGCCAGCAATATTGCAAAGCAACTCCCGAAAGAAGGCTTATTATGGTCGTGAATTGTCGATTTTGAGCCATTTGCTTTAGTAATCAATGAAATAGCATGAATCACTTCGTGAGAGTACAATAAACGTACGGAGTGGATAAAATGGAAATCAAGAATGATCAGCATCTACATTAGTAGGTGATATGTAGACAAAGCTGACTTTTAAAACAGCTAACTCAGCAGATAGTATATTGAAGATTTTCGAATGAAAGAAATGCTCTTATCTACATAGATTCGAACACCCCAAGCAAAGAAATCGTGTGAAACATTTACTAGGAGCCAGAACTTCACCTTGTACAATTTGCATGGAAAAGCAGAATATGGGCACTAACTCAGAGGTTAACAATTTGGAAGGAATCAATAACGGTTTGCAATTTGTCTTTCATCTTCCCCCACCTCCTCTCGTTGGCCCCCGTTGTCAAAGTGTAGAACTTCCCTGGATGAAAATTGTTCTCCATGTAAAAATGACGTAATATTACAACGAAGTGAAAAAACTGTGATGCAAGCATTTGCAGTTTGTTGAGAAGAGAAATATAACACCCTCATGACAAAATTAACGCTTCGTACACGCACATGATAATTTTAACTTTACCGTGGATAAGTTTCATACCATTGCCAATACAGATTGTACTGAGAGCGTGGCGCGTATATGTTGGAGCTTGAGCAATAAATTCAAATGTGTAATAAGCTTTCCCATCTGCATCATGCTGTACATGACCAAAGGACCTTAAAATCAGTCAAGACTTCATGACCTCAACCAAACTGAGTCGACTGGAAGAGGACGGCAAAACATGAACGTAATAAGGATAAAACACCATAATGATAGTCAGATCCCACACTAAAGTTTATGTTTTTCTGTTGTTTTACAAACTTATGTGATCTAGAGTCCCATGAGTCTTCGACCAATAAATACACACATGCACACACCCAAAAAAAAAAAACCTTAGTGGTCCATGCTGGAATTCCCTAATCTCCAGCATCGTGCCTTAGCTAACGTTGCAAGTCTACCGCAGATGTTTTACTAGAGTTATGGGCTGCGTAGTGTCTGTGATCTCATTGCTAGTAGATAAGGGTCAACATGTCGAAGTCCATGGAACCACTTTTTGTTGCAGTAATCTAGGAGGAAGTAACAGATCCAATGTGAGGCTTTTATCTATGTACATACACCCAAAATGATACTACTACATGAAACGATAGATGTTTTACCCATATTTCCACAAAACCATAAACACAAAACAAATTAAGTTGCAATGTACCAAATGACGCAGATACCAAACCTCTGTTGCCTGAACAAGCTTAGTTTTCTGGGAAGGGGGAGCTAGAACTTTTTTAATTAGAGTTTCAGCAACCTGAGACAGTAAACAATCAAAATATGGTGTCGATATTAGTACTAAGAGAGTATGCAATGGATTTAAGAAAGAAAAAAAATGGACCATATCGAGCCAACTAATTTACATCTCCAAAACATTATGGTTTTGCACAACCTCTTGTGGAGACCCAAGGTCTCGAATGTCCTGTTTGCTGGTTGGAATCATTGTTACGCTGACATTCTCTAGCGGTTCAATCACATCTTTGAATACCTTGTCTTGTCCTTCAATGACTACTTCCTGCCTCAAAAGAGAGAAAAATATACGTATGACAAGAAAAGCTACAAAAACAAAACATAATGAAGAGAGCCATTCAATTCTAAATCCTCACTGATTTGTTTTCATGCGTGAAACTATGAAGTAATGCAAAGAAACTGCAGTTGAGCACAGAGATAAAGAATAGAAACTACCAATGCTAACCTGCCAACCAAAGGGATAGAGAAATGAGTATCCATCCTTCTTGTCCGTCACAGGCAGGAATCCTTTTTTATTTTCTGCAGCAACTGAGCCATATCAAGGATGCACTCTTAGACTATGAGCCATTATTACTACGGAAAGTAAAGCTTTTAATGCCACTTAACGGGAAAATAACAAGAAGCAATAAAAGAAGAACGGTCTACTTCATGATCACAAATGAAGGTTAAAAATGAGGCTTCCAGAAAATTTGGACATAACAGCACTTACAGGACGCGTATTTCTGTTGAGATAACAAAACCCAAGGTGCAAGTGTTGTTCCCAAGGCAAGCAGTTGACGCCTCCCACGCCTATCGGTGAGATAATAATCTGGTGAAATTAACATGGACCATTAAATAGAGGTTACAAGAGCACAGAAAAGAATCAAGTAAAATGAAGCCAAAAAAGGAGTATGTTACTTTACATGAGTAAACCGCAATCACACATAAAGGCTCACATATGAAAGAGCCTGTGTGACCTCTCTTCTATGCTACTTTAATCCCAGTCGAGTTACTGTAGGGGCTTTTCACAAGGGGGAGAGGCAGGCTGATACACAAGTGCATCTTTTAAGTGCTCAACACATGCCCCAAGTTTAAAAATAAGAAGATACTAGGACACTTTTGTTTGCGTGTGAGACACAGGTCCCAAATGTTCAGTTCTTCCTTGACGACTGTCCACAAAACAAGAAAGCAAAAGTCCTATCTCCAGTGACTCAAGCAAAAACACAACATTGTTGAAGGAATACAGGGGCCATTCAGATTGTGTTTATTAAATACAAGAATTGCTGTCTTAATTGGTAAAGTTATGATTTAACACTAAGTCAACCCTTAGTATGACCCCACACGTGGAACGCTTAACTATTAAACACCAACGACTATTCACTTACTTGTACTTTGTTCTTAAACCCTTTCTATCAAATAACCGGAATAAGAGGAGCAACAGTCACACAAACCAAGAGACGAGCGCCAAAAGAAGTAAATAGTTCACAACCTTACAGAACTAAACAAGTGTAACCATGTAACGCCACATTTCAGAGTAATTAAAAGAAAATACGACACATGCCCCTTCCATGGTGGACCAAATCGGTTGATGACCCATGTAACATGGACAAAGTGAAGAATATATATGACCTTCTATTTAAGAATTTCACCATAATGTTCTTGAGAACTTTAAAGAACGTGCAATACAAAGTGTTTCAAATGATTATAACATCAACCTACATCACCTAAATTTCCGTAATGAACAAAGTTGGACAAGTATTATCTTATCTTATTGCTTCAAGTAACTACAAATTTTCACTAATCATTAGGAACTGAATTAGCTACGCTGTCCAATCATGCTGCAATCACGGTGTAACCTAGTTGTCAATACAAGAGTACTCGGGAAGTTGGTCTGGTCGATTTTTTGGTTCACCATTATACTAAACTTCAAATTCACCAGGCACATGACCGATAATCAAATTATGCAGATTCAGTCAACATCAAGCAAACAAGTTCCACCTTGATGAGATGAAGTTGAAGCAGCAGATATTTGCTCTGCCCTTACAAGAAAGGAAATGCCTCTTGGAAATGGGCCATTCCTGTACATTCCTAGCCGAGTCATGAAATCCATCTACATGGGTGAAGAAATAAGATTAATTTATTCAAAGTCCAAGAATTACAGTACTGATGAAGACAGACAATGAAGCGAGAACCTGAGTAGATGCATTTGACAACCATGTCTGATGGATTGAAGGTGAATGTTGCAAAGACACCATTTTCAAAAGCTTTCCACTGGAGCAAGCACAACAGACTATTACACATCCCAAAGTTACTAAAACCAGAAAAACATTTGCACCACAAAGGTACCTAATTTCAATGCTTTGGGTCAGACAGTAAGACCAGTGCTCTAATTGACCTTTCTCAACTATCCTCTAATGCTTACCCTTTTGTTAATGTCTCCAAGAATAGAAAGATAAAAATAACGAACTTCTAGCTATTACAAAAGCTGGCTCCAACAGAGGAATTGGAGCTAGTGTAGCCATACTTTCAGAGGAAGACCATTTCAATACCGAATACAGGAACTCATTTTATTGGAGGACATGCTAACCAAACATGGTTTTTGGTTTAGCGGCTGCCAGCCAACCATGAGCCTACTGCCTGCCTCTAAACCATCTCAGCATTTTATGTAATTCAGGCCTTTGACTACTTATTTTTTTTCGAATTAGCATCGAGTCACAGTCGAACTAACAATTGGCTTTCACATGTGATCACTGAGAAATGCAAAATCATCAAATCCCCAGCATTCATCGAACATGCCTTGTGGCAGGGACACTTACAGATTCAATACTCCAAATAGGTTGGACATTAAAGCCGTTGCAACAGAATCACACTGCCTTATAGAGATTCATCTTGATATCCCCCACAGAAAGTGACTAGGGAATTTATTGATTTGATCAATTTGGAATTAGCAACGTATGGAAAGTAAAATATATCTACTGATTCGGCATGTTTTGGTTCAAAAAAGAGTAATGTTATGCTAACCATTGGTTTTCATCATTTGTATTTACCATCGAAGATGGCATAAGCTACCATTGTTGGTTCATTTGGTCGCCCTACACGACAGTAATACCCCCATTGTCCCAAAGTTTAAGCTCTTAGAAAATGGGGTCAGTGACGTATATCAAGCTATCTAAGACCCTCCCTCATGTGTAACGCTTCTTGCACGTTGAGATACCATTATCCATAGTAGATAGAGTCAAACAGAATACAAAGGGGAGAAGCACAAACGAAGATACTTGAACCGAAGACCTCTCTCAACCGGAGCTCTAATTGACGTACCAATAGTCCCAAAAGCTTAAGCTAGTAAGAAATAGAACCAACAATGTATATCAAGCTATCCAACAGTAATTAATATCCATGGGTCGTGATTGACAAAGGCCTCTCTCTCTCTCTCTCTCTCTCTCTCTCTCTCTCTCTCTCCACAAACCCATTATAATGCATACCAAGATTGTTATTTCAATCAAATTTCGTATGCAGAAGAGCAATTTCCATCACCAAACCCAAAAAGCTCCTGACAATTATCAATGATGGAAAACAAAACCTCTTTAAAAAAAAGGGGTTAAATCTACTTGACATACGAACAGAGCGGCCAACTACTACTTCGGAAATGCTACAGAGAGACTGGAATAAAAGTAGTTATGCAACGGACCAAGTGGTACCTTCACTGGGTCGGCGGCGGCGGAGTTCTCCGTTCAGAATTGGGTCTCCGGCCGTCAGTTGAGAGGGGAAATGTGCCGAATGGAAGAAGCCGTTGGGTTTCTTCTCTTCCTATCTTAAACAGTGACCACATCATCCAAATCTCCATATCCACTTCTTTTGTGCTAGCTTGTTGTTAGTGTTAAAAGACGAAAAGACCCTAACCTCCACCGAAACGGATGCACTACGGATATGGCGATAAAAGTCTTTTCAACTCTAGTCTCAGGCTTGAACACACCATCTAAAATAAATACTTTTATTATATGCTAACATCGTCGTTAGCTGTAATTCGTTAGGTAGACTTTGAAATTATGGTAACAATAGAAAAGAGTGCATTAAATTTAGTACGACTGAAAAATTAATTTTACAGTTTTCTTTTCTACATTTTACTTTTTTTACAACCTCGACCTATATTGGATATTTTTTATATTTTTATGTGGAGATACACAAATAATTTAAACTATTAAAAAATAGAAAACAAATATTCACTAGATATTAAATATGTCCGTAGAAGTTATTACTCGTTTGGATTTGGAAAAGGATCATCTCCCATTCATGAAAATGGACTTATTGTCCAGTTAGTCAATTTGTGGGCTCACTTTAATTATCGAAAAACTAATCACGATTGAGAGTTAGTTGATAATATCAACCTCGTCAAAGTTCAGGTTGATCGGACACCAATTAATAGATTATCTAAATGCATGTGTTTTGTTATGTTTTAAAACATAAGTATGTGTTCAAAAATAATATTGAATAATATCTAATCAACTTGATTTTTAGTGCGAATAAAGTTCTTATCAAGATGGATATGGGCACTTTAGATCATCAAAGTGGACTAAGGTACTATTTCACTAATATTCTTATTTTTTATATATATTTTTATTTTACAAAATATGTTATTCTTTCACAATTGAACGATTATGTGCATTCAGACCACGTTGGATAATTTTCCTATGGTTTGGAAGATGTAATCACGTGTTAGGCAGTCAGTGGAATTGCTTATTGGCATGAAAATCTCCAAAAGGTAGTTTGATGGAGTGGTTTACCTAAAGATTTGAATCTTGGTGAAGCTTTTCGACCAAGTCCAGACCATTTATGAGAAGAGAATCGGAGAAATACCAAATTGGTAGCCATGCAATAATTGGTTAACTTCATACCGCTGATACAGTGTACAAGCATACCTACCCTTTCTGGTACGAGATATATGCAATGTGGTTTCCGATACACAATTGGTGAGACTGTTGAACTCGAAATTGTGAGATTGAGAAGAAAGACCTGATATAATGAGCGTCGGGCTTGGGGATTAGTTTTCTTCTAATCATTCACTCGATCAATATCCCGGAATTTCTCTTTTCTTCGTGGACCAGGTACTTGAGACCGAACCACCGGAAATCTCCTCCACCCTTCACCTTTCCTCTGCTTGCTAAACTTTCCCCCCCCCACCCGTTCTCTCCGACCCAAAATCCCCACACGATTCATGATCATAGACTGTTGACCAGATGGTTCCAACCACTCCTTACCAAAACACAGCAATAATAATCCTCCGGGATGACCCGTACATCTGGACCCTCCGTCTCGAACCAACGCGTTCAGATTGCACGGTGTTGTACGTAATTTCAACTATTCATCCGTTTCGACAATCCAGATCATTTATTGTAGAGACGGACAGTCCGTGCACAACACCATCCCTAGTAATGTACGGCTGAAACGAGGATCCCATGGTACTTACGAAGCAACCTCCCCCATCTCACCACTACTAGTACTCCTTCTAGGTTTCCGTATCGTTCCGTTAGTGTTACTGTTGAACTCAAACCAGTGCAACGGAGCATCCTCAGAAGACCTGACAAATGCGTCGGCTTCCGGCGCCGTTGGCGTCGTCTCACAAGCAGCTCCGACTTCTCCTCTTCTCCCGCCGCTGCTCCCCTTCATCTTCACCACCGCCACCACCTCCACAACCCCACCGCCTCCTCCTCCACCCTCACCTCCCTCTCTCTAAACCCTCCTTCCCCCGCACCACTCACTCTCTCTCTCCGCCCTTCTCTCTCCCCTCCAGATTCTTCTCATCCCACCCCGACCCCGACCCCGACCCCAACCCCAACCCGAACCCGGATACCCAAGAACATCTCGCCCTCGCCCAATCTCTCTCCTCCGAGCTCCTCAAAGACCCGACCACGGACCCTCTCTCTCTAACCCAACGCCTCGACCTCAACTTCTCTCACGTTAACCTAACCCCTTCCGTGATCCTCCAAACCCTCGACCTCTCCCCCGGCGCCGGCCGCGCCGTCCTGGGGTTTCACAAATGGGCCTCCAGCAGGCCCGATTTCAAGCACGACGACGAGACGTTGTCCCACTTCGTGAATTACTTGGGCCGGCGGAAGGACTTCAAGGCCACCCACGATGTTCTGGTCGGCTGCCGTGGCGTTTCTGGGGCGAAAACGCTTGAATCGGCCATCGACCGGCTGGTTCGGGCTGGCAGGCCGACTCAGGTAATCTAGGATGGCCCGAATTTTGAAAGACCTTTTTTTCATTAGGTATATCTTTTATCAGAGCTGCTATAGATACATACATAAATGTATCAAACAGGGACTGTAAACAAATCATTTTGAACAGAACGAGCAGCTCAGATCATTTTTGTGGTACCTGAGACGCACATTTATGTATGTAGTCATGTTCTTTTCGATCTTTCATAGAGTAGTTGGCCCAATGTTGTGTAGCAGGCAGCAGCATTAAGTGTGGTGAGATTACGGGTTCAAATCTTACGGGGAAGGGTTTGATACCCATTGTGGTTGATTGGGTTGGGTTAGGGTGAAGTAGGTGCTTTAAGGAATGGGAAAAATTATATATTTTCAACCACTTTGAATTGCAAGAAAGGGTGGGAAATGAAGAACGAAGAGGATACTTGCAATAACTGAGGCGAGAAAATGAAGAGAAAAGATGGGTTTTTGAACTTTATTTGTTGCCTCCATTGGAAATTGGGAACATACACACAGGTTCACTGGTATATTTGTTTTAGCAACTATATTGTTCTGGTAATGTGTATTTCTACGAACTTGTGATAGATTTCAAATTTTGTATTGGTGTGATTTTTTGCATTCATAACGATTTTTGTTGCATTTTTCTGCACAAATTAGAATCTTGTGTCTGTCCATGCAGGTAACCTCATTCTTCGAAAAGATGGAGAATGATTATGGGTTTGCTCGTAACAGTGAGTCAATGAAGTTGATTGTCACAAAATTATGTGAACATGGGTTTGCGAGCCATGCTGAGAAAATGGTGAAGGGTTGGGCCAACAAGTTTTTTCCTGATGATTACATATGTGATGTCCTAATTAAGGGGTGGTGTGTTGATGGGAAGCTTGAGGAGGCAAGGAGGTTAGCGGGGGAGATGTATAGAGGAGGTTTTGAGATTGGTGTTGTGGCTTATAATGCCATTCTTGATTGTGTGTGTAAGCTTTGTAGGAAAAAGGACCCCTTTCGGCTTCAATCAGAAGCAGAAAAGGTGTTGGTTGATATGGATGTCGCGGGTGTTCCCCGAAATGTAGAAACGTTCAATGTGTTGATCACTAATTTGTGTAAAATTCGTAAGACGGAAGATGCGATGAATTTGTTTCATAGAATGGGTGAGTGGGGATGTTATCCAGATGAGACAACATTTCTTGTTCTAATTAAGAGTTTGTATCAGGCTGCAAGGATTGGAGAGGGAGATGAGATGATCGATCAGATGAAATCAGCTGGATTCGGGGAAGCTCTTGATAGGAAGGCGTATTATGAGTTTCTTAAAATTTTGTGCGGGATAGAGAGAATCGATCAGGCTATGAGTGTTTTCACGAAGATGAAGGATGATGGTTTTAGTCCTGGGATTAAGACATATGACTTGTTGATGGGGAAGTTGGTTGCTCATGGCCGTGTGGATAAGGCAAATGCTTTGTTTAAGGAAGCTGAAAGCAATGGGGTTCCAGTGGAGCCCAAAGCGTACAAAATGGACCCCAGATTCGTGAAGAAACCTGTTGTTTTGAAGAAAGAGAAGAAACGTGAGACATTGCCGGAGAAAATGGCAAGGAAGAGGAGACGCCTTAAGAAAATCCGATTGAGTTTTGTGAAAAAGCCAAAACGGGGTATGCGACGAGCTTATTGATCTTCTCCGAGTTTTGCTTGTATCTTGTTGCATCGATCTGAGTGGTATGGTTTCAATCCAGTAGAGTGCCTTTGTAGAACTTTGATTATTTACTTTTTGCGCTGCTGCTTGTTTCAGTTATACTGCTGGCAAAACTAGAATTAGAAACAAATCCAGTTGATGGGTTAATTTTCTTCATATAAACGTCCATGTGTTTGTCTAAAGAACAAGCACATTGGCAGGGCATGTATCAGCTGCCAAAGCTTGATTTTCTGTAGATTTGAGGTTTCTCCTCTGCCAGATTGTGCCAAATTCTGCATGGTTTCCTTTGACATTCATGTCTATTCTAGTCATCATCTATTGTTATGATTCTGTCTCCTTACATGGCACAATTTTTAGTTCCAATACATGATCTTTCTTCTTCTTGTTGTGTAGTCAAGGGAAAATATGTTTTCTGTTAATGCTTTGTTGCTGAATAAAAAGATTTGGCTTTGTGTGGCGATTTGATGATGTTGTTGCTATGATGAGTCTCTAAAGTTGATCTTAGCTGGTCTCATGCTTTCTGAATCCATCCTTCTGTTTCTGCTTGTCTGTGTCATGCATTTGCTGATTGCTTTGACTATGGCTGAACTTTGTTTAAGAAGAAATGTAAATTTTGGAACTGTGGTGATCTGCCTAGGATATGTGGGTGAGATGGAACATCTTTGCTTCTTCTGTTTTTCATAGTATCTGTTCTTTCTTACTCACAGATAAGAAAATCAAATACATGTATCTTGTCTATTAACTGCCATTTAATTACTAGTTTCTAATTTGCATAACCACCAATGGTGATCTTCCTAGAGTATGTTGCTCTCGGAAGCATCTTTGTAGGATACTTGCCCGAAGTGTGAACCGTTAGCCCATAAGTACGTTTTGTGAAATATTTGATCAATGCTGTTAGCTTATACTAGATGGCAGGGCTCACTAAAATACTCACTCAAGCTTGTTGTCCAATCTGACTACCTGGGCTTGTCCTTAGTTTTCTGTACTTTGGAAATGGAATTGCTGGCTTGGTTGCTTAACAAGCCATGTTAAGCAAAACCCAATTAGGCTTGATTAAGGTTTTGGTAGGTCAAGCCGCATGTCCCTGGAAGATGTAGATGGAATCTTGTACTAATATGTTAGTTACGTGTGACAGAAGGGGTAGGCACGTTTCCGGGGGTCTCGCAAACTGTTTATCTGTTGGATTGAAGCCCGAGGTTTGTTCTGCTAACTTTGGCTTTGGCTGAAATCCAACCTTGACGAGCCCATTGCAGTGCTTAAGTTGTTCAAGTCTCCCAAGTCAGCACCACAAATAAGTGGATGGAAAGATCATATCGGACGAACTAGGAAACTTGGTCAGATTGAAGCCTGTAATTGGGTTTGTCGCGAGTAGAAGATGTGGGCATCATGGGATGAATGTTTGCAAGATTGGCGACTTGTGGAATTGTAATCAACTGAACATAAACTAAAATAAAAACTGCAGTGAGTATAACCAGATTTGGAGCAATTCGAGGCATGTGTTTCTCATGTTATCCTTAAAATTGATTCGATGTCTCAACTGTGGAGGAGAATCACCGTGTCTCTCTTCTAGGATACAACGATTGTTGAACAGTTATATAGCTAGCTACCGCCGCTGGGAATCGGTTGTCCGGCGTTTGTTTGTCTCCCAGGATAGAACTAGAAGCCAAGGAACCCTTTTATGCAAAAGATAGCGGACAACTGCAACTATATAAGATAAATACCAGCTGCTGAAGAATTCAATCCATGTGGTTTGGTGCCAGCAAAAAGTGGTGGGAAAATTGCGAGAATAAGTTTCTTTTATGTGAAGCTGTTGCTCTGGCTAGCTGCTGAAGGAAACAATCGTGTGAAGCTGTTTCTGTAAAATCAACAGCTCCGAACATGTTCTGGGCTTTAATAGCACAAGTCCAATGACTCACTCCAATGTCAGGGCAGTAAAACGATCAGGGTTATGAGTCCAAAGCCCAAGTCCAAACCCAGACCACAGGCATGGGGCGGTCCAAAAGCGACCAAGCGCACGCGGATTAAGGTGGGCTAAACCCACTTCACCATAGGACCTCCCCCTTTGAAAACTCGAGTACCCGACTCAATTTCTCATTCATCCCTAATTAACTTTGTTCATCATTTTTGTGGTTTAGAACTCTTACTAAGGAGCATTTAAACTCATTTAGACCCATCTCATAAGATATTTGGGTCATACTTAATTGTTGGCTCAAAGTTGCCAAAAAATCTTGGTGTTAAATCAATTTTCCCCCCAACAATATGCACTAAAGCTCTGTTTTCTTCTACATAGAATTGCTCATTTTGTGCATCTTTCTCGCGTCTTTACTATTCCCTCCGTCCCTTTTTAAATGTCCTGCTTCGTAATTCCAACTTATTAAAAAGACATCATCATTATACCTTTTACATCAACTTTTTCCTCCACTTTTCCTACTTATCCATTATCATTACACTTTTATCCACTTACTTTTTAAAAGGAATTTACTTTTAGGGGCAAAATAGACAATACATCAATTTTTACCCACTATCTTTACATAAATGGACACTTATTAAGGGACAGCCCAAAATGGAATACTGGACCTAAAAAAAGGGACGGAGGGAGTACAAAATTCTATGTAGTAGTCCATTCCGTTACGGCGGAATAAATCCTACGATTTTTTCTCCTTTGTAGTCTCAATCCAACGGCTATTGATCTAGCTACTCGATATTTAATGTTACCGCGTGAAAGGGGGATCACATCTTTTGAGTTGACCTCTGTATTAGTTTTTGATCAAAATATCTGTTTATCTTGACCCATTGTATTGTAATTAAATCACTTTTAAATTTTATTAGTGTCTACATATATAACAAAAATCACGTGATATATCCTCCTGGCATTTTGTTGTCGGTGGGTTTTTCTTTTCTTTACCATTACAGAGACATTGCCAGCTCCAACAACCACATAATAGAGTAATTGGGACGACTCCATAGCCATAGGGCAGGAGTAGAGGATCCAACTGTAAATTGGCCGCAGACCTAGGGTCCTAGTTGTATTGTAGCTTACCTGTTATATGGCTTGTTATTGTCAAAGGGCTCTCTCTATATGACAAATTAACGTTTGGACTTTGTGAAAGATAGTAAAAACCAACCATGCCTCTTTGTCTGACAGTCGTCGTCATCGTCGGTGCATTGTGCGTTCGTACTCAAGTGCAATGAGATTGCGGATTCAAATCCTATGACTGTAAGTTTATACCTTTTCCTGATGGGCTTGAAAGAGATTTGGAGCAGTAAAAATTCTTTCGTTACTTAAATTGCAATTATATGTTACAAGTTTATAATGTCTCTATTTATTTAAAAATACTAATAATGTTGATAGACCAAATACTAATGTGATAGAATGCTGTTGTAATTTCCAGTCTTCACTATATAGTCTCTAGGTGAAAAACCAATAGAACTCAAAACTCAAGGAGACAGAGACTGAATTGGACGGTCCTTTTGGGCGTGAGCAGGAGAGGGGGGGCCAGGCCAACCTTTAAATCTGTAGCAATTACTTATGTCAACCTAAAATTGCTGCTTGCATAAATTCTTCTTGGACCCGACCCCAGCCCCGGCCCCTTCTTATATCGGGCGGTTCCGGAGACATCTATAAAAACATAAAAAAAAACCTCATAATTTCCGATCAAATTTTAATGATTTGAGCCGCTCAATGTGATCAGAACGTGATTTTAAGAACAAAAAAATGACCTGGAAGGGCTTGATCCAAACAGTTCCTAACAGTTTTTTATTGAACGGTTTAATTAAAAACTGTTCAAAACAAGCACTTCCCAGTAATTTTTTTTGCCGATTTCTCGCGAATACCCTTAAAATCATGTTTTGTACATATTGAGCGACTCGGATCATCAAAATTTGATTGGGAACTATGAGATTGACATTTGGGGTGTTTTTTAAGATGTCCCTAGAACCGCCTAGTATATATGTATATATAAAGAGCAGAAGCAGAAGGTGCTGTGAGCAAACACAACAACGTGCAGCTCTGACCCATCTCACTGTCCATCTCGGCCGTCCGGATTTTAACAAAACTCGAATTCTTTTAAAATTCGGACCGTCCAAAATACTTGTGGACGGTGAGATTGCGGGCTGTTGTGTTTTGCACACAGCCCCCTTCCTGCAGATAAAGAACCCTAGCTGTTCTTCGACAAGCTTTATTTCTAGGAATACCCACATGGGAATTATTTACTCGGCCCATGCACCCAAAGCAAAAAGTTTTGATAAAGGCAAATCAGTAAATGAAGCTAGACAAAAAATGGTTCATTTTTGAAACGCGTCCGCAACTTTTCTTGAGGGGAATCACTATTCAATTCTAGAGCGAAGATTTGAGAGGGAAATGCACGAATGGGTCCAAAGCTTCCGGCAACACACCAAAAGTCTTCGTCCCATAGCTTTGCTGACACGTCGCTTTTGGCGTGTAATTAATTATTCAAAGCACCGCAATGTGATGTTTCACATTTTTCTCGCTTAATCTCAGAGGGATCCCGCATGAATATGTAGTGAAACTTGGACGCTACGTGACGGTGCGCTAGAAACACCCAATGATTTGTTCTCTTTGACGTGCACAAACCAGTCACCAGGCTCCATCTCCCTCATTTTTTTTTCTGAGTAAAGAGGTTGAGAGGAAGAATAGTTCCCCACCTGCCATAACACGTTCAGCTAGTGAGCATCGTCGAATGAGTTTCCACTGACTCTTTTGTCTGCACCCTAATGGCGAAAGACAAGTCACGTCCACTAAAAATACCTTCAGTCCATTTAGTTAGAGGAAATGACTTGTCTTGAATGGCGATGAAACAAGTCAATTTTGTTCATCTAATCAATATCCGAAATATTCAAAATCAACGAAGATGCTCTGAGATCCCAAGAGTATAATAATCGGTCTTGCTAACCTCCGTCCACTAGACAGAAGATAATAAGTATGTAATGTCAAATAAGTTCGGATATCAGTACGCAATTCACGAATATCAATACACTATTTCTGAATATTGATACACTTTTTACCCATTATCATACATCTAATAGGCGGAGGTTAACATTTTCCTATCGACTATTCAAAACCTGCGAAGATGCTCTTTTAGATCCCGAATAGATACCATACCAGTAATCAGTCTTTCTCTTTCTGTTTTTCTTGTAGTAATTCGTTATATTATAGGAGTAATTTATATGTCACTTTCCCACAAAAGAATTGAATTGATGTTAATGAATCAATGATGCACGTTAGACTAGGTGATGTTTTTATATATAGCAATGTTGAAACAGAAAATAGATTAATTTACCCAAAAAAAAATGTAGGAAAAGAAAGTTTTAATTTCCTTATCCTTCCTTATTATATAAAAAAAAAAAAAACAAACAACCGGAATCACCATTTGATTTGTCGGTGAAGATGAAGGAAGGGTTGAAACTAAATTAAAATCACCTTTTTATTGCATGCCCAAGTCACTTATATAGTGTGGCTAATAAATCTTGTTAATAATTCGACAATTTTAATTTATAATCCGACATTTGCATGTTTATATGATGAGTACTATGTTTTTCTCACATCTATGTTCTTTTTTCTTTTTTTTTATTATATCTTCATATACAATTTAGGCCACGTACATCACACAAGGTTACACTTGTTTTAAAATGAAAGGAGCTAAGCACGTCCATGAGACTCAGACTATCAGACGCATTTCATCCGCTTGACGAAAGGGTGATTATTCAGTGCCCCTGGCACACACCATTTGGTTGTATAGGCTCATTTTTTGCCACACATTGTGGTAGTGTTCATACACTTTGTCTTGGACCCTACCACAATATATGGTGAAGAAGAGGCATGGCACACTGAATAAATTTTCCTGATGGAGCCTAGCTAGAATAGGATTTGCTTTCTATAATGGTAATTTTCTTTTACAAAAATTGACGGAGCTAAGATCTTTATTTTGGGGGTGTTGAAACATAAAATTTAAAGGGTTCTTCTATTGACAGTCTACTACTGAGCTATCAGTAAATTAAGAAAAAAAACAAAAGCACATATGCCAATGCACGTTTTACACTTATCAATACACTTCACATATTTTTATGCATTTTCACATTTTTTAATACAATTTTTAAATTTTAATGACAACCCAATGAACTATTTTTAACATTTTCCAAAAATTCCAGACAAGATCGTTGAATTTTTTTAGGTTTTCCTTGTCCATATTTTTAAATTCTATAAAATCTAGAGTACTATTCTACAAGAATAATACGGTCAGTTTCCATTCATATTTGCCAAAACACACATAAATACATATAAGATAAGACGAAGTAATTATTTCACTTGCTTTAATTTCATAAAATATAAATAATATCAAAGAGTCAATAAGAAATTAATCATTCTTCATTTTGTTGTGATTCTTGCGAAGTCTAATTGACGATATTCATGCCCGAAAAAGAAGCATCAGTTGTAGAGTTTGGAAGAGTACTAGGCCTCGTTCTCGAAAGGGAAATAAGTACTTATTTTTTAAAAAGGCAATTTCAAGTTTAAAAATTATGTGTTTATGCAAATAATTTTTCTACCAATATGGATCTTGTTTGATAAATCTCATTGAGATCTTTAATATGATGTAAAAAAAATTAAAAAATTATTTTTCATTTATATGATTTTTGAGTTTGAAAATGTGAAATAAATACTTATTTTTTAAAAAGGTACTGTTCTGGAACGGGACCTAACAACAAGCATGATCGCCTCCAAACTTATGTCATTTTGAGTGCTAAACTTTTTGGGGTTGATAAACTCGGACGAATTCAAAATTTTGGTATTGGGGGCCAGGATTTGAGAGACAATTTTACATAGTAATACATTATGATATTCTTTAAAGTTTTTATGCTCGTTCTTCTTAAAATTTAATCCTGCCAAAAATATAATAGAATGGAAAACTAATTATTTACAGATAAATATAATACTAGATAGTAATAGAACGTGAGCTTGCGTTAAAAAACTCGTTCAACATAACATCAATTTGGTTACGTTAATAAACTAAGCTTGAATATTTTTTAAGTTCATTAAGCTTTTAAATCAAGCTCGATATACCTAATACTCGAGGTGCACATAAATTAGCTTTAAGAGACCTCTTTCGTTCGACTTCTAATACATTAAAAGTTAATGTTGCACGATATTGAGTACTTGATCTAAAACTCTTTTGAGATTAATTAGGTTGACTTTTATATATATAAAATCAGCTTGATCCCTAAATAATCTAAACTTAATAATGTTGAAATTATTTTTGTTAAAATCTTGTACTTCGCACATGATCGATACAAGTTTTTTTTTCACAACAATTTCGACAAACATTTTTTTTACAAGATCCCAAACGAGTGTCTGGCTCCTTTCCAATCCATAGGGAATTGGAGGATCCTCCAATTCCAATTCAATGGTCAAAATTATTCTAGTAACTCAAGCCCCAAAACTCATATGGTATTCTACAGGCACCCAATTACTCCCCAAATATTTTTCAATTATATATGCGTCTTCCCTTCCCATTTTTTTTGAACGGTGAAAAAAATTCATTAATCTTCCAAGTTTACAAAAAATTCATTAATTTTTTTTGAGCGGCGTCTTCTCTCCCCGTTAAACTTACCTCTGAAATCTTTTTTCTATATAGCTTATGAGGATTTTTTTTGACCGATATCATATACTAGCTCATGAGGATTTTTTTACTAATATTATATCAATAAATTTTTTTTTTCCTTTTAGCATGGTTTTTTTCACTGATATTACTCCCTCTGTTCCACAGTAACAGTCTCACTTTCTCTTTCTTAATTCTTTTCAAATAAAAAAAATTAACTACTTTTGCGCATAATTTTTTAATTTTTTTTGCACCGTATTAAAGATCTCGATTAGTACTTTAATTTGGTGCAAAAAATTCAAAAAATTATACACGAAAGTAATTGATTTTTTTATTTGAAAAATGACACGACTTTTCATGGTGGACTCTTAATATGGAACGGAGGTAGTATCTTATTATGAAACTCATGAGATTTTTTTACTGATACTAGCATATTTTCACGTGTGCTTCGCATTGTGTCGTGTGGCCATTAATGTAGTTGTTCTTGTATGTAAGAAAGTTGAAATTAAGATTTGAAAATTAGAAAGAAATCGTAAGAAAGTAATTGAACGTAAGATAATTTTTACAGAAAAAATATTTTAGAAGAAATGCAAAATAAGTTATTTGATTAACCTTATGAATCTAATAGTTATTTGAACCTGTAACTATTGTTTGAAAGTTACGACATGAAATTTTCCTAATGTTTGAAATTTGATAAATTGATACTTGAAATGTGATAATTGAAAAATATTAAGGATTAATTAAGTGCCCATAGAATACCATATTAATTTTAGGACTGAATAATAGGATAATTCTAAATTGAAATTGGAGTATCCTCTCATTTCCTATTGATCGGGAAGGGGCAGGACTCATTCCAAACACACCCTCGCACAGTGGCAGTTATTTCACACGTGTCACCATTTGATTCCCCAATTTCAGGTGTACAACTCACCAACAGCTCTCTTTCTCTCTCTCTCTCTCTCTCTCTCTCTCCCTACTTCCTAGTACTCCTATTTCAGACCCCGACCGTTCACTAAATTCTCTCTCAAAGACTCTCCACCCTCTGAAAGACTCTCTCTCTCTCTCTCTCTCTCTCTCTCTCTCTCTCTCTACGATGGCAGATCCCGCCGCCACCCCGATTCCCCTCCTAACAGACCAGCTCGACATCGTCATACCCACGATCCGCAACCTCGACTTCCTCGAGATGTGGCGCCCCTTCTTCCAGCACTACCACCTCATCATCGTCCAGGACGGCGACCCCTCAAAGGTCATCAAGGTCCCCGAAGGCTTCGACTACGAACTCTACAACCGCAACGACATCAACCGGATCCTGGGCCCCAAGGCCTCCTGCATCTCCTTCAAGGACTCCGCTTGCCGCTGCTTCGGCTACATGGTTTCCAAGAAGAAGTACATCTACACCATTGATGACGACTGCTTTGTAAGCCAGCCCTTTTTGTGTCTCTCCTTTTGTTTTTCGTGTTGGGAATTTTTTATTATTAATGTGGGTTTTGGGTCTTGGAATTTGTCCTCACATCGGTTAATTATCTCCTCGATCACCAGCACATGAGTCTGGGCGGCCTCTCACCTCATTGCGACTTGGTATCAGAGTTGTTTGTTGTTATCCATAGGTTTCGGATCCTTTGTTGACCTACTCGTTGTGATCTGTATGTTCCGGGGCCTCTACTGCTAAAGATTGGCATTTGATTTGATTTGATTTTGGGGGTTTATGGAGATTTTGAATTTTGGTGGGGTTGGGTTTGAGGGTTTTGAGATTTACTCAGAAAGATTGGCGTTTGATTTGATTTGTTGGTTTTGGGGGATTTTGAATTTTGGTGGGGTTGGGTGGAGGGTTTTGAGATTTGCTCTGAAAGATTGACTTTTGATTTGATCTATGTTTTTTTTCTGAAGTACATCTAAACCATCAATGATAATTGCTTTGTAAGCTTACTTGGACGTGCCTTTCGTGTGAATTTTCATTCTTTGGTGTTTTTGATGGGTGGGTTTTAGGAGGGTTTTTGGATTTTGTTGAGATTGGGATGGTGGCCTGGTGGGGGTTGTGAGGCTTGGAAAGATTGCCACTTGATTTGATTTTTGGGTACTCATAACTTTTAGATTTCTCCTTTTGGTACTCATAACTTTTTGATTGCCACTTGATTTGTTTTTTGATTTGGAGATTTGGGCACGTCATGGGTTCATGTGTGGTTGAGGAGTTTGGATCGGTCTTTTGCTTTTATGTCGCTTGAATGTTGTTGTATTTTTGTCGGTCATTTATTGAGATTTTCTTTTTTTCGAACTGTCATTTATCGAGTTTGGTCTACTGAATTTCTCTTCTTATTCTATGTAGGAACTGGATCTGTTTTGTCTCTAATACACGTTTCCAATTATCACTTCATTAGGAGGAAAAGAAATTAATGGATCTGTAACGGCATTAAAGAACTATCTAAATCTGCAGAAGTTGGAGATCTTTTTCAGTTAATAACTTTTGTAGTAACCGTTTCTGCAACACAATGTTTGAAAGTTTGAAAATGACTCACAACTTCGCAGACAGGGAAATCATCGATGTCGCTTGGTTCTTCATTTGTAGGTTTTACCAGTGTTGCAAATTGGATCTGGAGTGTTCAATGATTCTCTATTTTGGTATACGGTGAACCCCACAGATAGATCCTTGGCCTTGATCATTTCATTGAATGGGATTGTAGTTCTAGCCTTCTAGGATGTCTGTGCCGTAAAGTTTTCTTTGATATGAGGCGGCTGGGTTAAGCTTTTTTATTTACGCAATTAAGGTTGATTAGTTTAGATGAGATTCAGATCTATTAGTATGTCTTTGGTACTCTTGTAGTATGTCTTAGGTTCTCTTGTTTTGGGTCCAACTCTTAGCAAGACCTGCTAGAGCTTGCATTTAGATAGTCTGGTTGTGTTGTTCAATGCTCCAACAAGTTGAGGCGTTTGATTATGTATTTCGATTACGATTTAGGGCATCTCTTATTTCCTTTTCCATTTTGTTACTTCCTGCTCTTGTGCTTAATTTGTCTCTATGATTGTTCTTATCAAGTCATTGAGGTGCTCTATTGGCTTTGCTGTTTCAAGTTGGCAAGCCGTTTCGTTTGGCTCTAGTATTAACTATTCCTTATTTGCACACAGGTTGCCAAAGATCCATCTGGGAAAGACATTAATGCACTCCAGCAGCATATCAAGAACCTACTGTGCCCATCGACTCCGTTTTTCTTCAACACCTTGTACGATCCGTACAGAGACGGTGCTGATTTTGTCCGTGGATACCCATTCAGTCTCCGTGAGGGTGCCCCCACTGCAGTTTCTCATGGCCTCTGGCTTAACATCCCTGATTACGATGCACCCACCCAACTTGTCAAGCCTCGTGAGAGAAACACTAGGTATGATTACATTTCTTGGACTGAAATTTCCTACATGAGTCTTTAGCAGATCAACTCATCTATTCCATCTTCTTTTTTCCAGATATGTTGATGCTGTTTTGACGATTCCAAAGGGTACTCTATTCCCCATGTGCGGTATGAATTTGGCATTCGACCGTGAGTTGATTGGCCCTGCAATGTACTTTGGACTTATGGGTGATGGTCAGCCTATTGGACGGTATGATGACATGTGGGCTGGCTGGTGTATCAAGGTATTATTCATCTACATTACTCATTGAATTCTCCCAAGAAGTACTTTGTTTTCAATGACTCAATTTTTTCAAAAGTTTAATGCATATTTCGGTGTCATCTCCTCACTGCTTTAGTTTTGATTGTGAACAATTAGGAGTTAGGTTTACAAGATTTTCGTACAACACCTATCTATTGTGGTTTTATAATATTGCCATGTCACTTGTAGTTCTATCCATCGTCCCAAGTCCGGACCATTTTTTCCGATGTACTCAAAATCTGCAGTAGCAATCCTGTTTCATGGTTTCTTCACGGCTTTTGATTCATTGTTGGCTTAGGTAATATGCGATCACTTGGGGTATGGAGTCAAGACGGGACTCCCCTACATCTGGCACAGCAAAGCAAGCAACCCATTTGTGAACCTCAAGAAGGAATATAAAGGCATCTACTGGCAGGAGGAGCTGATCCCATTCTTCCAATCTGCTGTCCTTCCAAAGGAATGCACTACCGTGCAGAAATGCTACATTGAACTCTCTAAGCAAGTCAAGGCAAAGCTCGGAAGCTTAGATGACTACTTCCTTAAGCTGGCCGACGCCATGGTGACATGGGTTGAAGCTTGGGATGAACTCAACCCATCTGGTGCAGATTTCGCTGTAGCCAAGGGCCCTGGAAAATAGACAAAATTTGTCATTTACTTGCCTTTTGACTGATCAAGGCACGTATCTGTATCAGAGGTATCGTCCGAGCTTTGCCAGCTTCGCCAGAAGCTTGAGAGCATTTGTTTTTGCGGGTTGAAATTTAGTATTGTTTATCATTTGTTTTATAAGTTTTTGAACGACAAACGTTACGCATTCTATTGATCTGGGTCTGTATCCGAGGTACTATCATCGGAGCTTTCCCTAGAAGCTTAAGACTGTGTTTCGACTTGTTGGAAACTATTTATCATTGGTATTTTCGGTGAGTTCCGAGCATCTCCAGTGGATATTGCGATTCCATTTCTATCATCGAAAGTGTACTTTTGCTATCTTACTATAGAATTTGAATTCGGCCAAAAAAAAACTATAGAATTTGAATGGTGCACTTTTATCGCATTCTTCAATCAAATCTTTCCAATATGAGCCCCCAAATCTAGTACTTGAGTATTTGATTATGTGGGACTGACTATCTAGAAAAGACAATTATGCATTCTATTGATTGATTGGCCGTCCAATCTTTCCAATATTACACTTTAAGTTAGGCATTCTATTGATTGATTTTGCTACTCTTGGCATCTCTGGTGGTTTTTTTTTTCCCGGGTTCGAAGGTCAGAAATGTTTAGGCCACGCTTCTGCACACTTTAACTAATTTCCTCCTCGGTCCAGTGAAAGGCAAGCCATCCTGTCTATCCAAGCCGAGACTAGGAAATTCGCAAGAAGTAACTTTCTTGAGGTCTGATCCTAAGAATCAAACTTTGATTAATTGTGTAAGGAGTAAATTCACCTACCAACCGGACTAACCCTTCGGATTGGGGCCATGTTTCCACTAACAATTTTGGGCAATAAGTCATTGAATTTTAGCTGCTTGTTCACACTAAGCAACAAATTTTGCATTCCATCTACCATCTTCGTCTCTTTTTAAGTGTCCCGCTCCGTAACTCCAATTTATTAAGAAAATGTTATCATTATACCTTTCACATCAACTTTTACCTCCACTTTCCGTACTTACCCTCTATGGAAACATCATCATTATGCTTTTACTCTCTAATTTTTTAAAATGGAATCTATTTTTACGGGCAAAATGGAAAATGTATCAACTTTTACCCACTTTACAAAATAGACACTTATTAAGAGAGTTCAAAATGAAATACTGGACTTTAAAAAGGAACGAATGGAGTACAACTTATTAATTAGTAGAAACAACTTGACATTATTCAACAACTCTCTCTCTCCTAAAAAATTTAAAAATTTTCAACTTATTATTCGTTAGTAAAATAACTTGACATTTTTCAATAACAGATGATCCTTAAGTTATTGCCTACCGAAAACAACTTGGGTTCATGACTTTTGATTTTGCTGATGATTGACGCAAGATGTGGTGGTGGCTTTGGAAAATCAGTGGCAGGCGTTGGTGGGTACCGTGGGGTATGGGGTCAGGTTTTTCTTTTGGCTTCGAGTGTCTAGCATTTGAATTTTCAAAACTGAGGAGGCCGGCAAGAACCTAACTTTGTTAACTAGTGAGTCAAAAGGAAAGTGGAAAGTTTCCTGAACAGAATTTTCAAACCGAGACATCTGCAAGTTTGAAACATCAGAAAGTCTGTCCACACAAATATTACATGCACAAATTGTGCACAAATTTTTTTGTGGGGTCCACCATGGGTCCCACACAAACAATCCGAACCGTTCATTAAATGTAAAATACTTTTTCAAAGGTCTCTAAGAAAAATTAGCTTAATACAATACTTATAGGTGCTCGATCCAATTATTTAACTTTTTATTTTCTTGAAATCTCAATGAAAAGTTAGATAATTGAGTCGAGAACTTATATGTATCGGATTGAACTGATTTTTTATAGGAACTCTTGAAAAAATGTTTTACATTTATTGAACGGCTCGAATCATTTGTGTGGGACCCATGGTGGGCCTCACACAAAAATCTGTGCAAAATCTGTACACTTTTGTCTGTGTGGGTAGACTGGTTCTTGAAACATAGAACTAACACCATCTCAAACAGGAGCAAGAATCCCATCACACCACCGCGTTCTCATTTGATGATTCGTGTTGTTCATTTTGTAAGTCTCGATACATTTCTTATCCATGTGAGATATTAAATTGACTAAAAACATTAGGCGAAGTTCGGTTGAATCACATTTTACGAAATGAAAAATGAATGGTTAGACTCTAACCATATGTTTCTCCTTAGACAAATATGTTTTATTCGGAAGGATATTGATGTTTGATTAACCGAATTATTTATAGAGATGATAAGGAGAAAGCTACAATACACAGGGTATACGTATGTCTAAATTATGACAATTTGTGATTTTCATTATGTCGATTTTTGATTTTTTAATGCATATTCATGATTTTAGTTACAACTTGTACTTTAAAATTTACCTATCATTAGCAGGTTACCCATAATTAAAAAAATATTATTATTATATAACCATAATGTACCAGAATTCATAATACTTGTACCATAACCAAATATATGCGTACAATATCAAAATTTAAATAATGCTATCCACGAATGTTATAACAACACCATAAATTAGCATTATCTTACCATAATGAGTCGTACCATTTTTTTTGATTCGTATGATATTCCGTAACAAAATCAAAATATGTCGTACCAAAATCAACAATTGTTATACCCAAGCCAAAAATATTTGTAAAATGCCACAAATTTTATAAAATAACCACAATTGTTATGGCAACAACTAAAATTGTCATTTTCTTACCATAACGTGTCGTATCAAAAGAAAATATATGGAAATACCACAAATTATATAACAAACTACAATTGTTATGATAATACCATAAATTGACCTTTTTTTATCACAATGAGTCGTACCAAAGGAAATTGGTTAAAATACAACAAATTCAGTAATATAACCAAATTTGTTATGACAACACTATAAATTGATATTTTTATACCCACAATGTGTGGTATAAAAAAAATTCAATCAGAATGTTCAGTTAACGATAGTTATAATTGACAAAATACCATACCATAATTAAATAATATAACCACAATTGTTATAATAAAATCATAAAGTGGCATTACCTTACCACAACCTATCGTATATTTTTTTTTGTGATGATATATTCCATAACAAAATGAAAATATGTTTGTAGACACCCCAATTTGGATTCCCTAGGTCATTTTGTCTCTTTTCAATTTATTTTCAGTTTCTTGTTCCCCCCGATGATGAATCAGGTTAAGAACAGCTTTGATTAAAATGGTTTGAGTTTGGTGTATGTGGAACCCTTTCCTTAACCCCAAAACCATTGAGCCCAGCTTTGACTATGGGTTTGACCTTCGCGCGATTTACTGAGACACTCGCGCGATGCTTCACTTGCCAGGTGGTGGTCAAAGTCAAACTTTGACTGATTGACCATCGCGGGGAAGTTAGAACCCTCGCGCGACGGTCTCACTCCATCGCGCGATGGTCTACACCTGTCGTATCCAGCTGGATTTTGTGATGATGAGGCGCCTGCAGGGCCATGTGACCCCGTTCCATCAACTGAACGGCGTTTGCTCGGCCATCCTTGCACCACCTAAACCCCCACTCTCCCATCAACTTGGCACCCCACTTCTCTACCAAGTGAATGCTGCCAGCATTGTTGGCTGGCTGCAGGGCCTTGTATTCCCACCAACAAACTCCCTCTCCTCCTATAAATAACCCCCCATTGATCTCTTTCAAAGGGTTACCAAAAAAATCCCAAAGAAAAGAACAAGAATCACAATCTTGATCTTCTCTCTCAATCAAAGTTACTACCACTTTCTCCTTTGTCAAAAGCATACCACCTCACTCAACCATTTTCAAATCATCCAAGCAAAGGTATAATTTTCAGCCTTTACTGTCTTGATCCCTGAGGGGGGCTGACAGGGTCAGGACTGGTAATCAATATCAGCTTCTGACCCCAAAGCCAGCAAATTTACAAGATGCTGTGGACATGAGAACCCACGCGCGATGAACCCATACAATCGCGCGATGCTTCTGGCTT
Source organism: Rhododendron simsii (assembly GCA_014282245.1). Lineage (NCBI taxonomy): Eukaryota > Viridiplantae > Streptophyta > Magnoliopsida > Ericales > Ericaceae > Rhododendron > Rhododendron simsii. The sequence goes on from CM024964.1 coordinate 23,130,491, forward strand.
GCACGATATGGTTCTCGTGGGGATGGGTCTCTTGTCCTAATTCCACTTATATGATTTCATATTCTCTTGCTTAATTATATTTGTTACATCTCACTGTCTTGCATGCTAAAATCAGTAGATTAGTATAGTTTGCTTTCCTTGTTCATGTTGGAATGCCCCTGGGTAGCTTCTGAATATGTCTCAGAGCCCAGGCATGCAAAGCAGTTCCTGGATGTCCAGTCAGAACAGTCGCGCGATGAGGTGACTCCATCGCGCGATGGTTTGGTCATTTCCAGTGATTGCCCTTGCATGGGCAACTAGGCCTTTGGTCTCTGTTTTATCACCCTCACTGTTTAAGGGTTGTGTTTTATTCCTATCCGATCAGATTGTAATAAGTAGTTATTTTCAGTACATATGAACTGCTTGGTTTGGCCCTAGGTGTGCACTGGTCCTTCCAGAGCCCAGAAGGAGATAAATTTTAACCTGGTATTGAGATGTGAACACTCGCGCGATGGTTTGAGTGTATCGCGCGATAGAATGGCTTGCATGCCACAGTTCCGTGCATGCAAGTTGGCCATTATACGCGATAAACCCCAAAACTATCGTACTGCTTCACATCCTGAAATCAGTATTAAACTTTATCTCATTTTATTTTACTCTTCCATGAATCCATGCTATCATCCCTCACATCCTGCAAACGTGTTACAGTTTTAATCTCCTTTAAACTGTTCCCCCGCCCTAATTGGCTAAAAAAATGATTAATCAAACAGAATCGCAAACAAATAACATTTTTGCAAATGCCTAAGTAGAGACCGATCTCCGGATTGGGCGAGAGGGGTGCCATAAAACCCTTCCCCTCTCTCTCTCGGCCCTCGCCGCGGCCTCGGAAGCGGCAATCTCCCGCTCTCTCTCCTCTCGGGCCTCTAAAACAGCAGCCCCTATCTCGGGGTTATCCTCCAAAAGCCGCGCAAGCTGCGCGTCGCTCAAAAGCTCGGCGACATCCTGCTTTGTGATCGGCCTATGGCTAGACGAAGTCGCCGCTGGCCGGAAAAGCACCTCTTCCTCGGGACCGCCGTGGCACCTCCTCCTCGGTCACCACTCCTTTACCCTTCGCCGGATCTCTCGGCGGAATATCACTTGGCCCGACATCATCACCACCGGCACCGCTACTGCCCGTGCCACCAGAGACACCACCAACCACTACCGAGCCACTCACGGCCGTGCTTGGATCCATTTGCTCGACTTCAGAAGGCACTGCCCCGACCCGCTCCGTCGCGCGACAATCTGACTCCGTTGCGCGATGCTCGCCGTCGTCCCCAACCGCCTGTGCATGGCTCTGTCCACCATCGCCGCCGTCTGTCGCCGCTGCACCTGTGCCTGTAGCAGCCCCTACCAACGGCTGATCCCCCGTTTCAACCTCCATAGGCCCTCCCTCGTCCTCCGGACGATCAACAACTCCTCCTCCGCTGCCCCCGTCACCGTGGTCTGCCATGGATGAGCGAATGCGCTTGGGCTTCTCGGTTTTGGCAAAAAATCAGAGGTTTGGATGGGTTTTGAGAGAGAGTTTGAGAGGAAGAAGAGTTATGGGGGTTTTGAAACTGCTGTGAGCGGTTTCAAAGATGTCCCCGTCGATTAAAAGGAAGCCAACAGTCGCGGGCCGGGTCTGGGCCCGTTTCAGATTCAGGCCCTGACAAAGAACCATCGCGCGATGGTATGGCTCTCTCGCGCGACGGTCCAACTGGGCCGTTGACCATGTTTGACCCCTGGCTCGGCCCATCATCGTATTTGTGGCCCACCAAGTTTTTCTCAGTACTTGCAAGTAATTTTGGATCTTTACAAGATGTTCTGGATCAATGGTGCTTTATATCCCCAGCAGTGGTCCGCCCACACAGATCAAAATTCCAATCAGCGACGATCTAACCGTCCAATTTCCAATCAGCGACTATCCATTCGTCCATTGTCCAGTCAGCGACGATCTAACCGTCCAATTTCCAATCAGCGACGATCCATCTGTCCATTGTCCAATCAGCGACGATCCATCCGTCCAATTTCCAATCAGCGACGATCCATCCGTCCATTGTCCAGTCAGCGACGATCTAACCGTCCAATTTCCAATCAGCGACGATCCGTCCGTCCATTGTCCAGTCAGCGACGATCTAACCGTCCAATTTCCAATCAGCGACGATCCGTCCGTCCATTGTCCAGTCAGCGACGATCCGTCCGTCCATTGTCCAATCAGCGACGATCCATCCGTCCATTGTCCAGTCAGCGACGATCTAACCGTCCATTGTCCAGTCAGCGACGATCTAACCGTCCAATGTCCAATCAGCGACGATCCGTCCGTCCATTGTCCAGTCAGCGATGATCTATCCGTCCATTGTCCAATCAGCGACGATCCATCCGTCCAATGTCCAATCAGCGACGATCCATCCGTCCATTGTCCAGTCAGCGACGATCTAACCGTCCAATGTCCAATCAGCGACGATCCATCCGTCCATTGACCAGTCAGCGACGATCTAACCGTCCAATGTCCAATCAGCGACGATCCATCCGTCCATTGTCCAATCAGCGACGATCCATCCGTCCATTGTCCAATCAGCGACGATCTAACCGTCCATTTTCCAATCAGCGACGATCTAACCGTCCAATCCCTTGGTGCACGGTATTTGTATATACTGTCTTGCGTTTTTTTTTTTTTTTCGATTAATTAGCCTTTGGGTGAATTGGATGGGTGTCTACAAATCTTTGACGTTACCCGTACCGACTAATGGTGCTCCGCGTGCCGTCAAAGAGGGACTACTGTAGACACCCCAATTTGGATTCCCTAGGTCATTTTGTCTCTTTTCAATTATTTCAGTTCAGTTTTTCCCCCGATGATGAATCAGGTTAAGAACAGCTTTGATTAAAATGGTTTGAGTTTGGTGTATGTGGAACCCTTTCCTTAACCCCAAAACCATTGAGCCCAGCTTTGACTATGGGTTTGACCTTCGCGCGATTTACTGAGACACTCGCGCGATGCTTCACTTGCCAGGTGGTGGTCAAAGTCAAACTTTGACTGATTGACCATCGCGGAGAAGTTAGAACCCTCGCGCGACGGTCTCACTCCATCGCGCGATGGTCGACACCTGTCGTATCCAGCTGGATTTTGTGATGATGAGGCGCCTGCAGGGCCATGTGACCCCGTTCCATCAACTGAACGGCGTTTGCTCGGCCATCCTTGCACCACCTAAACCCCCACTCTCCCATCAACTTGGCACCCCACTTCTCTACCAAGTGAATGCTGCCAGCATTGTTGGCTGGCTGCAGGGCCTTGTTTCCCACCACAAACTCCCTCTCCTCCTATAAAACCCCCCATTGATCTCTTTCAAAGGGTTACCAAAAAAATCCCAAAGAAAAGAACAAGAATCACAATCTTGATCTTCTCTCTCAATCAAAGTTACTACCACTTTCTCCTTTGTCAAAGCATACCACCTCACTCAACCATTTTCAAATCATCCAAGCAAAGGTATAATTTTCAGCCTTTACTGTCTTGATCCCTGAGGGGGGCTGACAGGGTCAGGACTGGTAATCAATATCAGCTTCTGACCCCAAAGCCAGCAAATTTACAAGATGCTGTGGACATGAGAACCCACGCGCGATGAACCCATACAATCGCGCGATGCTTCTGGCTTGCACGATATGGTTCTCGTGGGGATGGGTCTCTTGTCCTAATTCCACTTATATGATTTCATATTCTCTTGTTAATTATATTTGTTACATCTCACTGTCTTGCATGCTAAAAACAGTAGATTAGTGTAGTTTGCTTTCCTTGTTCATGTTGGAATGCCCCTGGGTAGCTTCTGAATATGTCTCAGAGCCCAGGCATGCAAAGCAATTCCTGGATGTCCAGTCAGAACAGTCGCGCGATGAAATGACTCCATCGCGCGATGGTTTGGTCATTTCCAGTGATCGCCCTTGCATGGGCAACTAGGCCTTTGGTCTTTGTTTTATCACCCTCACTGTTTAAGGGTTATGTTTTATTCCTATCCGATCAGATTGTAATAAGTAGTTATTTTCAGTACATATGAACTGCTTGGTTTGGCCCTGGGTGTGCACTGGTCCTTCCAGAGCCCAGAAGGAGATAAATTTTAACCTGGTATTGAGATGTGAACACTCGCGCGATGGTTTGAGTATATCGCGCGATGGAATGGCTTGCATGCCACAGTTCCGTGCATGCAAGTTGGCCATTATACGCAATAAACCCAAAACTATCGTACTGTTTCACATCCTGAAATCAGTATTAAACTTTATCTCATTTTATTCTTCCATGAATTCATGCTATCTTTCACATCCTGCAAACGTGTTACAGTTTTAATCCCCTTTAACTGTTCCCCCGCCCTAATTGGCTAAAAAATGATTAATCAAACAGAATCGCAAAGCAAATAACATTTTTGCAAATGCCTAAGTAGAGACCGATCTCCGGATTGGGCGAGAGGGGTGCCATAAAACCCTTCCCCTCTCGTAACCTGGCTCCCGAACCCAGATATGGTTATGACGGACTGGTTCCTTAACTTTTTCAAATCAAACAGCGCGGCAAGTGCTTCAAAATACGGTTCCTTGGGTGTCGGACCTTCAAACCCGAGTGGCGACTCTGTATTTTCGCGAGCGCTTGTCGTCCAGCTTAAAAGCGCTCCCGCGAACCGGCAGCATCTCTCCTTTCTCAAAAGGGTGGGGAACGGAATCCCTTCCCTGGAGGAGAGAAAGAGTCGGGGCAATTCGCATTGCCCACAATTGTTTAAAAAATGCACAATAGTTTATCAAGCAAAATAATATAACGTAAATAAATCCACATATTGAATAAAATAATCACAATATTATAACATGCATAGATTGTCATTATCTTAGCACAATGTGTTGTATGAAACTTAACCTAATTATTTTCAATTTCCGCCACATATTTTTTTCAAATTTTAAATTTCCACCATACAATTGTAAAATACCAAATTAAATAATATAACTACAATTGTTATAAGAAAATTATAAAGCACGTTACTATTCCAACGTGCCGTACAAATTTCTCAAAAATTCTTAGCCCAAAAATGGGGCCCCCACATATGATGGAGTATTATATATTAAAATTACAAATTCTCAATATTGTGTAGCTGTGGTAAGGTGTTGGAATTCTGACATTTGCCTACAAGATCAGGGGTTCAAGTCTCACGCCTTCATTTACTTTTTTTTTTTTTTAAAATACCTCATCATATCCAATTTCAATGAGCCCTCTGCGCATCTACAGAACGGAGCGTTCGTGTTCAACGCTTCTATTGGTGATCTGTTCCACCAGCCTATGCCTGCTGTACAGCTCAACTCTGCCTCTACCATGGAGAACCCGTACTTCAATGTGACGGATCCAAACCCCTCCTTAAGTCTGTTGGACCGCTTCAGAGCTGTTATTCCCTCTCAAACAGAGCAACAACTTGACATGCAAGCCGTAGGGTGGGCTATAGCTGATAATGACGACTATGCCACTCCCATAATCAATGAATGGACGGAGCTGGAATTAGAGGGATTCCCACCTAATCCTGAAGACATTCCCTTTGACCACATCTGGTATGATGCTTGGATGGCCAATTACGAGGCAGCCATGGTTGATCCTTTGGATGGATTCTCGTTGGACATGCTCTTCCAACAACCTCAGCCTGTTTTGCTTGAGGAAGAGTACTATTGGGACCCCGAGCCTGCTTGGCAATTTCCATTAGGATTTGACCCTAGTCCTCTCCAGGGTTACGCTCTGCCCGGCTATGAAATCCAGTATTTGGAAGAGGACCTCGTTCAGGATGAAACCCGTGTCCTAGGGGAATGTTTCTTCCCCTCCACTCTTGACAGGCTGGTTAACTCGGTGGCTGATCCCGAGTATGATCCCACGTTCTTCATCGTCGACGAAAACCTTCCGCGCCCTGTCGTGCCTTCCCCGCCTGAAGAGGACTGCAGCATCATGGTTACAGACCTTGTGCCACCAGCTGATCTTTGGGATGTCAATGATGTAGTCAACATCCAGGTTGGGTCCGAAGTTTGGACTGTCAATCGCTCCCTTGCTGATGGAGGGCTGTGGGATGTCCCTTTTATTGCTAGTACAGAACCAATCCAGGAAGCTATAGCTGTTGGGGATCCAGACTTTTGGGATTCACTCTTGATCAAAGATCTGACTGAGGATTTGGGTTTGAACATGGAAGTGCCTGTGGCCCCTTCGACCTCCGACAAAGGGAAACGCAAATTGGGAGAAGTCCCTGTTGATCTGTGGGACGATAGTCAAGACCCTCAGATGGTACCCTCCTTAGAGAACGTTCTTAATGTTACAAGAAGTGGACGAGTCTTTCAGCCTGCTAATCTGCAAGCAGGAAGTTCATCCAATTCTTCTAACCGGAAGAACCAACCTCCTATTTTCTCAGGGTCTGTACCATTTGAGGTACCAGTTAATGCCTCAAACGACGATATGATTCAAAAGCAATTGGAGCGAATTCCCGCCGCCATATCACTTTGGGGATTAATCTGTTCCTCCCGGGAGCATCGTCAGAAGTTCTGCCACACTCTCTCTCGTCTTGAGATCCGACCGGACGTCACGCCTGAAGCAATGATTTCCCTTATCCTCCCACCTGCCTCCAAGCATATTGTGGTCTTCACCGATAAGGATCTGCCGCTTGAAGGAGTTGACCACAATCGACCCTTGCATATCACAGTCAAGTGCCGAGGACTCTGGGTTCCGACCGTCCTTATCGATAATGGCTCAGCAATCAACGTTTGCCCTTTGAGGGTGGCTCACCGTCTGGGACTGACTAAGAAAGACTTTGCACCCTCCAGCATGGCTGTTAAGGCATACGACAGCACACGACGTCTGGTCGAAGGCACACTCGTGCTCACTCTCGATGCGGAGGGATTCAAAATGGATGTCGAGTGCCATGTAGTCGACATTCCAGCCTCGTTCAATCTCTTGTTAGGAAGGCCATGGCTTCACAGATCTGACATCATGGCTGTCCCATCTACTCTTCATCAGAAAGTCATGCTGGGACTTCCCACTGGGACTTTGATTATCTGCGGGGATTCAGGCATTCGCCCGCTCAAGGACGACGGCACACCTGTTTTGGGTATCGCGCACGACAACGAAGACGTCGATCTCGCGGGATTCTCTTTTGATACTTCTGGCTCGGTTATGGCCGTCAACGTGGATGGGGACTTCATCATAAGCTCTGTCGCTCTAGACATTATGAGAAGAATGTCCTATCTACCTGGCCTTGGCTTAGGAATTCACCAACAAGGGATTCCGGAATTCCCTGCATTTCCTTCCTGTGAGGGCCGCTTTGGATTGGGATACTCTTCCTCTGCCAACGATGCCAAAAGAAGGAAATACACGGGAAAACCTCGATCTCTCTATGGTGATCCCAACAGCTACTTCGTCCGTGAAAAGGGGAATGATATCTATCGTGGGCAAGCTGAGCCCTTTATCGACTCGGTCACCGGGGAGCTGCTACCTAGTTTTGAGATCTTTGCGGATGATACTTGGTCTTCCAGTGACGAAGAGCCAGCTAGCGCGGAATTCAAGAGGAAGCTTAGGCAACCCAAGCCGAAGACTGACTGGCTGGGATCTTTCGATCAGGGGAGTTTGGAGCAGCTGTTTTGTGAATTCTCTCAAGTGGGTTTGGCCAAGGAAGCCGAAGAGGCCGAAGTGTTCATGCTAGGGCCCGACGCCCTCGAGGATCCCACCTCTCTTATCGTGGAAGCTAAGGGAAGCCTTAAAAATTGCATTTTCAAGCCGCGCCTTACTTGCATTGATGACATAGCTGAGTCCGACACTGAGTCTGTCAGGTCTTTTGAGTCTAAGTCTAGCTCTGAGTCGGAGTTTGTGCCTCTCGGCCCTCCACGTCATAGCTTTTACTTCGAGTTCGACTCCCTTGTACTTGGCGACCCTGCAGGGTCTTATGAAATGAAGGACTCCTCTTCTGACTACTTGAATGATCTTTATATAAACTGTGTCGACCCTAACGATGAAGGGATAGATTTTGATGGGGACATCTCCAAGGAAATCCGTGCTTTCATTGAAAGGGAAGACGAAAGGCATGCTCAGCCATTAAAAGAAGAGATAATCTTAATAAACTTGAAAGATGAGAGTGATCCTCGGATGGTTCAAGTGGGCTCCACGTTAGATCCGGAGGAGCATCGTAAGTTCAAAGAGCTCCTCACTGAATTCAGCGACATCTTTGCATGGTCTCATCAAGACATGCCCGGTATCGATCCTGAGATAGTGGAGCATCGAATCCCCCTGTTGCCCGATGCTAAGCCGGTGAAACAGAAGCTCAGACGGATGCGACCGGACTGGGTGCAGAAAATCAAGGAGGAAGTCACCAAGCAGATTGACGCTGGTTTCCTCGCAGTCTCTCAGTATCCCACTTGGGTGGCCAACATCGTCCCTGTTCCTAAGAAAAATGGCCAGATTCGTGTCTGTGTTGACTTCCGGGACTTGAACAAAGCAAGCCCCAAAGACGATTTTCCCTTGCCACACATCGATGTGCTGGTGGATAATACTGCAGGGCATGCTTTGCTCTCGTTCATGGACGGCTTCTCAGGCTACAATCAGATTCTCATGGCACCCGAAGACCGCGAGAAGACGACCTTCATCACTGAGTGGGGAACTTACTGCTATTTGGTTATGCCGTTTGGTTTGAAGAATGCTGGCCCGACTTATCAAAGAGCTGCCACGACTATTTTGCATGACATGATGCACAAAGAGGTTGAGGTCTACGTTGATGATATGATTGCCAAGTCAAAAACTCGGGAAGGGCATGTCCACGTGTTAAGGAAACTTTTCGAAAGACTCCGCAAGTTCCGGATGCGTCTTAATCCTCAGAAGTGCACCTTCGGAGTCACAGCAGGCAAAATGCTGGGTTTCATGATCACTTCCCGTGGGATTGAGGTCGATCCGTCAAAAATCAAAGCAATACGCGAAATGAAGCCACCTGAGTCTGAAAAGGGGGTGCGGAGTTTTCTGGGGAAGGTTCAGTTCATCAGCAGATTCATCGCCAAGTTAACCTTAACTTGCGAGCCGATGTTTCGACTACTCAAGAAGAATACCCCGTTCGTATGGTCAGAAAAGTGCCAAGCAGCTTTCATCTCGATCCAGAACTATCTACAGAACCCGCCTGTTCTCATGCCGCCTATACCTGGAAAACCTCTCATTCTCTACTTATCTGTGAGTTCTACGTCCATGGGATGTTTGCTAGCTCAAGAAGGGGACAAGGGAATAGAGAAAGCTATTTACTACCTGAGCAAGAAGATGGTTGGAGCCGAGGAGCGCTATACCGCCTTAGAAAAGACGTGCTGGGCCCTTGTCTGGGCATCTAAGAAGTTAAGACACTACATGCTGGCTTACCCAGTGAAGCTGATTTCTAGAATGGATCCTCTCAAGTATCTGTTTGAGAAACCTGCGCTTACTGGTAAGTTAGCACGTTGGTTGCTTCTCTTAGCGAGTTTGATCTCGAGTACGTTACAAGAAAGTCGGTAAAGGGACGCGCCATTGCAGAATTCTTAGCTGACCACCCCGTGGAGGGGCCTGAGGATTCAGATTTCGCATTCCCGGACGAGGAAGTGCTGACAGTCATTGAGGATGTTTGGACTCTTTACTTCGATGGGGCAGCCAATCAGAAGGGGTTCGGAATCGGGGTTTTGCTAGTCACTCCTGACGACTCTCATATTCCGCTTGCGTTCAAACTTAATTTTGATGTCACCAATAACCAAGCTGAATATGAGGCCTGTATTGTGGGAATAGAAGCTGCGCTCGCACTCGGTGTGGAGAAGCTTGAAGTCATTGGGGACTCAAATCTTGTTGTGTCTCAGGCCAATGGAGACTGGAAAGTACGCGAAGAAAGATTGAAACCTTACCATCAGGACTTGGAGGGATTAATCCCTCATTTCAATAAGGTGACATTCACTCATATTCCTCGGTTGAAGAACCACTTCGCTGATGCACTTGCTACCCTGGCCTCCATGGTCGAACTGCCGTTAGATGTCAAGCTCCGTCCTATCTTAATCGAACAGCGGGACCATCCCGCTTATCAATGCGTCAACGCCATCGATGATGTGGATGATGGCCTACTCTGGTACCATGACATATGGAACTTCATTGAGAGTGGTTTGTACCCATCTGATGCTTCTCAGAAGGACCAAACTGCGTTACGAAGGATTGCTGCTCATTACATCATCTGTGGAGGGAGGTTGTACAGGAGATCTCATTGTGGGATGCACAAACTCTGCGTCAACGGTGTTGAAGCTGTCAGAATTATGGAAGAAATCCACGAAGGGATTTGCGGTCCCCACATGAGCGGTGTCATGCTTGCTAGGAAGATTTTGCGTCAGGGCTACTTCTGGTCTACTATGGAATCTCAGTGCGTGGATTATGTGCGGCGATGTCACAAGTGCCAAATCCATGCTAATCTGATGCATGTTCCACCTTCTAACCTATTTGGCATGACTTCGCCTTGGCCTTTCTCTGTGTGGGGCATCGATGTCATCGGCATGGTCAGACCTTCTGCTTCAAATGGTCACAGGTTTATCCTAGTAGCGATCGATTATTTCACTAAGTGGGTCGAAGCTGAATCATACAAGACCCTAACTGCGGTCCAAGTCGCTCATTTCATCAGGAAGAATATCATCTATCGATATGGAGTTCCGCAGGCGTTCGTCTCAGACAATGGGGTTCATTTCAAGGGTAGAGTTCTGGAGCTTTTTGAAGAATTCAAAATCCAGATCCATCACTCGACCGTCTATCGCCCTCAGACAAATGGAGCAGTTGAAGCGGCAAACAAGAATATCGAGACCATCATCAAGAAATCTGCAGAGTCCGCCAGGGACTGGCACGAGCAGCTGCCTCTAGCTCTTTGGGGGTATCGAACGTCGATCCGGACATCAACAGGGGCAACCCCTTATTCCTTGGTTTACGGAATGGAAGCAGTTCTCCCTATAGAACTCGAGGTACCGTCTCTGAGGGTTGCGGTAGAATCGGAACTTTCGGAATCTGAATGGCTCAGTGGGAGATTCGCTGAACTCATGCTCTTTGATGAACGAAGGCTCCGGGCTTTGTATCATGTTCAGGGTATCAACGGAGAATTGCCCGGGCATTTAACAAGAGGGTGAAGTCTAGAGACTTAATTGAAGGTGACATGGTCACGAAGGAGATTCGAGCGCCAGTTTTCGATCCCCGCGGTAAGTTCCGACCTAAGCGTTCCGGACCGTACATCATTAAGACCATCCTTTCTGGGGGAGCAGCTCAGCTCATTGATCTTGATGGCAACGAGTTCAACACTCTGGTTAACCTGGATCAACTCAAGCGTTACTTTCCCTGAGAGAAGCTCGTTGGACCGAAAACCACAAGGGTGGGCGGTTTCAAGCAAAAGTTAGAGCAAGCCTGCTAGACCGAAAACCTGAGAAGGCGGTTTAGGCAAAAATAAATAGGCATCAATCAAGCAGCTCGCTAGACCGAAAACCCGCACGGGCGGTTCTAGGCAAAAGTTAGAGCGTAAAAGGAGAGCTAAAACACCCGAGCGAACCTTTGCCTGAACTACGTTTTGACCTGATTCCTTGAAAAGGGATACGTAGGCAATCTCTCTGTGAGATTCGGTCATAATCAATCAACTTGATCCACGGTTCCCTATTACCAGAGTTCGGATCAATGTTCGCGGAATGCTGTGGTTCAACACTTGAAACAAACGAGGAAAGCTCTCTAACTTTCGCTTTTATTTTAATTATAACTTCTATTACACAAGCTGAGCAGTCTTAAACAAACAGTTAAGCATAAAAAACAGAATAAAATGCTCGAGGCCTTAACAGGCTCACAGTTTATTCTAGATCATTCGAGTCTGTCGAAGAGTCAGTTGTTGTTTTGCCTGCTTGCAATCTCTCTTTTTAGCCATGCTCGATATCGGGGCATAAGCTCTGTGCTGAAATCTGGGTCAGCTCCTCCGAGTTGTCTCAGGCCCCAATTGTGCTCATATCCTCTCAGGTTCTGGAAAGTAAAGGCAGGGACTTGGAAGTCCTCAATCCCAGCTCGGTGAAGCCCTTGGCTTATTCCCAACTGACGGAGAATACGGCCAGGAATGTAGAATGTGAAAGCGGTCAGCCCAGCTATCACCATTCTCTCAAAACCTGCAGAATTCAAGGCCATATCCGGGATGTTCAGGGCCTCATGCCTCCAAATGATCTCATTCGGTAACATTTCTCTCATGAATGTGTACCATTGATGCACAGTCATCTCCGGGTAAATCATGCCTCGCTGATGCATTCGGCCGGGCAGATGAGGCCAATTTGCTTCTGGCGCAGTGAGCAATCCCAACTTGTCAGACAACCAAAGCTGCAAGAGCGGAAAAACAAGTCAGAAGCCACATAAAACTTGAGCGGAAAAACAAGTGAGAAACTCCGATATAGCCTTAGCTGAGAGACGAGGTAAAAGCAGAATGTGCGAAAAACAGAAAAAGGTGAGCTGAGTGAGAACTTACCTGCAACAGAAGTGGGCTACCGCCAAAACGTTTGTTTGACCCGTGGAAACCAAGTCCAACCCCATGAGTGTTTCAGCCAGGACAAGCGGCACCACATTCCTTCGAGAACCCATTTGAGCAGCAACGCTCACCAGCGTAGGGTTCACCTGCCCATTCGGAGACACCAGTAAATAAGCAGCCAGCACGCTGATTGTTAAGGCAAAGCGACGCCTAGCCTGCAAAGCCATATCCTCTACATCCCCTTCTGGCCCGTACCATTCCATTAGGCGCATGATGTTGATTTGTCCTCCGACTAGCAAACTTTCGGCTGCTCCCCTAGTAATGTCAAGGCTGGTTTGAAGGAGCTTTGGTATATTCTTCCGGTAAGGCGGCACGACGATCACACTTGAGGCAACACCTTGGAGGTACGCTTGGAATTCCTCCACAGTCGGGCACAACTCGTTGACCCCGAACCTAAACACATGGACCTCCGGATCCCAGAATTGCAGGGCCGCCATCAAGAGCTCAGGACGAACCCTTACATCACGGAGAAAACGAAATGCGGCCAGCCCGTGAGATCGGAATGAGAGCCAATCTCCAGCAACAAAAGCAGTAAGCCATGGATTAATCAACACTGGGAGGTTGTTCGCCATCTTGATTTTTGTGGAAAATTACCAGGAGAATGCTTCTACTGAATGAAGTGCCAGTCTCTTTATAGCCAGAATGCGTGAAGCACTTCCCCTTCTCAAAGCAAAAGTCTTTGCTGCATCGTCCTTTCTTCTGCAAACAAGGCATCTCTGCACCGTCCCATAAAAACTTCTGAGAAAGGTGATGACAAGGCCTGACCGCTCTGGAATTCTGAGATGGTCAAATAAAGGTGGCCTGGTGTGCCTCAACCATCGCGCGATGATGTCACTCCATCGCGCGACTGTTCAAAACCCCTCCATCGCGCGATTGTTTCATTCCATCGCGCGACGGTTCAACCTGCAATTTGACAGATTACAGCAGCTACTGCCCAACCTTGGTCATTTTGGGTTCCAACGGTCACCTTGCAACTTTTATGGTTCCAGCAAGTCATTATAAGCATATGTGACTGTATCCAAGCGCCGGATTCGAAAAATTGCGTTTAACGAAGATTTCGGACCCTTGGTGGCTCGTTTCAAGTTCAAAAGGCCGTTCTAGGGAGTCAAAACTCGTTTCAAGGGTTTTCCCCCATTCTCTCATGCCATACAGGTCATGATGACCTAATGTGACTGTATGGAGGTGTCGGTTTCAGTCCGGGACATAATAGAGTCTTATTTATCTCTCGTGTCCCTTTTGTGTCCTTTAAGGTGTCTTTGGCTCTTTGGCGTTTTTGAACGTATTTTTCAAAGTCCACTTACTCTTATAGGTCATTTTACACATATGTGACCTTACCTTAGTGTCAGTTTCATCCCAATTGGGATATCTTCAGTTTTGGCTTGCGAACGTCCAAAATTCCATTATATTGTCCGTATCCTAACTGTGTCCTAAGATATTTTATCATTTTCTTTCTAGCTAAGTCCTATTTGTACGCATCTCCGTGTCTGTGTACAGTCTTAGTACGTTATCAATGCAAATACGGTATTAGTGGTAAACATTTATCTGTTTTAACCCATTGCAAAGGTAAAATAAACTGCAAAATGCAAATTTTATGGCTGACACTGTGATCTATCCACATCCAAATGAAGAAAACTGCTGCGTGTATGGCACTTCGGCCACCCCAAAGTTATCATGTCAAGTTCGGGCACATCCGCCCATCAAGTCAAAAAGGCACACAGGCCTCCAAAACGTCTGTCAAAGTATCACCTAGGGCACTCTGGCCCTCCATCTATCTATGCGGGCACGCAGGCCCAAAAGCAAAAAGAAGGTGCAAAAGTGGGAAAAGGCTCCTCAGCAGCCCTCAGTCATCCCCAAACCAGTCGCCCTCCCCGTCGTCATCCTCGTCGTCCCTCTCTGTGAGATCCACTCTGTAGCCTGGATCCTCAGCTGAGTCGTCAGACCCACTGCTGTCTGACGCCTCTTCTCCCTCTTCTTCCTCCTCTTCGTCCTCCTCCTCGGAGACCTCTGGCAGGATCAGCCGCTTCTTGCGGACCGGCTCGTCTTGTGAAGGCCTCTGGCGCATCTTCAGCTGGTACCTCTCCTCGGCCTGTGCCACGGCCTTTCGGGCCGCCTCCTCGCTGCCAATAGGTGGCTGTGGGCCCCGTGCCTGTGGCCTGGTGCTAGGCGTGGGAGCAGGAGTCCTTGCAGCTAGCTTCTTCTGTGGAGGCTCTCTTGCGCTCTTTCTCCTAGGAGCCGCCTGTCCCTGTGCCTGCATTATAAACATTGTATATATTAGCATATGTTTGCATATTTCATGTTCTAAAAGCAGGTATGATTAAGCAAAATCAAAGAGCAATCAAAGCAAAGGAGTGTATCGAATTCAGGAATGTATCGCATACAGGCATATATCGAAAGCAGGAATCTATCATTTTCTAAAGGGATATACCTGAGATCTCCGAGCTGCTGGCTGAGGGTAACGCAAGTCCAACGGTAGGCCACTCGCCGCCCTTCTGATTACATTCTCCAACGCAAGCATGCGCCGGACAGCCTCATTCACCCACTCATTGGGCACCTGCAAAGAGGATTCAAATATGAGCAATTGAATGGCAGTTCAAACTTTATCAGAATACAGAAAACAATGCAACAATATCTTACGGGTACAGTAACGGGCGCTGGCTCAACTCTGGCCGGGGTAAGGTGCAACTCAGCTGGATTGCCTTGAGAATCCACCACTGCTATTTGCCATGTCAACTCTGGAGGCCCGCCTCTCACTGGTCCACTCGGACCTCGCCTCGAGCGACTCTCACTGCTACCTGGCCTCCCTGAAACAGCCCTCCTCGCCTCAGCAGCCCCACGGGCCTGGCCCCGAACCTCTCTAAACTCTCGTACTCCCAATGGCCCCGCCAAGCGCTCCCTCTGATAGACTGCATAGTCCATGTCAGGACGCAAATGGCGTGTCAAGTCAGTATCAGGCCGGGTGAAGACCTCCAACTCAGCCAAGGTGTACTCTCCTGTGTGTGAGGCCCGTGGTGGAAGCGGTCCGGGCACCTGAAACCTCGCATAGCCAAGTGACTGGCGTGTCACTCGGTCACCCAAGTACCACTGCCAACCAAAGGCCGACTCCAGAAGCACTCTGCTCGCCGTGACAGCCCTGCTACGAGCCAAGTACTCGGGCTCAGGCTCTGTCCCCCTCCAAGGATCCCACTCAACCTGTAAAAGCAAACAATGCAAGCATCGGTCAGCGACAGCATTGAAGCAATAAAAGGGGCATGCACTTTGATTATTTCTACAAAGTATGATGTTATACCTGTGAAGGGCGAAGCTCGTCAAGGTATACCCGGAAGCCGTTCAGATCTCCTCTACCTCTCTTCTCCCCCATGTTCTTCTTGCTCCAGATGTGTGCACGCGGGAGCATCCCCAAGTCCAGGCTCTTTGTCACCGGACGGCACATATTCAACACCTCGTAAGCCCAGAGCTGCATGATTGTCAATGAATTAAACTCGATAATGCATGCAAAAATGCTATTGAAATGAATGCGAGTGCAAATTACAAAGTGTGTGGAATCATACCTCCCAAATCCGCCAGTACCCCGCAGTGCTCACCTCCGTCCTCGACGAGTCTCCAAAGAAGTCATAGGCCGCGCCTAGTGCTGCTCCACCCCAGTCAAAACGCGAGGCCGTTCTCAGGTCCCTCAACGCTGGCAAGTAGGACAAGTGAACTTTACTACGCCTGTTTGGATACAGGGTAGCACAAAAAAGGTACAGCAAGTACGCCCGGGCCATCTGCTCCGCCTCCTGCTCAGTTGTCACCTTCTTCTTCAGGTATCGGGTGAATTGCCCGTACCTCGCCATCCCCTCCTCAATTTTGGGCACCTCGCCCAGAAACCACTCCAAGGCTGCCTCATCTTTCTCAAGGCCCGAGTCAAACGGGATGGGCTCTCCTCCAACTCTCAGGCCCGTGATCGCCGCAAAGTCAGTGGGCGTCACCGTCATCTCCCCAACCGGTAGATGGAAGGTATTGGTAGTGTCCCACCACCGCTCTGCAAGTGCAACCAAGACAGCATGGTCATTCCTAGCCGGAGTGAGTGTCTCAATGAACTCTCTGAAGCCTGCCGCGTCCACCAACTGTCTCACGCTCTCTGGCAAACCCTGGTACAGCGCTAAAGAACTGCATGCACCTCCAAAGCCGCGGATATCTCTGGGCCGCGCCTTCTCCTGCATTAGATACAAACAACGAAAGACGTGTCAGCATACAAAGCTTTCATTTTCAAGTTCCAAGTAATCAATGCAGCCTGCCTACAGATGGTTGGTTCAAGTTATGCTATCTCATGCACGATATTCAAACATAGAGTTGTAGTATCGCTATTCAAGTTCTATTTCAGAGGTTTGCTATTACTCTACAAACTTTCAAGTACATTCAGACGCATGCATTGTATTTGAATTGTACCTAAATAAAGGAATGAGCATCTATTAGAAAGTTACCTCAGACCAGCTGCGCGAGATGTGAGTATCAGGGTCTCTCAAGACCAACTCAGGGTCATAATCCGCCTGTCGTGGCCGATATGCTGTAAAACCAACGCACACGAACAAATGTGGTACCGGTGCCCTATACCCCTCTGCTGAAAACGGAGCTCGAGTCAAACTCTCCGCCTCCGACACTGCCGTCACTCTGGGACCCCCCACTCTGGCGCCGGCTCTCTCCTCGGCCTCCACATCCCTCAAGAGCTCCTCCTCTGCAGCCCTCTCTCTCTCGGCCCTCGCCACGGCCTCGGAAGCGGCAATCTCCCGCTCTCTCTCCTCTCGGGCCTCCAAAACAGCAGCCCCTATCTCGGGGTTATCCTCCAAAAGCCGCGCAAGCTGCGCGTCGCTCAAAAGCTTGGCGACATCCTGCTTTGTGATCGGCCTATGGCTCGACGAAGTCGCCGCTGGCCGGAAAAGCACCTCTTCCTCGGGAACCGCCGTAACACTCTCCTCCTCGGTCACCACTCCTTTACCCTTCGCCGGATCTCTCGGCGGAATATCACCATGCCCGACATCATCACCACCAGCACCACTACTGCCGTCTGTACCACCAGAGACACCACCAACCACTACCGAGCCGCTCACGGCCGTGCTTGGATCCATTTGCTCGACTTCAGAAGGCACTGCCCCGACCCGCTCCGTCGCGCGACGATCTGACTCCGTCGCGCGATGCTCGCCGTCGTCCCCAACCGCCTGTGCATGGCTCTGTCCACCATCGCCGCCGTCTGTCGCCGCTGCACCTGTGCCTGTAGCAGCCCCTACCAACGGCTGATCCCCCGTTTCAACCTCCATAGGCCCTCCCTCGTCCTCCGGACGATCAACAACTCCTCCTCCGCTGCCCCCGTCACTGTGGTCTGCCATGGATGAGCGAATGCGCTTGGGCTTCTCGGTTTTGGCAAAAAAATCAGAGGTTTGGATGGGTTTTGAGAGAGAGTTTGAGAGGAAGAAGAGTTAGGGGGGTTTTGAAACTGCTGTGAGCGGTTTCAAAGACGTCCCCGTCGATTAAAAGGAAGCCAACAGTCGCGGGCCGGGTCTGGGCCCGTTTCAGATTCAGGCCCTGACAAAGAACCATCGCGCGATGGTATGGCTCTCTCGCGCGACGGTCCAACTGGGCCGTTGACCATGTTTGACCCCTGGCTTGGCCCATCATCATATTTGTGGCCCACCAAGTTTTTCTTAGTACTTGCAAGTAATTTTGGATCTTTACAAGATGTTCTGGATCAATGGTGCTTTATATCCCCAGCAGTGGTCCGCCCACACAGATCAAAATTCCAATCAGCGACGATCTAACCGTCCAAACTCCAATCAGCGACGATCCATCCGTCCATTGTCCAATCAGCGACGATCTAACCGTCCAATTTCCAATGAGCGACGATCCATCCGTCCAAACTCCAATCAGCGACGATCCATCCGTCCAATTTCCAATCAGCGACGATCCATCCGTCCATTGTCCAATCAGCGACGATCCATCCGTCCATTGTCCAATCAGCGACGATCCATCCGTCCATTGTCCAGTCAGCGACGATCTAACCGTCCAATTTCCAATCAGCGACGATCCGTCCATTGTCCAATCAGCGACGATCCATCCGTCCATTGTCCAATCAGCGACGATCCATCCGTCCATTGTCCAATCAGCGACGATCTAACCGTCCATTGTCCAGTCAGCGACGATCTAACCGTCCAATGTCCAATCAGCGACGATCCATCCGTCCATTGACCAGTCAGCGACGATCTAACCGTCCAATGTCCAATCAGCGACGATCCATCCGTCCAATTCCATCCGTCCATTTCAATCAGTGACGATCTAACCGTCCATTGTCCAGTCAGCGACGATCTAACCGTCCAATGTCCAATCAGCGACGATCCATCCGTCCATTGACCAGTCAGCGACGATCTAACCGTCCATGTCCAATCAGCGATCCATCGTCCATTGTCCAATCAGCGACGATCCATCCGTCCTTGTCCAATCAGCGACGATCTAACGTCCATCCAATCAGCGACGAGTCCAATCCCTTGGTGCACGGTATTTGTATATACTGTCTTGCGCTTTTCGATTAATTGGCCTTTGGGTGAATTGGATGGGTGTCTAGAAATCTTTGACGTTACCCGTACCGACTAATGGTGCTCCGCGTGCCGTCAAAGAGGGACTACTGTAGACACCCCAATTTGATTCCCCCGGTCATTTTGTCTCTTTTCAATTTATTTCTTTTCAGTTTCTTGTTCCCCCGATGATGAATCAGGTCAAGAACAGTTTTGATTGAAATGGTTTGAGTTTGGTGTATGTGGAACCCTTTCCTTAACCCCAAAACCATTGAGCCCAGCTTTGACTATGGGTTTGACCTTCGCGCGATTTACTGAGACACTCGCGCGATGCTTCACTTGCCAGGTGGTGGTCAAAGTCAAACTTTGACTGATTGACCATCGCGGGGAAGTTAGAACCCTCGCGCGACGGTCCCACTCCATCGCGCGATGGTCGACACCTGTCGTATCCAGCTGGATTTTGTGATGATGAGGCGCCTGCAGGGCCATGTGACCCCGTTCCATCAACTGAACGGCGTTTGCTCGGCCATCCTTGCACCACCTAAACCCCCACTCTCCCATCAACTTGGCACCCCACTTCTCTACCAAGTGAATGCTGCCAGCATTGTTGGCTGGCTGCAGGGCCTTGTTTCCCACCACAAACTCCCTCTCCTCCTATAAAACCCCCCATTGATCTCTTTCAAAGGGTTACCAAAAAAATCCCAAAGAAAAGAACAAGAATCACAATCTTGATATTCTCTCTCAATCAAAGTTACTACCACTTTCTCCTTTGTCAAGCATACCACCTCACTCAACCATTTTCAAATCATCCAAGCAAAGGTATAATTTTCAGCCTTTACTGTCTTGATCCCTGAGGGGGGCTGACAGGGTCAGGACTGATAATCAATATCAGCTTCTGACCCCAAAGCCAGCAAATTTACAAGATGCTGTGGACACAAGAACCCACGCGCGACGAACCCATACAATCGCGCGATGCTTCTAGCTTGCATGATATGGTTCTCGTGGGGATGGGTCTCTTGTCCTAATTCCACTTATTTGATTTCATATTTTCTTGATTAATTCTATTTGTTACATCTCACTGTCTTGCATGCTAAAATCAGTAGATTAGTGTAGTTTGCTTTCCTTGTTCATGTTTGAATGCCCCTGGGTAGCTTCTGAATATGTCTCAGAGCCCAGGCATGCAAAGCAATTGCTGGATGTCCAGTCAGAACAGTCGCGCGATGAAATGACTCCATCGCGCGATGGTTTGGTCATTTCCAGTGATTGCCCTTGCATGGGCAACTAGGCCTTTGGTCTCTGTTTTATCACCCTCACTGTTTAAGGGTTGTGTTTTATTCCTACCCGATCAGATTGTAATAAGTAGTTATTTTCAGTACATATGAACTGCTTGATTTGGCCCTGGGTGTGCACTGGTCCTTCCAGAGCCCAGAAGGAGATAAATTTTAACCTGGTATTGAGATATGAACACTCGCGCGATGGTTTGAGTGTATCGCGCGATGGAATGGCTTGCATGCCACAGTTCCGTGCATGCAAGTTAGCCATTATACGCGATAAACCCAAAACTATCGTACTGCTTCACATCCTGAAATCGGTATTAAACTTTATCTCATTTTATTTCACTCTTCCATGAATCCATGCTATCATTCCTCACATCCTGCAAACGTGTTACAGTTTTAATCTCCTTTAACTGTTCCCCCGCCCTAATTGGCTAAAAAAAATGATTAATCAAACAGAATCGCAAACAAATAACATTTTTGCAAATGCCTAAGTAGAGACCGATCTCCGGATTGGGCGAGAGGGGTGCCATAAAACCCTTCCCCTCTCGTAACCTGGCTCCCGAACCCAGATATGGTTATGACGGACTGGTTCCTTAACTTTTTCAAATCAAACAGCGCGGCAAGTGCTTCAAAATACGGTTCCTTGGGTGTCGGACCTTCAAACCCGAGTGGCGGCTCTGTATTTTCGCGAGCGCTTGTCGTTCAGCTTAAAAGCGCTCCCGCGAACCGGCAGCATCTCTCCTTTCTCAAAAGGGTGGGGAACGGAATCCCTTCCCTGGAGGAGAGAAAGAGTCGGGGCAATTCGCATTGCCCACAATGTTGTAAAAAATGCACAATAGTTATACAAAGCAAAATATATACGTAAATTAAATACCACATATTGAATAAAATAATCACAAATATTATAACAATGCCATAGATTGTCATTATCTTAGCACAATGTGTTGTATGAAACTTAACCTAATTATTTTCAATTTCCGCCACATATTTTTTTCAAATTTTAAAATTTCCACCATACAAGTGTAAAATATCCCAAATTAAATAATATAACTACAATTGTTATAAGAAAATTATAAAGCAACGTTACCTATTCACAACGTGCCGTACAAAATTTCTCAAATTCTTAGCCCAAAAATGGGGCCCCCACATATGATGGAGTATTATATAATTAAAATTACAAATTCTCAAATATTGTGTAGCTGTGGTAAGGTGTTGGAATTCTGACATTTGCCTACAAGATCAGGGGTTCAAGTCTCACGCCCTTCATTTACTTTTTTTTTTTTTTTAAAATACCTCATCATAAAATTTCAACTATTGAGATTAGAACCCAGTTAAAATACAAGTTCCGTGTAGCTAAAACTAACAGGAATTATTCATGATTTGGCTTCAGATTTAATAATTATAATAGAAAAGTTCCGTGTAGCTTGTACGCTTAGGGCTTCAAAAAGTGTAGGGCTGCCCCTGTACATATAATAAGCTCCTAATATTGTATTTGTCAAATATGTCAAATAAAATATATTTCATTAAAATGTTAAACGACAAAGATATGGCTTGGTAGTGTGTGTCTTGTTTGATGTGTAATATGTCTCTAATTTGATCATTTGTTTTTATTTATTTGTATTTTTTCTAGATTTTTTTTAGTATAAATTACTACATAGTTAGTCATTGAAGTTTCATACTTTGGGAAATTCAGTTGTTCAAGTTCAATACAATATTAAAATATATTAATGTACCATTCAAGCCCCACCAAACGTATTTTTTTTATTAGAAAAATCATCTTTTTTTTACACAATATCTATTAGATTATTCGTACGAAAAACAAATTTGATTGCTTATAGCTAGACACTTAATCGGATGAAAAATATCATTCTATTTATTAAATTTGAGTGCCAATGATGAAGCTTCCAAAACCTAATTGAGCCATAAATTTACGTGAATGACTTTATTCAACAAACATAATGAAATCAACAGTTTTGATCGTTACTATTGTGTCACGGTGCATGGCAAGGCTACTCTACATCCAACTATAGAAGAGGACTAGATTTCATATCAAATATAAATTGAATGTGCATTCTAAATGTCGTTAGCGGGTATATTTCTAGAATGATTGATCAAAACTGTTAGAATATCAAGTTATACGATATTCAGTATTGTCACCAAATCAGAGATCATCAGATATCGACAACTGCATAATCGAAAAACGTTTAAGGCATATATTCAGATACATTAAAGTCTAATAATGCACCACCCGAGCTCCATCTAAGGCATATTTTTTCCCATCGGAACCGTTTCTCTTTTACATAATATGAATAAATCATCTGTATTAAGAATGAAGTTGATCACTTATCGTTAGACTATTAATCAAACAAAAATATCATTTTTATGATTGAATTCGGGTGCTGATGAAAGGGCTTTCTAAACCCGATCGAGCAAAAAATTTACATGAATTATTTAATCAATAAGCATAATGAAATCAATGATTTTGATCGTTATTATTGTGTCGCGATCACAAGTTTACCGTACATTCAGCTACAACAAAGAAATTAGTTTCATATAGAGTATATTAAATGTACAAATTCTAAATGTTACTCCCTCCGTCCCGTTTTTTAGAGTCCTGCATTCCATTTTGGGCTATCCTTTAATAAGTGTCTATTCTGTAAAGTTAGTGGGTAAATATTGGTGAATTTTCCATTTTGCCCCTAAAAGTAGATTCTATTTTGAAAAGTTAGTAAGTAAAAATGTA